>JAJQQW010000005.1:55000-655000 GCA_025583905.1 Ia io | reverse complement strand
CGGACCCAGGGGCACGTGGCCTCACCCAGACCCAGGGGGCGTGTGGCCTCACCTAGACCCAGGTGCGCGCGGCCTCACCCGGACCCGGGACCCACCTCGCCTGGATCCAGGGGCACACGGCCTCACCCGGACCCGGGATGCTCCAGCTTCACCCGGACCCAGGGGCGCATGGCCTCACCCAGACCCAGTGGCGCGTGGCTTCACCTGGACCCAGGGGAGCGTGGCCTCTCCCAGACCCAGGGGCGCGTGGCCTCGCCCGGACCCAGGGGCGTGTGGCCTCACCCGGACCCAGGGGCGTGTGGCCTCACCCGGACCCAGGGGCGCGTGGCCTCACCCAGACCCAGGGCCGTGTGTCCTCTCCCGGACCCAGGGGCGCGTGGCCTCACCCGGATCCAGGGGCGCACGGCCTCACACTGACCCAGGGGTGTGAGGCTTCACCTAGGCCCAGGGGTGTGTGACCACACCCGAGCCCAGGGGTACGCAGCCTCTCCCGGACCCAGGGGCGTATGGCCTCACCCGGACCTGGGATCCAGCTTCACCTGGACCCAGGGGCGCGTGGCCTCACCCGGACCCAGGTGCGCGAGGCCTCACCCGGACCCGGGACCCAGCCTCTCCCGGATCCAGGGGCACACAGCCTCACCCGGGCCCGGGATCCAGCTTCACCCAGACCCAGGGGCGCGTGGCCTCACCCAGACCCGGGATCCAGCTTCACCCGGACCCAGGGGCACATGGATCACCCAGACCCAGGGGCGCACGGCCTCACCCAGACCCGGGATCCAGCTTCACCCGGACCCAGGGGCGCATGGATCACCCGGACCCAGGGGCGCACGGCCTCACCCAGACCCGGGATCCAGCTTCACCCGGACCCAGGGGCGCATGGCCTCACCTGGACCCGGGATCCAGCTTCACCCGGACCCAGGGGCATGAGGCCTCACCCGGACCCGGGACCCAGCCTCTCCCAGATCCAGGGGCACACAGCCTCACCCGGGCCCGGGATACAGCTTCACCCGGACCCAGGAGCGCGTGGCCTCACCCGGACCCAGGGGCGCATGGCCTTACCCAGACCCGGGATCCAGCTTCACCCAGACCCAGGAGCGCGTGGCCTCACCCGGACCCAGGGGCGTGTGTCTTCTCCCGGACCCAGGGGCGCGTGGCCTCACCCGGACCCAGGGGTGTGTGGCCTCTCCCAGACCCATGGTCGCGTGGCCTCACCCAGATCCAGGGGCGCACGGCCTCACCCGGACCCAGGGGTGTGAGGCCTCACCTAGACCCAGGGGTGTGTGACCACACCCGAGCCCAGGGGTATGCAGCCTCGCCCGGACCTGGGACCCAACCTCTCCCGGACCCAGGGGCGTATGGCCTCACCCGGACCTGGAATCCAGCTTCACCCGGACCCAGGGGCGCACGGCCTCACCCGGACCCGGGATCCAGCTTCACCCGGACCCAGGGGCGCGTGGCCTCACCCGGACCCAGGGGTGCGTGGCCTCTCCCAGACCTATGGTCGTGTGGCCTCACCCGGATCCAGGGGCGCACGGCCTCACCCTGACCCAGGGGTGTGAGGCCTCACCTAGACCCAGGGGTGTGTGACCACACCCGAGCCCAGGGGTACGCAGCCTTGCCCGGACCCGGGACCCAGCCTCTCCCGGACCCAGGGGCGTATGGCCTCACCCGCACCTGGGATCCAGCTTCACCCGGACCCAGGGGTGCGTGGCCTCACCCGGACCCAGGGGTGTGTGGCCTCACCTGGACCCAGGGGCGTGTGACCTCACCCGGACCCAGGTGCGCGAGGCCTCACCCGGACCCGGGACCCAGCCTTTCCCGGATCCAGGGGCACATGGCCTCACCCGGGCCCGGGATCCAGCTTCACCCAGACCCAGGGGCGCGTGGCCTCACCCGGACCCAGGGTGCGCGGTCTCACCCGGACCCGGGACCCAGCGGGGTTTCGTCTTCTTGATCCCAATTCCTGTTGGTCAATTCCCTCTCAGCAATTCCTTCGGCCATTTTCTCAGAGCTCCAGGGCGGCTTCCGCAGAACTCGTTGGGCAGCGGGCTCGGCGAAGCTCTGGTGTGCCCGGTGCGCGGTGGCGGGCTGGTCCGGGGTCGCTGCGTCGGCTCTTGGGTCTGCAGCGGTGGCCAGTCGCCGAGTGTGCGCACCTGGCCGCTTCTGGGGCGTTGAGATTCTTGAAGGACTCGGAGGTCAGCAAGCGCGGAGTCTCCCACCCCATGTCTCTCAGGGGCTTGTCTGTCCGTGCTCGGCAGCGAGTGGGGCCATCCCCTCAGCCGGAGACCACCGGGGGAACTGCGCCGAGCACGGTCCAGGCTGCCATTGTGTCGCCTGAGCTGTAGTTCTTAAAGTGTGATCTTTGGGTCACCAGCATCAGCATCATCCCGCGTACTCCTCTCTTTTATTCTAGTTGTAGAGCGTCTGCTCAGCCAGCCCTCCGGTGGTTCTGGATGGTGTCAGCTCTGCTCTCCCGTCGTAGTCTCAAAATTGTTGTGGTAGGCAACAATCAGGCTTCCGCCCTATGCCTCCATCTTGGTCCTCCTTTGTATAGTTAAGTCTTGATTGTTGTTGGTGTCACTGGGAGGAATTGTCCTCCTGGCCAATTGTCCGTGAGGACCCTCTGTTTCTATAAAGGAAGAGTTGCTGTGCAGGAGACACGTTTATGGGCTGGATCTTGTTGCAGCAAGGCTTTGGCGCTCACTGAGTCTGCCTCTTGAATGTGTCCCTTATGCGCGTGGTTGAAATCTGGTGTCATCTCACACCGACCACTAGATGCCCTCGTTTCTGGGTCTCCAATGGAGTGTAGGTCAGCTACTGCCTGAGGCCACTCAGCAGGAATTACAGCAAAAACTGCAGTTTCCTCCTCCTGTCTAAGCGGCCCTGGAGCAGTCCGACTAGAACCGCAGTTCATCTGGTCAAGCTGCCACAGGGCAGGCCACCCACATGCAAAAGCCGCTGCTTGGAGCCCAGGTGGGCCTGCAAAACGTGCGGGGCAGGTCTGCAAAACGTGCGGGGCGGGTCCCAGGGCGGGGCGGGTCTCAGGGCGGGGCGGGGTCTCAGGGCGCCACCAGGCCATGGCGTGGCAAACTGCAATGGCTGCAAGTCTGCTTTTTTCTGCTCTCCACGTTTCTAAGCCCCCTCGTTCCGCACTCCAGCGCAGCAAACACTGATTGCTGGGCGCACCTCCGCAAGGAAGTTACTCCCACTCTCCGACATGAAGGCCGAGAGTCCAGCCTGTCCCCGCAGGCGTCTGGGTCTCCCGCGCGTCCCTAGAAGCTGGATTTCAGGGTGATGGGGAGCCAATCTCCCCTAGGGTTGGAAAGAAAGCCGCACGACCCTTCCCCCGCCACCAGTCCGACCCATGCGCCTCCGCACCTCATCCCCTCCGAGTTCGCTCTATCCTCTTCCCTCTTAGCTGTAAATCCACCCTTCAGCCAGCTCTCCTGTGGTTCTGGGTGGCAGACGCTCTGTCCTCCAGTTGTATTTTTGAAATTGCTGTGCGCGGCGCAGTTCATTGTTTAACTTTGCCGCCTTCTTGGTTCTCCTCTCTCAAAATGGCTAAAGGACCTGAAATCCTAAAAATCCTCCAAGTTGGTGTCGGCGGCCTCCGGGGCCCCGAGGATCTCACTGGGCAGCTCGGCCAGGTCGGTGACGCGGATGGGCCCGTCCTGCAGAAAGATGGCCTCTTCCTTCACCGAGAGCCACTGCGCCGAGTCCGCTGCCGCCGCCGCCGCCATAGCAGCTGCCATGGCCGCCGCCATAGCAGCTGCCGCGGCCGCCCACGAGCTCATGGCCCCGGCTGAGGTGCTGACTGAGAGGAGCAGCCGCCCGGCCTGGGGAGACGCGAGCAGGAGTCGCCGCGCTCACCAGTCCATCTTTTAGTTGTATTTCCGAAACTGCCATGCGAGGCAACAGATCAGCCGTTCAACTCCGCCGCCATCTTCCAGAGCCGTGGATTTTAAAGTGAGATTTTTGGCTCACCGGCATCAGCGTCATCCCGCATCCCCCTCTCTTTTACTCTAGTTGTAGAGCATCTGCTCAGCCAGCCCTCCGGTAGTTCTGGATGGTGTCCGTTCTGTTCTCTAGTTGTAGTTCCAAAATTGTTGTGGTAGGCAACAATCAGGCGTCCGCCCTATGCCGCCATCTTAGTCCTCCTCACTGGATTTTTTAAGTGGAGTTTTTAGAGAGAGAGGAAGGGAAGAAGGGAGAGGGAGAGAGAGAGAAATATCAGTGATGAGAGGGAATCACTGATCGGCTGCCTCCTGCACGCCCCCTACTGGGAATCAAGCCTGCCACCCGGGCATGCACCCTGACGGGGAATCGAACTGTGACCTCCCAGTTCATAGGTTGATGCTCAACCACTGAGTCACGCTGCCCGGGCTAATTGGACTTTTGAACTTGAGTGTTAAGATTTCTTTGTATATTCTAGTGACCAGGCTTTCCCTTTGTCAGAGCCGTAATTTGTGAGTATTTTGGGGAGCTCTGGTTAACTTTATTTTACTCCACGATGACTTGCCACCAGTACAACATCCTATTCACTATTCACTTTTTAAAATGCTCCTACTGAATAAAATTCTGGCCGATGCTCGGAGATGAATGAAAGTCTGTGTGGACTCACACCCACAGCATGTGGCGAGGGGAAACCGTCCGCCATGGAGCGTTTATGTGGAAAAGGCTCCGATGGTGGTGGGTCCGCTGTCGGACAACCACTCCGTGGGGGTGGGGGTGGGGGTGGGGGCCGACCTCACCCAGGCATCACATGGCGGCCAGAAGACCACAGCCTCCAGGGGAGTTGGAATGATGATGCATTATTAAATCACTAGTGTCCCGGTGCACAGATTTGTGCACATCGAAAGGAAATTAATTAGAAGAAATATTTTAATATCGCTATTTGCCCTTTATAATAGAAGACTCAACCAAATTCACGATCAACAATGACAGATCGAAACACACATGTGCAATTGGTGCCAGCGATAGCTTTATATGTATTGTGCATGCATGAGTCAACTTAGCCTTTTATATATTACATAGAATAAACTTGCTTATTTAGACCTGCTTTCTGATTTAGCTAAACTTTTCCCAGCCCAGTGAAGCACCCCAACTTCTCTTTCAGGTAATTGTCAGCCACACAGCAGTAAATACCAACACGAAGCAGATTGTTATTGTAGATCACGCAGGGAGAACAAAGGGTAAAATATTTAACTGCAGCAGCGTTTGCCTATATTCTGCAGTGAGAAAACCTCAAGTCATTTCAAGGTCCACCATTTCTTACTTCTTTTCAGACAGTTCAAGCTTCTAAGCCAGGGGTCCTCAAACTTTTTAAACAGGGGGACACACTGTCCCTCAGACCGTTGGAGGGCCGGATTATAGTTTAAAAAAAACTATGAACAAATTCCTATGTACACTGCACATATCTTATTTTGAAGTAAAAAAACAAAACGGCAAAAACACCCGCATGTGGCCCGCGGGCCGTAGTTTGAGGATGCCTGTCCTAAGCGTTCTAAATCTCTGTTTTCTGGCTAATGAAAAGAAAATAGGATTCCACCGAGTCTCCTATCTGCCTACTCTAGGACTTCTGTGAGAATCAAATGAGATGAGGCAGGGAAAACGCTTCACAGACATTTGGTTAAAGTGTGAAATGTTTGCACCTGGCTATAAAGCAAGGCGTGTTTCTGGGCTGCAGAAACTCCAAGGAGGCTAGTCGCTAGGGAGAGGAAGCTGGGTGTTGCTACGTGACGTCATTACCCGGTGCCAACAGCTGCCGTTTCTGGGCTGGGCTGTGCTGTGGGCCGCATTTTGCGCCAAGGGGTCTCGGCAGCCTTGGCTGAAGTTTGGTGGGCTGCTGCTCCGGGGTGGTGGCGGGGCCTGTGTCCCACTTGGGTAAGGTGACCAGACACCCCACTTTTGGCGGGACAGTCCCGATTTTTAACAATTTGTCCTGCGTCCCGCGGCATTTTAAAAAGTCCCGATTTTTGGAAAGAATGCACGACGAGCTAGGGAACAGCGGGAGAACGGGAAGGGAATATACAGTTTTTGGTGGCCATGTGGCTATTTAGCCAGGATATGAGTTTTATATTATTTTTGTTAATTTTATGAACTTTAATAATAACAAATAATTGTTGAGAACTGATTATCGAGAACTGCTTATCAAAGTTCGCATTGTTGATCAGTTGTTAGAATTCGACCACCGTTGTTTGGACTTAATGAACAATGGCATTTTTGGGATTGGCAACGACGAAAACATTTTGTAACTGTCTCTCAGACGATACACATCGTACTGCGTGCTAGTAAGCTAGTTAAACAAGTGATGTCATTACAAATCAGCTATTCAGATAATTTAGGTAAGTAATTTATTTATTTATTTCATAAATACATAAATTTTCTTGAATTTAGCAGACAGTACTCGTATTATTTATATTTTATAGTGGCGGCAAAAAGTCTAGCGCCGGCCTTGAAAGTGACACGACTTATGTTACGGCAAGTTCATGACCTTTTAAACAACGACAGCAATCTACTAAAAAAAATTCACTCAAATGAGAAATATGCCAAAGAATAAAATAATACTATACATAATTTTTTATTATATTTTTAAATTGTACTTATGTTGAAATTTAAAAAAAAATTACAATACTATTTTTGTGTTCTATGAAAATTTTTGTTGCTCCATATAGACCAAATTTTTAATCAAGAACACCCTCCCCCCCCCCCGCCCCGGTCAATGGTGTCCCACTTTACCAATGTTAAAATCTGGACACCTTATGCTTGGGGAAAGCCCAGTGTTGCTTTGTGAGTGCCAGGTCCGCGGTGCCGTTTCTCTGTGCACATCACTGCAGCTCCTGCGTTGAGCGTCTGCCCCCTGGTGGTCAGTGCATATCATAGCGACCGGTTGGACGGTCAGACACTTAGCATATTAGTCTTTTATATATATAGATGAGCATATAAGTACAGTTAAAGGTGTAATAAAACGAACCAATATCCAGATGAGGAGATGCAGGCCCGGCCCAGGGCCACCTCCCGCCCTGCTCCTCCTAAGAAGGCGTCCGACGTCTCAGGTTAACCCTCCTTGCGCTTCTCATGTCCAGAGCCAATGCAGCCTGCTTTCCCGGCTTTCATTTTTATTTATTTTTTAAAAATATATTTTTATTGATGGCCCTCATTTTTATACACGTAAAAGGGTGAATGTTAGTACTGTATCATCACGCACAGATTCACTGCTCCTGGCGGCACTGCCCAGCCCAGCACCAGGGAGGGCTGCGGGCAGGATGGGACGCAGGTGCTTTCCCGTAAATCTTGGACTAGTTGAACTGGAGCGCTAGCTCCCCGTCTGGCCAGGCTCCCTAGGTGCCCCCAGGGGTCCAGGCGATGAACCTCTATGCCGCCCTCCCCCGGTCGGGGCTACTAAGGAGCAGGAAACGTCAAAAGGAGGAGAAGCAAAGGGTGTGGAGAATTCACAGAGCGAGCCGTCGGCGCCCGCTCTATGGACCTGCTTCCTCACTGGCTTTGCTCTCTCCCTAAAGGCGGGGTCTCCTGGCAAGGAGTCGGGTGCTGCTGAGCTCCTCTTGGAGCCCCCGCCCGCTCCGGTGCTGCAAGACCTGCCGTGTCCTGCCCTCACGAGCAGAGACTGGGACGGTGGCTTCCGCGGTCCCTGGGCCAGGCCAGCTGCCCGTGTTCTGGTCAAACCCCCGCCGGGGTGTTGCTGGGAAGCCTCTGCTGGATGAGCTGAGCACTTAACCCAGTCGGCTCTGAGGAAAGCCGATTGCCCGCCACAGCGAGGGTGGGCCTCACCCCATCAGCTGAAGATGCCGATAGGAAAACCCCAAGGGTCCCCGAGGAGGAGGGATTCTCCTCCAAATCCGCTGTTCCCGGGCCGCCAGCCTCCAGCCGCCAGCCGCCAGCCGCCCTGCGACTCCAGATGGGCTAACCCACACACCTGTGAGCCAGTCAAACCTCTCCCCGATTCCTGCTCTCTCTCGCATTCCTGCTCTCTCCCCGATTCCTGCTCTCCCCCCATTCCTGCTCTCTCCCCGATTCCTGCTCTCCCCCCACTCCTGCTCTCTCTCTCGTTCTTGCTCTCTCTCCCTCATTCCTGCTCTCTCTCATTCCTGCTCTCTCTCTCTGGAGGACCCAATACAGGGACTCTATTGCTGCCATAAAACAGGGCATCTTCTCCTGAAGTACGCAGCACCCCGCTGGGGTCTGACCTCACTCGTCACCATATTAACCGTTTCCCTCGCGTAAAACTCTGGTCGTCCACGGCTTCTCCTGGACCTGCTGTCTGTCTGACTTCACCTCTGTGGGTCCTTCGGGAGTTGGTTCAAGCCCTGCCTCCTCTGCGGTCACATCAACCCTGAGCCCTGCCCGCGGGATCTGCTCCTTGCCCACTGCTGGCGACCCTGACCCCTCCCAGAGGAACTGCCTGGTAACCGGGCACGTGCCAGCACCGGGGACCGTGAGACGCAGCCATGGGGTCTCTCGGCGCCGGAGGCAGCTGTGACGCGGGCTCAGGACTTGCCGTCCGTCAGGCGGCGCGCAGAGCAGCAGGGAGCAGGAGGGAGGGAGTGCTCTGAGGGCGGGCGCTCGGTCCACGCGTGAGAAGCCCTGTCCGGCTCAGGAACCGGAATAGCAGACGTGTTAGTCAGCGATCCCCAGAGCCAGATCCGGGGCAGCCGGCCAGGTCCCGAGGTGACGAGCGCCTAGACAACCGAAAACAAACAGCGTGGTCCCCACCTGGTGGGGCGGCCCGTCCCCGACCGGACCGGACGCCGCGGACAGCCCGGGCCCCCAGTGCACGCAGGGGGCCCACAGGAGAGATGGCCTGGGACTTGGGTGCAGACAGGACATCGGGGCCAGAAACCCAAGCCCCGGAGGGAAGTTAAATTCCTCAGGAGCACCCACCTGCCCGCGCCGCCGTCTGCGAGTTATCTCGGCCGTGAATCACGGCGCCTGCAGCTGCTTCCCTGCCGCGCGGTGCATCCAGCGCCCGGGCCCGAGCCAGCAAGCGGGCAGGCGCGGCACCTGGACATCCGGCCGCCGGCCCCTGCCGGCCAGGGCCCGGAGCACAGGGGGTCACGTCACAGCCTGGACTCTGCGCCCGTCCTCTCTCCTGGCCCTCGAGGCCGGCCTCAGGCGCTGAGCGTTGGCGATGGGAGCCAACAGTCCACACAAGGCCCGTCCTTCGAGGTGTGAGGAGCCGCCCAGTGGCCGCGAGGACGGACGGCTCTGGGAAGAAGGGCGGGACTTCCTGTCGAGGCTTCTCAAGCAGCGAGCCACGTGGACCTGGGACCGATGGCCACACAGGACTGTGCAGGTCCCAGACCGGGCTGGACCGCGGGCGCCAGGAAGGAGCCCGAGCATGGCTGGTGGATCACGTGGCCAAAATCCCGCCACCACAACGCGGTCCCCGCAGATGGGAAAGCCGGTCGGCGGCCAGGTCCAGGCCGATGGTGTTTGCATCACAGCCTCCATGACTGTGGGGCTGCGTGGCTGAGGGACGGGGATGGGGACGGGGTGATGTCCATGCAGCCTGCAGCTCGGGACAAGGAGGGGGTGGGGGGGTCACTGGGTGCCATCCTGGCGGGAGTGTGGGTGTGGGGCACGGGTGCTGAGGGTAGAGAAAGGTTTCTTTATTGGGGTGCCTTCTCCCACCGCTTTCGAGGTCATCTGAGGTCAGAAGAACTCGGCCGCTGCCCACCCTGTGAGCTCCGGGCGCTCCGCGGGCACAGCTGGGCCGTGCCTCCGTGCCCTCGCCTGCCCCAGGGTCTGGGTGTGGCGGGCTTGCGTCCTGAGGGAGGCTCTGTGGCTGTTACAGTGTCTGAGGCTCGTGGCCCGGAGGTGGTTTCACGAGTGGGAAGGCACGCCAGCTGCCGCTGTTCTGAGCCGGAGGCTCTCTGTGCTCCTGTGCCTCCCGGGCCGCTGCGTGTGCCACGGAGGCGGCGGGCGGGTCGGAGCGTGGCTCCGGCCCAGGACGCACCCTTGGAATGGCCCGGCGTCTCCGTCCCTCGGCAGCTCCAGGGGCGATGTTCTCGCTGCGGAAGTAGTGGTTCTGCCCTTGGCTTGGCAAACAGAACGCCCCTTGGAAACGTTAAACCTGAGCTTGGAGAGCCCAGTGGGAAAGGGCCTCACCCACAAGCCAGACACCAGTGCTGTTTTCTACTTGTTTGTCAACAGATCGCACACAAGATGCAAAACGGAGCCAGGCCGGTGTCTGCGCCCACTCACAGCTGCCGCAGTGAGAGGAGGGAGCCGCCCTGGGGCGAGCCCGTGTCAGGATCCTGCTCCACGCCCCCTGGGTGGCTGGCAGGTCCGGGATGCCTGGGCCGCACCACGGTCATCTGTGAGGGAGCGCTCCACACGGTTAATCAGATAAAACACCCAGCACCTTCCAGAAGGATCTGGGAGAGGCTTGTCATGACGCTTGCATCGGCATCTGGAGCAGAAGGAAAACGCTCTATACAGGGACAGATTCAAATACTTCCAGAGTTTTTACTTAAATGGATGCAAACAGAAAAGGGAACACCTGAGTTAGGCTGAAGGTCAAACATGCCTGCCTACCCCATCCACCCTGAGCACCACAGCCCGGAGACGCCAGTGCCACCCGCCGGCCAGACCCCCCTCCCCCGTCAGCTCTGTCCACCTGACAGGCCCCCCTCCCCCCATCAGCTCTGTCCACCTGCCAGGCCCCCCTCCCCTGTCAGCTCCGTCCACCTGCCAGACCTCCCTCCCCCCGTCAGCTCTGTCCACCTGCCAGACCCCCCTTCCCCGTCAGCTCTGTCCACCTGCCAGACCCCCCTCCCTCGTCAGCTCTGTCCGCCTGCCGCCCTCCTGTGGCGTGCGGCCTCTGGAAATGGGGTCTAATGTGGGGGTCTCGCCTCCTCCACTCGTAGACGAAGAGAATGGATGAAAGGGAAGGGGCCGGAGGCTCCAGGAACCACCAGGACAGGCAGTCCTCCCGTTCGGAGGGAAAGCCCAGAGTAATTCCGCGAGTGGAGAGGCGCGTGATGGCCAGATGAGAGGACCAGTACCCCAAGCTGACCCGGGGGAAGTGGGAGGGTCCTCCTGCCAGGGGTCAGCAGAGGCCAGGAGGCAGGAGAAATGGGGACGTGGCTGGGAAGGGGGCAGTCCTGGCTGTGCAGCACTCAGTGTGGCTGCAGGTCACTCGGGTGACCCTCCGGTTGGTGACTGGGCTGCGCATTGAACATCGAGGCGGCAGGGACAGGGCCTGGAGGTCTCCGACTTTGCATAATGGGGGCGGGGGGGTGGAGTGAGCCGACACAAAGCTCTCTGGCCAATCACAAGTCACCCAGAAATAAGAATTAAGACCCCGTCCACACCAGAAATACCTCCTTTTGCAGTGTCAGCCTTCAAACCTAAAGGACAGAGTTGGGGCCTGCAGAGCACTCTGAGGCCTTGGAGGGAGGCCTCTGAGGAAAGCGAGGATGACTCAAGTCTCAGGAGGCTCTCCGTTGTCTGTCCTAGGTCCGTGGTCGGCAAACCGCGGCTCGTGAGCCGCATGCGGCTCTTTGGCCCCTTGAGTGTGGCTCTTCCAAAAAATACCACGTGCGGGCGCACACGTACAGTGCGATTGAAACTTTGTGGCCCATGCGCAGGAGTCGGTTTTCGGCCTGGGCGAGTCTGTTTTGAAGAAGTGGTTCTAACACGGAGCCACACCCAAGGGGCCAAAGAGCCGCATGTGGCTTGTGAGCCGCGGTTTGCTGACCACTGTCCTAGAGGAACTGGTTGGAAAATAGGACCCGATTTTTCCCTGCCTTGATTTCGAACCAAGCAAAGGTGCTTGTACATCCTGAGCTGGCATCCACGCCAGTGTTAACTCTCCTGTCACACAGCCTGGCCTGTGTGGCTCAGTGGCCACGGAGGTCAGGGTTCGATTCCTGGTCAGGACAGAGCCTGGCTGGGGGCTCCATCCCCAGGGTGGGGCGTGCAGGAGGCAGCCCATCCATGATTCTCTCTCATCATCGGTGCTTCTCTCTTTCTCTCCCTTCCTTTCTCTGAAATCAGTAAAAACACTAAGAAAAAGAATGTTAGACAGACATACTGATTTCTTAGTGTTTTTAATAAATGTATCGATTTCCCCATGAAAATGGGACTTGGTTATGTCTCCACACTCTGCTCTGGCATCAGTAGCACCCGCCCCCGGGGTCCAGGAAGGCAGGCCCCCTGGCCCTCCTGGTCCGGCTGGGACCCGGCCCTGCAGTGGGTGTGTGAACGTGGGTGGAGATTCTGAACAGAAGGCTCCAAGAGCCTAGCAGTCGCCTCCTGGCCCCGGGGCACCTCCACGCCTCCAGAGCAGTGGGGCCGTGGCCAGCGCGCACGCCGGGCATCTGTCCCTGACCCGCAGCTTGTGGGGCCGGGCTGCACACCTGCCTCTGGTGCCGGCGGCCTCGCCTGTGAAGTGGGATAATTAACTCTCCTCCTCGCCCGCCGTGGTGAAGCCGATGAGGGCGAAGCAAGGAGCCTGTTTCCAATTGTGTGAGCTCCAGAGCCGAGTGCACAGACCCGAGTGCGCGTGCCGGGGCCTCGGCCGCCGTGCTTCGGTGCTCTGTGGCGCGGCTTTGGCAGGAGCTGAGCTGGCTCTGGGTGCTTCGGAGGATCTGAGCGTTTGCCGGATTGACTGTTTCGTTTTTACCTTAATTTTTACGGCGCTTCCTGAGGGCACTCCTTGTTCGCTTAATCCCTCGCAGCTGCTCCACTCACCTGCTGCTCGGACCCTGCGCCCTCCTGGGCGTTTTCTTGCCCTTTCCGCCGGAGGAATGAGCGTGTTTAACCTTTAAAGCGCGTCATACATTCTCTGGGCCCAGGAATGTGCCCCCTCCCAGGACAGGCGCTCCGTCCCATCCCTCCGGGGCCCTGTGTCCATCAGTCCATCCCTCCGGGGCCCTGTGTCCATCTGTCCATCCCTCCGGGGCCCTGTGTCCATCTGTCCATCCCTCCGGGGCCCTGTGTGTCCATCCGGGGCCCTGTGTCCATCTGTCCTCCCCGGGGCCCTGTGTCCATGTCCATCCCTCCGGGGCCCTGTGTCCATCTGTCCATCCCTCCGGGGCCCTGTGTCCATCTGTCCATCCCTCCGGGGCCCTGTGTCCATCAGTCCATCCCTCCGGGGCCCTGTGTCCATCTGTCCATCCCTCCGGGGCCCTGTGTCCATCTGTCCATCCCTCCGGGGCCCTGTGTCCATCAGTCCATCCCTCCGGGGCCCTGTGTCCATCTGTCCATCCCTCTGGGGCCCTGTGTCCATCAGTCCATCCCTCCGGGGCCCTGTGTCCATCTGTCCATCACGTTCCTTGTGGGAGGGGGGGCCTTCCCCCTCCGCAGGGGGCCCCCCACCCGGATCGCACAGCCTTTGTCTGGGGGGGCCAGGCTTTGCCGGCCCGGCCCCTCCCCCACCCGGGGCTGCAGCTTGGGATTAAACATCCGATTAAAGACCAGATTTGGATGTTCTAGGTTTTGCCTCTCGCCCCCGTCAATCGGTGCATTGTTCTCGCCCGGCCTCGCTCTTGGTTTTCGGTGGAGCCAGAACCCGGCTTTTCCCTGTGAAGCTGTGAGCCAAGGCTAAACTATGTCAGCAATGCTGTCTGCCATGGATCCCGTCCAGCGTCTGGGTGTGCAGAGCCTCCCGGATTCCACCGTCTCCGCCCCGTGGTCCCCGAAACACCCGGCGCGGGCCGGGCGGCTCCAGCAGGCACTGCCCAGCCCCCTCGGGGGCCCCCGCTGCGTGCGCCTCGACCCCGCCGCCCCGCGTGGAGGAACCCGCAGGAGGACCCGAAGGCGCAGCGCCGGGCACCTCGCGTTCCTGGACGCGGCGGTGGTGACGCTGCCCTGCCGGGGCCAGCCAGTTGGAGTGGGACCTCTGGGCTGGACCAGGCGCAGCTCGGGTCCAGAGGCTGGGGGCCCCGTGGGGGCGGGCGGCGGGCGGCGGGGGTCTGACCTGGGCTTCTGGGTAACGCAGGTGGAGACCCAGGCCCGCAGGGGGCGGCGGGAGGGCGCAGACCGCCTTGTGGTTGGGCCAGGGAGCTCTCCCAGACGGACACGCACGCGTGGTGTGCGCGCGTGTGTGCATGTGTGCGCGCCCACGTGTGCGTCCATGCGTGTGCGTGTGCACCGCGCCGGGAAGGAGGCGCGCACACAGCTCCCGGGGGGTGGCCCCTGCGCCCGCGGCATCTGAGCAGAGCGGGCGCTGGGGCGCAGGAGGTGGGGCCCTGGGCTGGAGGGCGGGCGGGCGGGCAGGGGAGGAGGCGCTGCAGCTGTTTGACAGGAGCCAGGGAAGCCCTGAAGGACGGGCCTCTCGGTGCCGGGAGCGCAGCCGCTCCAGCCGGGCGCCCGCAGCGGAGCGAGCGGAGGGGAGGGCCGCCCGCAGCCCAGCGCCAGGCTCCCGCCGCCGCGTCGCCGCTCCGGCCGCCCGCGCACCATGCTGCGGCCCCGGCTCTGCTGGCTGCCGCTGCTGCTCGCGGGGCTGCTGCCGCCGGCGCCCGCGCAGAAGTTCTCGGCGCTCACGGTGAGTCCGCTGGTCCCCACGGAGCGCGCAGGTGACCTGGGGCGGGGGCGCCTCCTCCCGCCCGCGGGCTGGGCAGGTGGGACTCGGCGGGCGGGTGCGCTCCGCTCCGCTCCGCTCCGCTCGGGGCTGGACTGCCGCCCGCTGCGAGGGGCGAAGGGCGCACTGGGCGGGGGGGGGGGGGGGGAGCCGGGTGCGCTCCCCAACTTAGGGGTGTGCAGGTCCCGCGCGCCCGCCCCACACGAGGTCTGGGATCGCCGGCGCCGCCCCGCGGACTGTTCACGGCGGACCCCCCAGGCACGGGGAGCCCCCTGGCACGGGGAGCCCCCAGGCACGGGGAGCCCCCAGGAACGGGGAGCCCCCTGGCCTCCGGAGCGCGCCTGTCCGCGGGCTCAGCGCTGGGCGCGGAGCACATTGGAGGGGCTGCGAGCCTTGGGCCCCCTTGTGGCCCCCACGGTTCGCGGGGGCCTCCCCGCAGACGCTGCCTATGTGGGGTTAGGGAGGGCGGAGGACGTGACAAAGAAGGGTCCTTGGTCACTGGTGGAAACGGACAGAAGTGGGAGGGAGGAGTCGCCTGCGCCCCGAGGCCACTGTGCCCGCGGCGCGCGCCCAGCGCCTGGGTCACTGCGGTTGACCCAGTGTTTTCCTTTCTGAGCTGCAGCTTCTAGGCTGTGGCCTGGTCGGCCCGCGCGGTGCCAAGCGCCGAGCTATGTCCCGGGGCTGCGCCAAGCCACGGCCGCTGGCCCTGCTGAGCCTGCAGCCCCCAGCTCCGCAGGCCTCGGGCTGGCAGGGTCTGCAAGCCCATAATTGATGCAATCTGCAGAAACGAAAACACGCCGCTGACATGTGTTTCTGAACAAGTGCTTGAGAAAACACGAAGGCCGGGGCACACCTCTGGCGGAGAGGGTGTGAGTGGCGGGACGTGCCCTCCTGCGTTCATTGTATCAAAAACAGAGGCTGCGGCGTCCTGCTTTTCAGCAATGTAAGGCTCTCCTGCGGGCTGTTTCCCGGCGGCGGCGCGGGGAAGGCGTTAGCGGTTCGTGGTTCATACCTAAGATTCTTCTGGGGCCGCCCCGGCCCCTGCCTTGTGTCTCAGTGACTTGTCGATTAGAGGCTTGAAGGTTTTCACACGCTCGGCCTTCCCTGCAGACGCGTATCTCCCCAGGGGGACCACCCGTCCACATGCACTGCCTGTGTTCATGTGTATACACACGTGTACATACATGTATGCATGATGCACACACACACATGAAAACAGACCCCCCCCTTATAGTGCATGAGAGGGTTAGAGAGGCTGAGACCGATGCTCTGCGAGACCCACGGTTTGGGCAGGGCCATGGCTGAGGGCCGCCACGGAGCTGACAGTGGGCGAGGCAGCCTGTCGTGGGCCTGCCGTCCTGGGGGGCCCGGCCGGGTGGTCCCGGAGGAGCAGCAGGATCTGTGCGGTTAGTTATTGGAACAATTTAAATCTCCGCAGATTTTCTTTTCTTCTCTCCCTCCCCTCTTCCGACTTAACCGTTTCCTCACAGCCTCTGCTGCTTTGCCTGCGTCCGCGGCTCTCAGGGTCTCCGGCCGCAGCCACGCCAGCCACACGTGGGCTCCCGTTGCCAAGCCGGCCTGGCGGGGTCCCGGGGCCTCCCTCATGGCACTGCCCAGAGGACATGTGGCTGTAACACCACAACGTGCCAGGGGAAGGCTGTGCTGCTCTCGCACCCGCACCCGGGAGAGGAGTTTAAAGCCGTAAACTATTTTGGCAGATGGCTCCCCATCCCCCCGCCCCGCCCCCTCCACCCCAGGACACCAGGAAGCCAGCGATGGGCTGGCGGGATGGGAGGTGCTGGTCTCTGCAGATCGCTTCCTGGGGTGCGGGGATCTCTTTGTTCCGGAGGAAGGCTCTCGCGCAGCCCTCACGTCTGGTCCTGCGTAAATCAGAGCCCGCGGCCCCGGCTCCAGGAGGCGGTGGCTCTGGGTCCTCTCTCCACTTTCCTTATCTGCACGGGGACACAGCAGCTCTATCTGCTTAGCACGTGTGAGGACTAGAGATAAGGGTTCTGATATGCACGGGGCATAGTCCCTCGCCAGTTAACGCACATCTGACGCACCCAGGCCCCGTCCCTCTGAGGTATCATCCCCTCGAAGCAGCCGCGGCCCCCCACCCGCCATGGCCCCTGCGCCCGCGCTCTGCTCTCCTGTGTGTGGGCCCCGCTGGGTGTCAGCTGTGGGGCTGGACGGGCAGTGGGAGAACGCGAGCTCTACCCCCTCCTCCCCGTCCCCCTTCACTCGCTTCTCACCTGGAAACAGGAGCCTGCATGCGTGGTGTTTAGAAGTTCCTGGGCCTGGCTTCTCAGGACACGCCTTCTCCCTGCTGCCCATTCACGGGGGCAGCCTGGCCAGAGCGCCCTGGGCTTTGTGTGCGAGACCATGAGGATCTGCTTTGCTTGAGAATTACCTTTTTAATGTCTGCCTTCCGCCCTTCTGTGTGTTTCCCAGGGCCGTTCCGTGGCCTTGCCTGTGCCCGGTCCTCCTCTGACCTTGGCCTTGTGGCCTGTCAGCAGGTGGTGTGACGGTCCAGTCCGCCCTGACGTGGCCCCTCCTCTCCTCCTTGAAGGGGTGCCCCCAGGCCAGGCTTCTTCACTTCCCGGGGAGGGGCTAACGGTTCTGGTTAAATTTCTGTGCTCCCTGAGACCAGGAACACGTTCCAGTGTAAAGCGCGGGCTGGGCCGACGGGACCACAGCTCTACATGGTCCCAGGTGCAGGCAAATGAGCTGTGCCTAACGTCCTGTCGTTAGGCCCACACCTGAGTGAGTGTGTGTGTGTGTGTGTGTGTGTGTCCTGTGTGTGTGTGTGTGTGTGTGTGTGTGTGTCCTGCCTCTAGGCCCACACCTGAGTGAGTGTGTGTGTGTGTGTGTGTGTGTCCTGCCGCTAGGCCCACACCTGAGTGAGTGTGTGTGTGTGTGTGTGTCCTGTCGTTAGGCCCACACCTGAGTGTGTGTGTGTGTGTGTGTCCTGTCGTTAGGCTTACACCTGAGTGTGTGTGTGTGTGTGTGTGTGTCCTGTCGTTAGGCCCACACCTGAGTGAGTGTGTGTAGGCTTACACCTGTGTGTGTGTGTGTGTGTGTGTGTCCTGCCGCTAGGCCCACACCTGAGTGAGTGTGTGTGTGTGTGTGTCCTGTCGTTAGGCCCACACCTGTGAGTGTGTGTGTGTGTGTGTGTCCTGCCGCTAGGCCCACACCTGAGTGAGTGTATGTGTGTGTGTGTGTCCTGCCGCTAGGCCCACACCTGAGTGAGTGTGAGTGTGTGTGTGTGTCCTGCCGCTAGGCCCTGAGTGAGTGTGTGTGTGTGTGTGTGTGTCCTGTCGTTAGGCCCACACCTGAGTGAGTGTGTGTGTGTGTGTGTGTCCTGTCGTTAGGCCCACACCTGAGTGAGTGTGTGTGTGTGTGTGTCCTGTCGTTAGGTGTACACCCGAGTGTGTGTGTGTGTGTGTCCTGCCTCTAGGCCCACACCTGAGTGTGAGTGTGAGTGTGTGTCCTGCCTCTAGGCCCACACCTGAGTGAGTGTGAGTGTGTGTGTGTGTCCTGCCGCTAGGCCCACACCTGAGTGAGTGTGTGTGTGTGTGTGTCCTGTCGTTAGGCTCACACCTGAGTGAGTGTGTGTGTGTGTGTGTGTCCTGCCTCTAGGCTCACACCTGAGTGAGTGTGAGTGTGAGTGTGTGTCCTGCCTCTAGGCCCACACCTGAGTGAGTGTGAGTGTGTGTCCTGCCTCTAGGCCCACACCTGAGTGAGTGTCCCCGTGGGGCAGTAAGGGCGGCAGTGCCCAGAGGTGTGGGAGGGGCGCCATGGCCACGTGTGGAGCTGACCCTGCCTCTGCGCCCGCACATGGAAGGCAGCGTTGAGGGAGCCCCACGCCTTTGCTCACTGCCCGTGAAGGCAAGCGCCCTGAGGGCTCCTCTGAGGGACACTGACGGGGGACTCTGTCTGATCACTGAACCCTCCCTGCCCCGTCCCTCCCCGCTCTGGTGTGTCCATGTTCAAGAGAAGAGGAAGCCGAGCCCCCAGAGACCCCAGAGGAGCCCCGACAGCAAGGTGGGCTGGTGCTTCCAGACCCACTGGAAGGCGCTGTCCCTCCGGGGTGGGCGGGCGTCCTGGCTCCTCTCCGTCACCTTTAGACTAGAACTGGGCACCCCCTCTTCCCTTCGGGACCCGTTGACCATGGTCGCCTTCCCACGTGCTCACTCGGACGCGGAGGGCTGAGGACTGGCTGGTCTGGGCGGATGTGACAGGAGGAGGGACATACCCCCCCCCGCCCCGCCCGTGTACGCATTTGCCCTGAAAGAGCGGGAAGGAGGCGGGAAACAGCACTTGCTCAGTTACAGTTTCAGACACTTCCCTGTGGGCGTGTCCGTGAGAAAACCTCCCTGGACGTGCGGAGACCCCAGCCCTGGCACGCTCTCCTCCCGCGCCTTCCTGGTGGGTGCTGTTCCCACTCAGCGCGGATCCTTTAGGAGTGATGGCGGCTTCTCCTCACCCACTGCTCACACTGAGAAGGTGCGGACACACTGGGCTGGTGCGGACGCCCCGGGAAGGCAGCTTCGTTCCCCAGCGCACGCAAGACGGGCGGGAGGTGGCTACAGAGAAGGAACCTAAACCAGTCAGGGCTCCCCAGCCTGGGAGCCCCTTCATGGCGGCTCGGGACCCAGGTGTCTGGGCAGCCACTTTCATTCTGATTTGGAGTCAAGACCATCAATAAAACCTGAAGCCACTTCCGGCCCCAACGAGGCTGCACACATGGCCTGATGGGCCCGAGGGTGCAGGGGCTGAGGCCACAGGGCTGGAGGGATCCTGTACACTCGTGAGCCTCCCCGCGGGCCAGGGCTTCGATGGGGCTGCATGGAGATGGCGTGTGACCGTGTGGGCCGGGGCACATTGTGTACTTCTGAACTGAAAGGTCGCTGTCCACACAGACAAGCAGACGTGGACTCGTGGAATTAGGAAGAAAATCAAGAACTCGTCTTCTGTGTCCATGCAGGGGTAGGGCCTCTTCCTGCCAAGGGCCATTGGGTATGGATGACATCATTCGAGGGCCACACAACACGCTCAGCTTAAAGAGGACCCTGCTCTCCCTGGTCAAACCTTTATCCACGCACCCCTAATGCCTGGCAGGGCCAGACCCCAGGATTCCGTGGGCCTCATACAGCGCACAGGCCGGACGTCCCCACCTTTCCCTTCCCCAAGCGATGGCGTAGGTAACGGGACAAGACTTCCTGACAAACAGTTGTACGTCTTTGGAGTTTGAACAACCACCTGTTGCACATTTACCTGAAGGCCCCGGAGGAAAGATTTCAGGAAAGGAAGGTTAATTTTACCCGGGGAAGGACTTATTCCGGGAGTGGACATAGCAGACGTTCTCGTGTGGTTCTGTAGCCCCAGGTTGGAGATGCAAGAGCCAAGATTTGTGATAAAACACAAATGAATAAAAGCAAGCAAAACGTCACCTCGCATTTATATGGTCCGGATGAAGAAAAAGAAATTGTACATGGAAACTTGGATGCTGTCAGATCTGGCCAAATTTAATTGGAATTCTCCACGCCGAGGCATCTCAGAGTGACCCTAAAACCACAACTACAATCAGGTGTCTATGGTGTGTGACATCATGCAGCCGCCGCCCTTATGCACTCGGAGGAGGGGCGTCGACAGAGGGCGCGGTGCTTCCTCCCTTCCGGGTGGATCTCCCTTCCGTTACTTGGTCTTTTCCCCGGGCGGGCGGGCGGCGTCTCTTTCCTTCCTCTCCCCCATTCTCCGAACCCCATTCCGTCCGCGCTTCCATCTCCCCCAGGTGCTCACGGGCTAACACGATTCATCGTTTCTGCGTCAGCACCAGCTGCCGTTCCAGAAGAGGCTTTTCAGTTTCTATTCCTCGTATCCTTTCCCCGGAGCGCCTTTGCCCGCCCTCCGCCCGCTGCATCCTGGGGCCAGCATTGTGGTGGGTGGGCCACGCCATCATTCGATCCCGGCATCAGGTTACTGACCCCGTCCATTAGCCAGCCGTGCCCAGGGCAGATTTTTATTCTGGGGGACGAGTAAACCGACTCCTAACGTTGGAGGTTGCTGGCAAAGACTCCGCCAACGGTAACGACGCTTCAGAGGGCGTGAAGGGCTGTGGATAAACATGAGCCGCCGTGGGTTTGATCGAGGGCCCAGGCGCGCATCGGGGGGCATTGTTGCTGGGCCTGCTCCTCTCTGGGTACCTCAAGTTTGCTGAGTTCAGTGGCTTCTTACAGAGCAAGCTCATCAGTTTGTTGGGGGAAAAAAGCAGTAGTGTACAGGTTGACCTTGTCTGAGTCGGGTGTTTATTTTTTAAATACATTTTTGTTTATGTCAGAGAGGAAGGGAGAGGGAGAAACATCAATGATGAGAGAGGATCATGGATCGGCTGCCTCCTGCACGACCCCCACTAGGGATCAAGCCTGCAACCCGGGCGTATGCCCTGACCGGGAATCGAACCGTGATCTTCAGGTTCATAGGTCGACACTCAAACCCTGAGCCAGGCCGGCGGGCTGTACCCACTTCTTTAGCTTGTCCTCAGAAGCGAGCATGTACTCGCCTTCCTTCACCGCGTCTCGTCCCGGCTTTCTGATCACTGACCTTTGCGGGGGCCAGTTCATCTCTCCAGGGCCTTCCCCGCACCGGAGTCGCTTACTCTCCCCTGTGGTTTTTATAACATCGAGGAAAAGCACGCAGATCAAAATGGATGCCACGGAGCCCTGGGCCCCGCCCTCGCTGTGGCAGAGTGACCCTCCCGCACGGCAGAGGCCCGACTGAGAGAAAAAGACGTCATAAGGTGCAGCCCGGCTTGCCCCCCCCCACCCCCCCTCGGTGAGAGCCACCCCTTTAAACGTGAGGTAGAAGTCACAGAATGAGAACTAGAGGCCTCGGGAGTGTGCAGTTTAGAAACAGCTCGAGGGAGGGGGCAAAGGCCTTGGAGCCGACTCAGTGCCTGCCCGCGTGCAGGGGCGTGAATCCATAGCCCGCCGTCTGTGCCACAGGACGTGAACACACCAGCACACATGAGATCATGTTAAAACAGGGACTTTCCGGGAAAGCAGCCCTTCTCCTGCCGTGCGGCGGGCTGGCAGGGCCCGGGCTGTCGGACGGAGGCGATCGGAGGCCGCAGCCAGTGCTGGGCTCAGGGTCCCGGGCCGCACTCCCTGCCCTGGCGCCCTTTCTAGGAACCCGTGAGCTCCAGGGCAGCCACGTCACACGCTGAGCTTCCCCATCACATGCTCCCCACAAAGAGCAGCCCCTCAATATTCTAACAGACCGGGTGAGAGGGACTGCCCGTCCTTCACCGTGAGCGGCGAGAGTAGGCGTGGCCCTGTCCAGCCCCGTGTCCTCCTCTCAGGGCCCAGCACCCAGCACCCAGCGCGGCCCCAGCTCCCCCCAGACACCAGTGTCCTCCATATACAGTCCTGGCTGTTCCCTTAGAGGCTCGTCGTGAGTGGGGTGGGGGTCTCGGGGGAAACACTGAAGGCGGTGCGTCACGGCCACACCCAAGGCAGCCGGGCCAGGCAGTCCCTTGTCTTCAGAAGACGGGTAATGACCAGGCTTTGCAGATGGACAGAGGTGACAGGCCACCGGCTGCTCTACCCATTCCCTGCCGGGCGAGGGGGTGAGGGCCCCGGGAGAGGCCATGAGCCGGGCGAGGCGGCTCTCATCAGGCAGAAGTTCGTGCCGCCAGGACCGCTCAGCTGCCGACAAATCAAGGACTAACTGCTACCCGGGCATCGAGTGGGCACTTACAGAGGGCAACGTGGTCAGCAGGCAGGCCCTGTCTTGCCCGCCTTCCTCCACGGGCCGGGCTCTCGCTCCGCCTTGGGGGCCTCTCACTCTGCCTTGCGGGGCTCTCGTTCCGCCTTGGGGGGCTCTCGCTCCACCTTGGGGGGCTCTCACTCTGCCTTCGGGGCTCTCGCTCTGCCTTCGGGGCTCTCGTTCCGCCTTGGGGGGCTCTCGCTCCGCCTTGGGGGCCTCTCACTCTGCCTTGCGGGGCTCTCGTTCCGCCTTGGGGGGCTCTCGCTTGGCCTTGGGGGGCTCTCACTCTGCCTTCGGGGCTCTCGCTCTGCCTTGGGGGACTCTGGCGAAGAGCCTCCTCCCTCGGACCCTCCCCACCGAGTGCTGCTGGGTCGAGGCGGCCCTCAGTCTGGCCGCAGCACCCGGAAGTGTGGGTCCCCCGGCACTGCCTGGCCCCGGGCACCAGCGTGTGGCTGCCCCACGGCCCCAAGAGCTTCCTAAGCCGAGATCCAGTGAGCCAGGCACTCCCAGCAGCTGCTGCCCGCAGGTTTGAGCCCATGGAGGGACTTGGCGTGCCGTTTCCGACCCCTTCGCCCTGGGTGGGAGCACCCCCTGAGGTGCTGAGCATCCTCCGTCTCCTGCGACTGGGCGGCCGCAACACCCCAGAAAGACAGCCAGCCCCTCCCCCAGGAGAGGACACTCGGGTGAAATCCACTCACCGCCCAACCAACCCTCCTTCCCCGACCTCCCAGCCAATGGCTTGAAAACCATCAGTAAAATGCTGCATTGGGTCCGGCCGGCTCAGGGGCTGAGCGTCAACCTATGAACCAGGAGGTCACAGTTCGATTCCCTGTCAGGGCACAGGCCCAGGTTGCGGCTCGGTCCCCAGTGTGGGGCGTGCAGGAGGCAGCCGATCCATGATTCTCTCTCATCATTGTTTCTCTCTTTCTCCTTCTCCCTTCCTCTCTGAAATCAATACAAATACATTTAAAATTCAAAAATGAATACCATATTTTCCGGCATATAAGACGACTTTTTAACCCAGGAAAATCTTCTATATGCCCAGTCGTCTTATACGCCGGAAAATACAGTAACATAAATGCTGCATTCAACTCCCAAGGCCTTGTTACTGTGAATTGCAGTTTAAAACCTTCCCACGACCCCAGCGATGGACACTTGGGGGTGCGACCACCCTCCTGCCCTCGGGCACAGGCCGCTGCGCTGCCCACCACGCACCTTCTCCTGGGACAGGGACGCTGTGGCTGGAAAGAGCCTTGCCCTCGGCCCCTCTCCCCATGGCACGCCTGCGCAGTGCTCCAACGATGGTATCTCGCCTCCCTCGCATCGGCCAGGGGGGTGGACTCGTGGGCGGGTGCGGCTGGGGTTTTGGAGGCACCGCGGGGTAAGGAAGGTGAGCAAGGCTCCAACCTGCACGCACACGCCTGAGCCGTGCCGCTCCCGGGTCCCGGCGTGCTCGTGCCCATCGGCCTTCCTCTTAACAGATGGATCTCGTGTGGGGGGCTGCCAGGGACGGATCCGGCTTCCCATTCAGAGATGTAATCTGGGTGGGGCCGCGGGGCCGCCTTTGCTCTCCTGGCGGCTCTCCCACCTGGACGCCCTGAGCACAGATGCGGAGGCCTAGCCCGGTGGGTGAGGGGAGCCCCCTCCTGGGTGGGGACTGCGGGTCCCCCTTCCCCAGCCCACAGCGACCACGGGAGGGAGCCCGAGAGCAGCCCCCTCCGTGGGGGACAGGAGCTCCAGGGAGGGGTTGGGTCAGGGCCACAAGCCAGGCTCTCGCCACCTTGGAGACAAAAAGCTCCCCGGCTCTGCCGCTCGGCGTGGGTTCGGGCGCCGTGCGGAGCTCCCAGCTTTAACGATTTGGCTCTGACGCCGAGATGCTGAATCAGGGAAGGAAAACTGGGACCCTCCGCCTCCAGCACCTAGATATGGAAGCCGGGGACGCACGGGGAATCAGGGTTGGGACTCAGCTGGGGAGAGAGCTGTGACCTGAAGGAATGACATGGTCAGCCGTTCTGCGGAAAGCGTGGCTTCCTTGTGTGGCTGCTGAATTCACTGTATTCCAGCGACTCCAGGACGGAGGGCCGCCAACACGGGACCTCACGGCCGACAGCGCTGCTGTCAGCTCAGCCCCTTTCTTTCGGAGCCTTTCCCGCATCCTGTCCTCACCCACCCCATCGGGAGGGGCCCGGGGCACGGCCGGCTCCCGGAAAGTAGGTAGACAAAGTCACATCCTCCCCTCAGGTGTCTGCGCTGCTCACAGGGGCCGGGGTGTCCGGGGAGAGACATGGAATCTCCGGGTGCTGAGGGAGCTGGGGTCCCGTGCAGAGCCATCAGGGGAGGGAGGAGCCTCCTGAGGGTCCTGTCGGGTGTGGGGGTGAAGGGCTAAGGGCAGGTGGGCGGGCATCCAGGGGAGCCTCCCAGGTGTCAGAGCAGGGGACACACCGCTGGTGCAGCCGTGTGTGGGGGCGCAGACAGGCTGCTGGTGCAGCCGTGTGTGGGGGCACAGACAGGCCGCTGGTGCAGCCGTGATGTGGGGGTGCAGACAGGCCGCTGGTGCAGCCGTGTGTGGGGGTGCAGACAGGCCGCTGGTGCAGCCGTGATGTGGGGGTGCAGACAGGCCGTTGGTGCAGCCGTGATATGGGGGTGCAGACAGGCTGTTGGTGCAGCCGTGATATGGGGGTGCAGACAGGCTGTTGGTGCAGCCGTGATGTGGGGGTGCAGACAGGCTGTTTGTGCAGCCGTGATGTGGGGGTGCAGACAGGCTGCTGATGTTGGGCCTAGTCTGCGAGTTTCTTTAAAATCAGAGCATTAAACACAAACCTCGTAACAGACTCAGGTCCTCCTTGTCTCCTAGTTGTTTCTCCGCGAGTCAGGGCGATGGGTTGCAGGGGCTGGCAGGTGGCGGCTGAGCGGGGCATCTGGCCTCCCCCTCCTGGTCTCTGCCTGGGGGTGTCTGTGTCCCCTCCTGAAACTCACCCCCTGCGAGCGGCAGCCGCCCGGCATCCTGTGGAGGCTACCCGGCGGACGCAGGTGAAAATGGTGCCGGGTTTCCCTGTCACAGGGGGTGGCCCTCCGACTCGCTGGTGTCCCGGCCAGGCCGCAGTGGGAGTGGTTAGTTGTGGGGTCACACTGTCCCTGGAGACAGCGTCTTCAAAACCCCAACTCCTGGGAACAGGACGTGGACGGCTGCAGCGTGGGAAGTGAGGTGGTGCTGTGACCTTGAGCCAGTGTCTCACGCCCCCACTGCGGGCTGAGCTGCCGGTGCAGGACCCTCCTGACGGGGACCACACAGCCTGCGGGTGCGTCTGCGGGGACCCAGTCCAGCCCGGGACGCGATGCAGCCGCATGGGCCACGCTGAGGGGGTGGGACCCGGGGCTGGGTTCTGAGCACTGAGTCACTGGGCTGTGTGACAGCTGGTCCCACACACGTCCCTCCTGCACGCCGTGGCCGGAGCCACCCCGCTCGTCACCGGGGAAGCTGGCTCGTGCTCCGTGTGAGCCCGGGAGGCGCGGGGGCGGCCGGGAGGGGCCCAGGCAGTGGCTGTGGCCGGTCCAGGGCCAGTCCTCCTGCCGCTGGACCTCCTTGGCGGTGGCCCTGTGGACAGGGCAGGTTGGGGTCCCTCCCATGCCATGCCACCGGGCTGCGCCCTGGCACCCTCCAGCGCTGCTCCAGGACATGGGACTTTGGGAAGCGGGTTTTCCCCTGGCAGCCTGCACTGTGGCTTTAGCGCCCAGCGCCCTTCTCGGGGTGCACCAGCGAGTGCCCGACTGTCAAAGGCTCCCAGCACGGAATGTGGGGGAGGGTGATGGGACATGGGGGAGGGGGATGTGGGGGAGGGGGTGGGAAGTGGGGGGAGCGGGACGTGGGGGAGGGGGGCGGAAAGTGGGGGAGCGGGACGTGGGGGAGGGGGATGTGGGGGGGCGGGACATGGGGGAAGGGGCGGGAAGTGGGGGGAGCTGGATGTGGGGGAAGTCTCGCTGGCTCTCAGCCTTAGGGTTTGGGGCGCTGCTCCTGTCCACGGGGCGGGGGGGGCGGGGGCTCTTCCTTCCAGGCAGGTGAGCCGAGTGGGGAGGCAGCTGCTCTCGGTGGGGTGGGCCCAGGAGGGAGATGGTGGGGGGCTCCCCGCCCACGTGGGGGAGGCCCGGCCTCGGCTGTGTGCACAGGCGGGGAGCAAGCCTGACCTTCCTCTTTCTGCCGCTGAGATGCACCAGGGACGTGAAAATAAAGCCGCGGCAGCAGGAAGCCCAGCGGCCAGGGCAGTGCACACGCGTGGGAAACGCTGTCCCTGCCTCACGCTGGCTCTGCCCATTCCTGCCGGCAGCACGGAGCCGAGCGGGGCCCGGCCTGGGGTCCTCGGTCCTCCCGAGACTCGCCATGGCCACGCCCACGTCCGCTGCCTGTCTGACCTGGCGGGCCCCCACGTGTCTGGCTCCCACGGGTGTCCAGGGGGATGTGTAAACACGGAGCGAAAGCCCCGTACAGCCTCGGGGGGCAATCCCCCCTCTTCGCTGCAGAAATCCAGGCTGCAAAGCACCTGGCGCCCGCTGGCCCCTGCGCAGCCACCTCTGGGGGCGGGGTCCCCGGAGCTGAGGGCGGGTGGCTGACGGTGGTGACAGGTGGCGCTCGCGTGGCGCTCGCTAAGCCCTAATTACTTAATCCGTGTTTTGCCTCTGGGCCGCCTTGTAATTACAGTGACCTGGAGTGTCACGTGTAAACACGCGGCGTGCCAGCTTCTAACCACACGCACGTGGCGAAGATCCTCCAGGCCCACAGAGGGGCGACGACACGCCTCCAGCTGCTGTCCCCAGCGCTGGGGGCGGGAGCCTCCCTGCAGATCCTGCGCCTGCAGGGCAGGAACATTGTGCGTTCTTTGGGCCCCGAGGTGCCCGGGTCCTGTTTGGGCATCAGAGGTCTGAGGGTCAGGCGTGCAGAGCCGTCCTCTGGCAGCAGCTCGGCTCTGTTTATTTTTTTATTTTGTAAAATATGTTTTTATTGATGTTTTTAGAGAGAGGAAGGGGGAGAGAGAGGTAGAAACATTTGTGATGAGAGAGAATCACTGATCGGCTGCCTGCTGCACACCACACTGGGGATGGAGCCCACAACCAGGGCATGTGCCCTGACCGACTCGAACCCTGACCGACTGGTTCATAGGTCACACTCAACCACGGAGCCACGCCGGCTGGGCTCAGCTCCATTTAAAGTCAGCACAGGGCCCTAACCGGTGTGGCTCAGTGGATAGAGCATCGGCCTGGGGACTGAAGGGTCCCAGGTTCGATTCCAGTCAAGGGCATGTGCCTTGGTTGCGAGCACTTCCCCAGTGGGGGGTGTGCAGGAGACAGCTGATCGATGTTTCTCTCTCATCGATGTTTCTAACTCTCTATCCCTCTCCCTTCCTCTCTGTAAAAAATCAATAAAATATATTAAAAAAAAAAAAGTCAGCGCAGGTTTGCAAATGAGGAACTCAACCGAGACTCAAACCTCAGGGACCCCGATGTCGGGGTCAGAGGCCGCTGGATTCGTGGGCTGGGATCCGTCAGGGACAGGAAGGGCAGCCCAGGACAGCCTGGACCGGAACCACCGGCTGCATCTGGAGGGAACGTTCTGGAAACAGATACGATCTTCCATTTAGTCACCCCTGGGACGCAGCACTGCTCGCTCACCTCCGAGGAAGGAACACGGGACGCGCCGTGGCGGGCACCCCAGGCGGGCGGAGGGCTGCGTGTCGTGGGGGGAAGGCCTGGGTGTCCTGGGCCCGGGTCAGGGCGGGGATGTTGGCTGATGTTTCTCCCTCAGCTCGTCTCTGAATCACATCCGTCCCAGGGGTCAGCGTTCCCGTCATCTTGACTCACCCACGCTCCTCTCGCTGAAAATTTG
The DNA here is from genome assembly GCA_025583905.1 of Ia io. Classification (NCBI taxonomy): domain Eukaryota; kingdom Metazoa; phylum Chordata; class Mammalia; order Chiroptera; family Vespertilionidae; genus Ia; species Ia io. Next base: position 626,813 of record JAJQQW010000005.1, on the reverse strand, counting down.
AACGATTTAAATGCATCTTTTGATTTATTGTAAATAAGATGAAGTTCACTTTGATTGACTGATACTCCAGATTTCTCAGACTTGCATGCACCCTCGCATGACAGTTAATGTGTTAGGACGTGTACCCCTGGGAGTTGCAGGATTTGCAGGGCTGCAGGGCCTCAGTCCCTGGGAAGCCTGAGCCAGGTAGCGAGCAGTGGGCGGGCAGCCCACATGGCCACCAGCTTCCTGCCATCCTCCTCTGCTCGCTCCATGTTTAAAGGGCATTTAAAAAATTTCCTATATAATAATCCTATATGATAAAAGGGTAATATGCAAATTGACCGAACAGGGATCAACTGGTTGCTATGATATGCACTGACCACCAGGGGGCAGACAGCTCAATGCAGGAGCTGCCCCCTGGTGGTCAGTGCACTTCCACAGGGGGAGCACCTCTCAGCTAGAAGCTGGGCTGACGGCTGGTGGGCACAGCGGCGGTCCTCCACAGCAGTGCTAAGGATGTCTGACTGCGGCTTAGTCCTACTCCCCACGCGGGCCTAAGCCGTCAGTCGGACATCCCCTGAGGGCTCCCGGACTACTAAAGTGTGCACCAGGCCTCTAGTGTGTGTGTGTGCGTGCGTGTGTGTGTGTGTGTGTGTGTGTGTGTGTGTGTGTGTGTGTATTTATTAATTGATTGATTTCAGAGAGGAAGGGAGAGGGAGAGAGAGAGAGAAATAATGATGAGAGAAAATATGATCGACTGCCTCCTGCACGCCCCACACTGGGGATCAAGCCCACAACCCGGGCATGTGCCCTGACCAGGCATCAAATTGTGACCGCCTGGTTCCTGTGTCGTTGCTCAGTCACTGAGCCACACTGGCCTGGGTTAAAGGGCATTTAATGGCAGATTTCAACCGAACGAGTTCCACATCTAACCCTCTGTGATGTCTCACATTTCTTATTTTGGCTGAAACATGTTAGTACACACCAGCATCACTTTTTAAAATTAAAGATGCAAAATATTGTGCGTGTAGCTGTGGGCGTCCGTGGTTCAGACGCTTGCTGAGTGAGAACCGGGGCGGTGGGAGCCCTGCGGGGGTGTCGGCAGGAGACGCCAGGACCCTGGCTCCCGACTCTGCCAGGCGGGGGCCCTGGGGTCAGGCCTGGGTTGCCTCAGGCTGTGTCCCTGGATTTGCAATCTCCTCCTCTGATAACTGCCCCGGGGCTGCCCCGGAGCGTTCCTTCCACGGTGATGAGCTGTCACTGCCTCGCGGCCCAGATCCGCCGAGGCTGCGGTCCAGCGCCATTTCCGGTGAATTATTTCCGTCGTGGAGGGTGAGACGGGAAGGAGTAGGACCCTGTGGGATTATTAGCAAGGGACTGGCTCGGCAGGAATGCCTTTCATGAGTATTCCACCCGTTTCCCGTGTTTCTTAACACGCCCCCTGCGTGTGGTGCAGGAAGCGGGAGCCAGATGCTCGGTGGTGGTGTTCCCACCTCCTCCCGGCATGGCCGTTGGGGGTTCAGGACCGAGCGTGTGGGCTGTGACGCCCAGGGCTCCCCAAGCTGTGCTGGGACCTCACCCACCCCCGGAGCAGGTGTCGGGGCAATCGCATGTTAAAGGTGAACGAGAGCATAGAACCCGGAGAGCGGAGTCTGAGCCAATCGTGTGTGACGTGACCAGACGCCTGACGGCAGCTCGCCAGCCCCAGATAAAATTAACGCTGCGTGTCCCCCGGATGCGTGGGCGCGGCCAGGACAGCATCCCACCGAGGCTGGGGCAGCGTCACCACGGGCCGTGGGCCGGACAGACTACACCAGATACAGCACATCTCTAAGCTGCATCTGCTCATGGAAAATACCCAATTTTAAACACATTCCTTTTCTCAAAAGTGGCGTTTCCCGGTGACCTGGGTTTGATCGGCGTTGAATGTCTCGGGGTGGGCAGCCAGCACCCATTGGAGCCGCGACCGCGCTGGCCTCCTTCTGAACCGGTCAGGACCCACAGATGGAGCCCAAACAGGCTTTTTCAAAGCCGGTTCTGCCCAGCTGGCGTGGCTCAGTGGCTGAGCATCGACCTATGAACCAAGAGGTCACGGTTCAATTCCCGGTCAGGGCACATGCCCAGGTTGCGGGCTCGATCCCCAGTGGGGGGCGTGGAGGAGGCAGCCGATCAGTGATTCTCTCTCTTCATGGATGTTTCTCTCTCTCTCCCTCTCCCTTCCTCTCTGACATCAAGAAAAACATATTAAAAAAAATAAAGTGGGGCCCCTGCAGGCCCCATGCCCATCAACATTCAGGAAGAAACAGCGAATGGGAGAGGCTTGGTGTGCATACGTTTCTGCTGTGCCCGTGGGATTTTATAGTCACTGCTATGACCTCCATGCACAGTCATGTTGGAAAGGTTTTCCACGTGCTCCCTTGGACCCGGAGCCTGTGCTGTGGCTCGCAGGCGGGCAGGGGGCGCTCCCTGGCCCCGGGCGTGGGCGGCAGGTGACCCGCTCGTGATGACCCGCATCACTGGACACTGAGTCACGGTTAGCTCCGGGTCCTGATCCCACGGTAACGGTGTGGTAAGACTTTGCCAGATGAGATGTTAGGTGCCGTGCCTCCTGCAAACAGTGGAGCCGGGCCTGGTCCCGTGGGCATGGACCCCACTGCAGAGCGGCCGCTTCTGGGGTCTAAGTCACCTTTGTGTGTTACCGGCACTTCAGGGCCGAAGGGGAAATCCTCACGTCTTATTCTGAGTGTCGCCGGGAACACGCGTGTGTGTGGAAGCCGTGTCCTTCCCGGCTCTGACCCGGCTGTCTTCTGTCCCCTGTGGGATCCCTGACAGCAGCCAGGACTTCCGGGCCCCCGGGCAGGCTGGGCTCACACACACACACACACACACACACACACACACACACACACACTCGCATACGCAAGTGTCGGGCGTGCAGGAGGCACGATCAACGATTCTCTCATCATTGATCTTTCTCTCTCTCCCCCCCTCCCCTTCTCTCTGAAATCAATAAAAATACATAAAAAAAAGAAAGGCTACACTGTCGGAAGGTGGAGATGTGTTCAGACGCGACCTCATTGAAGGACAAGCGACCGGAGCACGGTCTTTCTTGGTGTAAAGCTCTCAGGAAAACCATTCCCGCCGCGTTATCCTCTCACTTCGGGCAGGACATCGGGCGGCTCTGTGCAGGGTTGGAGGCCGGCGTTTCCCAAGTGATGTGCAAGCTCCAAAGGGGGACGAGTTCCCGGAGCCTCAGGAAGCTCCCATAGAAATGAGACGCAGAACATGAAGACGGAGCCACCGCTGGGGGATACTGTCGTGATGAGAGGTCCCTCACAGCACCACCATTTACACGCATGTTAGCTTGACATATCATTACCAAACTCGAGGCCCGATGCACGAAATTCGTGCACGGGGGTGTGTGTCCCTCAGCCCAGCCTGCACCCTCTCCTATCTGGGACCCCTCAAGGGATGTCAGACTGCCCTTTTAGGCCTGATCCTGGTAGGTCGAGCCTAAACGGGCAGTCGGACATCCCTCTCACAATCCAGGACTGCTGGCTCCCAACTGCTCGCCTGCCTGCCTTCCTGATTGCCCCTAACCGCTTCTGCCTGCCAGCCTGATCACCCCCTAACCACTCCCCTGCCAGCCCTATTGATGTCTAACTGCTCCCCTGCCAGCCTGTTTGCCCCTAACTGCCCTCCCCTGCTGGCCTGTCACCCCTGTTTCCCCTTCCCCTTAATTGCCCACCTGCCCTCCCTTGCAGGCCTGGTCACCCCTAACTTCCCTCCCCTCCCTGGTCAGGCTTAATGCCCTCCCCTTCACTTAATTGCCCACCCTCCCTTGCAGGCCTGGTCCCTCCCAACTGCCCTCCCCTGCTGGCCATCTTGTGGTGGCCATCTTGTGTCCACATGGGGGCAACCATCTTTGACCACATGGGGGCAGCCATCTTGTGTGTTGGAGTGATGGTCAATTCGCATATTACTGTTTTATTAGATAGGATGTTTGGGGAGCCTAGTAGGTACTGGTCAGTAAAAATTAGCTTTAGACGAGAGTTGATCATGTGGGTATGATTTCCCCCAGAGAAATGTGTGAACCCTGATGCCCTCCTTCCTGTGGGTGACAGGTGGTGTGACAGGTGGGCGACAGGTGGGATGACTGACAGGTGGGGTGACAGGTGGGTGACTGACAGGTGGGGGGTGACAGGTGGGGTGGCTGACAGGTGGGGTGGGGGTGGGTGACAGGTGGGGGAATGGGTGACTGACAGGTGGGGTGACAGGTTTGACCTGGTGACCTGGGCTCAGGTGGGGTTTCTGGTGTCTCCCGGCCCTGTGGTCGCCGTGTCCCCTGGTTCTTGGTGTTCAGGGGTTTTTGACATGAATCCCTAAATGAGTTGCTGCTCACAACACGTATGCTAATTCTGTGCAGTAGCCGTGACTTTTGCGTGTCAGCAGCCGTGGACTCCGTGAGTCTGGAATATTAGGTGGTGGGGTCATTCTGATGCCGGGAACCCCCCGAAATGGAAGTGTTGTCCGCGTTCCCATCCCCGGCTGCAAGGTCTGGGCTGAATCCTGGCGAGTTTGTGAGGTGGATGCACCGAGTGTCATCAGGAGCAGCCCCCCCAATTCCCAGTGAGTTTTTTCTTACGTGCGGGGTGCGGGGTGCGGGGTGCGGAGCCGGGAAGCTGGGCCCGCGGGGCGGGCGTTGTGTGACCCGCCTTGCACTCCCATCAGGGGTTTCAGGCTGCGGAGTGCTCATCCACTGAGCAAAGAAATAAAGGGGGGAGGTGCCCCCCTTCTCCCCGCGGCTGTTTCTCGGGACTCCACGCCTCGCCGCCGTTTCTCCGCACTTCCTGCGGCTCTCCCAGGTCAGAGCCCACTGCCCTCGAGTAAAGACCTGGATGTGGCCTCTGGTCCTCCATCGCAGTCAGGGAGATGAGGCGCCGTGAGCCCTGGGAATGGCAGTGTCTTGGTCTGCTTAGGAGTCACCTGGGTTTCTGGGCGGGGAACCCCAGGACCAGAGCAGCCCGCTGGATCCCAGAGCCCCCCCTGAGTGGGGCGGGGACCCCGGGACAAGCAGGACGTTGTTTCGCCCCCCCCCCCGCCAGAGGCTCTCCGGGAATTGGGGAGTCAGCTCAGCCAGGATCCAGACACTGGCCCCAGGCTCCCCGAATCCTGGTGCCACCGGCCGGGTGTTTAAGGCCATGTAGGACCTGTGCCCGCCACGCGGACTCGCCCAGGCTGGGACTGTTTCTCTGCGTGACGTGTGGACCGGGGTGTCTCGGGTCAGGGATGGGCTGCACCACCCTGCTCCCCACTGTCCTTCCTGGCCCGGGGCTCCCCGAGGGCTGCAGGTGCCCCTGGGGGGCCGATGAGCTCTCTGGGATTCTCGTCTCTGACACTGACCAATGGCCTGGGATGGCGAGTCCGCTGAGCCCGTGGGCATGGAGGCGGGTCCGGCGTCGGCCTCTCCTCTGAGAAGGTGCCCGTTCCTGTTCCTGGCGCCTCGTAGCGGCACCTCCTCTCGAGGACCACGGAGGGCGTGCCCGCGCCCTGAGCTCCACCTAAGGAGCGGTGTGAACCGGCACGGCGTGGCACGCTGTCCGTGGTTCGCGGGGACACGGGGAGTGTTTGGTGACGCTGTGGTTTGGAGAAGCTCCCGGGACGATGGCGGGCAGGTCTGTGCACCCACGGGGGCTGCGTGGCTTACGGCGAGGGCCCCACACGCCCCGCCTGCGCGCCCCTTCACTGCTCAGCTCTGTGGGGTGGCTCTGCCCTGGGCAGCGGGCTCAGGCGTCTCCTCTCCTGTCCCCCGACCCCTCTGGCCCCTCACCCACTGCTTCTCTCTGGACTGTGGACCCCACAACCCGCAGTTCCTGGGGGTCCCTCACCATCCCCCTCGCTCCCTTGCAGAAGCCCGAGTGTCCTTCCCCCTGAAACTGAAGGGTTTCTCTTTTCTCTGTAACCAAAGGTGTGAGTTTCCAGGCATTTGGGGGAGATGGTCTTTGCTCAGCGTTGTTTTCTCAGTCCTGTAGCCGTGGATGGGCTTTCGCTGGTTCCTGTGCAACGGTGCCTTTAAAACGTGGGGTGTAGGGAGCTAGTTTAGGAGGTTCCCCCTGAATTCCAGCTTCTAGATGGCAGAGCCTGGGAGACCGAGGCGCCCCACCTGCCCGGGCTCCACACAGGTGCCCCCGAGAGCCGAGACGCAGCCGTGGGACGCAGCAGCCGAGTTTCGCTCTCCCTGAACTTGACTGAATGTAAGCGTGAACTCCTCGCACGCCGTGGTGTCTGCTGGGCCGGGCGGGTCTAGAGCTGTGTGTGCTCGGGCCCCCAGGGCCTGGGCGAAGCGCCTCAGGAACAATCACAGGCGGCCCAGCCGGCCTCGGCCCCGGCCTCTGCCCCGGGACACCCGTGGGGAGACTCGCAGACGGGGCAGCGGGCTCTGCCTGTCACCTGGGAGGGCGCAGACACCCGGGGGAGGTGTCGGTGACAGAGGCCAGGCGCCGGTGTCAGGGAGTGCATCTCGGAGATTGCGCCTGTGGCTCGGGGTGATGGCTGCCCGGGGGCCACAGGCCTTGCCGTCTCATCTCCTCGCGTCACACTCTGTCAGGGAGGGTGAAGCCTTTGTGTCCTGCGTCACCCAAGGGGACAGGGAGGTCGTTGCACTGCGGACGGAGCCGGAAGGAGCCAGCAGGAGTCGAAGCCCGAGTGGAGCTGGGGACGCTGAACAGAGGGCGCTGAGGCCTGACCCCCAGCCCCTCTCCCATGCCACTTCCCAGGCTTCCTCCCCAAAGTGCTCCCGTGGGTTCCCCACCCACCTGGCCGTGCGGGCAGAGTGGGGGCAGGACCGGGTCCAGGTGCTGGTGGGGTTCCAGCTGCATTGCAGACGAGCTGGTGACTTCCAGGAGCCTCGTCTCTCAGTGGTCGCGTGAGGCAGCTGGGCTTGGGGTCCTCCAGGAACCTCTGTCTCCTCCTCGGTGCCCTGTGAGCTGCTCCCACCTGCCCCTGGGCTCTGACAGGTTCCGTCAGAAGGGCTAGCTCTGCACTTGCCCAGGCCGTGAGCCCAGGACCTTGGTTGCCTCTGTCGCAGGGCAAGGGAGGCTGGCTTCCCTCCACAGTGTCCGTGTTTGGAGGACATGAGCGGGGAGCTGAGCGTCTCCTTTGGGCCCCCTCTTTTCTCCAGAGCCCTCTGTGCTCGCCCCAGTCAGTGAGTGTGCACCCCACAGTGGAGTGAGAGCAGGGTTCTCACTGCCTCCAGGATGTTCCATTGCACGTGGGTCCCTGCCCACCTGGGCCCCCTGCACGTGGGCCCCCTGCACCTGTGCGGACAGACGGAGGTGTGTGTGGGCACAGAGAGGGCGGCCCTGCAGCTGGGTGGTTGTTTTAAAATCCTGTTGCTCAAGGTTCAGCCGATTTCGTTCTGAATTTGGCCAAGTGCCTTTTGCCTCAACAAGTTAGCAAACCTGCCACCAAGTCCTTCTAATGAAGAGCAGATCCTTTAGAGTGGGACCGCCCCCCCCTCCCTCGAGGTCTTGCTTAGGGCCCCTCTCCTCCGCACCCCGTCTCCCTTGGGATCGAAGTGCTATGAACAAGGAGAGAGACATGAGCGTAGAGTGTGCGTCCTCTTATTCCGACAAAGAATAGTCCCACTGTTGGTTCTGCACCTTTAAACCGAAAGTCACGGTCAGATTCCTAATGCCTGGATGTGGGTCTTCGGTGTTCTGTGTTTTCTTTTGCATTGAAAGGTGTTGAGGCCACCGCTCTCTGTTTCGAGAAAGTGACAATCAGGGCGTCTCACCCCAAGTCACTGCGCTTCCTGGGGGGTGGGGGAGCAGGAAGTGCCCAGACCTCCCCGGAGACGTAGGCGGGCCTGTGTGCAGCCGGCCTGTGACACGTTCACTCTGTTCAGTGTTCTCTCTCTCTCTCTTTCTCTCTCTCTCTCTGTCTCTCTCTCTCTCTCTCTTGCTCTCTCTCTCTCTGTTTCTCTGTCTCTCTCTCTCCCTCTCTTTCCCCTGCGCGGCAGGGCAGCTGTGTTGTGAGGTCACGTCCCGCACCGGCCGCGAGGCAGGTGGGGGCTTCTAAGGTGCAGGAGGGGATGCTCATCCCCCAGGCGCTCCTGAGGCCGCCTGCACATTTGCTGTCCCTCCTGGTGGGGGGCGGGGATCAGGGGTGGGGGGTGGGAGGACTAGGCCTGCAGTGGGAGCACGTACAGAGGTCGGGGAGTTGGGTGGCGGGGAGCACCATCTGTTGGCCAGGAAGTGCTGTGTGGGAGCTGGCGGCAGGCCCAGGCCTCTGGGGGGACACTGTTAGATCTGAGGGGACAAGGAGGAGCCGGGCGAGGACAGGGAACCAGGGGTGTCCTCAGGGCTGGGGAGTATGGGGGACCCTGGGAAGGGACTGGGGGGGACATGGGCCAGCCCAAGAGCCATCAGGCATCCACAGAAACCGCTTCCCCTGGGTGCTGATTCGGAAACTAGGGGTTCCTCAGCCCAGCCTGCACCCTCTCACAGTCCGGGAGCCCTCGGGGGTGCAGGGAGCGGGCCTAAGCCGTCAGTCGGACATCCTTAGTGCTACCGCAGAGGCGGAAGAGGCTCCTGCCACTGCTGCTGCGCTTGCTAGCCCTGGACCCGGCTTCTGGCACACTGACCACCAGGGGGCAGCTCCTGTGTTGAGTGTCTGCCCCCTGGTGGTCAGTGCACATCATAGTGACCGGTCATTCTGCAGTTTGGTTGATTTGCATATTAGCCTTTTGTTATATAGACTAGCGGCCCCGTGCTCGAAATTCGTGCAGGGGGTTTGTGGGTGTCCCTCAGCCCAGCCTGCACCCTCTCCAATCTGGGACCCCTTGAGGGATGTCTGACCACTCGTTTAGGCCCGATCCCACCGGGATCGGACCTAAATGGGCAGTTGGATATCCCTCTCACAATCCAGGACTTCTGGCTCCCAACCGCTCGCCTGCCTCTGCCTGATTGCCCCTAACCACTTCCACCTGCCAGCCTGATCACCCCCTAACCACTCCCCGGCCAGCCTGGTTGATGCCTAACTGCCAAGAATGTGCCGGTCCTCCTGTGTGCCCGGCCACGGCTCCCAGACATAGTGGCCTCAGGTCGCCATCTGCTCCCTGCGCTCTGCTGAGAACATTTCTTTAAAAAACGTATATACATATTTATTGATGTTGGAGAGGAAGGGAGAGGGAGAGAGAGAGAAACATCAAGGGTGAGGGAGAATCATGGACCGGCTGCCTCCTGCACGCCCCCCACTGCGGATGGAGCCCACAACCCGGGCCTGTACCCTGACCGGGAATCGCACCGTGACCTCCTGGTTCACAGGTCGATGCTCAGCCACTGGCCCCGCCGGCTGGGCTGAAAGCGTTCCTTCAGGTCGATCTGGCTTATCTTTTCCTCCTGCAGTTTTTACGAGTCGATCAAGACAAAGACAAGGACTGCAGCTTGGACTGTGGGGGCTCCCCCCAGAAGCCGGTCTGTGCATCTGACGGGAGGACCTTCCTGTCCCGTTGTGAGTTCCAGCGCGCCAAGTGCAAGGACCCGCAGTTGGAGATCGCGTACCGGGGCAACTGCAAAGGTAAGCCGTCTGAGCACGCCTCACAGCGCCAGTCAGCCCCACGTGAGGTGGTCCCACAGGAGGTCCCACGTGAGGTGGTCCCACAGTAGTCGGTCCCACGTGAGGCGGTCCCACGTGACTGCCACGCCGTGCCGTCAGTTCCACCGCCGCTGTTGTCAGGTGAGGGGCTCGAGGTGTAAGCCTGGGAATGTTTTCAGATCAGTGGGAAGAAAAGTGACTTCCATGACTCTCGAGACAGAGCCCTTTTGACTGGGTCCGTGCTCGCTAACCGCTGGCCCACACCAGCCAGGGCGGGAGGTGGGTTTTAAGACCAGAGAAAGATTAGGTGCCGCGTGGCGGCCCATCAGCAGCCGGGGAAGGAGAGCGGCTGGGACCAGCTGCTGTCACTGGGATGAGCCTCGGGAACGGCCATGAACGGGAGGCCAGGGGGGCCCGGAGCCAACGGGAAGGGCACAGCCAGCGTTGAGAATCCAAAACCGTCAGGGCCCGAGGCTACGGGCACGCGTGCACGGGGGCCCCGAACTCGCCGGTGAAGGCGTTCAGGACAGACACCCAGGAGCCGCTCACAGGCCATGAGCCCAGCAGGCACCCCGAGGGGCGGGGGTGGGGCCAGGGTTTCCTGGGAGCGACCGTCTGGGCCGAGACGAAAGCCGTGGCTCCACAGCGTTGCGGACGCTCCGAGGCCACCGCGTTCCCTGCTCTCACATGGTCACGAGGACGGCTTTGAGGTTGGTGTCATGGATCCCAGTGAAATAATGACGGGGCTTGCGTTTTGAAGATTTAATTTTCAAACATTAAAAACGAAGTGTCCAAAAAGGAAAACAAACAAACCACAAAGTGTCCAGGGTCCATCCTCGGCCCGACCAGGAGCCGTGAGGGCCGGCTGCATCCTCACTCCGACCACGGAACGGCGTGAGGGGCTCATCCGGGCGGCCCCGAGGGGAGGCGGGGAGCCGTGAGCCTCCGTCCTGTTTGCAGGGAGCATGGGGCATGGAGCGGGATAATGCAATGCTGCGTGCTTAGATTTCTGTAGGGAGGGGCGTTGGATTTAGTCTCACGCAGGAGCAGGTCAGCCAGGCGCTGGTTTAAAGTGAAGGACGGGCCTGGCGGGCGGGGCTCAGTGGCTGAGCATCGGCCTATGAACCAGAAGGTCATGGTTCGATTCCTGGTCAGGGCACATGCCTGGGTTGTAGGCTCAACCCCTAGGGTGGGGTGTGCAGGAGGCAGCTGATCGGTGATTCTCTGTCAACATTGATGTTTCTCGCTCCCTCTCCCTTCCTCTCTGAAATCAATACAAATAGATTAAATAAATAAAGCGAAGGACAGGAGGCGGGCTCTGCCATGGGCTCCGCCGTGGGCTCCCCTGTGGCCCGGGAGAGGATGGTGCACGGGAAAACTAGCCGAGCCCGCGGCCTCATGTCACATGTCCTGACCACACCGAGTGAGTAACAGGACACAAGCAGCACCGGGCGGCGTGAGCAGTTTTGAGGGAAACCGCCTGGTGTTTTGCATGTTTCAGCAGAATCGGCCGGGAGGGCTGTCCAGGCTCCTCGCCGCAGTCAGTCCATGGCCAGTGCTGAGTCAGCACATCTGGAGGGGGGCCGCGGCAGGGGCGGGGCCCCCAGCTCCACCCCAGGTGACCACAGGCCTGGACCTGGGGGCGATGGGCGCGTGGGCCTGGGTCCCCGCCTGCGCGATCAGCCACGGCCGCCGGGAACCTGGACTGAGCGCCCGTCACGCGGGGCTGCTGGTTCGAGAACTCTCGCCTGCGGCAGAGGTGCTGGTGCCTTTAAAAGGTGGTGGTGTCCACGCCCCACGCCAGGAATGGCCGCCGAGAGCAGTTTGGAAAATGGATGCTTTCTGCTTGTTCCACGAGAGTTCAAACGCTGGGCACAATTTGTAACTCCATCCGCCGCGCGGGCCCGGCCAGCGGCCCCTATCACATTTCCCTTTAGACGGTCAGACCGCAGGCTGCCCTGGGACAGGAGGACGGCCCGGCAAGCAGTGATTTCCCGCGGCTAAAACACAGAGCGCAGTAAAACCACACGTGCGAGGCGGCCGGCCGGCCAGCGTGGACCAAAAAGGAGGCCCCTAAGGGACTAGCCTGTCGGGGGTGGGGGTGGGGGGATCGCGGCGGCCGGGCTGCCCACCCCTGGCAGGGTCTGCGCTCCTCTCAGGGATGCCTGGAGCTCCCAGAAGCCCCCGGGCCGGGGCTGGTGCTGGGCTGGCACCTCCTCGCAGCCAGCAGTCTGACTGCCAGGCAACGGAACAGTCGGCCCTGGAGCCGCTGGGCAGGGGCGTTGGGAGAAGCAGTGCTCGGAGCCCACAGGCCTCAGACCCAGACCACTGGTTATTTAAATCTGGAAACACTTAAGACAACTCGGGAAGACCATTCTTTTCAAGTTTTAAAATTCAAACGGGCTCCAGGGCCGGGGGCCCAGAGAAGGAAAACCCGCGCTGTGAGGGTGTCTGCGGGCGTGAGGGCGGCGAGGACCCTGAGGCCGCGTGGGGGTCGGGGGAGGAGGGGCCCTGCCCCTTCACTCCTCTTCCTGGGGTCTGGTCCCAGCATCAGGATGGTCCTCCTTCCTGCCGGCAGGAGCGTAGGTCGGACGCGCAGCCGTGGGGCGAGGCGGGCCTCGTCGGACCGCTAGCCTCCCTTACTGGGCTCACCGACCCCCACGGTTCGCCCTACTGACTCCTCCCCTACCTCGTGGGCAGAGCAGGGTTAGATGTGCTGAGGTGTCTTTCTCTTTCCGTGTTATTCTGCATTAGTGTCCGGTGCCCGGCATCGCGGTCAGACAACCGGAGACTTTGATGTTTCCAGTCCCCCGGGCATGGGTGTAGCTATGGCAACATCACCGTCTCTGTTCCGGGTGCTGTCCCGTGCACCCCCGACTAGGGTGTGACCAGCCATCCGTAGGTCTCAATGGAGGACACGAATCATCAGCACCCGAGAGGACACGCGGGCTGGAGCGTCGCGGCCGTGTCTCGGCAGCATTTTTCTGTTGGCGCTTTTGGACTTTTCCTTTCCACTGTTTGCTGAGTCACGGGGGTGGCTTCCTGAGGAGCAGCAGGCCCGCGGGCTGTGCCGCCGATCGTGTCTTAGCAGTTTTTAAAAAATGTTTTTATTGATTTCAGAGAGGAAGGAGAGGGAGAGAGAGTTAGAAGCATCAGTGATGAGCGAGAATCACTGATCGGCTGCCTCCTGCACGCCCCCGACTGGGGATGCAGCCCACAACCCGGGCGTGTGCCTGACCCCCTGGTTCCTAGGTCGATGCTCAACCACTGAGCCACCCGGCCAGCCGGCGTGGCGGCTTTGAGGCGGGTGCCTGAGTGGCTGGGCAGGCTGAATGGAGGTGCTCACTGATGGGTGGGGGAAGAGGCAGAGCTTGGCATCTTCGAGGTCTAGGAACTCGGACACAGAGCAGAGGCTCAGTGCTCCCCTGATGGTGTTTCAGGGGGGTGGCCTGGACCCCGCTGTGGGCCAGAACGTCCCGCCCCAGGGGCCCCCTGCTCCCTCCCTCCCGCTGGGCCTGTGGACAGGACCCCGTGGGCTCCAGTGGACATGCTGAGACCTGAGGAGACACTGCCTGGACCCGGCTGTGTTTCCTCGTTTGCCATGAAGCAGGTCCTGTGTCCCCGGGACGACCCAGTAATCCTCTCCCAGCTCTGACCCCGGCTCCTTAGGTGTCGAGAGGACCCGCCCTTGGAGCAGCCAGCCTCTCACTGGGGACCTGGGTGGCCACTCGCCCGCCCCAGCTGAGGTGGCTGGCCCCAGCTCCATCTCACCTGCGTCTCCACGTGCCTGTGTCTCGGGCGTTGCCTCATCCTGGTGTGTAACCGCGCTGCTCTGCTCCTGCCTGCAGACGTGTCCCGGTGTGTGGCTGAGCGGAAGTACACGCAGGAGCAGGCGAGGAAGGAGTTCCAGCAGGTGTTCATCCCGGAGTGCAGCGAGGACGGCACCTACAGCCAGGTACACGCTCTACAACAGGTACACACGCTACAGCAGGTACACGCTCTACAGCAGGTACATGCTCTATAACAGGTACACGTGCTACAGCAGGTACACGCCCTACAGCAGGTATACACACTACGGCAGGTACACACGCTACAGCAGGTACACGCTCTACAGCAGGTACACACCCTACAGCAGGTACACGCTCTACAGGCAAGTGCATGCTCTACAGTCAGGTACACACTCTATAGCAGGTACACGCTCTACAGCAGGTACACGCTCTACAGAAGGTACACGCTCTACAGCAGGTACACGTTCTACAGCAGGTACACGCTGTACAGCAGGTACACGCTCTACAGCAGGTACACACCCTATAGTTAGATACACACTCTACAGCAGGTACACGCTCTACAGCAGGTACACACTCTACAGCCAGATACAATCTACAGCAGGTACACGCCCTACAGCAGGTACACGCTCTACAGCAGGTACACGCTCTACAGAAGGTACACGCTCTACAGCAGGTACACGCTCTACAGGCAAGTGCATGCTCTACAGTCAGGTACACACGCTACAACAGGTACACGCGCTACAGCAGGTACACACTCTACAGCAGATACACGCGCTACAGCAGGTACACGCCCTACAGCAGGTACACGCCCTACAGCAGGTACGCGCCCTACAGCAGGTACACGCGCTACAGCAGGTACACGCCCTACAGCAGGTACACGCGCTACAGCAGGTACACGCGCTACAGCAGGTACACGCGCTACAGCAGGTACACGCTCTACAGAAGGTACACGCTCTACAGCAGGTACACACTCTACAGCCAGATACAATCTACAGCAGGTACACGCCCTACAGCAGGTACACGCTCTACAGCAGGTACACGCTCTACAGAAGGTACACGCTCTACAGCAGGTACACGCTCTACAGGCAAGTGCATGCTCTACAGTCAGGTACACGCGCTACAACAGGTACACGCGCTACAGCAGGTACACACTCTACAGCAGGTACACGCGCTACAGCAGGTACACGCGCTACAGCAGGTACACGCCCTACAGCAGGTACACGCCCTACAGCAGGTACGCGCCCTACAGCAGGTACACGCGCTACAGCAGGTACACGCCCTACAGCAGGTACACGCGCTACAGCAGGTACACACGCTACAGCCAGATACAATCTACAGCAGGTACACGCCCTACAGCAGGTACACGCTCTACAGCAGGTACACACTCTACAGAAGGTACACGCTCTACAGCAGGTACACGCTCTACAGGCAAGTGCATGCTCTACAGTCAGGTACACGCGCTACAGCAGGTACACGCGCTACAGCAGGTACACGCCCTACAGCAGGTACACGCGCTACAGCAGGTACACGCGCTACAGCAGATACACGCCCTACAGCAGGTACACGCGCTACAGCAGGTACACGCTCTACAGCAGGTACACGCTCTACAGAAGGTACACGCTCTACAGCAGGTACACGCTCTACAGGCAAGTGCATGCTCTACAGTCAGGTACACGCGCTACAACAGGTACACGCGCTACAGCAGGTACACGCTCTATGGCAGGTACACGCGCTACAGCAGGTACACGCTCTACAGCAGGTACACGCGCTACAGCAGGTACACGCCCTACAGCAGGTACGCGCCCTACAGCAGGTACGCGCCCTACAGCAGGTACGTGCCCTACAGCAGGTACACGCGCTACAGCAGGTACACGCCCTACAGCAGGTACACGCGCTACAGCAGGTACACGCCCTACAGCAGGTACACGCTCTACAGAAGGTACACGCTCTACGGCAGGTACACGCGCTATGGCAGGTACACGCGCTACAGCAGGTACACGCGCTACGGCAGGTACACGCGCTACAGCAGGTACACGCGCTACAGCAGGTACACGCCCTACAGCAGGTACACGCGCTACAGCAGGTACACGCTCTATGGCAGGTACACGCGCTACAGCAGGTACACGCTCTACAGCAGGTACACGCGCTACAGCAGGGACGGCGGTGCGGTGCTCTGCGCATGGTGGGGCAGCGGGGGCCGAGCTGGGGAACCCCCTCCACATGAGTGCCGGTCCCTGACCAGGCTCACCCGCAGGAGTGGGTGGTGAGTGGGTCCCATTCCTTCCTGGTGGGGTGCCCCGTGGCATTGCTCCGCGTCGCCCTTCCGGTGTGAACGGGGCTGGGCAGCCTGTGGTGAGGCTGGGGCACCCCTCACCTGCTCGTGGCTGAGACCCCAGTTCCAATTTAACTCATCACCGTGCGGGCAGCCTCAGGGCCACATGACCTCAGTGGCGCCCGGAGCCCTGGGCGCTCGGGCTCGAGGCTGCTCCGTGGGTCCTGACTCCGCGGCCATCATTAGTCAGAGGCGGCGCCCGGAGCCCGGTGCCCGCCCCGCAGTGCGGCCACGACTATCGTCAGCGCTGCCATCCCTCACTAAGGAGAGAGTCCGAGACAGAGCAGCTCTTGTGGGGCAACAGGAACCCAGGGGCTGCTGGGCCATCGGTGCGGTGAGAACTCTGGGCAGTTTTATAGCCAGCATTTGACCTTCGAGAGGAGAGAGAGGGAGAGGGAGAGGGAGAGAGAGAGAGAGATGGGGGGGGGGAGAGAGAGAGAGGGGAGGGGGGAGAGAGGGGGAGAGAGAGAGGAGGGGGGAGAGAGAGAGGCGGGGGAGAAAGAGGAGAGAGAGAGAGAGAATTAGAGAGGCCGGAGATTTGGGGAGGGGCCCCGGGCTGCCTGGCCTGGAGGGAGACGGGCAGGACAGACGCCAGAGGGACATGGGCGGGGGCAGGGTTGATGGCAAGAGCCTCCCACTGACAGCGATGCCAGCTTCCTCCCTGCCTCTGCCCTGGGCACCCGGGAGTGAGCGGGTCTCTCG
This sequence comes from Ia io, assembly GCA_025583905.1. Taxonomy (NCBI): domain Eukaryota; kingdom Metazoa; phylum Chordata; class Mammalia; order Chiroptera; family Vespertilionidae; genus Ia; species Ia io. The sequence continues at coordinate 610,412 of JAJQQW010000005.1, read as the reverse complement.
ACACCCCAGAGCCTCAGTTTCCCCGTGTGTAAGGTGAGGGCTGGGCTTCCCCTCCAGGTAGCAGGGATCAGATGCCGTGGGGTCCGGCGCACCCGGGCCTGGGTGAGCGCCTCTGGTGGTGTGTGTGCGCGGGACCCGGTCGGGCATCCCTCTCACACTGGGGTCGGGGGAGCCGGCCTGTGCGACGAGGCCCCGCCCTGACCGCCGTGTCCTGTCCCTCCAGGTCCAGTGTCACAGCTACACGGGATACTGCTGGTGTGTCACGCCCAACGGGAGGCCCATCAGCGGCACCGCCGTGGCCCACAAGACGCCCCGGTGCCCGGGTAGGTCTGTGGTCGCTGACGGAGCCCTCTGACCCCGTCGGCTGATTTCTGATCCTCTCGCCTGTGTTTGCTTATGATCCCAGAAACTCAGTGCCGGGCCGCGTGGGGAGTCCCGGGAAGGGGCGTTTCACTGGGCCACCCCGCGGAACTCTGAACCCCGGTTAAGTCAGTTCCCGGCGGAAGGCCGGGCCGGAGCTGCGCCAGGGCCGGGGTCTGGGGTGCTGAGTGTTTGGGAGTAACTGCGAGGACTGCAGTCCACCGTGGGAAGGACCAAATATTTCCTTTGGCAAAAAAAACAAACAAACAAGAAAGAAGTGGCTCCGGTTTGTGTATATTTTTGCAAAGGAAAAGCGGTCGTGTCCGCTCCTTCCCAGTGGCTCTCGGGTTATTTTTGTTACTCGCCGCAGGCTCGGCGGCTGAGCATCCCCACTCTGCAGGAGGGCGGCCTGTACAATGGTCTGTTTTCCGTTTATTTTACCAAAAACGATACGTGACTCAGACCACTTTTACCTGACAGCGGTCTGCAGCCTTCCATGTCGACTCATGTTTGAGGAGACCGATCAGATCATCTGTTAGGTTTCACGGTGGCCCTGGCCGGTGTGGCTCAGGGGGTAGAGCGTCAGCCTGTGGACCAAAGGGTCCCGGGTTCGATTCCGGTCAAGGGCACGTGCCTCAGTTGCAGGCTCCTCCCCAGCCTGGGCCCTGGTCAGACCTCGTGCAGGAGGCAACCAATCGATGAGTTTCTCTCACATCGATGTTTCTCTCTGTCTTTCCCTCTCCCACTCTCTCTAAAATCAATGGAAACATATCCTCGGGCGAGGATTAACAATAAAAAAAAGGAAGTTTCATGGTCTGTGCATCCAAACCCAAGGTTAGGTTTCCTAAAACAGGCAAACATATCCTCATAGACCGGTAAGAAAGTACACATCTTCCTGCTCTTCCCTGTGAATTGTGGGGACGGTTGCACTCGAGTTTCCTTTTAGGCGGGTTTTCTGTGTGAAGGGCGGGCGGTTGTAATGAGAAAGGCTGTCCGATGCCGACATGCTCAGGCGGAGGGGCCAGGACCGAGCTGCTGGCTGCCGGGACGATGACAGTCATTAGCGGGAACTCGCCATCTGACACCCAGTGGCTGGTGGCCGCTCGCAAGCCCTGGGGGTGCACAGCGTGGAGGGAAACATAGTTATTTTTAAAAACTGTTTTGTCACCCAAGACCTAAAATTGGCTGAAAAATATTTTTAGTGAGTGAACCCTGCACCTAATAATTCTTTTACAAACTCAGGAAGTGAGTGAGAAAAAATAACACGCTAAGCCAGCACGTGTGTCCCTGGGCCTGAGAGACACCATCACATGCTGGCCTCACGCCATCCACGGGGCCGGCCCGCCGTGTCTGCTTCTGCGTCTCAGTGACAGCGTGGGAGAGGCTTGCAGGAAACTGCGTGGAAGCGTTTCCGAGGCTGACACCCCCAAATGCCGCGTTGCTTTGGGGAGCCGGCCCTTGCGCTGTCACTCACGTCGTTGTTCTGGCGTCAGCGGCATCTCACCGGAGGGAGGTGCCGTGTTGTCCACGGCCCGGGATGTTCTGGTCCAGGTGGCGGTGTTGGGAGAAAGCGCGTCTGTCTCTTTGCGTCACAGTCTGGTCCGTTGTGTGGGAAAGGCTATTCGGAGGAGCCAGGGACCGAGGGGGGTCTCAGGTTCAAGGTTGGGTGTGGCCCAGGCGCTCCTCTGACCCTGCCCTGTGTGTGTGTGTGCATGTGTGTGGCCGCACTTCCACGGCACGGTTTCGTGGCTGTGACCCGCGTATTGGCGAGGCAGGGTCAGCTCACACCTGTTGGCGCTAACCTACTCCGTACCTCTCCCGCAGAATTATGGGAAGTTTCTGTAAGTCAGGGCCTTCACTCGGCAGGAACCTGGGCAGGAGAGCGGGTGCTGTGTCAGGAGCACTCGTGGCGCCCGTGGCGTGTGGTGAATTGTGGAGGAGGCTTTGCCGTTTCAGGGAGCGTGTGGGGAGGGCTGAGCACACAATTGCACCAGGAGTTTATGACCAACCGCTGTGTACTTCACGGCTTCCCAGACGCAGACACAGCCTCACACGCAGAGAAGTGGCGACGCGACACCCTCTGGGGTGATGGGGCGGGGTAGGTGCCATCAGTCACAGCTGTACAGGCTTTCTTCTGCTGCCCCAGGGCTGCAGTGTCTGGGCCCCCTGCACCCCCTGCACCCCCCTCTACCCCCTGCCTGCACCCCTGCCTGCACCCCCTCCCTGCATCCTCTCCACACACACCCTCTACCCCCTCCCTGCACCTCTGCCTGCACCCTCTCTCTGCACCCCTCCCTGCACCCCCTCCCTGCACCCCTTCCCTGCCCCTGTGAGTTAGCTGGTGCTTAGTATGGCTTAGGGGCACCACCAGCTCTGTCCAGGACGGGGGTGGGGCGTGGGTCCCACCGGGTCCCACCCAGGTCGTTCACACGGAAATGTGGCTGCTCAATGGCTACCTTTTGTCCTTGAGTTTATACGGAGCCGGCCGTGGAAGGACGTGCTATAACAATTGGAAAATCAGAAAAAGAGATTTCAAATTTAGCCACAAATCGTACCTCCACTCAGGATGTGCCCCTGTGTGTGTGGTGAGCTCACAGGATGCCGGGAGGCAGGCGGCCCCGCGGGAGGGCACGGAGGCCCCTTCTCACCAGCCCCGGGGATGGAGGGGAGCCCCGCCCCGCCCTCCGCCTCCCCGCTTCTCCCAGGAAGACCTAGGGGGAGGGTTCCGAGCGCACAGTCATGCACGTTTGAGCCATTCCTGCCAATCACCCAACTCCTGTTCAGCAATCCAAACTGCGAGCGGGTGAGGTGGGTGCTCTTGGCCCGTGGCGACCGCGTGGAGGCTGGGCCGCCATGTGGTTCCTATGATGGCGAGACGCCCTCAGCGGGAACCTGGGGGCGCGGGGTTACGACCCAAGGCCTGGGAATTACGTGGGCGCCTGGGCCGCACGTGAGGTCGAGGGGGGAGAGCAGGGGCTGGGCCTCGGGCTCCGCAGGCTCACCCTTCATGGAGAATTGGAGCGCTCACGGCAGGACTCGAAGCGCAGGAAGGAAACACGCCCGTGCCTGGTGGTCAGCGACCGGGTCGCAGGAGGGGCCGGCTCTCGGGTGAGGCCGCGAACGTGCTCACCCAGACGCCGCAGCAGAGGCTTCGGGAGGGGTCTGCACATCCGTGGGCCTTGAGTTCCGTCGGAACAGACAGTCCCAGGCCAGGTCCATGAGCACGTGGTGGTTTAGTCTGGGCCTGGGGGAGGGGAGCCCCCAGGACAGGGAGCTGTGAGCTGCCCCCCACCCACAGAGCTCTCCCCGAGCGCGGCCCTCTCTGCTTTAATGAACTCTCACCGACGACCGCGTCCTGACGGCCGTCCGCGGGAAATGGGGAGCCGTGAGCGCAGACGTTCACCCTGGCCAGCGGGCTGCCGCCTTCTCCGGCCACTGTGACAACCAGGGCACCAGCGTGAGGAGCAGAGAATGTCGGGGTGTCATCGGCCCTGCGCCCCGTGTCACCTGCGTGCTGGCGCTGAATTGTGCACAGGCAGGGACTGCCCTAAGAATGCGACTGGAGCCCGGCCTGCGGGGTTCGATTCCCAGTGGCTGAGCGTCAACCTGTGAGCCAGGAGGTCAGGGTTCGATTCCCGGTCAGGGCACAGGCCCGGGTTGTGGGCTCCATCCCCAGTGTGGGGTGTGCGGAGGCAGGCGATCCACAATTCTCTCTCTTCGTTGATGCTTCTCTCTCTCTCTCTCCCTCTCCCTTCTTCTCTCTGAATCAATAAAAGTATTTTTTAAAACTATGAGTGACGCTTTGACTTGAACGACAGAAGGCTCTGCCTCTGGCCGGGCTCTCTCTGCTCGTTCCTGTTCCCTTTCCGTTACTAACTCGGAGCTAATCTGTCTGTGATCCCGCGTTTTCCCACAGTGCCTCGTGCTCTAGCTTCCACCGGAAATTCTAGAACTCGGTGTTTGTATGAATCTCCCAATAGTTTCTGAAAACGTTGCCTCTGTGGAGAGCAGTTGTTTTTATTTTAGTTTTCGACGACAAATAGTCCTGGCCGCGAGTCCAGGAGCCCGTGAAGCCCAGCAACTGGAACAGCTGAGCCCCCAGATAGGAATCCAGCAACACCACGGGGGGGGGGGGGGGGGGTGTCTCCGAGGAGCACCATAAAAATGCCAACGGAGCGTCCTTCTGCTTAAATGGGAAGGTGACGGTCAGAGGAGCTCTATTTCCTGCAAAAAGCCTTTGTCCTCAGGCTTCCCAACCCCTTCCCGAGTGGGAGCGTGGAAATGGGGCGTCGGGTGAATATTGTCAGGGAGATGCCAGGGGGAGGGAAAGGAGCCCGCTTGTCACGGGCGGAAACCTGTGGGAGGGTCCGCTTTGGCGCCAACCCAGGACCGTGGCCGCCTCATTCTTAGCTCCACTCGCTGCTGGCTGGTCCCCACGGCCCAGCACGGCCTCAGCACCCACACGGGAAGCCGGGCATTGTGGCAGAAGGCGGCCACACCCGCACAACCTCTGTTACCGGCTGTTCTGCTTTCTTATTGCTTCCTGTCAATCCCTTATGGCGCCTCGTTGGTAAGTTAACCTGTACCATAGGCTTGTGTGTAGGAAACAATTTGTACGTTTACGTAGACGTATGGAGGGTCTGGCGCTGAGGCAGGGGCTCTGGGACCCGGGACCGAGGCCGGGACCCGCTGTGGGCCGTGGGCGTCACGCAGAAAGAGCAGCGCGGAGTTGACAGCGAGAGCGAGCTTATCATGAGGCCGCGAGGCGGAGAGCGGCCCCTTCAGCGGGATTGGCTCCCTCTATTGGCTCATTTAATGGGGGTCGATGAGGGGGAGTATTCAGGTCTCCCAGGAAAGGGGAGGTTCCGCAGGGGAGCCCGGCTGCATCTGTGCTCATCTGGGCCTCCTGCTCCTGATCATAGCCGTGCGGATGGTGTGTGTGTGTGTGTGAGTGCGTGTGTGAGTGTGTGTGTGTGTATATGTGTATGTGTGAGTGTTTGTGTGTGGCTGGTGTGTGTGTGTGAGTGTGTGTGTATGTGAGTGTGTGTGTGTGTTTGTGTGTGTGTGAATGTGTGTATGTGTGAGTATTTGTGTGTGGTGGTGTGTGTGAGTGTGTGTGTGTGTGCGTGCGTGTGTGTGAATGTGTGTATGTGTGAGTGTTTGTGTGGCTGGCTGTGTGTGTGTGTGTGTGTGTTTGTGCATGTGTGTGTGAGTGTGTGTGGCTGGTGTGTGTGTGTGTGTGAGTGTGTGTGGCTGGTGTGTGTATGTGTGAGTGTGTGTGTACGTGTGTGTGTGGCTGGTGTGTGAGTGTGTGTGCGTGCGTGTGTGTGAATGTGTGCATGTGTGAGTGTTTGTGTGTGGCTGGTGTGTGTGTGGCTGGTGTGAGTGTGTGTGTGTGAGTGTGTGTGGGCTGGTGTGAGTATGTTTGTGCATGCTTATGTGTGAATGTGTGTATGTGGAGTGTGTGTGTGTGGCTGGAGTGTGTGTATATGTGTGTGTATGTGTGTGGCTGGAGTGTGTATGTGTGGCTGGTGTGTATGTGTGTGGCTGGTGTGTGTCTCATTTTGGATGCAAATGACTACTATCCTATATAATAAAAGGCTAATATGCAAATTGTCCTCTTGACCGGGAGTTCGACTGGGAGTTAGACCGGGAGTTCGACCAAGGGGCGGGGCCGGCCGGCCAAACACCTGTGTCCACAAATTCGTGCACGGGGCCTCTGGTGAGCATATAATGAGGCTGAGATCGGTGGTCACGTGGGTGGAGCTGCTCTCAGCTGGTTTTAAGCATAAACCCTGGGTGGTGGGTCTCACCCTCTCCCCTACGGCCCGGCAGCTTCACCCATCGCTGTCTCGCCACGACCCCTGTCTCAGCACTTCCTGCGATCCTGATGTCCACGAGGGTCTGGCTACGCATCCTTCTCGGATAAGGGGAGGACTGTATGGATTGAACTAAGGATGTGATTTTTTAAAGAATTTTTTATTGATTTCAGAGTGGAAGGGAGAGGGGGAGAGAGAGAGGAAAACCAATGATGAGAGAATCATTGATCGCTGCCTCTTGCATGTCCCCACTGGGGACTGAGTGTACAACCCAGGCATGTGCCCCGACCAGGAATCGAACCATCACCTCCTGGCTCATCGGTCGACGCTCAGCCATTGAGCCACGTCGGCTGGGCAAGAAGTGATTTTCTAAAGAAAACTCTGCCCTGTGTTACCTGCGGACACAGACTCTCCTGAAGCAGCTGAGACATCCCTGTCACACCCACAAGGAGGTGAAACAAGCATTGGATTCAGCACGGGACACGTGACATTTCCAACGACCGTCCCAGCTTCTGGGCGTCTCCACACGCTGACTTCACTGCAAGTGAAAACACAAGCCGACTCGTCAACGGAGAGCCCACAGGGCGTGGTGACTGCGCTCAGCGCCCAGCGCCCGTGGGACGGTGCGAGGAGCGTGAGTGACGAGCTCTGACAGTGAGGCAGGAGCCAGACCCGGTCACGTGGACGTGGCTCGGCCGGCCGGGGGCGGGGGCGGCGCTGGGCGCCTCTGTTCTGAGTCCACACGGGCCAGCCTTCTCTCTGGCTCTCTCCTCCTTTTAATTTGGACTCGTTTCTGGATTATTCAGCGACATGGTGAGCAATATGCTGGTGTTATTATTTTTCCTTGAGGGAACGTGCTCATTGCTTTTATTACGACTTTTCTTCTCCGGGAAAAAGCGCTTCCAGGTGTCCGGTGCTCGCCTTTTGATTACCGCCGCCCGGGCGCTGTGCTTCACGGCACATTTAATTTGGTGGCTAATTTGTAATTGAATTTTTCATTACTTCAAAAGTATATAAACTTTGAAGGTATGGAAAAGCGTTCTTTTCCATCCCTCGCCCACCACGGCTGTTCTCTCCTATTTTCTAATATTTAATAAAACCACAAAAGAAACCGAGTAGCCTTTCAGAAGCAGATGGTTCCCATTCACAGGACGTTCGAGCGGCGTGCTCTCCCGGGACGGTCTGTGCACGTGCGTTTTCCTCCCCAGCCCGTCCCCCGGCAGCACATTCTCACGGCACTTTTTTACATGCAACCGCGGCGTCCAGCGCGGGAGGCTTACCACCACGAGCGAGCGAGGCGGGGCAGTCGCGGCACAGATGCATGCTTCTGGCTCCTGCCGTCGGAGTTTGGAGAACGTCCATGTCAAAGTGGGAACCGGGAGCCTTGACGACAGAGACATGGAGGTGGACACTGCGGGGGGTGCCGGGAGCCTCGTCCCTCAAGAGCCCGAGGAGCTGGTTTCTTCCATCCGAGAAGGACGGTCCGATGGGGTGGGGGGTGGGCGACGCGCAGCGGTGCCCTGTGCCCCCTGCGATGCTCCTCTGACCAGACCAGGACCCAGCTGCTCTGAGCCCCCCCTTGCACCCCCATGGGAACGGCCGAAGAGGGAGCCCAGCTGCCGTGCCCCTGGGACAGACCCGTCCCGCTCCAGCCGCGAGCACCAGACGCTAATGGCGTGGAAAGGAGTCGACCTGCTGGGTTCTCTGTGCGCAGAAATCAACGATAGCAAAGCACGGCCCGCGTGGCTGGGCTCACGGGGGCTCGTCCTCCCAGCATGGCCGCTGCGGTCGCCTGGCTGCTTTCCCACCGTGTCCAGGCCCCGGGCAGGCGCCCCTGCCTTGCTGCCTGCGGGGGGGGGGGGGGCGAGGGGGGCGCATAGAGCCGACGAGGTGTCACACAGCCCCACGGGGCACGTTGGTCCACCCGCCTGGTTTCCTGTCCCTGTGGACTGGCTGCTGACCGAAGACTGGCATGGGGTCGGCTGGTTTTTCAGAACCCGGACTCCAACCCCACCTATACCCCACCTACACCCCACCTACACCCACCTACACCCCACCTACACCCACGTACACCCCATGTACACCCCACGTACACCCCATGTACGCCCCACGTATGCCCCATGTACGCCCCACCTACACCCCACCTACACCCACTTACACCCCACCTACACCCCACGTACACCCCATGTACGCCCCACGTACGCCCCATGTACGCCCCACCTACACCCCACCTACACCCACTTACACCCCACCTACACCCCACGTACACCCCATGTACGCCCCACGTACGCCCCATGTACACCCCACCTACACCCCACCTACACCCACTTACACCCCACCTACACCCCACACTACACCCCATGTACGCCCCACGTACGCCCCATGTACACCCCACCTACACCCCACCTACACCCACTTACACCCCACCTACACCCCACGTACACCCCATGTACGCCCCACGTACGCCCCATGTACGCCCCACCTACACCCCACCTACACCCACTTACACCCCACCTACACCCACCTACACCCCACCTACACCCCACCTACCCCACCCCACCTACACCCCACCTACACCCACCTACACCCCACCTACACCCACCTACACCCCACCTACACCCTAACCTACACCCCCCCTACACCCCACCTACACCCACCTGCACCCCACCTACACCCCACCTACACCCCACCTACACCCCACGTACCCCACCTACGCCCCACCTACACCCCACCTACACCCCACCTACACCCCACCTATACCCACCTACACCCCACCTATACCCCACCTACACCCACCTACACCCCACCTACACCCCACGTACACCCCATGTACGCCCCACGTACACCCCATGTACACCCCACCTACACCCACCTACACCCACCTACACCCCACCTACACCCCACCTACACCCCACCTATACCCACCTACACCCCACCTATACCCACCTACACCCCACCTACACCCTACCTACACCCCCACCTACACCCCACCTACACCCACCTACACCCCACCTACACCCCCACCTACACCCCATGTACCCCCACCTACACCCCACCTACACCCCACGTACACCCCATGTACGCCCCACCTACACCCCACCTACACCCCACCTACACCCCACCTACACGTGGGCCCCCAGCACCTGGCCCTCCCGCCCGCACTGCGCCCTGGCTCACCCCCAGCCATGGGCTCTGCCCAGTACGCCTTGGTGTGTGGGAGGGACTTGGAGTGGTGACCAGCACACAGTAGGAGCACGTGTGCCCAGCTGTGACCTCAGGCATGTCCGTAGTTTCTGTGTGACACCTACCCCAAAGCAGACAGGACTGTTCGTGTGTAAACCTCATGTTGCTGGTCTGCAGACACCAGAGGCGCCTGGGTCAAATGAATGAATGAGTGAATGAATGAATGAATGAGTGAGTGAGTGAATGAGTGAATGAGTGAGTGAGTGAGTGAATGAGTGAGTGAATGAGTGAGTGAGTGAATGAATGAGTGAGTGAGTCAGTGAATGAATGAAGTCGTCCCAGAGAGGCTGAGGCCCTCTGGCCCGCCGTGTCCCATGTGCCTGGCCGGCTGCTCTGCCGGAGACAGTGTTGCTCTCTGCGGCGACCGGGCTGCCACCCTCCTACATGTAAAACGCACGTGTGTGAAGAGAGGCTACACGTGGTAGCTGTGACCCACACCCAAGTGTCCTGAGCATTTAGGGGCACATGTGTCGTGTGCCTCGTGCATGCGCTCTCTGCTCCACGCCTCCTGCAGCCCGGCGGCACGTGCTGCCTGAGTCCGTGTGCTGTGGGAGCTGAGCCTGCCGGGCGAGGGCGTGTGCGGTCCCGGTGCTGGCCGGCGAGGCTGCTCCGTCCCACAGCCCGCCTTCCTCCGTGGTGCCTCGCCTCCCGGGACCAGTCCGTCGCCACTGCTCACCCTCCTGCTCAGGGAGGACGAGGAAGCTTCGCAGCGGCTGAGAACAGCCCGGAGGGACGTCTGAGCACAGAGTCCCTCCCACACACCAAGGCGTACTGGGCAGAGCCCATGGCAGAGGACGGGCCAGGCGTGACGGGACGGTGACCGCGGCCAGGGCTTGCTGGGCCGTGTGCCCCGAGAGGCCCGGTGCCCGCAGAGGGCTCAGGGCGGCAGCTCCGGACGCTGGTCCCCAACGGGCAGGGGACGGGGCCCCTGCCCCCCGGCCCGCCCGCCCGCCCGTTGCTGCTGCCATTCCTCCCCTTTCCCTCCCGCTGTTTTCCGAAGGAAGGCCGCGTGATGTGCGTCCCCCTGGCCGTGCATTTCCAGGAGGGGTGGCCCCTGCCCACAGGGAGCCAACGTCGGGAGCCCGCGCCCCTCCCTTAGGTGGGTGGACAGACGGACGGACACGGCACAGCTCTCCTGTCCTGACTCCTGTGAAGAGCATTCAGTCCTGTGAAGGGGGCTCAGGCCACCCCGCCGTGAGCCGCCCCTCCCTCCCTCCTCTGGGCCCTCGGCTCCGGCGGCTTGCGCTGCGAGCTGGATTGGAACCGCGTGCCCAGAGCTACAGACCGAGAGCTCGTGGCTCCTCCTCAAACCGCGGGCGTCCTCCTCGCTGTGTCTTCGCCGTTTCTTGCCGGGAGTGCACGCCTTCTCGCCGGCCCAACGGCCGCCTTTCAAAATGGCATGTAGACGGGAGGGCGCTCCATCGGGGAGGGAGCCAGGCCTTTAAATCCGGAGCGTCCGCAGGTCCGAGCGCAGCTCACCCGCCCACGTTGGGTGGCGTCCACGCCTGCATGCCCGGTCCCTTTCTGCACTGACACCCCGGAATCTGCTGCTCCAAACTCTTCTGCAAAAACCCCGGGAAGCGGCGTGAAGCCAGGGCGGGCTTTCTGGCTCTGGACCCGTCGGTTCCGGTCCCCATCGCCGCGTTGCCGCGTGGGGAGCGACGTTGCACCGCGTCCGTGTCCTCGGGATGGGCGGGAGGGGGTGCGGGAGGGCCGGCAGGCAGTGTGGGTGAGCCTGCTTGCCTAGAGGCGGGGAGAGGAAGCGAGGGCCCTGGGGGACCCCTCCAGCGTGTGAATCGTGGGGCAGCCCCTGGGACCGTGGGTTTGGCCGGCGATGAGTCCTCACCTGTGAGCACAGGAGGGATGACGTGTGTGGATCTTGTCCAGGGAATGCTGGTTGGATTCGGTGGCTGACGCACACGCTGGAGTGTTGGCCGATTCGAAGAGGAGAGAGCTTTTCCAAGGTCGTCTTCGGGCTGAGCCTCTGATCATTGTGGCCCAGCAGTTGGACTTTTCCGTCCTTAGATTATAAAATATTATCTTAATTCGACCGAGAAGCTCTCCCCGGGAGGGGGGGGGGAGACAAATAATTATCATTTAGGGAGTTTGCATTTAGCTCTGAATATCAAAGTCTGCATAGTTATATTCAGAAATATTACCAAGCCATTATAATTTCCAGCCAAAAGTAGAAAACATGTTTTTGACTCACGGCCGACACACGATAAAAATAAACGGGACCAGAAACCTCAGCTGGAGAGTCTGGGCTGTACCGACGGCACCAAGGAGCAGCAGGAAGCGGGGGTCTGAGGCTCCGTGAGGGCACGCGGGGAGCCCGTCTCACCGCGGGGCTGGGTCAGGAGGTAAAGTCGGTTCCAATGCCCGAGACCTGGACACAATGTGACAGGTCAGCGGTGGTCACAGGAACGCCCAGGAAGAAGCCCGTGTCACAGGCACCGCACACGGTGCAGACCGAGCAGCATCTACGCTCAGATGCACACGTACGTCCTGTCCTGTTGCACAGGCGCAGCCCCAGGAGGGGCGTCCGTCTCCTGCGGCCGTTTACGGGGGAGGGCGGTGTGTTTTAGGGCCGTGTGCTGTGTTCCTTTAAGGAAACCTGCTGCCTCGAGTTTGGGTCGGGATGGGGACCCCTCCGGGTGGGAGCCCCAGGTTATCTCGTCTGCTCTGCCCTTCAAAGTCCTTTTTTTTAAAAAAAAAAAATTTTATTGATTTTTTACAGAGAGGAAGAGAGAGGGATAGAGAGTTAGAAACATCGATGAGAGAGAAACATCAATAAGCTGCCTCCTGCACACTTCCTACTGGGGATGTGCCCGCAACCAAGGTACATGCCCTTGACGGAATTGAACCTGGGACCCTTCAGTCCGCAGGCCGACGCTCTATCCACTGAGCCACACCCGTCAGGGCCTTCGAGGTCCCTTTCTGAGAGGTGCCTGATGTTTGCCATGAGGTGCAGCAGTGTGTCCAGGACACAGCATAAACCTTCTAGTCATCAGGGGTCTCTGGTCCCAATAGGTGTTGGTCTGTATTTAATGCCATACTCACGACTGGAAAAATAAGCAGTCGCCCAGCCAGCGTGGCTCCGTGGTTGGGCATCGACCTAGGAACCAGGAGGTCCTGGTTCGATTCCCGGTCAGGGCACAGGCCCGGGTTGCAGGCTCGATCCCCAGTGTGGGGCGTGCAGGAGGCAGCCCATCAATGATTCTCATCGGTGATGTTTCTCTCCCTCCCCCTCTCCCTTCCTCTCTGAGAGCAATACAAATATATTAAAAAATAAAGTAAACAAGGAATTTCAGGTTCTGGTTCATCGGATGCTGCTGCTGACAAGGAGGACCTGGCACTTGACCGTGGTCACGCTAACCCAGTGGTCGGCAAACTGCGGCTCGCGAGTCACATGCGGCTCGTGAGCCACGGTTTGCCGCTCTGTTGACCAATGAGTTTGCCGACCACTGCGCTAACCGAACCCTGGAGGGAATATTCCAAACCAAGTTGGCAGGTATGCGCCCAAGTCCTTTTGACCAGATTGAAACTGACTTGGGGAGGGTGCGTGTCATGGGGATGAAGAGAAATGTGGGTGCCGATCGCAGTCCCAACCTGTCGGGATAGCCTGGGTCCTCGTGTCGCGTAAACAGTGCACCTGTCGCGGTCGGCCGCCTGGTGGTTCCTGTTCCCGTGGCGCCCCGAGGAGGCGGCTCCTCGGTTTGTTCATTTTTCTGTAAATTTGAATCCAGTGGAAACCAAGGTTTTAATGTACCTGCAGCTGCATAACTTCTTACTTAAAGTTTTTAAAATGTTAGCTCCTTTTCCTGCCCCAACATGGTGATGCATGGTGAGGAAGGCTGCGCTGGCATTCCCAGAGGAAGTGCCGGTGGGGCATTAGAGGGTCTCAGGGGCACGGTGGGCGGGCGGCGGCGGGGTAGGGGCTCCTCTCACGCTTCCTGGTGTAGGCCTCGCGGTTTTGGGGATGGGGTGGGGGGTGGGGGCTCAGGTCCTAGAGAGCTCATGTGATGTAACCCGAAAGCCACAAGCACTGTGACCCCGTCAACATGGAAGAACATATGTTTGTAACAATTACTGATGATGGTTTTGGAGCCCAAATAATCTCATTCCTTATTTCCCCTCGTAGGTTCCGTAAATGAAAAGTTACCTCAACGGGAAGGCACGGGGAAAACAGGTAACTATTTAAATTTAACGTGAATTCCCACGACGACATACTGTATCTGACCCAACCTGTGCCTTACACTAACGTCTCAAGTTAACATGCAAATGTGAGCTTGTGACGACCGTGAGAGCCAAGGCAGTTTGTTAAATATTCACCCGCAGACGTGTAGGCTGGCATGTAATCTGCCCACCCGTGTCCCCCGTGCCCACCTCGGGGCTTCGGCCTGGCTAGTGCCGGGACCCCCGCCGATGGTGCGAGGCACCCCTCCCGAGGCCACGCCCGGGGAGAGGAGTCATGTCCAGTATCTGGGCTGGGGCACATGCGATTCTCATGCAGAGCGATTGCCGAGGCTCCTGGTGGGGACAGAACTCCTCCTCGGGAGAGAGAGGGATCTGCCCCCCCCCCCCCCCGCCACCCTCAGGGCCGGGTCCCAGCGAGAACCAGACCACAGGCCCCCCCCCCCCCCCCGAAACCGCTCTGGGCCACTAGCTCACAGCAGCCTGCAGAGTCAGGAGGGGCTTTCCAGATGAAACAAAAATCATGGTTTACAACACAAACCTGGGCGCTGTTCTTTCCGACGTAGGTGGTGGTATGTGGCCCAGTGATAAAGGAAGTGACGTAGAGCCTGGTAGAGCGGACGTGTGCTCAACCCCATGCCCTTACCCCGGACTAGGCGCCGGTGGGCGCTGCCCTGCCTGGCAGGGCCAGGGAGTCTGTGTGTTCTGAGGGTGGATGTGCAGGTTGACCCAGGAGCAAATGCCAACCTTGCGAGGGGGCCCCTCTTCCTCTCGGCGACGCCCCTCTGTGCTGGGCCGGCTCAGACCGATCACCCAGTCACTGGCCCGGGGGGACCTGCCCAGGCCCCAGCCACACCCACAACCTGCTAGTCCATTGGTTGTCCTCATCCGAAGCCCTTGCGATGAGCGAAGGCTTTGCTCGGTGTGACCTTTTAAGGCTTTCGTTTAAAACTGAGATTACACGCCGGGCCGGCCCCCGGAGCCCACACGTGCCCTGGGACGGCCCCTGGGCCTCGGAGCTCACTGCCCCCCGCTGTGTCTCAGAACCCCAAACCCCGACCAGGAAACCCTGAGTCTTTTCAACCAGTTAAATCAGGACGGTTCATTTGGAATACGAGTCGTCCGTGAAATGACCCTGTTCATTTGTATTCCAGGTCCCTTTCCTCCATTCGCTGCTGTCACTCTTGGCCCCGCCCCCATCTCCTCCCCCACACCGAAGGCCTGCCCCCCCAGTGTCCTTCTGCTGCCTAGTGGAGGGGGCGGGCGCAGCAGTTCAACCAGGAGGCCTTCATCCCTGCCCTACCCCTCGGGAAAACGGGCAAGGCCAGGGGGTCCACCTGCCCAGCCCCTGCCAGGCCCCCCGCCCACCAGCCCCTGCCAGGCCCCTCCTTAGCACCTGTGGCCACCTGACCTCCTGACCTTTCAGGCTGCGTTTTCCTGGCACTGGGCTCCTTTCTCATCTCCCGCCCCCTCACCACCACCACCCCCGTACCCCCACCCCCCACCCCCCATGGCCCACGGGCGGCTCAGGGTGTAGAACCCCATCTGGCCTCGCGGGCCTGTGGTGGAGCCTGGTGCACACATGTTGAGCGAGCCGCTCCCGAGCAGAGTGTCTCTCGTTTGCCCGCCCTCGCGTGCCCCATGCGTGTCCTGGGTGGGGTGCGCGTTCCCCCGCGGGCTGTTTGCACGCGTCACCTCGCCCGCACGCACACTTACCCGCTTATCTCATGCTTGTAGTCTCCTTGCAAATGTTTTCCGTTCTGAATTCAGATGATGCCTCAGCCCCTGCGCTGGACACGCAGCCTCAAGGCGACGAAGAAGGTGAGGGGGGGGGGCGGGCCTGGGGGTCACATGGGGCGGGGGGGCGCTGCTGTGGGTGTCCACCCCACGCTGTGAGCACCCACTGACCCTCATGGATTTGAGGGCTGCCACGAGGTGTCTTCTTAATCAAACTGTGCACTGAAGTTCTGAAACGCGGGTAATATAAAACATATTTCGAAAGAGCACGGTGGCGTGTGGCGTTGTCCCTGTTCATATGTCACACTCCCGCATCGTGTTCACGCCGTGGGGCCCGGGACACGCTCTGCCCCTGCAGTCACATGGGGCTGGGTTTCCCACGCTCGGCCGCTCCTGCACCGTCTGGGGTGTTTGCCGTGCGTCCCACATCTTCAGGTCAAAGGTGTCAGGGTGTGAAGACAAAATACGAGGGATGCATGTAAACGAATGAGAGCGAAGGTGGAATTACATGGTGCTCTGCAGACAATAACTTCAATAAGTAATAATAACACCCAACGTTGGCATAGCCTGAGGCTCCCGTGTGTCCTGCGGCACGGCCCCCTAAACCCCCAGAATCCTGTGAGAACACAGGGAACTTGTCCGAGGTCAGGAGGCCAGTGCCTGGCCAAGGGGGCTGGACCTGGTTGGTCAGCTCCCGGGAGGTTCTCAGGCCGTGACGTGACGGACCAGCCTTTGAATACTCCTTCATGCTTGTTAACCAAGTGCCCACGACACGCACTCCCAAAACGCTTTGCACGGAAATCACGTCTCACACACCCACTCGGTACCGGACCGTTCCGCTGAGTGCGCACCGCACGCCGTGTGAATGTCCGTCTGGACCTCACGGACGGTTTGGATAAAGCCCGCGGCCTCACGTGAGGCCTGTCTGGATTCTCACGACGTTCGTTTATACTTTTGGATGAAGAGAGAGATAAATGTTCTGAAAATTCTAAATGTCCACGATTATTTCTTGCTGCCTCGTGCCCAGAATTATTTCATAATTATTTCTTTAAACGTGTACAATGTGCATTCATCTGTTATATCGATCTTTTGGCTCTTGGGCTGCCTGCTGAAATCTTTGAGAGCCTGTATTTTCAAGATGAACTAAAAATGACGGTCCCTCCGTTTTGCTTTGTCAGATATTGCCTCGCGCTACCCGACGCTGTGGACGGAACAAGTTAAAAGCCGACAGAACAAAACCAACAAGCATTCAGGTAAAAGGGCCCGCGCCCCTGGCTTTGTTTCCTCCAGGTGGAGTGTGGACGGCATGTGTTTCCTTGGTTACGGCGTGAGCACCGGACTCTGTAGTTCAGATGTTGGTGTTTTTATGACGTTTTCTAGTCTCTGCAAGGTTTCTCTGTAGGTGCCAAGCAAACGACAGCTTCGGATGAAAATGGAAATGTTTGGTAGTAAGTGTGTGTTTTTGACCGAGTGCCAGGGATGTCGAAACACTTGACTAATTTAATTCAAAATCCTCGGAACTGCGTGATGGCTTTGCTATGAATCGACAGACTTTACCCTTTTAAAAATATATGTATTTTATTATTGATTTCAGAGAGGAAGGGAGGGAGAGGGAGAAAGAGAAACATCCATGATGAGAGAGAATCATGGATCGGCTGCCTCCTGCACCACCCCCCACTGGGGATCGAGCCCACAACCCGGGCCTGTGCCCTGACCGGGAATCGAACCGTGACCTCCTGGTTCGTAAGTCGATGCTCAACCACTGAGCTGCACCGGCGGGCCAGACTTTACATTTGAACCTGACATTGGACATTGGAGATGGGTGCGGGCTGCCACATGTCTGGTCCGTGACCCGCTGTCCGTGAGAACCAGCCGTGTCTGCGTGTCCCCGCACTGTCTGAGCCTGCACGGCTCCCTCGCCTTCCTGGTGAGCCTCCCTCCAATTCTCATGGAGAGAACGCCGCGTCCCGGGGCTAAGTGTCCGTAGCCCGAATTTCCGTGGTCGATTTCGAGGGAATATTGCGGACCTTCACACGCAGCCTTCGCATTAGAACCTCGTCACCTGGGGCTCCCAGCTCTCCCCCAAAGCGTGTTTTAACACCCATGTATGTGTGACGTTCGCAAGTCTTATCGACATTTGGGGGACAGAGTGGTTTGATCGCCACGTGGACCTGTACACTGTCAACTCCACGTGCCCACTGCCCGGCCACGTGCCCGGTGCCCAGTGAAGGCGGGGGTCCTGGAGGGACCTGGTGGGGGAGCTGTGGTTGCTCAGTGACTGTGAGGAGGGCAGGTCCCTCTGGGCTGGGGGCTCCCCCACAGGCCTGGGCAGTGTGTGGAGGGGGCGGGGGAGGGGGACAGAGTGGCATTGGCGGGGGGAGGGGGAAGGGGGAGCGTGGCGAGCTCTGCACAGACAGCGCCTGCCTGTCCATCTTCTGAGTCAGGAGATACCTGAGGGGACTCTGCCGCCCGTTAACGTGGCCCCGTTTCTCAGTTGAGTCCTGCACCCCGACACGCGGACGCTGATGTATCCCCAGGCGTCGATGCTGCCACGGAGGGAGGTGGGACTCGGGCCTGCGGGGCCACTGTCCAGGGGCCGTGGGCAGCGTGGGGCCCTCGCCAGGCGTCCTCTGCCGTGCTCTGGGTAAACTGAGGCACTGGCTTTTCTGTGTTGAGGACAACATGTTGGTGCTCCCCCTGCTGCCTTCATCACATCAGCTCTGATCTCGGGGCGGGGGGGGTGTCTGACGGTTTGGGGGGGGTCTATCTGAGGATCGCTGTGTGATGTCTCCCTGGAGTCCTTGCAGCTGACAGCTATGCACAGGGGCCGCTCCCCCGCCCGCTCCCCGTCGCCCAGGCTGCCACGCCTGGGCCAGCTGAGAGGTTGCTGACAGGGGCCGCGCCCAGCCCTGGGGCCAGCGTGTGTGGCCACAGCACAGGCCACTGGGCCCCCCGGGCTTACCTAGGGCTTCGGGGGAGGGGCGGCTCGCAGACCCGCGGAGTCTGGGCCACCGGCCATGTGTCTCATTATTTATTTCAAATCTGAGGTTGGTGATCCTCTAGCTGCCTCCTCTAGCTGCCACGTGGCCAGCAAACTGCGGCTCGCGAGCCACATGCGGCTCTTTGGCCCCTTGAGTGTGGCTCTTCCACAAAATACCACGGCCTGGGCGAGTCTATTTTGAAGAAGTGGCGTTAGAAGAAGTTTAATTTTAAAAACTTGGCTCTCAAAAGAAATTTCAGTCGTTGTACTGTGGATATTTGGCTCTGTTGACTAATGAGTTTGCCGACCACTGCCTAGCGTGTCTGCTTTCTGTCTCGGCCCGTGGCTCTCCCACATCCCATGCGGGGCATCGGGGCCGACCTTCCGAGACCCACAGGGGTGGGGCTGGGGCCATGGAACCCCCTCCCCAGGCTCACAAGGGCCCCGCCCCCGAGTCCTCGTGTCTGTGATGGGCTCCCCCCTCCCCTCCCTGGGATAAAAGGATTCCTCCCTCCCGCCCACCCCCGGACCCAGAGACCGGCTCCGTCCATCCCGCCGCCTCCTGCTCGTGATGTTCCCGGCTTTATGGGCTCTGCCTTCCCGGCGAGGACGGCTTTGGTTTTATTGCACGTTAAGCTCAGCGCCAAGAGATAGTCATCTTCTGATTCTGCTCTCAGTCCTGGCAAACGGCATTCCCTGGGGAAGAGTCAGCCGATGCCGTGTTCTTTGTGGGTTTCTAAGTTTTAAAATATTATCCCCCATTCTTTAATTTCATGTTTTAAACGCAGGCTTGCAAAAACATCAAATACCAGCGAGACTCTTAAGTTATAAAGTTTTGGTCATTTGAAGAGATTAAAACATGGAAAAAAGAACGCAAATAGCTCCTTTTAAATGTGGACCGAAAAAGTGAATTCTTCAAAAATATTAATCTACCTAAAAATGTGCTGAATTTACCCAGTCTTCCTAACTGTAAAAGGGGTATTTCCTCATATCAGATGGAAGTCTTAGATTTCAGTGTCCAAACTGTGGTTCTATAACTGGCCTGCCACTTACTTCCCTCTATTTTTTTTAATGTTTTTATTGATTTCAGAGAAGAAGGGAGAGAGAGATGGAAATAGCAATGCTGAGAGAGAATCAGACGGGCTGCCTCCCACGCCCCCCAGTGGGGATCCAGCCCAGGACCCGGCACGTTCCCCAACCGGGAATCCAACCTGGGGCCTCCCGTCTGCAGGCCGATGCTCTACCCACTGAGCCACACCAGCCAGGGCTCTTCCTGGTCTTGTCATGGCACGTTGGCCCATTTCATTGCCAAGTCCTTTCTGTGGTCTGAGGGCCAGCCGTCCATTTGTCCGTCCCTGAAGGACACTCTGGTTGCCTCCAAGTCCGGGCGAAGGTGGCTGGAGCTGCTGTACACGTCCACGTGCAGGTCTCGCTTGAACCTAAGTTTCCACCTGTTTCAGGGAACACCACGGAGGCCATTGCTGGGCCTGAGCCTGTGCCGCTTTGTCAGGAATGGCCCCGCTGCCTTCCGGGTGGCCACCCAATTGCTCGCCCGCCAGCCCAGGGATGCCTCCGTCCGCGGGGACCGGGAAGCGGGCAGGAGGCCGCGGGGCCCGGGAAGTGGCAGGAGGTCCCGGGAATTGACAGGAGGCTGCGGGGCCCGGTAAGTGACAGGAGGCCGCGGGGCCCGGACACCCAGGAAGGAGCGAGGTTACGGGGTGGCTCCTGCCCGCCTCCACTGGGGAAGGTGGGGGCTCTCGCTCGGGGCCGCTCCTGGGCCCTGCGTTTCAGGGGGTGATGGGCGTGTGAGGCCACGCGATGGGAGGCAGGTGGACCCTCATCACCCAGCCCGGATCCGCCCTGACCTCTGTGTGGGTCGCACAGCCCCCATCCTCTGGCTCCAGCGTCCGGGCGGGGGGCGGGGGCTCCTGCTCCCCGTCATATGGCCCCAGCTCCTCAGGGTGTCTGGGCGTGCAGGACGGCCGCCGCACAGACCGGTCCCAGCGCTGCCTTATTAGGCGACGTGCGTGGTGCCAGACTCGCCGTGTCCTGAGCTTGGGAGCGGCACAAGGTAAATATTTAGAATCCACTCTGTTTGAACATTTCTGCCAAACGCGTCTGCAGCTCCCTCCCCAACAGGAGGGGGGCTCTGCCCTCAGGTCGGCAGGAGGTGGCCGGCCCTGGGCAGCGGGCTGAGCAGGCTGTGGCCGCGCTGGCCTCCTGGGGGCCCGCTGACCACAGAGCCGACCGCAGGGCTCAGTCTGCAGCTCCACGTTTAAACCCAGTTCTTCTGTGACTTAAATATCACAGCAGATGACACAGTGGGCATTAGATGTGGGACAGGGTTCCCTCAACAGGACGGAGTCCCCTCAGCAGGACGGCCCCCCCCGCCAGTGGGACGGGTCCCCTCTGCAGGACGGGCCCCCCAGCAGGACGCCTCCCCCCCAGCAGCCACCAAGACCCACAGGATGCAGGCCAACCGCCTTCTCCCCGAGGAGGAGGGGGAGGAGGAGGGAGAGGAAGAGGAGGGGGAGGAGGAGGAGCAGAAGGAGGAGCAGGAGGACTGTGTCCCGGGTTCGGGTGTCTTTGCGACGGGAGGCAGGCCAAGCAGGGAGTCTGGCCTGACCGAGGAAGCAAACCAGCTACAAACGTGGGGGTCACCGGCTCGGGGAGCAGCAGGCTAGGGGGTGGGGAGGCTGGTTGCTGGGACGGCCCCAGCTGGGGCTCCATCGGACGCACACGGCCCTCCAGTGTGCGGCTCCCCTGTAACCCTGGAGGCTTACCCACCTCTGTGATTAGGGCTCCACTGTCCTCGGATCACTTGGTGATGGGTCAGGGATCCCGCCTCTGGCTCGGAGGGACAGCTGTCATTCCCTGATGGTGACGCTCTCGCAACAGCCGAGCAAACCCAGCGTCTGTCCGCCGGTTAGCAGCACACTGCCGCCCACCAGCCATCAGCGGGTCAGCCCGTGATGGTGCCCGGCCTCGACCTTGGGCCTGGGTCCCGACGTGGCCCCCGCGGCTCAGCCCAGCCCAGGCCGGGCTCCCAGACTGGGTTCCTCGGGACCAGCGTCTCAGAGCCGAGGGAGGGAGGCCGAGGTCCATGTGGAACAGCCTGGCGCCCTGAGTGCGGGTCGCCCCATCCTGTGAGCTGAGCCGGCCCGGACGGAGTCTGGGCCCGGAGGCGGCTGCCCGAGGTCACCCCGAGCCACCGAGTCAGGCTTCCCGGGCGGGGCCCCGAGACGGGGGACGCGCATCAGCTCTGGGTGACACCATGCGAAAGGGCTTCAACCCCCGCGCCCTCAGGTGGGCAGTGTGGGGCCACACCCTGCACGGGGTCAGGGGTGAGGGTCGCGTGGGGCCGGTGCGGCTCAGGAGCGAGGGCAGGTAGTGGGGTGGCTCAGCCACCTGTGGGCCGGGAGTCCGAGTTCCCGGGAGTGGCCAGTCCCGTGCCCGCTGGACTTGCCCTCGGTGGCTGTGGGAGATTCTGACGAGTGGGCGCTCGTGTGCTTAGATGCCGGAAAGTGAGGCAGAAACGGGGCCTCGCTCTCTGTAAAGTCTGTCCCGTCGGAGCAGCCTGGTCCCCAAGCCCTTCCTGCTGCCACTTGAGTTGGTCCGTCTGTCCGGCTCCGAACTCCTCCTTGCAGACCTGGCACCGCCTTCCCTTCAGGCTCGCAGCAAGCGGTGCGTGCGTCTCAGCGACCACAGGCGGCCGCACGCGGTCCCCCGGGGAGCAGGTGCGGGCGCTCAGCGTGGACTAGGCTTCAGGGGGCCGTGAGCCATGGCCGGGAGGGAGTGGCTGGGTGTGAGCTGTCAGGATGTGGTGCTGGAGGGACTGGGGGTGCCTGAGGGGCTCGTGGCTCCCAGGCCCTGGTTGGGGACCGTGACTGCAGAGGGGGGAGTGGAGGGGGTTTTGGAGGTGCCGTGGAGAACTGGGCTCCGTGTGGAGGCTGTTTGAAAACGGAATCATCATTCCCATTAGAAGTAATGGAAACGGGATTAACCCGTCCAGACCCCGGAGGATTGCGTGTTACCCTTTCTCATGTACAGTGCTTGTCTATTGTGCTGTCTCCTCTTACCTAATAATAGACAAACATGTAAACTGACCGTACCTCCGCTACACCCACAGCCAATCAGAGTGAGTATGCAAATTAGAAGGCCAAAGATGGCGGCCGCCCAGCTGCTCCAGGCACGGAGTGACCAGGCGGGGCAGGACGCCTGCTATGAGAGGGAGGGTGGGGGGGGCGAAGGGATCTACAGGAGCGGAGTGCCGCAGCGAAGACGAAGACGGCAGACTGTGGCCGGAGCGAAGGCCTGGGTCCTGGGTTGCCGGAGGAAAACCAGTGCCGGAAGCCAAGGGAAAGAAGGCCTCTGGCACGAATCTCCCCGTGCTACGGGCCTCTAGTCTATAAATAAAGACTCTCAAGACAAAGGAACATGACGTTCAACAGGAGGAAATGAGCTCACAGCAGGACAGGGCAATGTGGTGGTAAAGCAGCAACCGAAGCAAGAAACACGGAATGCCCCGCAGCTGCCGGAGCTGTGAACGCGTCAGCGGGGAGCGGACTCACTCGCGCACTCTCTCCCGTGTTGCCTGAGACGTGGCTGACCACACAGGCTCAGCGTGAGGGGCTGTCGGGTGGAGAGGGGACTGTTCGGGATGGGAGACGGCTGAGACACGAGCGGGTGTGGGATTGCGTGTCCCTGAGAAGCTGGAGTTCCCACAGGAGTGGGTTTACTGAACGCAACGGCAGAGGTAACGGCTCATCGGCCAGATGTTTACAGGAACCACACGCTCCTCTGATGCGGCAGGAGCACCTCGCGAGTTCACCCTCTTGCAGAGTCTACGAGCCGGCGGGCGCAGTCAGCGGGCTTTCCTACGTGGAGCCTTCACGCATGACCAACCGTCCTCCGGGACCGTTCACGGCTTTCCCGGGAGGATGTCCGTGGCCCAGGGGGTCCTTGGAGAAGCGGGACAGCGCCCGTGCCCAGAGGGTCACCCCATAAACCCTGCCACTGGCAGAGCTTCGCAAAAGGGCCAGGCGAGGGGTGAGGTCAGCGATGCATTTCCCAGGCAGCCGCGGGGAGCGTGTCGCCGCTGCAGGGGACGTGTTGCTGCCGCCGCGGTCACAGCTGCGTCTGCAAACACTCAGCTCAGCCCTCAGCTTCCTCGCAGGGTCTCACGTCCTCGCTGGCCGTTCCCAGTCACCGTCGGAGCGAAAGCCTCTCCTTTAAGACACCGGGTGACGCAGGGACAGGCTGTGTGTGTGTCTATTTTTTTAAAATACGTTTTTATTGAGTTTTTAGAGAGAGAGGAAGGGAGAAGGATAGAGCGAGAGAAACATCGATGAGAGAGAATCACGGATCGGCTGCCTCCTGCATGTCCCCACTGGGTCAAGCCCTCCAGCCGGGCGTGTGCCCTGACCGGGAGTCGAGCCAGCAACCTTTTAGTTCATGGGTTGATGCTCAGCCACCGAGCCACGCCGGCCGGGCTGCTCACGTACCTGATTGCTGAGCGAGGTCGTGGGCTGGCGAAGGATTTGGAGGAGGCAGTCAGGGTGAGCCTGCGCACACCCGGGGGTGGCGTTCCCAGGACGCAGCGGCCGCTGCCTGTGTGAGTGACCGGCGAGCCGCCTGCAGGAACCCCCGGGGCTGGGCCGACACCGCGCCCCTCCCCCCGTGTCTGTCCAGAGCACGAGCCAGCTGCGTATCGGTGTCATGAAGACCCAACGCCCTGTCCGTGTCAGAATCTGCGGGGTCAGAACTCTGCATTGAAAGTTCTTAACTTACAGACAAAAAGGAAATCGGATTCTGGGTAAGGAGAGCCACAGGGGTGTGTTGGGAGACCACAGGCCTCAGGCTGCGGCTCCCAGGGTCCCGGAGTGGCCCCCGGTCCAGACACTCTCGGAGATCAGCGCCTTCGCACCCCAGGCGCGAGCGTCCACATGGCCATGCCCGCGTGGCCCTCTGCAGGCTGAGCGGGGCTCCGCCACGGGCCAGAGGGCTCCTGAGGAATGGAACGCCCGCGCCCACCCAGGTCTTCCCGCACCCCTTGCTCAGGCAGCACGGTGAGCACCCGCTGTGAGATGGTACTGAGCCGACGTGTCGGCCTGGACAGACAGGCTCTCACTTCCACTCGCTCGTGGCCCCCCTCCCCCCGGGAGGCTGCGGTCAGCGGGGAGGCCGCCGCCGGGACCTCGGAGAACCTGAAAGGTCCCACTGGTTCCTGCTTCTCCCAGGACGCCCACAGTAAAACATGCCCGCACAGGCGGGTGGCAGCACGGAGAGCGGGTGCAGGAGCGGGGGGCGACACGTGCATGTGGTACTAAGCACGGCCGCACCTGCCGTTGGAGCCAGCCTTCCGCTGCGCCCTCCAGGCGTGGCGGCCCTTCAGTGCCGTTCCACACGCTGCCCACTTCGGCCGCACCACCTGTGCCCCAGCCCTCGCCAATGGCAGCCGCTGGCTGAACCTTGAATTAAAAGGCAAAAGCAGACGGAAGAGCGAAACCTTCTTCCAGGGGCTTGAACCGTATTTTTAAATAGACTCTTACTTCATTGGTCTTTGGTTTTTCAGATTTTGAGCTTAGAGTTTCTTTTCTTATTTCTGTGTTTTCAACAGTAAACAATGATGCCCTCAGCTCATGTGCAGAGGAACCTGCAGTGTGTGTGTATAAGTGTGTGCATGTGTGTAGGTGAGTGGCTGTGTGTGCATGTGTGCGTGTGTGTGAGTGAGTGTGTGCACATGTGCACAGTGCAGGGTCTTTTATACAGCATGTATAACATGTTACCTTCTGTGTATTAAGCATGTTGCACTATATGACCGTGTAGAGGGGGAGTCTGTATGAGGGCCCTGCTCCAGAAGGGTCTCTGTGTAGTCGAGTTTCCTGACTCAAAGTTTCCACATGTGCCCCAGCTGTCCGCATCTGTGTGCAGGGCTGTGTGCGGGGCCATGTGTGGGGTGTGTGTAGGCCATGTGCGGGGTGTGTGTAGGCCGTGTGTGGGGCATGTGTGGGGCTGTGTGCAGGGGGTGTGGGGGCCGTGTGCGGGGTGTATATGGGGTGTGTGCGGGGCTGTGTGCGGTGTGTATATGGGGTGTGTGCGGGGCTGTGTATGGGGGTGTGGGGGGACCATGTGCAGCATGTGTACGGGGCATGTGCGGGGCTGTGTGCGGGGGGTGTGGGGGGCCGTGTGCGGCGTGTGTAGGGGGCGTGTGCGGGCTGCGTGCCTGTCCTGGCGCACTCACCCCGTCGCCTCTCGCCCTAGCGTCCTCGTGCGACCAGGAGCAGCAGTCGGCGCTGGAGGAGGCCCGGCAGCCGCGCAACGACAACGTGGTGATCCCCGAGTGTGCGCACGGCGGCCTCTACAAGCCGGTGCAGTGCCACCCGAGCACGGGCTACTGCTGGTGCGTGCTGGTGGACACGGGGCGCCCCATCCCCGGCACCTCCACCAGGTGAGCCTGGGGCGGGGGGGAGGACCCCACAGTTCCCACCGCGTCCAGCCTGCCCCCTGCTCTGTGCTTCGCGGCCACGGAAGCAGTTGCCTTGGCCAAGGGGACGGGGGAACTGTCCTCGGAAAGTGACTGGGAGCTGACGGAGTGACCACAGCCGGCGGGCAGCGTGGCCTTGTGCGGGGGAGCGTGGAGAGCCCTCTGCTGTCGGGGGTTGTGGGGGCCCGGGGAGTGTGGGGGAGGGTCCCGGTGTCGGCCGAGGAGCCAGCGTTTCACACGCTGAGGGAGCCGCCTCCCGAGGGCCTTCTGTGCCATGAAACCCGTGCCCCCGCGGCTCCACTCGGAAGGACGGGCTCAGGGCCAGGCCGGGCCCAGACACAGGCCTGTGAGCTGGGGTGTCAGCCAGCCCTTCCTGCCGCCGCCCGGGGGTCACGGCCGGGGGTCACGGCCCGGGGGACACAGCTGGGGGTCACGGCCTCGCTCACAGAAGTTCCCGTGGTTAAAGGGTTCTGCAGCTTTCGCTCTATGCCTTGAGCTCGATTTTCCATGTTCGTACACAAGAAGCTGACACATGTATCGAAGTTCGCCAGATGTTACCACTAAGCCACGGCTCACCTTGGGGTCTGGCGAGCATGTCAGTCTTCCTGTGGGATGTCCCCACGTGACCCTGTCCCCTTTCCATCCCCGACTGACCCCACGTGACCCTGTCCCCTTTCCATCCCCGACTGACCCCACGTGACCCTGTCCCCTTTCCATCCCCGACTGACCCCACGTGACCCTGTCCCCTTTCCATCCCCGACTGACCCCACGTGACCCTGGCACCGCGAGGGGGACACACAGCAGGGCACCTCCCGCAGCCAGGGTTGGGGGACCACTGACAAGATGCCGTCAGCACGCCTGGCCCGCTGTCCATCCGTCTGTCCATCCCTCTGTGAAATCATCTCCCGGGCGCTCAGCTTTGGGACTCAGAGGAGCTGCGCCTCGTTCAGGCTGGGCCGTGGTGGCCAGTGAGTCCCCAACCCAGCCACGGGGACGACGGAGAGCCACCCCCCCACACTGGCTCATGGCGCCCAGCACAGCGGCGCCCGCCAGAGCTCACCCTCCAGGGCCCCTGGCCAGATCAGCGCGGGGCCTTCGCGGGTTCGCTGTGAGATGTGGTTCCGGTCACATGCCGTCCTCTGAGAACCCGGGGAAGCAGCCTTTTTGCACATTGAACGCGGCCTGTGCCTGTGTTTGAGTCGGGCTTGGGTGCCCGGCCCGGCTGTCCTCCGAGGGAGTGGCTGCAGGCACGGTCCAGGCCCAGCCCAGAGGCAGCTTCAGCCCGAGCTGCTCCCGCCGCCCAGGGGTGCCATCAGCACTCAGTGCTGTCCCTGCAGGTCCCTCTGGCCTTCTGTCCACCCGCAGCAAATCGCCCCTTCTTCTCGCCCCCCCCTCCCTCCTTGCTCCCTCCCCATACCCTCTCCACTCCCTTCCCCGCCCCCATGCCCTCCCCGCCCCACGCCCGCCCTGCCCCATCTCAGAGGGCAGTGTCAGCAGTGGCAGTGCCTCAGCCATCCCTGCTCTGCCTGCAGGTGGGGCCCCTCCCTGCCTGCAAGTTCCAAGAAACACATCAGGTCAGGGCGGCCTGCCGGTATCATCACCCGTTCACCTGTCAGCACATCCCCACCTCTCTAGGCTCCGAGGAAACAGCCCTGAGCTAGCAGAGGTGCCTCCTCTCTGGGCTGGAACTCCTGCTGGCGAAGGGCAGGGGCGGCCATGGGGCTGCTTCCGCGCAGTCAGTCACGTCACCTGCCTCCAGTTGACCAGCTGACACTCAGCGTCCAGTTCCAGGACATGATTTTTTAAAAATATATATTTTTTATTGATTTCAGAGAGAAAGGGAGAAGTAGAGAGAGAGAAACATCAATGATGAGAGAGACCTATTGATCGCTGCCTCCTGCACACCTCCCACTGGGGATCGAGCCCACAACGCGGGCTTGTGCCCTGACCGGGAATCGAACTCTGACCTCCTGGTTCACGGGTCAATGAGCCACGTGGCCGGGCAGGACACGATTTAACAAGCCGTGTGCTCTCTGCTCTGCGCTTCCACCTTCCAGCGGGCTCTGTGGCGTGTGCGTCACCTGCAGCCGTGATGACACCTGTGCCCCTCCGACAGCAACAGAGCCTCCCCAGCCTCCCGACCCCCGGGCCCCCTCACCCTAACGGGCCAGCAGGGGTCCTGCTTGAGGACCAGTGAGAAAGGGAAGAAACCCCCGTTCAGAGCCCTGACCCCACTGACCGCCCTTCCCCCCGCGTAGGTATGAGCAGCCGAAATGCGACAACACGGCCAGGGCGCACCCCACCAAAGCCCGGGACCTCTACAAGGGCCGCCAGCTGCAGGGTAAGTGGGCGCGGGGGGCAGGGGGGGGGGAAGGACCGACACTCAGAGCTTCTTGGAGGCTGGGAAGAGAAAGAATGTGGCAGCTCAGTGCCCAGGGGCGGGGCGGGGTCCTCAGGGCAGCCGGTCCCCATGTCCCCATCGTCCCCTCCCGAGGGGCCTGCTGGCGTCAGGGAGGGCGGAGACACTGGTGTAGGTGGTGGTGAAGACGCTGTCCGAGGGGCAGCCACGTCTGTCCGCCTCGGAACGTGCCATGGCGCGACCCTCCACCTGAGCTTCCGGATCGCTTCTACCGAAGAGAGCGGGCCGTCCATGTTGTCTCTGAGGTCCTTTTAGAGGAATCTTCACGTTGAGAGTGTTACAGGGTGTCCCCTCCTTCCCCCATTGCCCTCCACCCGGTTCCCGCCCCACCCCAGCCTTCACCACCTATTGTCTGTGTCCATAGGTCATGCACACATGCGCACACACACACATGCACACATGTGCACACACATACACACACATGCACACGCGCGCGCACACGCACGCACATGCACACGCTCACACACGCTCACACACATGCTCACACACACACTCACACACACACACACGCACACACACACGCACACACGGTCTTTGGCTAGCTCCCCCTGCCCCGCCCTCTGAGATCCGTCAGTCGGTTCCATGTGTCCATGCCTCTGGTTCTGGTTTATTCTTCGGCTTATTTTGTTCTTTAGATTCTTTGTTCGTTTATTTTGATTTTTAGATTCAACTGTTGATAGATACGTATTTATTACCATTTTATTGTCCGTATTTTTTGAAGTCTTTTCTCTTCTTCTTCATCTTCACAAAGACCCTTCCACATTCACAGTCCTGGTTGGTGATGACGGGCTCCGTGAGTGTCTCTTGTCTGTGAAGCGCTTTACCTGCCTTCAATGCTGAATGCGCTTTGCTGGGCAGAGGAAGGACGCGGCGGCTCCGGGCCGAGGGTTCGGTTCCGGGAACCCGGTCCGTCTGCGTCGGGCGAGCGGGATCGCTGAGGTGTCTGTGCGCGGCGCTGAGGCTGGGAGCGGGATCTCAGAGCAGCCACAGCGCGTGCGTGAAGGGGGTCACGGGTTCCCTCACCAAGAAGCCGCGTGTCGCTGCTGCACCAGCAGGACTGCTTTCACGCAGCCCACCGCCCCAGGAGCTGGCGGGGGCTGACCGTGGCCGCGGAGGTGAGGCCGGGGCCGGCGACCCGGCAGGGGTCAGCGGCTGGACCGCGCAGAGGGTTGGACGGCATCAGCAGAGCGTGCTGCCATTTCGTTTTGTTTTTATCTCCTTCTCCCTTTACACCTCTCAGGCTGCGCACCTTCGAGTGGAGCCGCCTCCGCAGCCCCCGGGGCGGGAGCGTGCCTTCGGTCTGGGTTCACACGCAGCCGGGTAGGGGCCCGTCTAGAACCACGTGTGGGTCTTGCATGGTCTGCGCTGTGGCCGGTAAAGCGGGTTTTAGATTCTGCGGTCACGGTGTTTCCTGCTTGTCCACGAGGGCAGAGGCCGAGCGCAGCCACAGGCACGGCCACGGCTCTCGCTCACTCACAGGCCTCCATCCGGCGGCGATGCGGGCGCTGGGCACACGGAGGGGCCGGGGAGCAGGGTCCGGCGGCAAACGCGGACACGGCCACCCCTGCCCTGCCTTCCCAGCCCTCCTGTCTCCGTCGATGTTCCCACTCCGCGTGTAGCGTCTTCCTCGGAGGCGGATCAGGCGTCTGCGGGACGCGATGTTTATCACACGCTGCTTCTCCGTGCTGGGCTCAGCACGGGGGTTCGTGAATCCGGCCTCTTTCGGCATGGGGGGCGGGGCGGGGGGCAGCCTGAAGGCGCGCACACCGGTGCAGACTCCTCCCTGGGCGCCTTCTGCACACCTGGCGGCGGCTCCCCCAGTCGGTGCTCCCTGTGTCCGCCACCCGCAGGCGGTGGGTTCCCTGCCTCCATCGCCGGGAAACGCCTGCCTCCCGTCAGGTCGGCATTTGGTGGAGGATAGTTTTCTCTAAGGGAAACAGTGACTCGGGGCTGCGCTCGGCGCCCAGAGAGCCTGCCGCGAACGCTTGCTGGTCTCGCTCACGTCTCAGGTCTGTCTCTGTCCCGATGGGGCCCAGAGTCTTGACGTTTTTGGTCAAAGGAGACAGCACTGTCCCTGCATCGACCTGCACGCTGAGGAGGGTCCCTGAACGTCAGGCGTTGGTGAGGCCGTGGGGCCTGTGTCCGCGGCAAGCGAGCGAGCGGGCGGGAGCTCTCACCATGGAACCCAGCACGGACAGCGACGCCAGGACCCTGCCCAAAGGCCCGGGTGGGGTTTGTCTTGTGGGGACAGCTGTCTTAGGGAGGGGGCCCTGTCAGGGCTGCTTGTCTGAGTGTCAGATGGGCCTTTAGAGAGAGAACATCCAGGGAGGGCGCTGTGGGGAGGTCCTGTCCCCGCTGAAACCCCACCCGCCCTGCCCTGGAGACGGGGACGCTGGGGGGAGGAACCCCACCCCTCCCTGCCCTGGAGACGGGGGGACCCCACCCCGCCCTGCCTTGGAGACGTTGCGGGAGGAGGACAAGGGGGGACCCCACCCCGCCCTGCCCTGGAAATGGGGGAATGAGTGGGGGAAACCCCACCCTGTCCTGCCCTGGAGACTGGGGGGTGAGGGGGGAACCCCACCCGGCCGCTGCCCTGGAAATGGGGGGATGAGTGGGGGGATGAGGTGGGGAACCCCACCCGGCCGCTGCCCCTAGGAGGAGACTGGGGCGCTGTCACCCAGATGCCGCCTCCTGCCTCCCAGGCCTCAGACACAAACCAGAGGCCTGGGTGCAGGCTCAGGTGGCTCAGCCTTCCGCAGCCGAGGAGGTTTGGGAGTGAGTGCGCCTTCGTGGCTGCTGCACTGTGATTCTTCGGAGATAAGCGTCCTTATTAGGGAAAACCAAGCAGCCCTACAATAACCCTGGGATCGGCTGTTCTCGGCACAGAGCAGGCTGCCTCCGAATAGCAGCGCGCTGATGTGTGGGCAGCGCCTTCCCGCTGCGGGCCAGTCTTTTCTTCTAAAGGCAGTGACGGCGGGGCCGGGGGGGGGGGGGGGGGGAAGGGGGCCGGGTCTGACTGAACCAGGCCCCTCAGAGCACCCTGGGTTTTCGCGTCCTATTTCAGCACCTTCCGAGGTGGCGCAAAGCAATGCTCACCTCCCCCCCCCCGCCGCCCATGAGGCTCAGGCTGCTCTCCAGCGGTGATCCCAGCGGGCCCAGAGCGGTGCCGAGGGCCGCCTGGCCTGCAGAGGCCATGTTCACCTTCCTGCACTGGGCTCGGCCTTGGAGGCTCTCTCACACACAGAGGAGGAGCCAATGTTCACCCGTTAAACGTGTCAACTTTGGTGACTTCCGTGTCAGATCAAATGCCGTTTTCATAGACACGGGTCTGCTGAATGGTAGCTGAGCCAGAGGGAGCCTTAGGTTCAGGCAGGTAGCCCTCTCGTCCTGTGGATGCAAGAGTGGGTGCCATGCTGTGCCCAGGGCTTCCAGCCACACCTGGAGGGCTTCCTGGTGCCTGCCTCCCTGGTGCCTGCCTCCCTGGTACTGTCCAGGACCACAGGTGTGCAGGTGAGGACAGGTGTGCAGGTGAGGTCAGGCGTGCAGGTGAGGTCAGGCGTGCAGGTGAGGTCAGGTGTGCAGGTGAGGAGGTGTGCAGGTGAGGAGGTGTGCAGGTGAGGACAGGTGTGCAGGTGAGGTCAGGCGTGCAGGTGAGGACAGGCGTGCAGGTGAGGACAGGCGTGCAGGTGAGGAGGTGTGCAGGTGAGGTCAGGCGTGCAGGTGAGGACAGGCGTCCAGGTGATGACAGGCGTGCAGGTGAGGAGGTGTGCAGGTGAGGACAGGTATGCAGGTGAGGACAGGTGTGCAGGTGAGGTCATGTGTGCAGGTCAGGTCATGTGTGCAGGTGAGGTCAGGCGTGCAGGTGAGGTCAGGCGTGCAGGTGAGGACAGGCGTGCAGGTGAGGACAGGCGTGCAGGTGAGGAGGTGTACATGTGAGGACAGGCGTGCAGGTGAGGTCAGGTGTGCAGGTGAGGACAGGCGTGCAGGTGAGGAGGTGTGCCGGTGAGGACAGGTGTGCAGGTGAGGACAGGTGTGCAGGTGAGGTCAGGTGGCAGGTGAGGTCAGGTGGCAGGTGAGGTCAGGTGTGCAGGTGAGGTCAGGCGGGCAGGTGAGGTCAGGCGGGCAGGTGAGGACAGGCGTGCAGGTGAGGTCAGGCGTGCAGGTGAGGACAGGCGGGCAGGTGAGGACAGGCGTGCAGGTGAGGTCAGGCGTGCAGGTGAGGACAGGTGTGCAGGTGAGGTCAGGCGGGCAGGTGAGGTCAGGCAGGCAGGTGAGGTCAGGCGTGCAGGTGAGGTCAGGCGTGCAGGTGAGGTCAGGTGGCAGGTGAGGACAGGCGTGCAGGTGAGGTCAGGTGGCAGGTGAGGACGGGCGTGCAGATGAGGACAGGCGTGCAGGTGAGGGCAGGTGTGCAGGTGAGGACAAGTGGGCAGGTGAGGTCAGGTGTGCAGGTGAGGACAGGTGTGCAGGTGAGGTCAGGTGGGCAGGTGAGGTCAGGTGGGCAGGTGAGGTCAGGTGGGTAGGTGAGGACAGGTGTGCAGGTGAGGACAGCTGTGCAGGTGAGGACAAGTGGGCAGGTGAGGTCAGGTGTGCAGGTGAGGACAGGTGTGCAGGTGAGGTCAGGTGGGCAGGTGAGGTCAGGTGGGCAGGTGAGGACAGGTGGGCAGGTGAGGTCAGGTGTGCAGGTGAGGACAGGTGTGCAGGTGAGGTCAGGTGGGCAGGTGAGGTCAGGTGGGCAGGTGAGGACAGGTGGGCAGGTGAGGTCAGGTGTGCAGGTGAGGTCAGGTGTGCAGGTGAGGACAGGTGTGCAGGTGAGGTCAGGTGGGCAGGTTAGGTCAGGTGGGCAGGTGAGGTCAGGTGTACAGGTGAGGACAGGTGCGCCGTGTGTGAGAGCGGATATGAAATGCGTGTTTGCTGTTAAGCGCGGTCCGATGATGTTATGATGTTACTATAAGAAGAACGTTGCTTGTGTCAAAGTCTGCACCGGGTCCTGGGGGGAGGGGCTGATCTCGAGAGCAATGCTTGGAGAGAGAGCGACATTGTTTCACGTCTTACGACTGTGGATGGTGAAATATGCAATTAAGTTTGTAGAATGACTTGTCCTTTAGAAGAAAATTGCCTTTTATAGGAAAAATGACGAATACATAGACCGTTACATCCAGCATTGCTGAGAAAAGGGTGCTATGGGTAAAAACACAAACCCACACAGACATTTCTGGCTGAGACTTTGCAACGGAGCCCGGGCACCCCGAAGGGCGGTCCCGCTCGCGGGCGGCGGCAGAGGCTCCTCTCAGGCGGGACAGCCCTGACAGCTCAGAGGAGCAGGCATGAGATGAATCTTCTATGTAGGACTTGCTGCTTCTTAAAAGCAAAGTTGATGGGATGCTGAGAGGGTGCAGGAGGCATAGAAAAGGCAAGAACTGAACTCAGTAGCTGCCCTGCACTTGGCAGAGGTCTTAGTGAGGTTTTTATTAGGAAATTTAGTTCAGTTAATTTTTTCCTGATTTTTAAGAAAATGAGGAGAAACTGGAGAAACCTTGGGGGCAAATGGTGGAAATTACTCATTCACAATAAAACAAGAACAAATGACAAGTTACAGAGGCCGAGTTTGTTTTTCCTTAACGTGCAGAGGAAATGGCCTAGGTGCTGATGGGCAATGTCGTACAAGAAGGCGCTGGGCACTTTCCCGCTTCTTACACGGACCCGAGGGAGAGCACACGCGCCGGCCGCTGCTGGCTGAGTGGCCGAAGGCACCGGGGCTTCCTCATCGGTTAGGGCAGGGGTCGGCAAACTCATTAGTCCACAGAGCCAAATATCAACAGTACGACGATTGAAATGTCTTTGGAGAGCCACATTTTTTAAACGTAAACTTCTTCTAACGCCACTTCTTCAACATAGACTCGCCCAGGCCGTGGTATTTTGTGGAAGAGCCACACTCAAGGGGCCAAAGAGCCGCATGTGGCTCGCGAGCCGCAGTTTGCCGACCACGGGTTTAGGGTTTCCCTATGAGGGGCGGCAAGTCCTAATTCATGCCCATCCTCCATCCTTGGTGAGAGGCGGCTTACGAGAGGCAGGAGCGGGAGGCCCTGACTCTCATCCGTGAACCTCACCTTCCTCGTGCACAGGCGGGCTCACAGGGGACTCGCGCGTGCTCCCGCGCTGGTGCTTCCCTCCGGACGCCGTGAGGCAGGGCTGTCTCACCGTATCCGCCCGCCCGTGTTGACACTAGCCTGCGCAGCGACATCGGTGAAAACCCGGGCTTGTTCCTAAACCCAGGCGTCCTGGTGAATCGCCAGGATGCGTCGATTCTTCTGATGGGCCGAGTGCACGGTCTTGGGCAGGTCCCTGCACAGCGGCTCTGGCCCCCGCACCTCTCAAGGGTGGGTCACCCCTGCCTCTCATCCCTGTCGTCAGACGGCACTGTTGTCCGTGGGTGCCTGGTGGGTCCTGGAAACTTGAGGGGGGCCGCAGCCTTAGTCTGTGGGGGAGCCCTAAGCTCACGAGATCAATGTTATTTTTAATTTTATTTTTGGTAATCCTCACCCGATATTTTTCCATTGATTTTTTGAGAGTGGAAGAGAGAAACATCGATGTGAGAGAAACACATCGATTGGCTGCTTCCTGCATGTACCCCACCCAGGGCCCAGGCTGGGGAGGAGCCTGCAACCGAGACACATGCCCTTGACCTGAATGGAACCCAGGACCCTTCAGTCCACAGGACGACACTGTATCACTGAGCCATACTGGCTGGGGAATGGGATCGCTTTTCCTTTCTTTTTTTTTTTTTTTTTTTTATAAGGTAATGAGTTTATTTTTTTGTTTTGTTGTTAATCCTCACCCGAGGATATGTTTCCACTGATTTTTAGAGAGAGCGGAAGAGAGAGGGAAAGACAACGAGAAACATCGATGTGAGAGAAACACATTGATTGGTTGCCTCCTGCACAAGCCCCAACCAGGGCCCGGCCGGGGAGGAGCCTGCAACCGAGGTCCATGCCCTTGACCCGAATCGAACCCGGGACCCTTTGGTCTGGAGGCTGACGCTCTCCCCGCTGCGCCATGCCGGCCGGCCAGGGCGGGATCGCTTTTCTTAGAGAGAGATTCGCGCTCTCCTCGTCGCCCCCCTGGGGCTGCGTGTGCTCCTTGCTCTTAGCGCTGCTGCTGTTCTGCGATGGTGGGTGTGTGGGGTCCTTGAGACCCAGCTCTGACTCGCGTTGGTGAGATTCGCTGGCGGGTGGGTCACCGGTCACCGGCCACCCCTGCTGTGACCCCGCCTCTGCGCCTTGAATTCATTGCCGGTGGGTTTGTCACTGTTGTGGGTCCTCCTCTCTGTGGAGGATCTTGGCGCCTTTTCCACGGCGGGCTTCCTAGTGAGGGAGGTCTGACCCGCCGTGGGCAGAGGGGGTGCAAGGGGGGTACCCAGGGCAGCCTGGTGGCTCCCGGCCCCATCACCGCCCTGGCCCTGCGTGTCCCATGGGAACAGCAGGGGCGTGGAGGTGAGAGAAGCCTGCTCACCTGGGTGCTCGGGGCACACCTGCTCATCTCAGAGGTGCTGAGCGTAGGAAACTGGGAGTTGACCCGAAAGAGGCTGGGGTCACCGGCACTACAGAGTGTGATTGACAGCCCACCGGAAGCTGGCGGCTGGTTCTTACGACGACCACGGAGTTTTACAGGTTTGTGGTGTTAAGCCCTGTGCGGCTCCATCAGTTCCCCGCACAGGGTCAGACGGAGGCAATGTGGCACCGCAGAGGGTCTGACGTGGGGAATGGGCCAGGATTTTGGAAAGAACGGTTTCTCCGTTTGAATGGAAGGCATCCCTTAAATTACACGCCCAAGCACCGGGGAGAGCCTGCCTCTCTGGGCTGTTTGTGGGGCACTTGGGGGGCTGGGGCTGGGCTGTGAGGTGCGGGCCCTGCGTGGCGGGTGCGTTCGCGCCGAGCCCTGTTTTGGGGTGTCCCTGAGGCAGCAGCCTGAGTGTGTTTCCGTTTGTGTCGAAAGAAAATGGGAAAACAAGAAACTGTATGAGTAGGTTTTCTGAGACCAGTAATTTCTGTACAAAATGCTTCTGATTTTTTTTTACCTTCTGCTTCATACAAAGTGCGGAACACACTCGTTTTATATCACGTTCAACACCTCTGTTGGAGGCCTCACGGCTGGAGGGCCCCGGGCCCAGGTGCGGGCGGGCGAGGCTGGCGTCGGGGCAGCATGAGCCTCCTCCTTCAGAGGGACAGGGGCCGGGGGCAGGGCAGCATGCCTCCTGTGGGGTCAAACCAGGACTGGAGCCCAAGTGTTTGCGCGGAAATCTAAGATGATGCGAGTGTTTCTGCGGGTTCCGCAGAGAAGGGGGTCGAGCGAGCATCTCCAGGCTGAGCTGGGAGCTTTATTTGCGCAGATTTGTAAACCACGGCTGCAGTGACTCTGCTCTGCTTTGGGGAGGGCAGCGTGTCCTCTCTCTACAAACGGCGCTTTCCGCGGCTATGAGTTCTCCGTCCACAGGCCAGGCGCTCACCCTCTTGGGCCCCTCGTGGGGCTGTCCCCTGCGGTCCCTCCTCTGAGCTGAGACTTCTGGGCTGTCCTCTGTGCTCTGCTGAAGAACCGCTCATGCCTACAACTGGTCCCTGGGCGGCCTGGCTGGGTGGTGACACCTGCCCCGGGACACACCTGCCCCGGGACACACCTGCCCCGGGACACACCTGCCGCCTCCCGTCTCCTACTTCCTGCCAGGGGAGTGCTGATGAGAATTGTTTTCCTGCAAACGTCACACTGTCCGGGCTGTGGGCTGCTCTGCCGACGATGACCCCTTCCTTCTCCAGGCCCCTGAGCTCTCTCTCCTCGGCCTCCTCCCCCAGTGCCCTCTGTTTTCCGGGGCATTTAGTGACGTGGAAGCCGGTGGGAAGCGGTCCCGTATCCGCGGCTCCCGGGACTCGAATAAGGGTGACAGGAAACCCCAGTTCCGCGGGTGTTGACGAGCGTCAGTTGGTGCCTCTCGTGACTGATCCCACGAGCCCAACACGCCCTCGCGGATGAAAGCGACACTTCTCTCCGCCACGGGAAAGGCCTGTGAGCTCTGTGAGCTCTGAGTTCTGTGAATGTGAAAAAACGTGCGTCCTCCTTGTTTCAGGTTGTCCTGGTGCCAAAAAGAATGAGTTCCTAACGAGCGTTCTGGACGCACTGTCCACCGACATGGTGCACGCCGTCTCCGACCCCTCCTCCTCCGGCAGGTACGTTGCCCGGGACAGGGAGCGGGTGCTAGGAGGGAGCCCAGCCCGGGACACGGAGCGGGTGCTGGGAGGGAGCCCGGTAACCGGAGGAAACTGACCCGCTCGTCCACGTCCAGCCCTCGGCTGGAGAGCCGGCCACTCACCTGGGAGCCGGAGGGCGGGCGCGAGAGGGGACCCGCCTCCCCCCGAACGGGAAAGGGCTTCAAGGGGTTGGAGGTGACTCCTTTAGGGTCTTGGTCATGTGATTAAGCTGCTGAGGAGGTTTTCCTTTTGGGGAGCGCCGAGACCCGGGGGATTTTCCGTGGTCCCCTCGGGCGGTGGGAGGGAGAGGGGAGAAGGGGGAGGAGGGGACAGGTCTGGTTTAGCGGCTTTATGCTTTGGAATTGCCTTTCACAGCAGTGGACTGGATGTTAAGTACTGTGTGTAAAAACGTGCACTTTAAAGTTCTCACAATATTATGGATTTCTTGTGGGAAAACACATACATCACGTAAAATGTACCGTCTGAACTGTTTTCAAGCACACAATTCCGTGGTTAGCTCCCTGACACGGTGTGAACCCTGACGGTAGAACTGGATGCGTTCTCTCCGTGCCCGGGAGGCACCCCGGGCTTCTCGTGTCCTGAAGGTCGTCCCTCCTCTTCCTCCTCCTCCTCCGCCTCCTTCTCCTCCTCCTCCTCCTCCTCCCTCCCCTCCTCCTCCCTCCTCCTCCCCCTCCTCCTCCTCCCTCCTCCCTCCTCCTCCTCCTCCTCCTCCTCCTCTTCCTTCCCCTCCTCCTCCTCTTCCTTCCCCTCCTCCTCCTCCTCCTCCCCCTCCTCCTCCTTCTCCTCTTCCTTTTCCTCCTCCTCCTCCTCCTCTTCTCCTCCTCCTCCTCCTCCTCCTCTCCTCCTCTCCTCCTCCTCCTCCTCTTCCTTCCCCTCCTCCTCCTCCTCCTCCTCCTCCTTCTCCTCCTCCTCCTCTCCTCTTCCTTCCCTCCTCCTCCTCCTCCTCCTCCTCCTTCTCCTCCTCCTCCTCCTCCTCTTCCTCCTCCTCCTCCTCCTCCTCCTCTTCCTCCTCTTCCTTCTTCTCCTCCTTCTCCTTCTCCTCCTCTTCCTTCTCTTCCTCCTCCTCCTCCTCCTCCTCTTCCTCCTCCTCCTCCTCCTCCTCCTCCAGCCCCAACAGCCAGTGTGAGGGTGGCTCCCAGTGCCTCCTGGGTGTGGCCTTTCAAGCCTCAGATCCCCCTGGGAATCTGCAGTGACCTCTTCATTTTAAGAAACATTATTTTTTAATATATTTTTATTTTTATTGATTTTAGAGAGGAAGGGAGAGAGAGAGGGAGAGATGGAAACATCAATGAGCAGAGAGAATCAAACCCAAGACCCTTCAGTCCGACGCTCCATCCCCTGGGCCTCACCGGGCAGGGCGACAAGGCCGTCTTGAACACCTGGGACGTGTCCAGCCCTGACTCAAATCCGGGCCTCCCGAGGAGCTCTCCTCGTTCATGTCTTCCAATACAGAATCTTTTCGATTCAAGGGAGAGCATCCAGTTACCACTTCAAGTTACGTTCTGATTTGTACCTTTCATGGTCCCTGTGACATATGTGATATGATAATGAGCCACATTAAACTGAGGCGAGAACCTTGGGCCCCAGGGTATGCAGCGGGTCCTTCACGTGTGGCCTGACCTGCCACGTCCGTGGAGCACAGAACCGGGGACAAGGGCGTTCTGTCCTCCAGGACATGGCCAACGCCGGGTGCATAGTTGGCACGCACACATTCACAGTGTCATTTGCAATTTTTAAACCAACTTGAAACATTTTTGCTAAATCCCTTTCTCCAAATTATTATTTTTAGAGAGGGAGAAGGAGAGAGAGAGAGAGAGAGAGAGAGAGAGAGAGAGAGAGAGAGAGAAACATCGATGGGCTGCCTCCTGCACGCCCCCTACTGGTGATTGAGCCTGCAACCTGGGCATGTGCTCTGATCCGGAATCGAACTGGCAACCTTTTGGTGCACGGGATGATGCCCAACCAACTGAGCCACACTGTCCAGGGCTCCCTAAATTATTTTTAAATCCAGGTCCCATCGAGTGGCACTTCCAGGCAGGCTCGGCATCAGGGCCTGGATGGCACAGGGAGGGGGACGAGGGCGGCGGGAGGCGCGGCGGGCGCCCCGACCTCCCTCCTGTGTGCTCCTCCAGGCTGTCCGAGCCCGACCCCAGCCACACACTGGAGGAGAGAGTGGTCCACTGGTATTTCAAGCTGCTGGACAAGAACTCCAGCGGGGACGTCGGCAAGAAGGAGCTGAAGCCCTTCAAGCGGTTCCTTCGGAAGAAGTCCAAGCCCAAGAAGTGCGTGAAGAAGTTCGTGGAGTACTGCGACCTCAACAACGACAAGGCCCTGTCCGTGCTCGAGCTGATGGGCTGCCTGGGCGTGACCAAGGAGGAGCGCAAGGCCAGCAGCAGGAAGCGGCACAGTAAGCCCGCCCCGCCCCACCCCCGGGCCTGGGCGTCGCGGCTGTCCTGAGGTCCAGGTGAAGGCCGTCCGTCCGCAGAGCAGGGATGCACCCTCGGAACGGCAGGGCCCAGGGGAGGAGGGGGTCTGAGGACAAGTTCTTCCTCGTCCCTTCTGTGGCGGCTGACTGTCCCAAGGTGTGGGCTGCGATGTTTGGGGTCAGATCTCGGAACCATTTGCCCGAATGGGAGAGCCCTGCAGGGGTGCAGGCATGTTCTCTTGCTTCAGGGGTGCATCCTGACACCCCGAGGGGCCGGCAGGGTGGGAGCGCCAACCTGACTGGGAAGAGGGGTGCCAGCGGAGCACAGCAGGGTCGCTCCCTAGGAACGGCAGTCCCTGCAGGGGGTGCCCAGGGCCTGGGATGAGCTGATGTGTCTGAGTTTTACTCCCTTGTTGGGAACTGAGAGGACCTGCTAGGACCTTCCCTGCCCAAACGAGCTGACGTGGGCATTTTGTAAAAAACGCGCATTGGGCCCTGGAATGCATAATTTGTTGTTTCTGGAGCCCGTGTATTTTCCCTGCAGAATTTCCCTGTTTTTTTCCTACGTTTTTTTTTTTTCAGTTTGATGATCAGCTATTTTTCCCACCCTGTGCAACTTGAATCTGAGAAAAGTCAGAAAAACCTAAATATTCAGGGGAGGACTACTTGGGATTTTCTAAATGTCCAAACTGTTACCGATTTCTTTCGTTCCTTTTACATTTGCTCATACGTACGAGTGCAGTTTTTTATTCTAAAAATGCGAGGCAGCAAATAAAGAACATCAACAACATGTGACCTTGTTTCTTCTCAGACATAAGCAGCCCTAGGTCCATACTCGTCCCCCACACATCCATGCTGACTTCCACTACAAACGGGCTCCACACATTCACTTTCTAATCACATGTATTTTTTGTTTGTTTATTTAATTCTCACCTAAGGATATTTTCTTTTCCATTTATTTTCAGAGAGAGAGAGGAAAGAAGGAACAGAGGGGGGAGGGGGGGGGGGGGAGAGAGAGAGAGAGAGAGAGAGAGAGAGAGAGAGAGAGAGAGGAACATTGATGTGAGAGAGACACCTTGATTGGTTGCCTCCCGCAAATGGGATCAAACCTGCAACCCAGGTCGGGGCCTTGACCGGGAATTGAACCTGGACTCTTTGGTGTGTGGGCAGACGCCCCAACCCCTGAGCCAGGCCGGCAAGGGCTCTCTAATTAGAGCCCTCGAATCACACGTATTTTAAGCAACGACACAAGATTTTGCATTTCAGTTACTGCAACAGAGATAAATTATTGGAAAGTTTGATCTAAACTTTCATTATGATAAAAAATGCAAAAGCGAAAAAAATGAACTACAGACGATTAGGAAATGATACAGCCAAAAAAGAGCCTATTTCTGAGGAATTCGGGGAAAGTCACAAAAGATTACATCATGCCCTCGTGATTCCCCAAAGTGACCATTACAGAGAGACGCAGCAATCAGGAATTATCCAGTTTAGACCAAATTGTCTTTTCAACCCAATTGCCACGCGAGCTGCCTCGCTTCCAGGCAAGCTGCCTCACGGGCGTTGCCGCCAGGTCACCTGGAAGCAATCAGGGTCATCCGATCCCGATGACATCAGCTCTCCCAACCGGGCTGTTCCGGGGCCGGGGGCTGGCCGGGGGGCCGGGGGGCTAGGAACAGCCTTCTCTCTCAGTGGATGTGCCTTGCTTCAGGCCGATGTGATCATGTACATTCTGTTCCATTGAAAGGCCTCATGGACAACTTTATTTCCCTGCTCTTTGTACATTTTATTCTATTTTAATTTTTTAAAAATAATATTTTTATTGATTTCATAGAGGAAGGGAGAAGGAGATGAGAGAATTATTGACCAGCTGCCTCCTGCACGCCCCCGACCAGAATAGAATCTAGGACCCTTTAGCCCTCAAGCCGATGCTCTATCCACTGAGCCAAACTGGCTAGGGCTGTACATTTTAAATGGTGATTTTTACTGCTATTCCTTGAATGAGATATTGCAACAGGTGTCTTTTTTTTTAATAATGAGCCATTAAACTTTACCTAAGACTCTTTTAAAATATATTCTTATTGATTTTAGAGAGGAAGGGAGAAGAAGAGAGGGGTAGAAACACCAATGATGAGAGAGAATCACTGATCAGCTGCCTCCTGCACACCCCACACTGGGGATCCAGCCTGCCACCCGGGCCTGTGCCCTGACCTGGAATCAAACTGTGACCCAGCCCCTGAGGCACACCGGCCTGGCTGTTCCAGGCGTCTTTAATGAAATTTACCTTTTCCATCTACACTGCAAGGTGCTCTTTTCCTTCTCAACACTTGAGAGGATTAACTCTTACTGTTGTTACTTCCAAGTACCAGGGACACTGATACTTGTCATAAAAGAAACCAAGAAAAAGGCGGCAATTGTTGAGCAGCTGAACCAGCTTAGACTGGATTGCAAGGATCACAATTTAATGTTCTTTAAATTGGAACCGGTGGCCCCACATTCTCAGTAAAGTCGTCATTCCAGAGAAAGCCAAGTGGTTACAATTACCCCAGTTCCCGAATCACTCAAACCGACAACTGAAAAAAACAGCCCATTTACCGACTAGTTACGTACTCAGTATTTTTGCAATTTACTCAGTGCCTTTGTGTTTCCGCTTTACCTGTGATTGTGTTTCTTCACGTCCGCGGGAGGAGAGGGGGTTTGGAAACGCAATGCCTCTGCTCTTTACTCGGTCCTTTTTTAAATCTCGTAGCCAGAAGGCAGCCATCAATCAAGGCCTTGGGGGTGAAAACGCTGCCCTCTGTCTACTGATTGGCTGAGTGCTCCCAGCTCTGAAAATTGGCAAAACGACAGGAAATAGGCAAAACCCACGCCGGGGAGGGGACGCCTGGGAAACAGGGATGAGGCCTAGCCTTCGCGGATGGCGTTGGGAGGGTCGGGGCAATGCACGGTCCTGAGGTTGGGGCGGGCCCGCGTCCTGTTAGGAGATGTTCACAGCAGGATCCTGGGACCCACACTCCTCGCCTGTGGGCTCAGCGTTGCCATGGAAATAGGTTCACCGGTTGTTGGGATCATCCGAATGTGACACTGGTCCCTCCCTGAAGGGGACCTTGAGCCATTCACCTGAGGAAGAGTGTGCAGCTGTTAAAATCGTCTTTGTGTTTTTCTCCCAACAGCCCCCAAAGGTACTGCGGAGAGCACTTCTAATAGACAGGTGAGTGTGTCTCTATTTTGACCTCAATGACATCCTGGTGTACTTATAGGCAATAAGAACTAAGGTTCTGTAGATTTGGAAAGTAAAGTACCTTCCAAGAAAACAAAACACAAAACACACAATCCAAGACGAGGCGCCATGCCTGTCTGCCCTGATCATATTCTGTCAGAAATCAGCAAGTTTGCCCTGGCTGGTGTGGCTCAGTGGATAGAGCGTCAGCCTGCGGATTGTAGGGGCCCAGGTTCGATTCCGGTCAAGGGCACAGGCCCGGGTTGCGGGCTGAATCCCCAGTAGGGGACGTGCAGGAGGCAGCCAATCCATGATTCTCTCTCATCATGGATGTTTCTCTCTCTCTCTCCCCCTTCCTTCCTCTCTAAAATCAATAAAAATATATTAAAACAAAAAAGCAAAAGAAATCAGCAGGGTAAGTCAGTGGAAAGATTTTGCCTTAATTTTTCTTTCTACTATTTGAAATTTCAATTACCCTATTAATATTATTTTTAAGTCGAGTCCTCTTGTTTTGTGGACGTAAATGCTGGTTTTGAAACAATCCTCCGATTGGTCTGCATTTCTGACTTGGTAGGAAGGAGCAGAGACAGGGCATGCCTGGGGTCCGGGTGCACCCCCTCTTCATCACGGGGCCCTGAGGGGGTGTCAGCTTCCCGCTGCGGGTTGTGCACACACTCTGTGTCTGTGAGTCCGTCTCGGCGTGCACGTTTGGAGGCCATCACGGTGTCCTGGCCACAACCACCCAGGGCCCAGGACACGGTCCAGACAACGGGAGCGGCTGTGTCCCCCACAGCCCAGCCGGGCCGAGCTCCATCCCCAGGACCGCGCGCCGGTGCGTCCCGTCTCCCCCGTTTGCTGCTGCCGCATTCCCTCGGGCGAGCCCCGCATTCGTTGTGGGTTCAGAGCGGGGACCTCCAAGCCCACCTCGGGTGCAACTCAAAACCGGTTCATTAGAAAGATGCGTGATACCGTTTTCGTTGTTTAGCAGATGTTTACGGTTTTAAGTGTTAAAAATCCCACCGCAGATCACTTGCACGTGGGAGCAGGGCTGGTCTGAAAGCCATGATGCTGGCGCAGGCCCAGCCGTGTGGGGGGCTATGTTGTCAGAGAGGGCGGGGTGGGCCCACGCAAGCCCCCTCGACCTGACGAGCCCCATTCGGAACCGGAGCCTCGCCTCCCAGCCTTTTCCCGGAGAAAGAAGCGGTAGCGGTTAACTCTCCAGCTGCTTCCATGCTGCCCGCCCGAGTGGCTGCAGGGTTTCGTGCCATAGTCCATGGCTGTTCCACCCGAAAGCGCCAGGCGGCTGCGGGCGGTATCGATCCCGTGATCCCAGCCCATCGATATTTCTCCAGAGATCACAATCGCACAAGCGCCTCGTCCCTCCTTATCTGAAGAGCCAGAGGCGAGAGGTATTCACAGAGCGCGATAAGAATGAGCGAGCTAGTACCTAACCGCAAGTGAGCTGATGCTCTTGGTCCTGGCTCCGGTTTC
This sequence comes from Ia io, assembly GCA_025583905.1. NCBI lineage: Eukaryota > Metazoa > Chordata > Mammalia > Chiroptera > Vespertilionidae > Ia > Ia io. The sequence goes on along the minus strand of JAJQQW010000005.1, from coordinate 565,781 downwards.
CATGGTGATTCAGACGTGAAGGCGGCACCCTCAGGCTGGAGGTGGGGTGATGCTAGTGCCGCTCCCCGCAGCCCCGGGCCCAGCCAGGGACTGTGAAACCCCTCGGAGGCGGCCGTTAGCCTTGACCCCGCGCTGAGAACAGGCTCCTCCTCTCCCTGCAGGACACCCCCCACCCCCTCGCATCTCCATCACGAGCCACGCCAACCGGAAACCTCCTAAATGGCCAAGACTATTCTAAACACTGAGACGGAAGCGCGGAGCCTGTGTGGTGGGAGTCAGTCCACGTGGGAGAGTTCCCAGGGACGCTGTGCCCAGCTCTTCCTTCCTTTCTGGATTGCTTTCAATGGGCAGTCAGAATGCACAGCTTGAGTAACTTAAGTTTTAAAAAATATTTTTATTGATTTTTTAGAGAGAGAGGAAGGGAGAGGGAGAGAGAGAGAGAAACATCCATGATGACAGAGAATCATGGATTGGCTGCCTCCTGCACGCCCCACACCGGGGATGGAGCCACAATCCAGGCATGTGCCCTGACCGGGAATCGAACCATGACCCCCTGGTTCCTAGGTTGACACTCAGCCACTGAGCCATGCTGACGGGCAGAACTTGAGTAATTTAAACAAACTTTGCTCATTGCATTTCTTCTGAGAGGTAGTGACTAAAAAGCATGAAAAGAAAAGTTAAGAAACCAAGGGTGCCTTTATCAAACTGGAAGCATCGTTAGATTATTGAAGTGATTTGTACATTGATCCAAGGGAACTTCTGTAAGGTGTTTGACATGTGGAGTCCACTTACAACATTAGGAGCAAGTGCTCATTTTCTCACCCAGCATGTTTCCCCCGACATTTCTGATCATTGAGGGGAGGACCGTGGTAGAAGGTAAGTGTCCAGTAGGTCCTCATTGTATTAATTAGAGGCCCGGCGCATGAAATTCATGCACCAGGGGGTGGGGGGGTCCTTTAGCCCAGCCTGCACGCTCTCAAGGTCCGGGACCCCTTGGGGGATGTCTGCCTGCCAGCTTAGGCCCAATCCCTCAGGGATTGGACCTAAGCCAGCAGTCAGACATCCCTTTCGCAGTCTGGGACCCCTCGCTCCTTACCGCCCACCTGCTCGCTGCTCCTTAGTGCTTCCGCGGAGGCGGGAGAGGCTCCCGTGCGCCAGCTGTGAGCCCGGCTTCTGGCTGAGCGGCGCTACCCTGGTGGGAGTGCACTGACCACCAGGGGGCAGCTCCTGCGTTGAGCGTCTGCCCCCTGGGGGTCAGTGCGCATCATAGCGATTGGTCGTTCTGCCGTTCGGTCGATTTGCATATTAGGGTCTTATTATATAGGATCGTCACAGCCAAAACCACACGGTTTAAAAGATAGCTTTCCCCTACTTGTCAGCATACAGTATTGTTTCCTTCCTGGAAGGCAGGCCCTTGTCACGGCCGAGGGATGCGAAGGTCTCACGCCATCTTTCTCGTCTCCTTTCCAGCCCAGGAACCGAGGATAAGAGACGGCAGCTGAGGCGCCTGAGACGTGTGGGAGGCTCCCTCACCAAACGCAATTAAAAAACAGAAACAAAACCCATAGTATTTGCACTTTGTACTTTAAATGTAAATTCACTTTGTAGAAAGGAGATATTTAAACGGACTGCTTTAACCTGTGAAAAGGGCGGGGCTGGCTTCGGCAGATTTGTCACATACAATGTATGTGTCCCCTTTGACCTTGGACGTCTGCACTGGGTGGTGCTGTTTGGGGCGGGTTTCCACTTGCTCTCTGGGCCCCATGGTGTCCACATGGAGGCTGGCAGCTTGGGCACAGCGGCTGCAGCCCGTGGCTCCTCCCTGGCATAGGGTGGGTGCTCCCTGGCACTCGGCTTCCTCTGGCCGCTGCTCTGAGACCCACTGTATTGGCAGCTCGGGGTCCCTGTGGGAGCTCACCTTCGGTCTGTAAGGTGTGTGGTCAGCTGCCGGCCTTGCGTGCAGGTGGCGTGTGCCAGGCTGCGTGTCTCTGGGACCTGGTCCCTTTGTTCCGCTTGCCCGAGGTCTCGCTCCTGTCACGTTGGCAACCACAACAACGCGATGATGGGGTCTGGGGGACGGTCCCTGACCACCTTCGTGGACCTGTTCTGCCACCTCGAGGTTGGCCTCAGGCAGTGAAATCAATGCTGGGGACCGCCCCCCGCCCCCGCCCGCCCAGCCCCGCTCCACGCTGGCTCCAGGCGGCAGGCAGGGTCCAAGGTCAGAGGGGAGTTGGAATCAGGCCGAAACTGCCATCTGCCCACCTCTGCCCTTCCACCTGGCCTTGCCCTCTGGGGCCCCTGGCAGGTGAACAGTCCCATGAGCAGCTCCCGACAGACATTCCTTAAAGGAGGCGCAGCCGGGACGGCTGGGCACTGGGTGGTGTGCCCTCGGCAGGCAGGGGGCTGGGCCTGGGTCCCGTTTCCTCCTCGTTCTTTCCTGAAGGCCCCAAGGGCACAAGAACTTGTCACTGGGCCAGTCCTCTGGGGCACTTGGGCGGGACGGGTCAGGACTGATGCTCACATGGAGAGCCACAGAACCGGCCCCTGTACAGCCGGGGCCGCTGGACCCCGCACGGAGCGGCCACGGCTCTGCAGCCCCTGGGAGGTCAGGGGGCCACATGTGACCGGCCGGGAGGCTGGCTCAGCTCTGACGTGTGGTCGCAAAAACACCTCCGGGGGCCTCACTCCCCAGCACGTGGCGGACACCGACCCTGTGAATAGGCGTGAAGACGGTGGCTTCTCCTTGTCTAATGTGCAGAGCGAAAGCTGAATCTGGAGCCACTAAACCGTCAGCGTCGCAAAGGACACAGTTACGCTCCTAAACTTATTGGATAATCTCTTCTATTTCCGAACTTTGAATTTAATCCTTTTTCTTCGACTGAAATAAAATATGCGATCCAGCCTGTCCCTCTTCTGTTCTTTCCGGCTCAATGCACAGGGTGGCACTTGCTTGACTTTGGTGTCCCCTTCGGGGGGACGGAGGAGGCTGGGCCCAGGTGCTTTGGAGTCTGGCTCCGCCCCACGGGGTGTGACGAAGGGCGGTTGCTGAACCTTTTCCCACTTCAGTTCCCTGTGGACGGGGACGCACCTGGGGCGAAGGCGCTCGGGTCCGTGTGTGTGTGAAGCGCCCTTACTGTGTGAAACAGCCCCGCGCTCGGTGAGTCCCAGCCTCGCCCGTGACACTCCCGGGCTGCCTGCTGCTGCGGGACCATAGAGGAAACAGAAGAGGCTCTTATTTTGATGGAAGCGGGCGCTGTTCCCTGCGTCACACACTCCAGGCCTCATGCCTGCCCCTTCCCTTCTCTGGCCCGGGGCCCCGTCCTGGTCAGACCCCATCATGGTCCACTTGGGCCGTTCCTGTGCCTCTTTCCTTCTTCCTGTCCCTGTGGTATTGAGACGTGATTGACACTGCCCGGTCTAAGTGCACAGTGCGCAGCGTAGCGCCTGCCTGCTGTTGTGGAACGACTCCCACGAGTTCAGGCGCCGTCCATCCTCCAGGGACAGAGAGCAGCTGCGTTCCTGGTGCTGAGAACGCCCGGGTTTCCTTTCTGTGGTGCCACGTGCCGTGTCCACGGCGGCCGCCACGCTGTGCCTCATGCGACGCTCCTGGAGCCAGGCTCCCTCAGGCCCTCGCGCTGTGCTGCTCCAGAAGCAGGGTCTCTGTGAAACCCATCTCAGCGTCGTGTGCAGTAAGGATGATCCCGGAAGTGGGGTCTCCGTGAAGCCCGTCTCAGCGTGTCATGTGCAGTAAGGATGATCCCCGAAGCGGGGTTAGGGGAAAGGCAACTGTCAGGACAGCCTCGGGGAGGTGGGGCTGGAGCTGGGTTCGGAGCAGATGGGAGGGGATAACATGTCCGTGTCCGGGAGGCTACAAGCCTGTGTCCAGGCAGCCAGTGGGAGGGGCGGGCGGCGGGGTCCGGGCGGGCGGGGAGCCAGTGCGCCGGGCTGCGCAGATGGTTCTCATTGCCAAGCATTAAGATTCAAATCTAAAGCAGAACGCTGTTTCCCTCAGGTACCCGGCGCAGCTGGCTTCAGTGACAGAGGCCTCCCTCCCGAGTCCTCCCTCGCCTTCCTTCTCCTGCTTAAAAGGCAGCGTGCATCCTTGTCAGAAACCCCCACATCGGACATTATTTACAAGTGCCCCGACCAGCTCATAAATCATGCCAGGATCCCACCCCGGCCTTTGTGAAGCGGTCCAGGTGACAGGAGTCAGCATGTTTGCAATCAGTGTGTAGGAAGGCCTGACACAATCATAGACTGCCAAGTGACATGCAGATTGTGCAGCGCAAAGCTGCTCCGAGAGGAAGCAAGGATGTGTGCAGCGTTACACGCGGCTGAGATGGCAGTGGCGGTGGTGACAGAAATGGTGATGATGATGATGAAGGGGATGGTGATGGTGACGAGGACAGTGATGATCATGGTGATGATGACGTAATGATGGTGGTGATGTTGATGATGGTGGTGATGGTGATAATGGTGATGGTGATGGGGACAGTGATGATCCTGGTGATGGTGATGGTGATGGTGATGGTGGTGATGGTGATGGTGATGATGATGGTAATGGTGATGGGGACAGTGATGATCATGGTGATGATGACATAATGATGGTGGTGATGTTGATGATGGTGGTGATGGTGATGATGATGGTAATGGTGATGAGGACAGTGATGATCATGGTGATGGTGATGATGGTGATGATGATGGTAATGGTGATGAGGACAGTGATGATCATGGTGATGGTGATGATGATGATGGTGATGATGGTGATGGTAATGGTGATGAGGACAGTGATGATCATGGTGATGGTGATGGTGATGATGGTGATGATGATGATGGTAATGATGATGATGATGGTAATGGTGATGAGGACAGTGATGATCATGGTGATGGTGATGGTGATGATGGTGATGATGATGGTGAGGATAATAATTGGTGATGGTGATGATGGTGATAACTATATATTTTTTCCCTAACAACACACACTCTACATAGATCAAAATTTGTAAAACATTTTGTTTGGTTAGGTATTTAGCTATTTTTGGTATTTCTTTACTCTAAAGAGTGGGATTAGCCATCTTTTACTTAGTGCTGTGAACAAGCCTCCCCGAACTCCATGGCTTCCAGCCACTCGTGCTTGTTCTCGTTCGTGCCTGTGTGCTGATGTGGTTGGTCGGTCTGGTCTGGGCCTGGCTGGGCACATGTCTGCTTCTGTCCCGTCCTCTCAGATGAATGGATTGTCTGGGCATGGTCTCTGCATGGGCTGTGCCTGAGCACAGGTGACACGCCCCACAGCACAGGCATATCTCAAGCCTCCGCGTGTGACCTGTGTGGTCTGAGCTCGTCACCTGGTCCAGAGCCAGTCATGGCAGGAAGTGCATGCACCCACCCGGAGGCCCTGGCGGCCGTGGGTGCAGAGTGCTGCTCACTGACTCCTTCCTCAGACTGCAGCTCAGCACATGCATGTATCCCGAGGGTCTTGGCTGCAGAGCCATGTGTAGAGTGTGGCTGAAGGCAGAAAAGGGGATGCGTGTGTGGGTGCCGTCTCAGACATAGAGAAAGCGGGGCATGCTCCCTGCATATGCACATATACTCCGTCAGGTCCCTGGAGCAGCGCCTGTGGCTTAAACACACCTCTTCCCCAAAGCCCGCGATAAAGCCTGGGCGAGGCACGGACGCTGTGTTCAGTGGGTGGATGGAGATCCCGTGACGCGAGGAACAGCTAAGTGATAATGGGGCTCGCCATAAGAGCATGTCCTCCACGTTCTCTCTTCCTCTCCAGGTTGAGTTGTAAATATGTTTGACTCTTCCAAATATATTGGCCTGGAAAATATGTCTACCAAGTGAAATATTGAAAAGTAAATCATATCTTGTCATTAATTACCATGATCAAGACATGCTCCAGAGAAAGGACAATAATGATGACGAAGGTGCTGGGAACGCTGGGAGGAGGCCTTGCAGAGGGCAGCGGGACACGAATGCTGGCTTGTGCTCCGAGGCGCAGCTCCGACCCCAGGTCATTCTTGGGGGTCACAGAGCCAACCGGTGGCAGCTTTATTCTGACCCCAGGGATGGTCCACATTTGTCAGTCTTGTTGTTGATTCTTTCAGGCAAATTTTGAGCAATTTCACGTCTTCGTGCCAGGCCTAAAACCACCACTGCTAGCAGGTGCTGCTCTTGCGTGTTTGTCCCCATTGCTGCTGCGCTGTGGTGGGGCCCGTTCGTACGCATGACAGACCATAGGGTTGCGGACCCCCTTGCTTGTAACTTTGACACTAGTGCATCATTTCCTCTTTTAGGTTTGAGGCCGTGTGCCAAGTATCTACTTCTAGACAACATACATAGATCATACTATATATATGTATGTATACACACACATACATATGCTTGATTGATTTCAGAGAGGAAGGGAGAGGGAGAGAGAGATAGAAACATCCATGATGAGAGAGAATCATGGATCGGCTGCCTCCTGCATGCCCCATGCTGGGGATCGAGCCCACAACCCGGGCATGTGCCCTGACTGGGAATCGAACCCTGACATCCTGGTTCATAGGGTGACGCTCAACCCAACCACTTAGCCATACCAGCCAGGCTAGATTATATTTTTAATAAACATCAGTTATGTCATTAAGTCACGTTGGCTACCGTTTCCAACAGCTCAGATCCCCAGAGAATTGTCTGTATTTCACAGTTCCTGTCAAGTGAAGACCTTTCTGTGGTTAAATTGACGTGTTTCCCTCTCACAGGTTTTTCCCTTTCGTTATGTTTTAGTTAACAGAAGTCCTTTCCTTTTGACTTTTCCATTTGCATACTCTTACCGTGACACAGATATGCACTTAATACATTCGAAGCGGACACGCTCTGTTTCACGTTCTTTGGTCTTTCATGCCCGAACGGGATGTAGGAGCACACGTGTTTTGCAGAGCTGCATTTGTGGAGCGTGGGGTGTGGCAGCCGCACCCCGTCTTGTGATGAAATGCACGTTGACGATGAAAGGGAAGTTCATGTAAATAAACTCGGAAGGGAAGACGCTTGAACAAACCCAGCTGGTTACCTCGAGGGCGCTGGCAGTCCCCGCGCTTTCACAAGCTCTGGCCCAGAGCCACGGGGTTCTGACTTGGTTCTAAACGGGATGCACTTTCAAGCAGCGCCGGCGAGCTCGATCTGGGGGTGGTCTCCTCTGAGACAGGCTCACCTGCCAAGAGCAGGCGCATTGCTCCCGGGACCACATGTGGACTCCGTGGTCGGACACGGGAAGACCCCGGTTTCAGGGACGACCACGGGCGTCCTTGGCGTTGCACCCACAGGTGAGAGGGTTAAGTGCTGATTTTACAGTCACTCAGCAGGGCCTCAGAAAGCGAGAATTCCACCCTGACCGTGGGCCCTGCAAATGCTGACTCGGTGTATCTGAGAGGCCCTTTCAAAGCCCCATTGATGCCGGGGCCCTGGGGAACTGAAATAGACCCATGTAAGTGCTTTGTAAACACGGCTGCTCGGCCCAGCTGCGCAGTCTCCTGTTTCACCGGGACAGCCCCGGGCTGCTCCGAGACCGCCGCGCCTCTGCCCAGGTGTGCCCGGCTCCTGCCGCTCGTTCCTGCACAAGAATTTTAATTGTCACTTGGAAACGAAACGGTACCTGAAACGTCAAACGTTAGTGCTGCATTGAAGTCAGCTGCTACTTGGAGAATGTGGTTGGGCTGCGAGACCATCTTGACGGAAACTTCTGGTCGACCTCGCGATGCATCGTCTCCTGCCGGCGCCTCCAGTCCCACGGCCGCTGTTGGGAAGGACCGGCAGGCATGTCCCGCGTGGTGTTGCCCTCATGACTCCGCTGCGGGGGACACCCAGACGTCTCCGGGAGGAACCCTGGCTGTGTGACTGCGAACGCCAGTTTCCTGCTGCTAAGCGCAGGTGGCCCTAGAAGTTTAAGGGCAAGTGGAGAGGAAGGCTTTCACGTGGCTCCCACTCCTGCGCTGGCTCCTCGTCCTGCATGTGGGCAGAGAACGCGCCCTGCTGGCATGTCAGCGCCTTTGTCCGGCCCAAGCTCCTGCTTCCAGGAAAACGGCATTTCTGCTTCAAACTCGGTGCGAAGGGCATCTGACATGGCCACCTCGGGGCTGCGGCCGGGAGGGGCCGGAGCATGTCTGGCCTCGTTGCTGCTCATGCAAACTCTGTCCCAGACTTTAAAAAATGTTTTTTATTGATTTTGAGAGAGAGAGAGAGAGAGAGAGAGAGAGAGAGGGAGGGAGGGAGAGGTTCAGAAACATCAATGAGAGAGAAACATCATCTATCGGCCGCTTCCTGCACGCCCCCTACTGGGGACTGAGTCTGCAGCCCAGGCATGTGCCCTGACTGGGAATGGAACCGTGACCTCCGGGTTCCTGGGTTCCGTCCCAGTCTTAACACAAAAGTTGGGACACCTCCCCCTTCCTCCAGCCTCCTGCTTCTTACCGACCGCCCCCGGGACACACGAGTCCAAGCACGTAATCCTCAGCCATTTGCAGACAATAACATTTGGTCATGTATGAAAGTCATTTCAAACCTCGTGTGTTCAGACTTGAAATATGGAGGGTTTTGAGCTAATTGTCTTTCCAAACATAAGGTCCTGACTTTGAGAAAACAGTTAACAGTTCAAAAAGCGTTGGGACATCAGATAAGAATTCAAAGCGACGCTCAGATACGTTTCAGTAAGAACAGAGGAATTAGAAACATATGAGCCCCGGTTTCCTTTAAAACCCGCTGCATTTAAAGATTAAGGGGCCGAGAGATTCTGATTAACCAAATGTGTTCAAGGACTTACTCAATCCAAACACTTAAATCACAGCGAAGACATTTAGGGAGGAAAATGGCTGCGACGTTTACTCAGTCCACCCCGGCCGGGCGAACGGCGGCGCGGGGAGCTCGGAGCGTGATTCGTGGCCAGCGGTTCTGAACTCAGGCCGCGCAGGCCGTGAGGGTTTCATGTGCGGACACACGTGCCACCTTCGCACCGCTTAGCTTTCTGCGTCCGCAGCGGGAGCAGCGATGGGCGCTGGGAGGCAAGGAATGAAACGCGCCTGGCCAGCTCTCCATCATTTCCCGACAAACGAGTCGGCGAGTTCAGATTTAATACATATTTATGAGCTGCTTTCCCTTCTGTCCAAGGCAGTTTCCCCCCTCAGTCAGTGGCAGCCCCACGCACAACAGCTTCAGAGCTTACAAACCTGTCTCCTGTAGGAGGGTAGTCCGCGGAGGAGAACGTGCATCATAAAGAGATAAAATGAAAGCTTAACGTGACGGTGGTGACCAGAGCTCATGCAAGCGGGCCTGCGCCAGGGAGAAAGCGGGATGAACGCATGGGCTTCCCGGTGGCCGAGACAAAGGGACAGACGTGATGAAGTCGGGGGGCCGAGGAGGAGGGGGACCTGCCGGGAGCCAAGGCCTGGAGGTCGCAGCGGCTCTGTGAGTGCATCCCCAGCAGAGGGACGAGGCGACATGCTCACCCCTCCTGTCCTCTCGGGGTGCCTGTGAGAAGCCAACCGGACCGTCCACGGGCGGGGTCTGTCCCCACCCCGTGAGATGGACACTTGGCTCCTTCGCTTCCCATCTCCTGAAGGCCACGGTGCCCTGGCCTCTCGCACATCTGGAGCCCTCGGGGACAACGTCTAGTTCTCTCTCCATTCTCTGCTCACTAACGGTGAACGCAGAAGTCTGCCCGGTGTTCCGTATCCGGACACGCTATGCTGTCGTGTAGCATCCGTTTCTGCAAACGTGTGCACAGCAGCGGGCGTCGGTGGGGGCCCCTTGCCTGCGGGACCCGCCTTTGTGGACAGAATGTAAAGTCACGTTCGCTGCTTTTGTCCCAGGTTATAGACACGGTCTTTTCTAACTTTTCCAGAAAGCAAGGAAAACAGAGGGAAATGTCCACCATTTCCACCAGGAGGTGATAACCGTCGTAGGACCTATTTTCGCGGTTTAAAGACGCAGCCTGTTGCGGGGGCAGGGCAGGGCAGGGCAGGCTGTCCTCGCCGAGGGAGGATGAGCGTGCGCTTCCTGCGCGCCCCTCGCCGGCCGGCCACATGGGGACATCGTGCTACTTCCTTTCTCATGGTTAACAGGTTACTAAAAAGGGGTGAATCGATAGCCCCTTTATTAATGCCGGTTACGTCGTGCATTAGTCTTCAGCCTACGTGTCTTCCAAGAGGCTTTTATGAGGCATTTTCTTCCCTATTTTGCTTTTCTTCATTTCTCAAGACTTCTGTGCTCTCGCAGTTTTATAGAGCCAGCTTGTAAAACACGCTGAAAGTAACGAAAAGTGGGAGCCATTGATGGGCTGAGTGCTGACCGTATAGTGTTAGCTAAGCCCCTAGCAGACTTCACGATGTTTGTCTTCACGCCGCATATCTGCATGTCAGAAAGAGACACAGATGCCCAAGCTCCCTTCTTTCTGGGGTGAGTCTGTGTCCAGGTGGCTGATGTAGGGCCTGGGAGTCGGTGGGCGTGTGCCCTAGGGGGACACACTGAACCCGCACATCCTGTAGGAACTGACCTGTCCGGGACAAGACCTCTCAAAGGCCCCATTGTCCTGGGACAGGCCCGTGGCAGGTGTCCCCGTGGGCCCAGGGCTAACGCGCGGCCACTTGGGCTGACAGGGATCTGCCTTCTCTCCAGATAGTGTTTCTCAGAGCCCAGGTGCCCCCTGGAATGTGGCCGCCTGGCTCGGGGGCCACAGGCAGCCGAGTTCTTATCTCAGAGCAGCTGGCTCTGCTCCACATTCCCTCCATCCATTAGCTTTATTCCCTCCCACGTCTCTCCTACCCCCCCACCCAATATACCTATGAAAAGGGTAAAGAAATAGGATTTAACATGGAATTAAAATGAGCTTCATGACAGGGATTTTAAAAGCTACTGTAGGGACTCCATTGGTTAATATGACATTTCATTAATAATTACATATTTTTTGGTAAATTTCTTTATCATTCTCAAGATGTTTTCATTTCAAAGGCCGTCAAAAAATAATTTCTTAAAATATTTTTCTCATCTACATGTTTTCATTTAAGCTCCGTAGTTACCCCCAGGCCGTATTCAGAGAGCAGTGGTTGCCGGGGCCTGGGAGGCTGCCTCACGCGGGAGGCTCCTGGGACAGCCCCCTCCGACCAGGAGACTGTGCCCTGGCCCACCAACCAGGACCCGCATTCCAGAATCACAGCCACATCCGCGGTCGGCCTTTTGTTTGCGAGGAGTCGCCACACTTCTCAGCCTGTGAGGGATAAAGTGACATCTGATGCCCCAACCAGGTGGCCCTTCTCTGCCAGGGATCGGAGCCCTGACCAGCTGGGCAGGGCACGTGGGTCAGACACAGGAGTTGGCTCCATGGACTGGTGACTGGGGCTGTGGGGCCCACAGGGAAGAGAGTTTAATCCTTAGCGCGTCCCCCACGCTCACCCACAGGTAACCAGGCAGGTTCCCCTCCTGGTCTGAGCCTCCTCACCCTCCACCCCATCCCTCCCCCGCCCCCCCAACACGAGGAACCAGAGGGGTGAATCCCGCTTACCCCGGGCATCCGGACATCCACTGGGCAGACTAACTGATACTAAGAAACAAAAGCAGATCTCATAGAAGTCTCTGTCTCTGTTCTACTCAGAGGCAGAAGGAGACTTGACTTTGGGTGGTGAACATGCAACACAATATACGGAAGATACATCCTAGAACGGTACATTGGAAACCTGTATAATGTTACTAGCCATGTCGCCCCCAATAAATTCAATTAAAAATCAAAACGATTACAGAGTATTCCCAAATGCCTTATCTCAGAAAAATGGCAAAGGACAGAAAAGACTCAGTCGAGGGCCAGTGCAGGCTCAGTGTTGGTCACCTCCCCACTATTATTTTTTTTAAAAAATTTTAAAAACTAGAGGCCCGGAGCATGAAATTCATGCAGGGCGGGGGTGAGTCCCTCAGCCCAGCCTGCGCCCTCTCGCAGTCTGGGAGTCCTCAGGGGATGTCCGACTGACGGCTTAGTCAGACATCCTTAGTGCTGCCGCAGAGGTGGAAGAGGCTTCGCCACCACCACTGCGCTTGCCAGCTATGAGCCCGGCTTCTGGCTGAGCGGCTCCCCCTGTGGGAGCGCACTGACCACAGGGGGCAGCTCCTGCATTGAGCATCTGCCCCCGGGTGGTCAGTGCACATCATAGCAACCGGTAGCTCCACCATTTGGTTGATTTGCATATTAGCCTTTTATTATATAGGATATTTTTATTGAGTTTTAGAGCGAGAGGAAGGGAGAGGGAGAGATCAAGAAATATCCATGTAAGTGGAACATGGACCAGCTGCCTTCTGCACACGCCGCTGGAGGTGGAGCCTTTTGGTGCACAGAACGATGCCCAAGGTCAGGGCAACACCTCCCACTTGTAATACTGGACAGTGGTTCTGATGGCCTCCGTAGGTGCCATTCTCGGCGGCCATCGGTGTGGATGCACGGGTAGGCACCGGTTTAGGCAGCAACTGGGGATACTTGACTTTATTAACACGTCAAGATTCCCCCAGAATTTGGGTGCACCTTTCACTGGCACTGGTGCTCTGACCTGGGAAGCCCTGGGTGCCCTGACCCCAGAGGCCTCGTGGGACCGAGGTGCCGCGAGCGGTTCTGAGCCAAGCTGTGCTGAATGAATGCATCATTTTGTTCGCTGGGGAGCCCAGAGCTCCTGAGGACACGGCCTCGCACGGAGTCCCTTGGTTTTCCAGGGCGGGGCCTTCCCGGGGGCCGCGGCAAGAACAGTGTGGGCTCTCAGCCTTGGCAAATGAGAACCACATGCTGGACCGGCCGGACCCGGCTGTCCCTGCGCCCTCACCTGGCTGCTGCACCGGCCGGGACAGTGGCCCTCAGAGGCCGCTGTGGCCACAGGGGCGCAGTCAGGCGCTGGGGCAGAGGCCGCTGGGACCCACCCTGAGCAAGCAGGATACTTGGCTTGTTCTTTTTCACTGCTATTTTGGAAAATTTCAGAAAGTATTTTTAAAATTCGTATGAAGTATGAAATGAAAATTCCATTCATTGGCAGTTTTTCGTGGTAACTAATTCCAACCTCCAATGAGGTAAAACAAATAACTCACAAAACGGTGACTGGAAGAGGTTGCCCCATCTAACTTGGTTCTGAAGACGTGTGAAGACGAAGATGCAAATGCGTAGACAGAGACCTGAGGTGTTGGGGGCGCTGGGGGGACTGACGTGTTATGTCCTGCACCGAGGGCTGCTGTGGGCCAGGGGTCAGGAGGTCAGGGGACAGGAGGTCAGGGGACAGGAGACAGGAGGTCAGGGGACAGGAGGTCAGGGGACAGGAGACAGGAGGTCAGGGGACAGGAGACATGAGGTCAGGGGACAGGAGGTCAGGGGACAGAGGACAGGAGGTCAGGGGACAGGAGGTCAGGGGGACAGGAGGTCAGGGGACAGGAGACAGGAGGTCAGGGGACAGGAGGTCAGGGGACAGGAGACAGGAGGTCAGGGGACAGAGGATAGGAGGTCAGGGGACAGGAGGTCAGGGGACAGGAGTGAGCCAGGGGACAGGAGGTCAGGAGGTCAGGGGACAGGTCAGGGGACAGGAGACATGAGGTCAGGGGTCAGGAGGTCAGGGGACAGGAGGTCAGGGCCCGAGTGGCTGAGAGGGGGACGTGGGCAGGAGGGAGAGAGGAACACATTTCCTTGTTTTTTGTGGATTCTGGAAGCTAAAGTACAGCCAGTAATAATTCTTTTTTTAAAAAACATACTTTTATGGATTTCAGAGGGAGGGAGAGGGAGACACAACATCAACGATGAGAGAGAGTTGATTGGCTGCCTCCTGCATGCCCTGAACCGCAACCTCCTGGTTCAAAGGTCAAAGCGCAACCACTGAGGCACGCAGGCCTCAGGCCTGGCCCTCCGGGCTCCGATGACGATTCTGGGAAAGACGGTCCGCACCCCACCGACCGGCGCTGCTCCGGCAGCTCCTGGGCACGTGGCGCCTCCCAGTCCTCGCCCTCCCAGTCCTCGCCCTCCCAGTCCTCGCCGCCTCCCAGTTCTCGCCCTCCCAGTCCTCGCCCTCCCGGTCCTCGCCGCCTCCCGGTCCTCGCCGCCTCCCGGTCCTCGCCCTCCCGGTCCTCGCCCTCCCAGTTCTCGCCCTCCCAGCCCTCGCCGCCTCCCAGCCCTCGCCCTCCCGGTCCTCGCCGCCTCCCAGTCCTCGCCCTCCCGGTCCTCGCCCTCCCGGTCCTCGCCCTCCCTCCTCGCCCGTCCTCGCCCTCCCAGTCCTCGCCCTCCCAGCCCTCCCCGCCTCCCAGCCCTCGCCCTCCCGGTCCTCGCCCTCCCAGTTCTCGCCCTCCCAGTCCTCGCCGCCTCCCAGCCCTCGCCGCCTCCCAGCCCTCGCCGCCTCCCGGTCCTCGCCCTCCCAGTCCTCGCCCTCCCAGTTCTCGCGCGCCTCCCAGTCCTCGCCGCCTCCCAGTCCTCGCCCTGCCAGTCCTCGCCCTCCCGGTCCTCGCCCTCCCAGTCCTCGCCCTCCCGGTCCTCGCCCTCCCAGTTCTCGCCCTCCCAGTTCTCGCCCTCCCAGTTCTCGCGCGCCTCCCAGTCCTCGCCGCCTCCCAGTCCTCGCCCTGCCAGTCCTCGCCGCCTCCCAGTTCTCGCGCGCCTCCCAGTCCTCGCCCTCCCAGTCCTCGCCGCCTCCCGGTCCTCGCCGCCTCCCAGTTCTCGCCCTCCCAGTCCTCGCCGCCTCCCAGCCCTCGCCGCCTCCCAGTCCTCGCCGCCTCCCAGTCCTCGCCGCCTCCCAGTTCTCGCCCTCCCAGTTCTCGCGCGCCTCCCAGTCCTCGCCCTCCCAGTTCTCCGGTGCCCGAAGCTCTCGCGGTGCTCAGGTTCTCCGGGACGCTCCTGGGGGCGGAGTGCGTGGCGGGAAATTCCGGCGGCTCCCAGAATGTGCTCCGGGGGCGTTACCTGAGCCGCATGGTCCTCCGTCCGCCGGCCGAGGGGCGGCCCGCGGTCCTGCGTGGAAGTCGTCGGTGCTGGTCCGTCTCCTCCGGAGCTGCCCCTGCATCCGTGACCTCCCAGCCAGGCCCGAGGTGACTGCACTCGCCGCGAAGGTGAGTCCGTCTGAGCGGCCCGCGGGCCTCTGGGACGCGGCCCGCGGGCCTCTGGGACGCGGCCCGCGGGCCTCTGGGACGCGGCCCGCGGGCCTCTGGGACGCGGCCCGCCTTCCCCTGCGGCGGGCGGGGCAGAGGGCGCGTCCGGGACCCGTCGGGTGTGAAGGGGAGTTTCGGGAAGGCCTCCTTAGATGTCTGCGACTTGCGCGTTTGCTCGTGGGGCTTGATAGGCCAGGGAGGGGGCTGTGAGTCACTGAGGGGGAGCCAGCCGTGCAGCCGGGGGTAGGGTATGGACGTGTGCTGTGCGCGCCGCCACTGGCGGGTTCTCAGCCACCGCGGCTTCCAGAGCCTTCCAGCTCCTGCAGAGGCCGGGCAGGAGAGGTGGAGGCGGTGCGAGCTTTGGCCTGGAAACCGCGGGTCCCCGGGGTCCCCGGGGACTCACCTTCGGCGCCTGGAACTCGGGAGGAGGCGGCAGTGTGGACCCCTCCCCCCAGGCCACGGCCACGGCCACGGCCACGGCCACGGCCGCGGTTTGGAAAGGAGCTGGGCCTCCGCGGCAGGCAGGCAGGCGGGAGGTTTTGCCCGCAGGTGGCTGGTGTTCCTCGTTCCCCGGGCGGGACCCCATGGTGGCCCCAGAAGACGAGTTAACGGGCGGGAAGCAGGTGCGGGAGGCGTTCAGACGCCGCCCTTGCTTGCGCGCGCACGTCGGTTTCCCCCAAGCGCAGCCTCACGTCGCGGCGAAGACCCGCGTTAGGCGCGACGGGCCTGGGCAGGAAGCGGGTGCGTCTCACGGGCCCGTCCCCCTCCCCGCCCGAGTGCCTTTCTCGGGGGGCTCAGCTGTCCCCATTGCCGCCCTCTCCATCGCAAGTTCGGGGGAGGGCACGCTCTGCACTGTTCACAGTGATCATGGTGGCTTGATGACTTTGGCAAAATCAAGGAAGGAATTGAACGAAAGCGTGCTGTGCACTTTTCTGGGAAGTTTCTGTTTGTCCGTCAGCCCTGTGACTGGGGAACAGAATGCTGGGAGGGCCTCGGGTGGTCCCGAGGAAACGTGGGAATCGGGACATGTGCCTCTTGTGTGGGTGTGTAATGTGAGGAATACTGCAGTGATTTGGCCAGAGAACACTCACAGGCAAACTTCCACCTCCAGGAAAAACCGAGCGCGTTTGTTACAACGGAGCCTGCCTCCCGGGCTGTTGGGAAGATTCAGTTGTCAATAAGCGGGACTGAAAGTTTAATATTGAAACTTCAATAAAGATTAAGTAGTTTAAACTCGGAAGCGTGCCTGGCACGGTTAACAAGTGCTCATCGCTGTAAGTTATTAAAGAACTGGCTCATAAAAGTTAGACTGCAATTCAGTATGCTTTTTAAGTTTTCGTGTTTTGATGTCTAAAATGTTAACACGCTCTCGGTGACACGTTCAGCGAGAACACTTCCTCCACCCAGCGTTTGCATTCATCATGCTCTCCGTCACCTAGAGCCTCCTCTCTGCTCCCCTGTTGGGGCCATTTTGTTTACTATCGCAGGCTGCTCTGAAGTCACATGTACGACTTGATGTTTCCATTTCGGGAAGAAGCCAGGTGGTCAGTGCAGGGCAGACAGGAGGCTCTGAAAACAGTGTTTATAACAAAGACAAGTCGAGACGAGGCAGGACGGGTACCTATTTTTGGACCAGCGCTTTTGCAGTCCTGACGTGACATTACCATATGTCTTGTTCTTTGTTCTTTCTTTTTGACATTTATTAGGACAGTGGACATGTGCCTGACATTTTTTCCGAAAGTCTAGGCTTTTTATTTGTGCCATAAATATATATAATGGCTATTTCAAGAAAACAAAATGCAGTCAGTTCAGAATGAGAAAGTAAATGAAGGCTCCACAGAGCACAGGTGAAATCTTGTGATAATGTGAAGTTTGGGAAGAAAGGTTAGAATGGCGGAGAGATGCGTGTGAGGAGCAGGCAAATGAGTTACTGTCATCGCTGACAGCGTGGCTGCATTTCTGGCGGGGACATGCAGGTGTCAGGATAAGGGAAAAAAGATGCTATTGACAGAATGCTTGTGTCCCCCAAATTTCTCTGTTAAATCCTACCCTCCAAAGTGATGGTATGAGGAGGTGAGGTATTGGGAGGTAATTAGGGCACGAGGGTGGAGCCCAGAGAGCTCCCTGCCCCTTCTGCCAGGTGAGAACACAGTGAAGAGATGGCCACTGAAAGCAGGAAGTGGGGTCTCATCACACCTGAGTCTGTTGGCCCCTTGACCTTGGACTAGCAGCCTCCAGGCTGGGAGATAAAGGTCTGCTGTTACGAGCCCCCAGGCTGTGGTGTTCCGGTGCAGTAGCCTCAACTAAAACCAAAGGCTCAAGGAGGGGCTAGGCAGGTGAGTGGTCAACTATTGGGACCACGTTTTCATGGAAAACAGGGAAGCAGAGACATTTAAGGAGGAGACATGTGACCCAGGGGACAGATGCAGGATTGGGGACCGTCTGGGGCTGAGCAGTGGCTGTGCGTGCCTGTGCATGGCCTGCGACCCGGGATGATTTTCCCATCTGTGAACACGGACCCGTCATCTCGCCATGTTATTGGAAGGATAGCAGGTGCTCACAAGGTCTGGTCTGTTGCATTCTCAATAAACAGCAGCCACTATTCCAGAATGACTGGCCACTGTTGTATGCCGCACAGATGCTCGAGGTGACAGCTGAGAAATACGGTGAGAGTATTTTTTAAAATATATTTTATTGATTTTTTTACAGAGAGGAAGGGAGGGATAGAGAGTTAGAAACATTGATGAGAGAGAAACATTGATCAGCTGCCTCCTGCAGACCCCCCCACTTGGGGATGTGCCTGCAACCAAGGTACATGCCCTTGACCGGAATCGAACCTGGGACCCTTGAGTCCACAGGCCGACGCTCTATCCACTGAGCCAACTGGCCAGGGTGGTGAGAGTATTTTTTAATTGGAGGCCGACCACTGATACTCTTAAGAGAAGAGTGTTACCAGGTGGTGATGGGGAGGCTGAGGCTGCCTTCTCAGCCCCGTTCCAGGTGTGGACGCTGAGAAAAAGATGCCTCCCAGGAAGGGTTCCTGGTGGTTTAACTGGGCTGATATTAAAAAACAAACAAACAAAATCAGAGCCAAGGTCAGCAGAGAAGCTCCCTGGGCCACGCCCCTCCCTGCATCAGGAGAAGAATCTCGTCTTCATCACGGCAGTAGGTGAACATCTACTGACCTGTTAAGTCACTAACGTGTCTAAACCCACCCTCCTCGCTGGCAGTAACAGTAAAGGCAGAGCTGAGCTTTCTCGGAGTTGGCGGGGCTCACACACGGTTGTCGGCCCTGTTCTTAGCAGCCTTGAGCTGGGGTCTGAGGCCATGTGCACAGATGCCCGCTGGCTGACGTTTGGAGATTCTCACCCAAGTCCATTTTCTCACAGGGACGGGCACAGGTTTTCCTAAGGAAAGGCGACCTTTTAACGAAGCTGCTGCACTGGACAGGGTCCTCCGAGGGTGTTGGAAACAGGGCTAGGTGTTTTGTCTTGCTGGCTCTGTGGCCGCGGGTCAGGCCAGCGCCCACCCCCTTCTGAGGGAGCCGGGCTAGCAGAGCGTCCTCTGGTCAGGGGTCCAGGGGACGGCTGTTCAGAGGCCACTGGCGCCAGCCACTCCATGGGGGCTGGAGATGCTGCTTGCTGGCTTCTCAGCTTCTCGGGACATTTAGGAAACCATCGTTTTCTGTAGTCTCCATGCACAACAGCAACCCCGCAGCGGCCCCCTTTCCAGAAGGCGCTGCCGCACAGCAGTGTCCTCGTGGTCCCGGTGGTGCCGCTGGGTGACCCCACACTTCACATGGTGTGGTCTCCAAACCCTTCATTTGTTCTCCACTTCAGCATTTGTCTCAATTTGCATGGTTTTGACTGAAATCATATGGCAATATTGAAGCCTTGGACAAAATCAGCAAATTTCATCTGACATTATTGCATATAGGTTCATGAGGTTTTGTGGTTTCTTCATCAAACGTGTAGTTAAACATTACAAAATGAAACCATAAAAACCTAGTCTAGGAAAAATCCACGTCTCTCCCGAGGCGCCAAATGGGCTTGTGCGCCGCAGCGTTGGGGGCTGGAAGAGGTTAGTCTGAGACTTGGTAAACTCGCTTGGATGAGACATGAAGTCCAGCAATTAAACTGTTTTTAATAATGTTCAATTTTGAAGTAAAAATAAACTAAAAAGAGGGCTAGTCCAAGAAAAGCAGTGTCCTGAGTATTCTGGCCACTGTGAAGATCAGACGTTGAATTGAAGCTGTGACCAGTGTCTACAGGTCAACTCGGCATTGGAGAAATGTCACCCTTTCCTCGCAGGTGGGGCGGTGGGGACACGTGTCTGCATGCCCCGGCCCTCCTTCTCAGCGCGGCCACTGTGGCTGCTGTCCCTGCAGAAGGCGTCCTGTCACTCACATCCCCGCAGCCTCGCTCTGCTCGTGGGACATTTAAAACGGAAACATCCGTGGTTCGAGGCGGCCGAGTCCTTTCCTCTGACTGCCCTGCGCTCTGCCCCGGCTCCCCTGCCCGGAGTTGCACCCTGTCCCTGCGGAGCCTCAGAGCCTCACTATGTGTGCTGAGTGTGCCCGATTTTTGTGGCTGTCAGAAATAACCTGTATTTATTCTGAAATAATGCTTCCCGCCATTGGTTCTATATAAATATAATTTCTGTTTACTGTAGAGATTAAGAAAATACAGGAGAGTATACGGAAGAAATTTAAATAACTTACATTTCCGCCACCCAGAGAGAACTATTGCTGACGCTTCCTCGCAGGCTTTTATGCATAAATTTGTATAATTGAGATTATTCTGTATATATATTTTCAGGCTCCTATTTTTTTACTCAGTATCACATTGGGAGTAATTTGGTCCAACCTTCGGGGACCCAAAAGTAGAGCGGCCCTGTCCACTTGCCGAGTTTGGGAATAACTCCTCTTTCCTAATGCTGTAAATGCTGCGACAGTTACCTACGCCTTTGCTTGAGTTGATGACTGTGTTTTGAGCCCTGGAAGTTCTGTGGGGTCAAAGGTCACACGTTAGGTTTTTTTTTGCATAAACGTTTGGGCTCATGATGACATCCTGCACAGAATGCTGCTGAATTAACATTTTAGCTACTTTGCATAATTCTTCAGTTTTTTTGGGTCAAATGATAAATATACTTCCTCCTGTGGTACTTTTCTCTGTTGAACGTTGGGTTTCGGGACAGAGAGAGCGGGACAGAGGGGGCTGTGGGACGACAGGTGGCTCCCAGGACTGTCCCAGGGAGGCAGACTGTCTGTGTGGGATACAGGTGTCTCCCAAGAAGTTATGTCGCAGTCCTCACCCCCAGAAATCGGGAATGTGGCCTTGTTTGGAAATAGGGTCTTTGCCAATGTGGTCAAGTGCAGGTGAGGCTACACTGGGGTGCGTGCCCTGGCCCAGTACAGCTGGTGTCCATGTAAATGGGGAATGGGACACACCACCCACCACGTGAAGACGGAGGCAGAGAGCCGGCTGGGGCATCTACCAGGAGGCCCGAGAATCCCTGGCACCCCAGAAGCTGGAAGCGGGGAGGCAGGAATATACACTGAGTTTTGGGGGGAGTATGGCCCTGAGGCACCTTTGTCTGGAACTTCCTGCCTCCAGGAGGGTGGGAGCCACAGCCAATGAACAAGCTAGAAATAGAATGGTCCCGTTATGTAGACGATAAGCCACAAAGCAGAGACTCCCAAGGGTGCACCCTCAAGAGTGGACGCTCCCCACAGATGGACAGGGGTGGGTGTGTTGGGACCACAGGAGGTCGCAATTGAAAGGACGACTGAGCCTCCTGCTGGAAACCTGTCTTGCCCCAACGTGTCCCAACTACTGAGCCACCCAAAAGGAGAATAGGAAGCTCCCCTGGAGGGACATGTGCCCTGCTGGGGTCCTCACATCGAAAGCAGGAGTGTTCCGGGTCGCACCTATCTCCGGCCTGAGAATAAACAGTCGCCACCGTGAACTGAGCAAAGAATGCATCTCAAAAGCAGTTTCTCTGTTACAAATTCTTTTCTTAACCAAACCAGGACAGAGCTCTGATATCTTCTCCTGAAGAGTCTCCTGCTTTGAGAGGCTGAATAACAGAGATACACCTCCCTCCCACCCCCGTTGTGAGCAGTGGGGGGGCCAGCTGCTGACATGGCATCAGGAAGAGCAAGCATCTCTCCAAGGACACTGCTGAGGGACCAGCCCGCCTTCCCCTGCAGGTGCCAGCGTTGCGTTTGGATAATCTGGGCCCCAAGCTCCGAGGCCACTTTCTGATACAGTATCATCATCATTGTCATGACTGTTTGGGCAGAGGTGGGTCACTGCCTCTGTTTTACCCATCAAAAGGCTCTATAGAAAGAATCTCCTTCCTAAGAGTTTGATATACAAGAGTCACCTTCCAGAGTTGTTGGCAGCCTTCCCTCCGGAGGCAGGAGGCCAGCGCCCATTTGACAGTGGCAAAAGCAAGCAAAGTGTCCCCTTCGAGCCAGTCAGCGGGGACGCCGAGACCAGACTGGTGGACTCCCCACCCAGGTGTGTTTGGGAACTGACATGATAGGACCCCCTGCTCCCACAGATGCGGCTGTCCCTAGAGTTCAGATATAACTCTCACTTTTACCTGTGAGGACAGCATCTCTGGCTCCTTTCGTGGGTCATGAATGGAGTTCAGATGGGCTCAGGCTCCAGACAGGTTATCGGCCACAGCATGCTGCCGGGGGCAGATGGGGACAAAGCGCCCGCTGGAGCACCACCTGGAGCACCATGTGAGGAGGACTGGCCACCCTGCCCATCGGGGCCTGTGTGTGCACAGGTGGGGGGACCCCACATAGGTGTGGGTTCCTACAGGAGCCTGTGCTCACCCCAGGTGACTGGCGTCCCCCCACAGCAGGGACTACGGTGGCCACTGGGCCATCCCTGCCCAGCAGAGAGGCTGCTTGCACAGTCGGGGCCCTGGGAAGGGACCCCAGCCCCCATCTGACGCAGCCAGCTCATCATCGGAGCGGCTCCTTGCTCACACAGGACAGCATTCCCGCTGCCTGATTAAAGGCATTTTCTTTTGCGAATTAAACCACACTACACAAACCCCAAATTGTCCTGGGACCAGCCACACAGGCAGCTGCTTTCTGAATGCTGGGGGCCCAGGCTGGGCCCAGACCACCCGGGACTTTAGCAGCTTTGGTGCCCGTGGGGCCGCCGGTTCCTGTGTGTGGGGTGGGAGCCGGTCAGCGAGTCATAGGAACGGTTACAAGAAAAGCTCGCTTCCCCGCTGTTTCCCATAATTGCCCTTTCTCAACCCAATATGATTTCAGCGGAGAAAAGCAAACATCCATTGGCTCACGCTTTTCTCCCTCTCTCTCAGTATTCCTTCTTTTGTTTATAGTCAGTACAGGCCGACTGGGAAGTGGAGGTCTGCACCTGGGGACCCAGCGAGGCTGGGTGGCTGCAGGGTGGCCAGGCAGAGACTCTCAGAAGTGAAGCGTGGCTGCCACCAAACGTGGACTCCAGACTTCTGTCTCCTCCATGGACAACCACACTGCACCATCGCCCTCAAAACAAACGGCCCGTCGAGGAGCATCGCTCGGACTGTGAAAAACACCATGCAAAGCCAAGTCTCTTTGCAGATGGTGTTTGTAGAACTGTACACTTGAAACCTGTATAATTGTATTAACCAATGTCACCCCAACAAATCCAATACAAATTAAAATAAATGGCAGAAGGAGACCCAGTGCGGGCCTCTCAGCCCACACAACGCTCTGCCCTCCTCCCTGAGGCCCTGGCCTAAGTGGCTCAAGGTGACCTTGTGAAGGTCATGAGGGCTTGCTCCCCTGTTTCAGGGAAACAGAAGCCTGGGAAGAGAATAGCCATCAGATGTCGGGAGAGAAGACCAGCCCCAGGAGGGAAAATTAGGTAACTGCAGGCTGTGCTGGGTAACTGCCTTCTCATTTCACCCGAGGATAATGGTGCTGGGCACCCGAAGTGCCTGCAGGGTGTCGAGCCGCCGCTGGTCACGCTGCTAGCCAGGCTGAGATACCCCGGAGTGAACGCTGTGGGATGTTGGAAACAACCTCGGGAACGGCTCAGTACTAAAGGCAATTTTACAATGATCTGCAGAATTATTTAAGCAAAGGCATACCAACACAATCTCTGTTCCCTGAGGAAGTAAAGGCTGTCCAGCAGAGATGGATGGCCACTGGGAAATGATGAGAGGTCAGAGGTGACGGGAGCAGGGCAGAACGGCCTCTCTGGAGGAACTGAAACACTTTTTTTCAGAAGACACGCAGACACTCCTAGCATGGAGCCCAGGAGAGGCTGCTCTGGGGAGACAGGACCCCACGTGTCCTCAGAGATCCCAGGAGTTCCTTGGAAGGTGAGGGTGTGCCTGGCAGTCGCCTCCTGGCACCACGTGCGGGGAGGCTTGCAGGGGGGCAGAGAAAGGAAACCCCCCCCCCCCCCAGCTCTGGCAGGAGGAATCCTCTGTTACTGTCAACCTCCAAGAAGTGCTCTCACCACGTCCCCTCGACGACCATCCCTACTGGTCCTGCAGGTTCTCCAGAGCCGCCCCGGACGATTGGTTGGGTCCACGCAGCACTTCCTGTGACATGGGTCTCAGGGTGCCTGAGCCAGCGCCTGGGTCCATCCAGCGACCACCACTGAGCCCTCCACTCTGTCCTTGCTGTGGGCATGGGGCTCACAGTGATCTCGGAGGGGCTTAGATTTAATGAGAGTGTGAACTTGCATCTGTTTTACACAGATTCCTGAGGTGAGGAGGAAGAGGCCTTGTGGTTACCATCTGATAGACTGAAAGCAGGTCGGGAGCATCTGCCCGCCCATCGCTGTCCGACAGGAAATCAGGGGTCCCCACCCAGCCATCCCTGCCGACAGGACGTTCCCACTCCCTCCAGCAAAACACCTGAGCGCTTAGATCTGCATCGAGCAACTGAAAACAAATACTGTGTAACAAAAAACATGTGCCCGGACTTCAGGCCTAACCCTTAGGGGGAAACCCTCCCCAATAATCAGTCTCAAGTGTGCAAGCGGGTCTCGAGGTGTCACTGAAACCTCAGCGTCATCTACCCTCCGGGCCAGGCAGTGTGAAGTGCTGAACCTGCAAAGAGAACTTCACGTGGGAGAGACTCCGCTGCTCAATAACCTGTCCTGGTGGTTTGTGAAAACGATCCTTCGGCTGAACATGGCCAACACCTCAGAAGTGGAGGTGTTAGAAGAACCGTGTCTAGCCATCTGGGCTGCTCTCGGAAAGAACATATCTCACTCCATCGTGTGAGGAGAAACCCACATGCTTTTTACGCAACTTAAAAATGAATGGATGTACAGCAAACTCCGCGTAACTTCTGAATTTACTCCCCCACGTGCCCCAACCAACCCTGGGGTTTAAACCTGCAACCCAAGCATGTGCCCTTGACAGGGAATCGGACTCTTCAGTGCTCAGGCTGACGCTCTAACCACTGAGCACATCGGCCAGGGCTAACCCAGTGACGATTCTTGTCACACTGTACACAGGCGTGAGAGACCCCAAATGGAGAAAAACAACTGAGCCAGCATGTTCCTCAGGGTCATCTGTGGATCTCGCTGTCTAATCTCAACGAGCAAGTTTCTATCTAGAGGAAGAGAGAAACTGCGAGGTTTGAGGCACACTCCTCGTTCCAGCGTGACGTGGGCAAGCAGGGCTGAGGAGGAAAGGGTATAGCTCAGGCAGGTAAGCTCCCTGTCCAAACAGTTACAGTTCAGAGCATTCCCGACGAACTGTTTGTTTATTATCCCAATAAAGTCACATTTGTCTTAACCACAAATATTTTCCAGTTCAACCTACATTCCATAGAAGACCAAAGGCAAAAGGGATGTGGCTGAATGAAAATGAGTACGTTTTGGAAAAACATAAAAATTTAAATTCATTTTTCCATTTTTAAACCAAAGAGTTATGTGAGTGTATCCTTTAAAAACTCAAAGGCCTCGGGATAGGTGAAATTCAGTCCTTGACGAGTTTCAAAGATGCAAGTCAAGGCCTCGGTGATGAGAGTGAGCGAGCGGCCCGGGCCCTCAGGAGCCCAGGCCGTGAAAGAGCTGCTTCACACCGCACATCCCCCCGGGACGGCTCGCAGCAGCACTCCCCGCCCTGTTCGGACGTGAAGCCAGGCTTGTGTAACCGTTCTAGCAACTGGCTTCACTGCAGATTCCCTACTTCCCTCGGCGACCAGAGTAGTCTTTTCCTAGGTTTAAAAAGCAGCAACACAGGCCCTGGCCAGTTCGGCTCATTGGGTAGAGGTCGGCGTATGGACTGAAGGGTCTCGGGTTCAATTCCTGGTCAAGGACATATACCTGGGTTGCAGACTCAATACCTGCTCTGGTTCGGGGCCCATGCAGGAGGCAACCAATCAAGTGTCTCTCTCACATTGGTATTTTTTCTCTCTCTTTCCCCTACCCTTCTCCCTTCAACTCTCTCTCTCTCAAAAAAAAAAAAAAAAAAAAATCAATGGGAAAAATATCCTTGTGTGAGATTTAAAAAAAAAAAAATAGCAACACGTTTCATGCAAAGTCTGGTGGAGCCCGTGACCCTGGCGCCAGGCTGAGCGCACGCTTAGGGATGACCCGAGCAGGGCCACCGCACAGCCACAGAGCCAGGCAGCCTCTCTCCTGCTGTTGGAGATGCTGGGAAACAGGACTTTGCTGCTGTGAAAGAAAGACTGAGTGTTTTCATAGTTTCGAGAAATAGGGGAATATCAAGATGAAAAAGCCAGTAATGTTCTATTTCAAGGACTTTTCAAAGTTGTTTTTAAGAAACAGATCTAGGTCATTGGAAAAAAACATTGTAATGAATCACTAATCTTGTCAGAAATCAGGAAATGGATTTAATGTTTGATCTTTTGATCAGCAGTGTCAGTGGTGGTTTGGCATTTTGGCGAAGGTGGTTCTAGCAAGGAGGGAGGAGTTCTCCTTTCCAGCTAAAAATATTTTTCTGGAAAATACAGTCGTGGCTCTAAGCCAAGAAAGTGTTGTTCTCTTTTCTAGAGAGTTCTGGGAATTGTTTCGTGATCCAGGTTGGTAGGGAGGGTGCATTCTCATCGCCCTGACCCACAGTGCAGAGTAGGTATGATGGTCTCCCTTTCTTTTTACTCACAGACTCGAGAGGGAATAATAATAATAACATTTGCATCTTGATAACTAAAAAGACAGATTGTCTGTTGAGATAGGTCTTCGTTTGAAATAGGTGAGAGCATGAGAGTCCAAGAGATGTAGATAGTAGTGGTCCCTTCAAGTTGAGATTTCATGGATTCAGAATTGTCTGATAGATTGAAAGACCAACATATGGTTGCTAATTGCATGTTTTTACTTACTTGCCAAGTAAAGGTTACAAATTGAATCTACAATCATCATTATTTGAGAAAAAAGGAAGACTACATTCTAAATATTCTTTCTGAAATTATAATGTAACTCAATGCCAAAACCAGTAGTGATGATCACTTCCTACTCTGGGATAGGATGTTTGGCAAAGATTTGTCTTCCTTGTTGTCTTTGGTATTTGTTTATTTGTTTGTTTCAATAGGTCCAGTGACAGGCATTTCTGGCCCCTTTCAGGGTGGAGCTGGGAGGCTATAAGCCACAGACAGCAAAGTAAACCCTGAGATTATAAATTTTAAAAAGAATCAAAAGTCTAATATTGACATCGTTGGAGTGCTGGAATGGGAAGAGAAAGAATATGATGCTTGAAGAAAATTACTTGAAGGAATAATGACTAAAAGCTTCCCAAATATGGTTAAAGATGAAAATTAACAGATTCAAAAATTGAGTGAACTGCAAACAGGATAATCTCAAAGAAAACCATGCTTAGGTGCATCTTAACTTGGAATACTGAAAACTAAGCATAAAGACAAATATTTGAAGAGGTGAGAAAAATAAAGCTTTTTCAGTTCGCACAAATGAGTGACTCTGTTCTCAGTTTTTTAAAAAAAATTATCTGTTCTTGTTTCTTTTTGCATAAGACATTTAAATCAACAAAGTGGAGGAAAGGGCATTTTGGCTCTGCTAAAGGATGTGCAAAACATGAAGTAAAATAAAAATTAGTGGGCAGATTATCTAAATATTTGGAACCTTGAACCAATATTTGGTTTCACTTTGAGGCAAATAAACAACTCGTTGCTGCTGCTGCTGCTGCTTTTTTTTTTAATCCCCTGAGGCTCCTCTGTGGCCATGGCCAACAAATGAAAACACTCTAAGGTGAGGGATGAGGCGGCGGGGGGGGGCGGCGCTGAAGACAGTGCTCAGTACCTCTGCAAACCAGGGTCCTGGACATGCATTTAAAACGATCATATGGCCAACTGCTTTGTTCTCTAACTTGTTCCATAATCACGGTGTTTCCCTGTGAGAGGCCCTGTGGCCTCCTGGGAGGGATTGTGGCTCACGCTTTTCCAACCTGGAAAAGTTTGTGACACCTGGGATCCGAGTGGTCCCCAAGCCAATCTCCTGTTCTACAGGTTGTTCTAGACCAGGGGTGGGGAACCTTTTTTCTGCCTCATTGGGGTATTTATAACATCAATCCCAGGACATACAAAACTATCAACTTAAAAATTAGCTGCTATATTTGGTCAAACATTTAATTAGCTCACCCCCAATGCCTTGGCAGGGCCAGATTTTGAAGATCTTATATGGCCTTGGGCTGGACATACCCCACTCCTTCTAGACAGAGACCTTTGTCTCTTCACGTGTCACAAAAAGTGCTTGTGGGCTTCCACGTGACTTAGAAGTGTGGCCCAAATGTACCTGAAATCCACAAACCCCTTAGTGGGCAGAATAAAACTATTAACTGTATGAAATGAGGTTCCCCCTCTCACTGAAGATGTCTTATTAGCATATATTCTTCATGTCTTTTTGAAACTCCAGCTGCCAATCTCCTAAAAAGTTGTTAGGACAGAGGCAAACATTATAGAGATGAAGTGAGCATAGAAACTTAAAGAGAATTTAGGTGAAAGCCTTTGATTATTGACACCAGGTGAAATGGAGTTTGTGTCTTGTCCCCAGTGGAGTCCACTGAGAATCTGCATGACTCAGTGTCCCTGCCTGCCGAAGGCCCTCAGAAGAGGGTGGGAGGGGCAGAGAGGGGTAGCCAGCTGGACTTCTGAGATCATTCCTCATGGCCTGTGGGGCCCGAGGCCGTGTTTACAGGGACACCATGGGCATTTTGCAGGCTGGTGACTGGAGGCCAGACTGAGTGAATTTCCCTCCGCAGCTGGGGGCTGCCCGGCAGCAGACCAGACATTTCCTCCCCCTGCAGACTCAGAGGCTCTGCCAGCCCCTGGGGACCTAGACCCCCACCCAGGAGGAAACAGGAGCAGCTCTGAGTCAGTTCAAGTCCAAGTTGGAAACTACTCAGGGTCCAATGACTCGGCAGTTTCACTTGGAAGCGAGTGGGTTAGGTTTTCTGCCACAAAGCTTTTGTGACTGAACTGAAAATTAAACTCAGGTTTGAAAGAAAATAAAGTTATTACAAACTCAACCTGGGGTTGTGGCCCCTGGGAATCCTATTCTGTGGCCTCCCCACACCCACATTCAGAGGGATGGGTCCTCAAGGCCTCTCCTGGATGGGAGCTGGGAAACCCCAGTGACCCGCCGAAATCCAGTGGCCATTCTGGTGTTTATGATTCTTCTTTTAAACTTTATTTTTATTAATTTCAGAGAGGAAAGAAGAGGGATAAAGAGAGAGAAACATCAATGAGAGAAGCATTGATTGTCTGCTTCTTGCACGCCCTCTACTGGGGATTGAGCACACAACCCGGGCAAGTGACCTGATTGGACTGGAATCCTGACCCCCTGGTGCCTGGGACGAAGCCCAACCACTGAGCCACAGGGGCCAGGGCTGAGCTTTTTCTTGTTGCAAGAGGGTTGTTACGCAGTTACTTTCCCACTCCATGTCTAACAAAACCCCGAGTTTGTTTGGGGGAACAGGGTGTCCTGGTAAAAATGTTCCTTGCAGCATACGGTGGTCATGTAATCCCGTTTTGTTACATGCGACCTGATGCCTCTGAGAAAGCTCTTTAAGCAGGAAGACTAGGCTGGCAAGTGACATGCATAGGCTGGCGCTGAAGCCACCATCTTGTGAGTAAGAGCCACGTGTTCTGTATGAGTTAGTGCAGGTAATGACCGTGCACTAATGAAACTTCAGTGCTAGAAGAGGTGGTAATGATGTAGTGAAAGTTCAGTGAAAGGTGTTCCCAATCTGCTGATAGCTTTTCTTAATGTGGTGATTTGACTTCCTCACTCCTTCTGTCCTGTGATTACTCCAGCCCCAGGGCTGCCGAGTGCCTGCACCTGGCCAGCAGATGGCACAGGTAGAGAGAGTGGGGAAGACTCACCTGCTTCCTTAAGATGTTGTTCTACCAAATAAAGCTTAAACTCCAAAATGAAGAATTCAAGATTTTCCGAGATGAAGGTACTTCCCATCTGGACAGACTACGCTTGCTGATCCATTCTGTCACCTGACATATTTATTTCTCTTTCTGCTTTACTGCCGGAGGGATTCTCCTGGGTCTGCCTTCTTCCACTCAATGTGTTTTAGAGTTTCAGACACGTTCCTACGTGAATCGGTTCGTCCTTCCGGCTGCTGACTCATGCGCCAGTGTGTAATCCCCCACAGCTGGCTTACCCATGCTGCTGAGGTTTCAGTTGTTTCTAGTTTGGGGTTAGAATGAAAAACATTTTGTGTAAGTCCTTTTATGGATGGATATTTTTATTTCACTTGGGTAAAAACATAAGCGTGATATTTCTGCCAGTTTTCCAAAGCAGTTCAACCATTTTATACTTCCACCAGCAACACATAAAAATTCCAGTTGCTCCACAATCTTGCCAGCTTTTGGTATTAACAGCCTTTTCAACTTTAGCCATTTTGAAGTTAGTGAAATAGTACCTCATTGTGGTTTTATTTGGTGTTTCTCTGATGATTAATGATGGTGAACACTTTTCAGATGTTTATTGGCAATTTCTGTATCTTTGTGAAATGTCCAAGATTTTTGCCCATTTTAAACAGGGTGGTTTGTCTCATTTATTTTTGGAAGCTCATTATATTCTGAATATGAGACTTCTGTCAGATACATGCTTTGCAAATATTTTCTACCAGTTTGTGGCTTGCTTTTTTATTTTCTTAATTATGTCATTTAATGCACATTTTTCATTTTGATGAGGTCCAATCTCTCAAATACCCTGTTATAGTTAGTGCTTTCTGTGTCTACTCTAAGAAACCTTTGCCAGTTTAGACAATAAAAAGATGTTTCTCTGTTTTCTTCTGGAAACTTCATAGTTTTAGCTTTTATGACATATCTTGAATTCATGTTGGTAGGGTTCTAAGGAAAGGGTTGTGGTTAAATTTTTTTCCTGTGTTTATCCAGGTGGTCAAATACAAGTGGTTGAAAAGGTCCCTTTCTCCTTTGAGCTACTTTAGTCATTGTCTCAAATGTAGCAGCTTTGTAGTGAGTCATGAAAGCACATAGTATGATTCTTCCAACTTTGTTCTTTTTGAAGTTTGCTTTGCCTGTTTTATGTCTTTTGAGTTTCAAAATAAATTTGAAAATCAACTCATCAATTTCTATAAAAAGCTGAATAGGATTTAACTGGGATTGTGTTAAATCTATGAACAATTGGCAGACAGTTGAGATCTTAATATTGAGTCTTCAAATCCATGAACATGGTATACCTGTCTATTTATTTAGTTCTCTTCTAATTTCTTTTAGCAGTATTTTAAAATTCCCAATATAAAGGATTTGCATGTACTTTATAAACTTGATACTCGATTATTTATGTTTAATGATATTGTACATGGAATTAATTTTATTTCATATTATATAGTTTCACCAAGTTAATACATAAAAACAATTGTATCTAGCCACTCAGAAGTAGTTTTATTCTAGTAGCTTGTTGATTTCTTTGTATTTTCTACATGAACAGTATTATCTTTAAATAAACAAATTTTTTTCTTCTTTGTTTTGAATAGTTTTGCTTTAATTTTTTTCACTGCCCTATTTTAATAGGAAGGGCTTTCAGAACAATGTTGAATAAACACAATGAGGAAAGGAGATCCTTGTCTTCCTGATCTTAGAACACTTACTATTTCATCACCGTTTATGACGGTGCATGTAATGAACCCATCATAGAAGATACATAGTGAGAGCTGTAGGCTTTCTGTTTGTTCTCTGTGTCACATTGAGGGTGTGTTCTTGTATTTAAAGTTTGCATTTTCTGGGTATTTTTTTAATGTATGAAGGTTGAAATTTGTTAAGTGGCCCAGCCGGCACGGCTCAGTGAACCAAGAGGTCATGGTTCGATTCCCGGTCGGGGCATATGCCCGGGTTGCAGGCTCAATCGCCAGTGTGGGGTGTGCAGGAGGCAGCCAATCAATGATTTTCTCTCATCATTGATGTTTCTATCTCTCTAGCCCTCTTCTTTCCTCTCTGAAATCAATAAAAATGTATTTTTAAAAAAGAAAAAAATTTTAAGTGTTTTTCTTGGCACATGATAATATGTATTTTGCTTCTTTAATCAGTTAGTACATTATAGTGATTAAGTGATAATGTTATGTAAACCATAACAATCAGTACTTATAAATAATAAATTGATTTTATTTAACTTACAATTTAATCATGAATTTTTGGTGCTGGATGGAGGTGCTAGAACTGTTAAAGGTCTTGATTGTGCTGGTGGTGAAACAGCCGCAAACATTTACCAGAATGACATACCAAAGGGTTCATCTTACTGCATATAAATTACTTAATAATAATGATGATGATGATGTTAGCTTATAGGATTTTCATAGATGCCTTTTATCTCATGAATGGATTGAATTTTCTCAGTTGCTTCCTCTGAATCTATTGAGATGATCATAGATTTGATCAGAAGACTCCACACACACAGTATATTCTGAACCCATAGGAAGCTCAAGAACAGATCTAACTAATCTATGACATGGAAATCATAATACTTGTTGCCACTGGAGATGGAATTGACTGGAAATGGGCACAAGGAAGCTTGTGGTTTAATAGAAATCCTCATACACTAATCTTGGTGATGATTACACAGGTGTATGCACCTACACACATTTCACTGGAATGAATGCTACTTTGGCATGATGTGTTAGATATTACACGTTTTTTATTTATTTTTGTTTGTTAATCCTCACCCAAGGATATTTTTCCATTGATTTTTAGAGAGAGTGGGAGGGGGAGAGACAGAGAGTGGGAAACATCAATGTGAGAGAGACACATCGATTGGTTGCCTCCTGCTCGAGGCCCTGGTCAGGACTCGGGGATTGAACCCGCAACCGAGTTATGTGCCCTTGACTGGAATTGAACCCAGGACCATTCAGTCCAATGGCCGACGCTCTATCTACTGAGCCAAACCAGTTAGGGCTACAGATTTTAATTGTGTGATATTAAAAGTTTCTCATTTATGTTTCTGAATAAAATTGATCAGCAGTTTCTTTTTGTAATAACTTCATCTAGTTTGGATATCAGGTAATGCTAACCTCATAAAAAAAAGTTGAGAAGTGTTCTCACCCACTCCGTTTCCTGAAATAGTTTTTGTTTTAAGATTAGTATTACTAGGCGAATCTCAGCCAAGGTTGAGTAACAGGGTATTTATATTTTTGCCTAAAATAGCCATAAAATTCCAACAAAAATATATAAAACATGGTTTTCAAAACACTGGGCCTCAGACAGAGATAGTGATGAAGGAGAAAGGGGGATCGCGGAGCTGCCTCAGTTCTCCGCCCCGTGTTCCTGAGCTGTGTCCCCGGAAGGAAGAACTAGGCAAACCTGCATTACTCTGACCTCCTGAGTCAAGGAGAGAGTAGAGAGTTTGGTGAAGCCGAGGTGACTGAAGTTCCCCGGATACAGTGCTGGAGAGGAGGTCAACACCCTGGGGGGCCCCGAGGTCTGAGTGGGTCTCTCTGCAGAGAGCCAGTTAGTGTCCGAGCAGGGGGCTGGGATGACCCATTTCCACGGATCGGAGGGTGGCTGGCACTCACACATGACCAGAAATTCCGCCTTTTCCCACCAGCCACACTGGAAAAACTCATAATTCGTGGGGCATCGGTTAGAGCAGTCACAGAAGTCTTGCTTCAATAGTGGCAAATAATTATTCTTAGAATAAACACTGCTCCAGACTCACTTAATGAATCATAGAAGGAGACTAGAAGGGTCAAGTTGCCTGCAAGTAAATTAACCTCAACCCAGAACAAAGCCCAAGAATATTTACAAGAATTCAAAAATATCCAGCTCCCAATAAGGTCAAATACACAATTCCGGTATTCAATCAAAGACTACCAAGCCTGTTAAGAAGCAGAAAGACATGATTCATGATGAATAAAATTGTCAAACAGCTTCGACTAACCCAGAATGGACACAGATGGTAGAATTATCAGAGAAGGGTATTGAAGCAGTTATTGCAATGGAATCCAAATGTTCAAAAATTTAATAAGAGACATGAAAGATGAAAAGACGAAAGTCAAACTTTAGGAATTGGTAAATACAGTGTCTGAAGTAAAAAATATAATAGATCAGATCAGTGACAAGTTATACATTGAAATTATACAAAATTATATTAGTGAACTTGAAACTTAGAAATAGAAACTACCCAAAGGAAACCTAGAGAGAGAAAATAAAAATGCGAAGAGATAGGGAACTGTGGGACAGTTTTAAGCACCAACGTAAATGTGATGGGAATCATCAAAAGATGAGATGGTGTGGGGGAAGAAAAAGTATTTAAGAAAATATTATCTGAAAAAAATTTCAAATTTGATGGAAACTGTACACCCACAGATCCCAAAGATTGACAAATCCCCAAACCTGAATAAAACGACACCAAGGCATAGCACAGTCACGTTAACGGGGAAAGGACAGAGCCTCCACCGCAGCAGGGAGTGGCTACAGAGGATGGAGGTGATGCTGGCAGCCAGAGGTCTGGGCAGGTGATGGGGACAGACTGGGGGCCCTAGGGCCTCTGGTGAAGATGTGTCCAGCCAGTCCTCATGGAAAGAGGCCCTTTTCCTCTTAAAGAACCTGGTCCTGATCTTAATATCCCTGATTTAACTGGACAGATAACTTACACATATGATGTGTTTGGCAAACGTTACAAAAGTTATAACAAGTGGTGCTTTAATGAAACCCAGAGTTCAGACTGAATGACAGTGTCTCTTTCGAAAGTCCCCCAGTTCCTGGGGTGCCCACAGGCTGGACTCCTGCTCTGGTTCCCTCTAAAGAGCTGCCAAGGATGGCACCTGACTCGGGCGGGTACCCATCAGCTGAGAGACGTTTTCAGGACGAAGGTCTTGCTCCGCATCAGAAGAAATGTGGCAGCTGTGGAGATGCACTTCGGAGAGATAATTAGCAAGGAAGAGAGAAAAGTCTATCTTCATTTCTTGCCTCCACAGTTTTGAGTCTGTAGGGCTTGTGAGGACTTAAATTAAATCCCCCCAGGACATGGCTGCCTGAGGAAGGCCTGGCTCTCAGGAAAAGGGGTGCGGTTTCGTTGACCTAACTGCCTTTTCCCAGGACACTGAGGAGTTAAACCCAGGGGGCAGCCTTTGGCAGGAGCCTGCCCTGCCCTGGGCCCCTGGGGACAGAGCCAGGCCACATCTGGGAACCCGAACCTGAGCCACAGTACGCGGCCAGCAGCCAAAGCCTCATTCATTTGGAAACATCTTTCTGTTGGTGCCATGTGTCTTGCAGGGTTTCTCGGTATGACACGGGGAAGCAGGACCCATCTCTGCCTGGGATGCTCACAGCGGGGAATAGAACCGCTGTGTCCCTGTGGTGGCTGCTTTGCCAGACGGCCAGGCGAGGGGTGGCTGGGCTCCTGGGCGCTCTGCAGGGCCCCATGGTCTCTGCCATCAGTCATCAGCTTTGGGCACCGTTTTCCAGAAGTATTGAAAACAGTTTGTTAACGCGCAATGGAGTCGACCACCAAGCTCCTCAAACACCCCGTGCAGAAGCAAGTTGACTTTGTGCTGAATTGGTTCACCCGGTTGGCCTTAGAAAAATATAAATGTTTTAGTTGTAACTTTAAAAAAAATTCAATGGCCCTAACCGGTTTGGCTCAGTGGATAGAGCATCGGCCTGCGGACTGAAGGGTCCCAGGTTCGATTCCGGCCAAGGGCATGTACCTTGGTTGTGGGTGCATCCCCAGTGGGGAGTGTGCAGGAGGCAGCTGATTGATGTTTCTCTCTCATTGATGTTTCTGACTCTCTCTCCCTCTCACTTCCTCTGTAAATAATTAATAAAATACATTAAAAAAATGAATGTATTGGGGTGACATCAGTTCTATATGCATCATCTGTACACTGTACTGTGTGTTCCCCACCTCAAGTCCAATCTTCATCACCATGTATCCCCTTTTACGGTCTTCTTCCCTCCCCCACCCGCTGCCCCCCTGGTAGTCACCAGGCTGTTGCCTGTGTCTGTGAGGTGTGTTTTTTCGATGTAACTGTTGTAAGATTTTACACCTAAGTCCTGGTTAGACAAAAACTCAGGTTAGTGCTAAGCCGGAGACGGACAGACTGGCGAGTTTCCGTGACTTGGCGCAGCTGCTTTGTTCTGCGTATGTTTTTACAATTTCATCTCTTAATATCCACCAAGATATTTCTCATGTTCTTTTGATTTCTGAAAACTTTGATATTTTGTGTGTTTACACTTTAAAACATTCTTTAATACAGTTTGCGATTTAGTTTGAATAAACTACCCAATGTGAGGGCGCGCTTGATTAAACAAAATGCTTCACACACATGGTTTCCTCACCCTTTCTTAAAGCTGGACACACGGATTTCCAATATCCAGAGGAAAGACTTTTCCCTTTTGGATTTGCATCTACTCAATGCCATGTGGTTTCCAACAGGAGGATCAGGCGTGGGGTCCTTTGTTACTGCTGTTTTGGGGAGAGGGGCTAAGAAAAGGCTGAAAGGCCTTCTCTGATGCTAAGCAGTCCTAATAAAACAATGTTGATGCCAGACACATGTCTGGGACACATGGGTTGCATTTGCCGTCCGGCTCATGGGGCTGGCTCTGGGCACGCCGGGCAGGGACTGCGCTCAGTGTGCTGGAGGGAGATGATGAAAGGTTAGTGAGAGGCGCTTGGGCTGAGGTCACCTCGCCAAGGTCCCGAGGCCTCTCTGGAAGGACTCGTTCAACACGCTTGCAGGGTAATGAGCTGCTTAAGAAAGGAAGGTTAGCCGGTGTGGGAAGTGTGAGAGCAGCTGGGCCTCCGTGGGGAGGGGCTTCCTGTCCTCTGTGGGTTCAGCCGGGCCTGCCCTTTCCTGCCAGCTGCCTGATAAGGTAGCGAATGGGTGGTATTTCAGGTATCTGTGAGTTACTGGGATAAACACAGAGCTAGTATTAACTGCACAGTTCACTCGCCCATTGATTTGTGCCAGTGCAATGCCTGCCGTGAGCTACACTTGGGTGGTTTCTGAGAAGTAGCTTACTGGTTGCTTAGCAACGCCTTCTACAGCCGGATTAAACGTACTGACCAGGTGATGTTCCAGCATCCTCTGCCCTGGTCCCCTCATCAAGGTGAATGACACCAGCCCAGCCAGCATGGCTCAGTGGTTGAGCATTGGCCTATAAACCAGAAGCTCACGGTTTGATTCCCGGTCAGGGCGCAGGCTCAATCCCCAGTAGGGGGCGTGCAGAAGGCAGCCAATTAATGATTCTCTCTAATCATTGATGTCTCTCTCTCTCCCTCTCCCTTCCTCTCTGAAATCAATAAAAATATCTATTATTTTTTAAAAAGGTGAAGGACTCCATTCAGACTGATTGGGAGCCTGGCAAAGTTATAGATTCCATCAAGTTTGACTCTGGTAACCAGTGCATGTGGCTTGATGATAGAGTGTAACTGGGCCCCTAAGTACCTTCTGAGGTTGCGAAGGGGATAGGTGACCCGAGACCCCCCGGAACAGCCATACCTGCCTTTTCGAAGGCCAGGCGGTCTGGGGTAACTGTTTGAAAGACTCTAACAAGCTGGGAGGTCAAATACAAGCCCCGCGAGGCGAACGTAAACTGCTCTTCCCACACACACAGAATGTTTCTGTGGAGATGAGAGCAAAGGCTGTGGCCGTGCGGCCCCCGGAGTCCAGCTCAGATGGAGAGGCCAGACCTGCAGGGACAGAATGCCCAGGGACCCGCCTCTGCTCTCACTTCCTCCCGTCGCGTTTCTCTCTGCGGATGCAGTGCCAACCTGTGCAGGCGGTGCCGCTCCGGGATGGCAGCCGGTCCTGCCTGGGCCTGTGAGCTCAGACACCGTGCCCTCACCAGGCCTTCCAGCCCCACCGGGGTGAGCTGTTCCCCAGGGCCCACTCTGCTGCCTAGGTCAGACCCAACACCCTAACTGGAGAACCCCGGGCACCATGTCTATGCCAGACTCCCCTGCGTCCACGTTTCCAACCCTCAACTCACACGCGTGCTCTTTCAGGGCCCACAGACAAGAAGTGAAGTGATTATTCTATGGGCGGGAGGGTTGAAGCTCGGGCCAAGCCTGTGGAAAATACTGTGGTGGAAGCAGAGGCCTCACAGTTACTCCTCTGCCCATGTCCAGGTCTCAGAATCCACGCTTGCTCTCATGCGAGAGGGGTGAGGTGCAATGCCAGCCTCGCCCAGCCTCACCTGCTTTGTTGCCTGCCGTCTGTGGGTGTTCCTTTGTCTCGACCTCACTCAGGAGCACAGGGCTTTTTTCTGGACCGAACTCAAATATCTTCTGGATTTATGGTAAGAGAACACAGTAAAAAGCCATCGTGGTATGCGTTGACTTAGATTTAGTATCAACCATTTCATAGTTTATTGGAAATCTTCCCTGTCTTTAAAATGTTGGTCCCACTAAATCACTTTAGCCCAGAAAATGTTTCTTCGGAAGTTAATGCTGAGATGACGTGGTCTTAATTATTACAACGTGCATCCATTCTGTATGTCCTACTTTCCTGTGTTATCTCAACCTGGTGCACGCATTTTACATGTCGCTTTAATAACAGCCACGTGTCACAGCTGCGTGCATCTGTCACAGCTGAGTGCGTCTGGAACCAAGCAATTCTTCTCAGGGGGCATGCGTTTTGTATCCCGATTGTAGTGGTGGGTCTGTGAATCTCTGTGTGTGCTGAAGGTCAGAGCCCCACACTAAAGGGGAAAAAAAATGTGGTGTTTGAACAGATGTCTGTTAACTAATATTAATGGGTCTGCAAATAAAACTAGATCTTTTATATGATTGTGTAAACTCTAAAAATGCAGAGTTAATAAACAGTTATGAAACGATGAAGAGTTTATGGAGTGCTAAATAAATATCGACTCTACTTAATGTGTCTTGGGTTACAGCGTCAGAGCAGGTGTTTTTAGGAGTAATGAAGTGATGTGTCAAAACACAGTCTCCAAGACAAACAGAAAAAAGACCCGGGATTGCAGGGGTAAAGTTTCTCCTGATGTCTGGCCTCAGAGTCAGACGTTCCCGACCATGGCTCCTGTCCCAAGACCTGCGTCCCCAAAACTGTCACCAGCAAGGTGCTGCCGTTAGGATGCCAGAGCTCACCTGTCTGCTTCCTCCCGGGTCTGGATACTCACCCACCACCGGCCTCCCGGGCTCTTCAGGCCGTGGGTGCCATGGAGTTGCAGCTCTGCAGTGACCCCGCCTGGTCTTCTGCCCTGGAGGATCCCCTCCCCTGGAGGCCTCCCATGAACAGAATATGGGGAAAGTGATGGAATGCCACTTCCACGGTGAGGCGACCCCCGAGACTTGTCTTGCTTTCGTAGCTCTTCTCACCTGCCCCCTCGATCAAACCAGCAGCTTTGCTGGGACATATCCCAGGGACAGGCTCAAGCAGGAGATGGATGCAACTCTGGCCAGTGGTACTACAAGAGCAAGAGCGAAATCCCGAGAACAGACCCTGCCCAAATCAAAGCCTCAGCCAGCATAGACCCAGCTCGTCTTGATTGAAGCCTGAGGAGCCCGAGCCTGGGTCCCTGGCCCACAGGAGCGGTGAGGGCACAGCTGTTTTTCTGATGCAGGACTTTAGATGCATCTTAACCCTCAGGTGTCAGCGTAGGTGAGGCCACGAGTCCCTATGAGCACTCACGATGGCTTCCCTCCTTCCCACAGGCCCGTATTCATTCATTCATTCATTCATTTATTTTTTTTTATTTTTATTTTTTTTAAATTCCTTTATTGATTAAGGTGTCACATATTTGTCCTCATCCCCCCATTCCCATTCCACACCCCTCCCCACGGATGCCCCAACCTCCTGTTGAACTTAACGATTGGTTAGGCTCATATGCATGCACACAAGTCCTTTGGTTGATCTCTCCCCCCTACCCCCACCCTCCCCTATCCTCCCTCTGAGGCCCGATAGTCCGATCGATGCCTCCTTGTTTCTGGGTCTGTTCTTGTTCATCAGTCTATGTTGTTCATCATTTCCCCTAGATGAGCGAGATCATGTGTCACTAGAGATATACTTATAAGAACCGAATGTGAGACGAGCAATAATAGTTATGCTGACAGGCAAATGAATCAGTCTGTAGTGAGTTTCTTTCTGGACCAACAGTTCTTTTGAGACCCAATTTCAATGTCCACCAGTTCCTTATGTGTACATGTCGGCACTGACTTTTCAGCTCTGGATGGTGGACAAATGGTGGTAATGCAGGTCCGACACCCTCTGGTTTGGTCTCGGCCGGACCCAGGGGCACAGCTTCACCCGGACTCAAGGGCGCGTGGCCTCACCCGGACCCAGGGGCACGTGGCCTCACCCGGACCCAGGGGCGTGTGGCCTCTCCCGGACCCAGGGGCACGCGGCCTCACCCGGACCTGGGACCCAGCCTCACCCGGATCCAGGGGCACACGGCCTCACCCGGACCCGGGATCCAGCTTCACCCGGACCCAGGGGCGCGTGGCCTCACCCAGGCCCAGGGGCACGTGGCCTCTCCCGGACCCAGGGGCACGCGGCCTCACCCGGACCTGGGACCCAGCCTCACCCGGATCCAGGGGCACACGGCCTCACCCGGACCTGGGATCCAGTTTCACCCAGATCCAGGGGCGCGTGACCTCACCCGGACCCATGGTCGCGTGGCCTCACCTGGATCCAGGGGCGCACGGCCTCACCCGGACCCAGGGGCGTGAGGCCTCACCTAGACCCAGGGGCATGTGACCACACCCGAGCCCAGGGGCACGCAGCCTCGCCTGGACCCGGGACACAGCCTCTCCCGGACCCAGGGGCGTATGGCCTCACCCGGACCTGGGATCCAGCTTCACCCAGACCCAGGGGCATGTGGCCTCACCCGGACCCAGGTGCGCGAGGCCTCACCCGGACCCGGGACCCAGCCTCTCCCGGATCCAGGGGCACACGGCCTCACCCGGGCCCGGGATACAGCTTCACCCAGACCCAGGGGCTCGTGGCTCTCCCAGACCCAGGGTCACGTGGCCTCACCTGGGTCCAGGGGCGCACGGCCTCACCTGGGTCCAGCACGGCCCCACCCGGACCCAGGATGCAGCCTCACCCGGACCTAGGGGCGCATAGCCTCACCCGGACCCAGGGGGGCGGCCCCACCCGGACCCGGGACCCAGCCTCACCCGGACCCAGGGGGGTGCGGCCTTACCTGGATCCAGGGGCATGTGGCCTCCCCCGGACCCAGGACCCAGCCCCACCCCGACCCAGTTCCCAGCCTCACCCGGACCCGGGACCCAGCGGGGTTTCGTATTCTTGATCCCAATTCCTGTTGGTCAATTCCCTCTCAGCAATTCCTTCGGCCATTTTCTCAGAGCTCCAGGGCGGCTGCCGCAGAACTCGTTGGGCTGCAGGCTCGGCGAAGCTCCGGTGTGCCTGGTGCGCGTTGGCAGGCTGGTCCGGGGTCGCTGCATTGGCCTTTGGGTCTGCAGCGGTGGCCAGTCGCCGAGCGTGAGCACCTGGCCACTTCCGGGGCGTTGAGATTCTTGAAGGACTCGGAGGTCAGCAAGCGCGGAGTCTCCCACCCCATGTCTCTCAGGGGCTTGTCTGTCCGTGCTCGGCAGCGAGTGGAGCCGTCCCCTCAGCCGGAGACCGCCGGGGGAACTGCGCCGAGCACGTTCCAGGCTGCCATTGTGTCGCCTGAGCCGTAGTTCTTAAAGTGTGATCTTTGGCTCACCGGCATCAGCATCATCCCGCGTACCCCTCTCTTTTATTCTAGTTGTAGAGCATCTGCTCAGCCAGCCCTCCGGTGGTTCTGGATGGTGTCTGCTCTGCTCTCCCATCGTAGTCTCAAAATTGTTGTGGTAGGCATCAGGCTTCCTCCCTATGCCTCCATCTTGGTCCTCCTTTGTATAGTTAAGTCTTGCTTGTTGTTGGTGTCACTGGGAGGAATTGTCCTCCTGGCCAATTGTCCATGAGGACCCTCTGTGTCTATAAAGGAAGAGTTGCTGTGCAGGAGACACGTTTATGGGCCGGATCTTGTTGCAGCAAGGCTTTGGCACTCACTGAGTCTGCCTCTTGAATGTGTCCCTTATGCGAGTGGTTGAAATCTGGTGTCATCTCACACCGACCACTAGATGCCCTCGTTTCTGGGTCCCCAATGGAGTGTAGGTCAGCTACTGCCTGAGGCCACTCAGCAGGAATTACAGCAAAAACTGCAGTTTCCTCCCCCCGTCTAAGCAGCCCTGGAGCAGTCCGACTAGAACCGCAGTTCATCTGGTCAAGCTGCCACAGGGCAGGCCACCCACATGCAAAAGCCGCTGCTTGGAGCCCAGGTGGGCCTGCAAAACGTGCGGGGCAGGTCTGCAAAACGTGCGGGGTGGGTCCCAGGGCGGGGCGGGTCTCAGGGCGGGGCAGGGTCTCAGGGCGCCACCAGGCCATGGTGTGGCGAACCGCAATGGCTGCAAGTCTGCTTTTTCTGCTTTCCACGTTTCTAAGCCCCCTCGTTCCGCACTCCAGCGCAGCAAACACTGATTGCTGGGCGCACCTCCGCAAGGAAGTTACTCCCACTCTCCGACACGAAGGCCGAGAGTCCAGCCTCTCCCCGCAGGCGTCTGGGTCTCCCGCGAGTCCCCAGAAGCTGGATTTCAGGGTGATGGGGAGCTAATCTCCCCTAGGGTTGGCAAAAAAGCCGCACAACCCTTCCCCCGCCACCAGCCCGACCCACGCGCCTCCGCACCTTATCCCTTCCGAGTTCGCTCTTTCCTCTTCCCTCTTAGCTGTAAATCCACCCTTCAGCCAGCTCTCCTGTGGTTCTGGGTGGCAGACGCTCTGTCCTCTAGTTGTATTTTTGAAATAGCTGTGCGCGGCGCAGTTCATTTGTTTAACTTTGCCGCCTTCTTGGTTCTCCTCTCTCAAAATGGCTAAAGGACTTGAATGTAAGATGGGAAATCCTAAAAATCCTCCAAGTCGGTGTCGGCGGCCTCCGGGGCCCCGAGGATCTTACTGGGCAGCTCGGCCAGGTCGGTGACGCGGATGAGCCCGTCCTGCAGAAAGATGGTCTCTTCCTTCACCGAGAGCCACTGCGCCGAGTCCGTGGCCGCTGCCATAGCAGCTGCCGCGGCCGCCCACGAGCTCATGGCCCCGGCTGAGGTGCTGACTGAGAGGAGCAGCCGCCCGGCCTGGGGAGACGCGAGCAGGAGTCGCCGCGCTCACCAGTCCATCTTTTAGTTGTATTTCCGAAACTGCCATGCGAGGTATTTCCGAAACTGCCATGCGAGGCAACAGATCAGCTGTTCAACTCCGCCGCCATCTTCAAACCTGTCCTTCAGATAGATTTTAAACTCTAGCTTCCTCCCATTTATTTATTTTTAATTTTTTTAAGTGGGGGTCGGGGGAGAGAGAGAGAGAGAGAGAGAGAGAGAGAGAGAGAGAGAAACATCAATGATGAGAGAGAATCATTGATTGATTGCCTCCTGCACACTCCCTACTGGAGATTGAGCCCGCAACCTGGGCATGTGCCCATGGAATTGAACCCGGGACCCTTCAGTCCACAGGCCAAAACAGCTAGGGCTGTATTCATTTTTAATTACACATCTCAGTGTGCTATCATTTACTTGTCTGTTGTTTGTATTTAATCTTCACTGTCAATATCAGTGACTAGCAAACCTATGCATTCAATAAATATTAATCCCGTGAGTGAATGCATGGAAGACCCACAAACTTACAGTCTCTTACAAACGTCACTGTTTTGAGAGGGTAGATCCTTAACTAAAACTATCACCCAGAGCCGTGGTTGGCAAACTGCGGCTCGCGAGCCACGTGCGGCTCTTTGGCCCCTTGAGTGTGGCTCTTCCACAAAATACCATGGCCTGGGCGAGTCTATTTTGAAGAAGTGGTATTAGAAGAAGTTTAAGTTTAAAAAACTTGGCTCTCAAAAGAAATTTCAATTGTTGTACTGTTGATATTTGGCTCTGTTGACTAATGAGTTTGCCGACCACTGACCCAGAGGAACGTATATTAATACTGGGTCTGGAAATTTGGCAGAATTTTTGGTACCAAACTAGCAACAGCCAAGACTTTGCTTTTGATTTAATAAGATCTTTTCCCCATTTTTGTTTCCCTCAACATTTACATTTCTTCTTCTTAAAAATAAAATATTGTATCAAGAAAAGTTTCTCCTTGCTGGTGACTGCAGGCTGCTGACCCACGAAGGCCATCTAGAAGTTTCTGCCTTTAGTGACTTAGGTTTCCGCCAGGAAGGCTCCTGTGTCTCCGGCCGTCACCTAGCAAGGCCCATCCTGCTCAGCCCTGCGGAGTCAGAACAAAGGGAAAGAAACGAAAGGTGATCCAGTAAGTAAAATGAAGGAATTAACGTTTCTGTGTGGATTAGTTATAATCTTAGTTTATGAGCCTTTCCCAGAAAATTGAATGCGGTGAAAGAGCGAGAAAAATACCACCACACATACAGTTCCAGGGTCTTAAATTACCCGGGGAAGGGGCTTCGCTGGAGCCAAGAGAGCGGGCAGAGAGCTGCAACTGAATTGAAGGATTGAGGCCGCAGGGCAGCGGCCAAGCCCAAGTCTGTGCAAACAAGCAGCCCGCCAGCCGCCAGGGTCGGGACAGTGGACAGCGGGCCTGTGTTCCCTGCTGGCAGCCACCTGCTGCAGAGCCGGCCGTGGGCCTCTGACCCCAGGTACCCTGCGCTGCAGCGGTCACTGCCACCCGAGGATGGTGTCCCGTCTGAGTTGCTCTCTCTGCCAGGGACACGTGTTTGCGGCAGAGCCAGGGAGGCCCAGATGGAGAGCTGAGCACCTGGGACTGTCAGCCCTGCACTCCTTGGCACAAACAGGCTCCTGTGAGAGGCTCCGAGAGTGCCAGCCTGGGTCCCAGTGCCCTTCTCCTCCATTTTCTTGGAAGAATTGGGAGATTTGGAAGCAGTGTCTGGGCTACCTCGGAGCTGCCCGAGGCAGAATAAACACTGCCCCAGAAGAATCTATTGGGGGTAATTAATCAATTTACCCGAGCGGGGCTTTGGAAGAGCCACAGAGGCATTTCTAAACGCCTAGCAGAGGCACCATAGTTTTTTTAAAAAGGCAG
Organism: Ia io; assembly: GCA_025583905.1. NCBI lineage: Eukaryota > Metazoa > Chordata > Mammalia > Chiroptera > Vespertilionidae > Ia > Ia io. The sequence goes on along the minus strand of JAJQQW010000005.1, from coordinate 521,177 downwards.
TTTAACAAGGACTGTTTCTGCCCAAGTCGTTTTCTATCTGAATGGGCTGATGGCAGGGCCTCGAGAAATGATTAAGTGTTTTTCTGGAAAATAAAGCAGGTATTCTGCAGGCGACTGCTCCAGTGAGAACACTGCCCTCTCTGTGCGTCCGTCCTGATGCTCGCAGAGATTTTAAAAGAAAATATTTGGGCTGCGGCTTAGGAATCAAACAGCCATAAGTATGTAAATAACGGCAGGCTGGTAGTCTTTCTAAAAAACATATACTAACCATAAACACGTGGCCACGTTTTGGCGGCCAGAAGGCACTGTGAGGGGTGCTCAGGTCCTGCTTCTGTGCCAATGGCTGCAGGACCACATGGGCTGCTCACGAGGGGCGCCTACCTCGGCCACCTCCGTGGGGTCCCCGGAAGCCCTTTTGCTGTTTGAGAGTCCTCTTGAGTTTACTTTGGGTTAGGGACACTTTATTATCCGAGAGGGGTGTGCGTTCCTGCTCCGAGGGCAGTGCCCACAGTGGCCCTTCTTGCCAGGAGCAGCAGCGCTTGTCCCCAGGGGTACTTGTGGGGGCAGGGACGCACCCATGCGGGATGCACCTAGGCTGACGCCCTGCTCCCAGTGCTTAGCTGCGTACCATCTGCAGGGCTACCCCCCCACCCCCCCAGCTTTCTCCCTGCGCTCGTTTTTGTTTGTTTGTTTTTCAGATTCATTTACACACCCATCAATCCTAGCTCTTACATACCTTCTGGGTTTGGGGAAGGCAAGCCCTAGGATTTGTAAATCTGAAATCTCTTCTGTTGAATAAGCACATTATGATTCAGAGGTACCTACACAGACTTAAAAAAAAAAAAAAATGGTTGTGTCACCAATGGGAATAGGTGGCTGTCTGTGGACCTCCCAGGTGCGGTCCAGAGAGGGGACTGTTTATTGCACATCTCTGAGCTCAGGCACCCAGTAACATGCTGGGCTGTGTTCCCAAGGTCATACCCTCAGGCAGCCTTCAGGACCTCATATTTAAATCCAAAATGCCAGTCGTGGCTCAGTGTTTGAGTGTTGACCTATGAACCAGGAGGTCACGGTTTGATTCCCGGTCAGGGTACATGCCCGGGTTTCAGGCTCGATCCCCAGGCACGTGCAGGAGGCAACCAATCCATGTGTCTCTCTCACATCCATGTTTCTTTCTCTTTCTCTCCCCCTACCTTCCATTCTCTCTAAAAATCAATGGAAAAAATATCCTCAGATGAGGATTAACAATAACAACAAAACTTGGTCCTACAAACACAGGTGCTCCATCAATATCTACTAAACTTGTGGTGCTGGGAGGCCTGTCACAGGTCTGCCTGCCGCTGGCAGTGACTTCATCCACTTTGTTTCCAGAAATGTATGCTTTCGTCATGTGACTAATGAAAATAACCGCCTACACTGTGAAGAGTCCACCGGGTTATTATGAAAACAGATACACAAAATAACTAAAGAAATGACAGAGTCTAAGTGATGATTGTAGAAATAGATCGAAATCTGGCTTCAAGTCTCTCTGAATTCCAAAACTGTGATAATAGTTATGATAATAACTTTGAGATGTATACGACTCGGAGCATAAATAAATAGAAAAAGGAATAGCTAGCTCTCCATGCACAAAGATGCTTTTCCTACGTAACAGTGCAATTATATTTCACTCAGAAGAGCCAGGGAAGGATTACAAGAAATGGTGCTGAGGAAACAATGGCTGTTTATACAAAGATAAAGTTAAATATTTACTCAAGACCATTCTTCACAATAAATTCCAAACCAAGATCGAAAGGAAAACCTTTGAAGAACTGAACTCGCACATGTGTGGGGAGTAATAATCTTAAGTCACGATGGGGAAGAACTTCCAGAATATAAACCTAAGAAATAGTAAAATACTGATCGATTTAATTTTATAAACAAAAAGGCATATTTTAACATATTTAGAACAAAATAGGTTGCAAAACAATAACTTCAAATGATGTTCACTAATGCTTAAGTAACATATAACAACCCATAAAAAGAGCAAAATTGCATTAAAAGTTGACAAATTACATGAATAAAATATTCATAGAAAAGAACATGAATAAACAACTCAAATGGCTAATAATATAAATTTATATCAGGTGTGTGGGGAAATGTAATTTAATACTGTTTTTACCTATAAAATCATAAAATAATTGAAAAGTTTTATTTATCTACTAGAGGCCCAGTGCACAAAATTCATGCATGGGTAGGGTCCCTAGGCCTGGCTGGCGATTGGGGGCCTCCGCCGGCACCAGCCTTGGCTGGCCTGTGGGCTGGGGGCAGCTCCTGCGTTGAGCGTCTGCCCCCTGGTGGTCAGTGCACATCATAGCGACCAGTTGATCCACCGGCTGTTGGGTCGATTTGTAGGTTAGGCTTTTATTATATAGGATGTGATTAGGACACAGACACACAAACAGGGACGACCATGAGAGGACCCAGGGAGAAGGCAGCTGTGGAGAGAGTCCCCCAAAATAGCCCCACTGAAACCCTGACCTCAGACATGCAGCCTCTAGAGCGTGGGCAAGTCCATCTCTGCTGTGTGGCCGCCTGGTTGGTGGTGGTGGCCATGATGGCCAAAGCAGAGGAAGAGGAGTGGTCCCCGTGAGGAAGGAGCAGAGCTGACCTGTGGGCCTCTGTGGCAGAGGCCAGGTAACATGAACCATGGGCACAGACGGTGAGTGTGTGAGCCACGTGCACTGTCTGCAGAGCAGCATTCTGTAGGAGGGTGGTATTTTAAATACAACTATTCATTAGCGCCTATGGGTGATGCTAAAGAGTTTCACAAATGCTCACCAGTCTCAGTTAAGAAACCAGCGAGATGAGTTGGATAAATTACAAATACTGAAGTGACATTTGTGGAGTATTTGGTTTCAAACTTGAGAAAAAGTGAAAAATACAGAGAAACATGTGAGAGAAAATGCCCCGAGGGCAAAGCTGTGATGGAGATTCCTGTCTGGCAAGTTAGCAAACCCACAGAGGGGAGACCCATGGACAGGTAATAGAGCAGTCTCTTGCCATAGATCTCCAAGCACCAGATGCCAGGGAGGGGGATGGAGGGGTGGGAAGAGATGAACCAAAGAAATAGATGTACATATGCATAGCCCATGGACACAGATAGTAGTGTGGGGAAGGCCTGGGGTGGGGCGAAGGGGGGAGTGGGGGACATCTGTAATACTGTCAACAATAAAGAAAATAATTTTTTCCTTATAGATGTTATTAACATGCACTGTGAAATAGTCTCAAAGGAGTCTAATATACATATGCATTTTCTTTCTCATACAACAGAACAGTGAACTTAATGAATAAAGTGCAACCGTTTATGTAAGTTGTCATTCTTTCTTTCTTTAAGTGGAGACCTTTAGTCATTATTGAGTGAGTTGGGATGGAGCCTCAGTGGCAGCCTCAGCTTTACATGAAACTGCGCGACTGGTGCTGCAAGACCCCACACCGAGAACTCATGGGACTTAATGAAAAGCAGGGCAATTAAAACAAAGACAGGAAACCCCACTATTGCTTAGGGTTAGGAGGAAAGAGTCTTCAAATGTTGTTGTTTGAATAATGAAAGTCTTAAGGCAGTGGATACTTTACAGCCCTAACGCCATCCTATTTATTCTTTCCTGAGTGACATGTTTATTGTTTCTTATGAAATAAAAACCGTCTAAAATTGGATGGCCTACCCTATGTGAATGATCAAGTTTGGAGCCAACCAAGAAGTCATAGCCTTCTTTTGAGATTACTAGTTCTATATAGGTTTGGAAAATTGTAGAAAATATTTGTTTCTATTATTTTTTAAATATATTTTTATTGATTTCAGAGAGGAAGGGAGAGGGAGAGAGAGAGAGAAACATCAATGATGAGAGAAAAATATCGCTCGGCTGCCTCCTGCATGCTTCCTGCTGGGAATGGAGCCTGCAATCCGGGCATGTGCCCTGACCCACAATCAAACCCGCAACCTCTTTGTGCATGGGATGATGTCCAACCGACTGAGCCACACCGTCCGGGCTCTGTGTCTCTATTACTGAGTTTTGGTGAACACCTTCGAATCAAACGTGGCTCACCATTAGTGCTTGTGTGAAGCACTGACTTCTGGAGCTTTCCCCTCAGGGGTTGAAGCAGCCCGTCTTGGTGGTGCCTTTCATGCAGTGTCGGGACACACGGGCAGACTTGCAGGATGGTCTTGGATTGAGACTGAAATGCAGATGGTCCCCTTGGTCGGTTTCATCTCCTCCTCCCTCTGCTGCCACTTCAGCCCCAAAATGACTGTTTTACCTCAGAATTACTGCTGACTTAGACTGCTGACTTTTAGGGACTGTGTGTCATCCGCTTATACTCAACCACGCCTCATCTTGGGCCTCCAGCAAAGCTTGTGTGGGTTGAACTTCTGTACGTTCTCTCCCAACTACACCGTGAGTACTGTAAGGACATAGTGAATCTTATCCTTCCAGAAATAGTTCCGTGCTGGCTGTCACTTTGTCTTCCAAGCAGAAGGACATCAACATTTATTTGACTAAGGGAAGCCTGTGCAATATTCTAAGTAATACCATCTTCATAAAAATAACACGGTTAATTCGCAGTCCCTGAAGGCAGGGAGAGGAGAACAAACTGACCTCTGTGAAAGCTCAGACTGACTGTTTTACCCAAGAATTACTGCCGACTTAGACCGTGCAGGGGTTTTGGGTGGAGGTGGTGTCTTCTCCCTCTAACACGTCAGTATTACTTGTTTTATCACATTTCAATATGTAACTGACTTTGTATAATAAAGACGTCTGTTTAAATTCCTATGCTAAAACTTAATTATGAGTCTTTTGTTACCTAAACAGTGACTTTCTATGCTTCACCTTCTGATTCAGCTAAATGTTCAGGGTTTCTTTCTAGTTGTTTAGGCTTTCTTTTGCTTTATGTCAGGGTTTAATAGTTATTCATGTGCAACACACAAAGCGCGCCCCAGACCAGCAGTAAATTAACAACAAGGAATCAGAAAGTGCGATCCGGGAAAATTAGCTTACAGGCACAAAGATAGACATTTCCAGATAAAGTATGTTTTAGGTCTCTTTTTATTTAATCTTAAAATGGAAAACATACACCCTAGCTGGTTTGGCTCAGTGGATAGAGAGTTGGACTGCGGACTGGAAGGTCTCGGGTTCGATTCCGGTCAAGGGCACATGCTTGGGTTGTGGGCTCGATCCCCAGTAGGGGGCGTGCAGGAGGCAGCTGATCAATCTCTGTCTCCCTCTTCCTTCCTCTCTGAAATCAATAAAAATATATTTAAAAAAATAAAATGGAAAACATAATTTGATTTATTATTTTTGCATGTACAGAATATTAGATTTTTAAGGAACGTATTTGTAACAAATATGTTACTTAATAGTCTCAGAATTTAGGAATGTGGCAAATACAAGTGTATTTTGAGTTTGGGTTTTCTCTAATCATTTTCTTGTGCTGAGTCAGTTGCTGTAGGAAAATGTTGGCTCATGACTAAGCATCACTTAGTATCCTACTCTTTAAGCATCTTGACAGGTCCCAGCTGTAGAATAGTGACAGTTTAGAGTGAGGACCTTGATCATAAACTAGTTCAATCTCTATAGGCCATGTAATGGCACAATCAAAATGGAAATGGCTGCATTTTCAAAGACCCATGAACTGCTTGGTGTTTGGCATACATTATTTTTCATACTAAACTCAAGAATACCTGTTTTATAAAAGAAGACATTAAGATGCAGAAACGTTGATTTCTCAGGCGCAAGTTGGTGGCATAGCTTGCCCTTCAGGTTACTCTTAATTCTTCCGCATCTTCCCCAAACCCTCTCTATACCCCATTGCTTTCTTTTGAATTTAGAGTTTTGATTCTTGGTTTCCTACCCCAAAGTGTTTTCCCACTACACCACTGTCTCAGGTAACCACAAAGTGAGCTGGAAATACATAGCCTTATTGTTTCTATTGTCTATTCTGAAATAATATTAATTCTTTTTCCCATTTTTAAAACAATTTTTAGGCTGCTAATTCTTAACTTTCCAGTATTTTCCTCTGTCTGATACAATCCTCCTATATAATAAAAGGGTAATATGCAAATAGACTGAACTGCAGAACAACTGAACAACCAATCAAAGCACAATATGCTAATGATATGCTAAGGCTGCTCAACTGCTTGCTATGACGTGCACTGACCACCAGGGGCAGATACTCTGACCAGTAGATTAGCTTGCTGCTGGGGTCTGGCTGATCTGGACTGAGTGAGATGGGCTGGACACACCCTGAAGCCCTCCCTCAGTCCCTCCTGGCCCGGTTATGCACTGGTGGGGTCCCTCAGCCTGGCCTGTGCCCTCTCACAATCCAGAACCCCTCAGGGGATGTCGGAGAGCTGGCTTCAGCCCTTCCTGCAGGCCACTCCCCTTGGGAGGGTGCCAGACACAGGGCTCATAGCTGGAGAGTGCTGCTGTGGTAGCATGAGCCTCTTCCAATCAGGACTGATTGGGTGCAAGCCCGTGGCAGGCACAATGGGGCCGGGATGAGTGGGAGTGGCAGGTTGGAGCTGCAGGCGGCGCTGGACTGCAGGTTTCAGCCCAATCCCTGCAGGCCACCCAGAGGGACCCCACCCATGCACGAATTCGTGCATTGGGCCTCTAATAGCAATATAAAACCTTATATTCAGAAATAGACAAGGAACACAATTCAAGAACATGAAGACAAACCAACCAATGTAAAAAGGGAACAGATGTGAACAATCACTGCAGGAAAGCCTTGGTTTTCTCTTTCTGCTCACAGACTGAGACCTGCCCCGTCCAATCACAGCTACACAAACTGTGTTCTCAATTGCATCTATAGTGATCAATCAGAATTGCACAATTTGGATGCCTCATTTACATAAAATTTACATAATTTGGAACCTGGGTGGAAATTTTCCTATAAAAGATGGCCTCCTCTTTGTCTCTGTGGAACAGAAGTTAGAACAGTACCTGGATCTGTGTCTCCTGGGCTGCAGCCCTTTTTGCTCAAATAAATGCTTTATATCCTTTATTAAAGTCTAAAATTAATTTTGGTGTACACTATAAGTCACCATATCACAGATCTTTTTTTTTTCATTTTTATTATTGAGGACACGGTGCTGCAGGCCATGACCTCCTGCTAGTTAGGGGTCAGGGAGCAAGAACAGGGGTCAAGTTCATGGAAGACAGGAAATGGGCACTAGAATGTGAAGGTAGGGTAGCCATCAGGGGAGTAGGGATGCCATTCCTGCCAGGGCCAGTGTCCTGGACACACGGGTGAAGAAGGAGAAAGCTCACCATGGGTCCTTGTCCTACAGAGAGCAGGGGAGGAGGGAGCTACAGAGGCAGAGGCTGGCAGGCCCTGCTGGTGAGGGGACACCTCACCCAGTGGATCACCAACTGGCTGCTCGTCAAGGAGAAGAAATGGGAGAGCAGCCTGGTCGGGGAGATTTCATTAGATTAGCTGCTTTTGTGGGCGTTTCCTGACCTTGAAAGTGAGCACAGTCAGGTGAGTTGAGGACAGGCCTGGGGCTTCTTTCCTGAATATAAACCACGTTCTCCCCGCTGCCTGAGGGAATAGGCGTGATGACATTCAACTGCACTACTGAGAACCCGAGAGGTCCTTAGGTGGTTTAAATAATTGAAAATGACTGTCTACATCAGGGAATGCTTTTCCTCCCAGCCTGTGGGATCAGCCAGCAAACCGCTGGTGGTGTCGTACGTAAGGCCACATGCTCTGGTGAAGTGGCGGCTGCCTTTACTCCTTGCTTACACAATTTGTCAGTGTTTGGGGACCTTAGCAGAAAGCTGCAGTGACACACTTCCTCGCCCTTGAAGAGTTGAGGACAGCAGGGTTTGTGGATGACTAGGTGTGTAGCGGGGGGACCAGGTGTGTGTGGGGGGACCTGTGCCCTCTCTGCCTGCCCCGAGCCTCCAGCCACCCAAGTCGCATGGGGAGAGGACTAATTGCATTTCTCCGGGATGCGATCCCTCTGACAAAGTGTCCTGGCAGTGACTGTAAAACGGGACGATGGCTGTGTCCCAGTTCTGTGTTATGCCAAACACTTGGAGGGCTGAGTCCTGGGCTTCCCAGAGGCTCCTTTTCCTAACGTTATTGCTGAGCAGTTGGACATTCGCTTTTCAGAAGACCATTTAGTACAGTTACTTATGACGTTGAATAAACACTGCATCTAAGAAGAAATTACTAAAATATGAAGTATGACGTATTTAATGGGGAAGGGGCAATGTGATACAATCGCTAAGGTTTCATAAAACTTTAAATAAAATTAACACACATAACTTTAACACACCCATGTCGACGTCTTAAAATGGCAAGAAATAAACACACTCTCTGCCCGTCTTAAAGCTGCAGTCAAGGCTGAGTTCTTATCTCAGTTTATCAAATGCCTTGTATGGGCCGGATGATCTCAGCGATGACGCGTTTTAATGACATGAACTTTGGCCGATGTTTTCAATCTCAAGAGGCCTGTGGTGAAGGGCCTGTGGAGTCTGTGACTTCGGAGACCGGGCCAGCGCTGGCTCGATGACGGGCACTGTTTGCGTGGCTTATATTTTCAGTCTGTGACTTTAAATCTGAATGTGACAATGGACAACGTGCTATTGAGTTCGTCTGTGTGTAGAAACCAGTTGCGTCTCAGGCCCAGGGAGCTGCAGGGAGGCCTAGCCCTCTCTCGGCCCTCCAACCCCCAGGTCCCTGGCTTGGAGGTAATCCAGGCCCCCCCTCCCCCCCATCTGCAGAGTCCCTGCTCAAACCTTAGCCTGTGTAACTTTAAGTCTGTTCTTGTATGGGCCTTGTCAGTGGGAAGGCCGATGGAGCGGAGACAGGACAAGCCATGTTGTGTCCCCTGAGCCCAGATAAGGGCTCTCTCATTCATTCACCTGCACCTGGGTTTTCCTTTGAACACCTTTTCCAGGTCTAATTTAAACGACAAAAAATTCACCTCTTTTAAGTGTACGATTCAAAGATTTTCAAAAATGCACACAGTTGTACGAGCATTCCCACCTCTAGGCGCCCAAAGCTCTCTTGTACCCACTTACAGCCAGTCCTCATTCCCACCTGAGGCCCAGGTGAGCACGAATCTGTCTCTTATGGGGCACTTTGTGTAAGGAGGGAACAGATTCATTACTTAGCTGTAGCGTGTGGTTTATTCGTTTTTATTACCGAGTGTCTGTTTGTTGCATGGGTATCCCACCTCTGTTTCTCCATCCCAAGCTGGTGGATGTTCGAGGAGTCCTATGTTTGGGTTATCACAGAGGAAGTCACTATGAGCACGCATGTGCAAGTCCTCGGGTAGACGTACGTGTTTATTCTCTTGGGTATGTGGCTTGGAGTGGACCTGTGGGGTCAAGTGGTGACTTTACACATAACATTTTAAGAAGCTGCCAGACTGTTTTCCAAACCGGCCAGATATCACACACTCCAGCTGCCAGGGTCTATGGCTGCCCCTTTCCCACAGCCATTGGTCACCGCATGAGGGGCTCTCAGTGGTTTGGGGCAGCGTTTCCTGGAGACTGAGGATGCTGACCGTCGCCTCAGCCTCGGGTCTTGCTGACCTCCTCGGTGAAATGTCTACATCGTGGCTGTGTTTGTATGATGGTCTTCGTGCTGATGGTAAGTGTTCTTCATGTAGTCTCAAGTTGTAAGTAACTTTGACAATGTTAATCTAACAGGAGCGCCAGTTTCATGCCTGACTCTATCTGCAAAGCAGACTCTGCCTTTGAACAACGTTTAAAAACAAGCCTTCCAAGCAGGAAGCTCCAACTCGGCCAGCCACGCGCCTCAGACACCCTCCGGCTTGTCTGGCTCAAGGAACATTTTAGAAACCAGGTGTCTTACATAAAATACACATTTGATGCTCTTATTAAAAACCAGGGGGTTTTATACCTTTGTCCCACAGTGACGACACCCCGCTGGCTGGAAGCACCCGTGGCCCCTCTGAGGTGGGTCACCGGCCCATGTTCCCTGTTCCTCAGACCTCACGCCTCTGAGTCCTTCCTCCCTCGCGTGGACGCTGCATGGGAGGCTGTCCTCTGCTGTCATCTCTGCTGCACCTCCAAGTTTCACAGGCTGTGCAGACCCGAGGCACCTGCGGGTCATTGTATAACCTCGTGCGGTTTATGGGAAGCGTTCAGGGGACTGTGAGGGCAGTAGGGGCCGGGGAGCCCCCACAACGGCGACGAGGCACACTGTCAAAGGCAGTTGGTACTTGTGCTCAAACACGAGGCAGGGGCCCCGGTGCATATAAAAGAAATCAAAGGCATGGAGACTGTTGACTCAAGCATGAAAGGGGATGGGTTTTTTCATGTACCCTTGGTGCGAGCGACAGGCGCTGCCAACACCTGCCCTTCAGCCGCTGCCCGCAGGCAGGGCTCCCCCCGCAAGGTGTTTGTCAGACATTGTGCAGAGGATCCGGCTGCGCCGCTGCCCAGATGTTCAGCACCGGTGAGCAGCACAGGCGCTTTCAAAGATTTACACGAGACCTTTCTCCAGTGTCCCTGCCGTTACCTTCTTGCTCCAGAGTACCAGGGCCTCGCACGCAGATGATTCCTGGATGCCTGGTGGCATCGAGCTGAACACACCGGTGCCCCTCTTCAGTGCTGGCATCCGTCTGCGGAATGAAGACAGGCATCGTCACCATGTCAGTCAGCCTCACTCTTCCTTTGCTCCACAGCCCCTCGCCACTTCCTTGAATGCAGTGTAGTAAATGTGTCACTTCAGAAACAACCTTTGAGAACCAGTGATGGCTTTCTGCAGCGTGAAGTGAAAGTTTTCACGTTAATTAAGCCTTTATTTGAGGCCTCCAGGGTGCGTTCAATGAATTCCTTTTCATTGCCATAAATTGTTCTGATGCTTTTTAGCAAGAAGCCATGGCGCTCCCTACTGTCCAGGGTCAGCAAACACGCTTGTTCTAAGCGCTGGACCTGCCCTGGCCAAGAGCTGGTGCCCAGGGCCCTTCCTTCCAGGGGAGATAGGGTCTGCTCTGCCCATGGGGTTCTCGAAATTGAGCGAGTTTGACCGGGCCTGGGCTGGGCATGCCTTCTTCCTCTGGACTGTGGAGTCCGGGTGGCCCCCGGCACAGGATGGGAACACTTCACTTTGGGACCCAGCCTCACTGTGAGGAAGCTGAGAGGAGTGTGGGTGATGCCGTATTCACGTGAAGCCTCCATCGTCGTGGGTCACAGATGGGGGCCCTGGGTGAGCAGCCTGTGGTGGCCGGCGTGCAGGGCAGCGTGGGGACCATCACGGGCCCATGTCCCAGCAGGTGGAGGCCTGTCGGAGTGCTCGCAGGAGGTGTAAATCCCCATCGGCTTCAAGGGAAACTTGTGAGGAGACACCACCAGGAGGAGATAATGTGTTGGAAGGTGAGGGACACTGAGTCTGAGGAGGCCAGACGACAGAGGTCGTGACCCCATGCTGGCGGGTCAGACCTGGAGTGGCCTCCAAGATGAATTGGTGGCTCCCTGTGCCCCCGAAGTAGGACCACAACCGGAGCTTCTGGCCAGCCAGGAGGGAGTCCAGGACGCAGGAGACAGTCATGCTTTAGGTCCGATGGGAAATCCTGGAGGGAACGGAGTGGGAGATGTATGGACATGGGGAGGGTGCTGACCACTCGCAGCAGGGCAAGCTGGGCGCCAGGCCAGGCGGTGTTCCTCCATCCCAGGTCTTGGCGGAACCACCCAGTTCTCCTAAACTCCCTGACTCGGGAGTCCACCGGGGCCCAGCGAGCCTTCCTTTACAGAAAATGCCTTGGGTATGTTGAGAGTTGGACAACTTTGGGAGCATTAAACTATGACATTCTGAAGCATTCATTCGTCTTGGACATTGTGCCTAGAATGGAGAAAGCAGTGACCTCAAGGTGGACAAGGGACATGTGCTCAGAAAGTACTGGGTTTGGAGCTGATGCCACAGACAAGTGACTGTGAAAGAGAAACTTCACTGTGGTCCCATACCCGTGTTTGACACAGAGCGTAGGACAGGTGTGAGGTGACATCGGAGTGAGTCCCCACCGTGTGACCCTGCAGGAAAGGAGTTCGCTGCTACTCTAGGCAGGCACAGTCACGTGACAGAAGGAATGCTCATTTTCTAAACAATCTAATTAGGTGGACGAGCTAGATCCTCCCCCCCCCCATACACACACACACACACACACACACACACACACACACACACACACAGTGCTGCTTCGCTTTTGGACACTCTTTAGGGTAAAGGTTTTGATTTGTTCTGTCTGATTCAAAACCACAGTCCTCAACGCAGTTCTCAGACCACACACCCGAGACCACCTAGATGCCCCCTCTGGCATCCTGACTGTCACCTCTGAGAGAGCAGAGAGATGGCGAATCATTGAGGAAGGGAAGATGAATTTCCTTCGCAAATGAAGAGGGATTTTCCCTGAAAGTTCCTGGAGAGAGACTTGAATTTAGGGCCTGGCGGTCACGCTCACCTGTTTTTCCTGAGTGCGCTGCTCACCAGATCCACGTGCCTGGACCAAGGCCTGCTCTGCATTCAGACATGGCTCGTAAAAGGTCCCGAATAAAAACCTGCTTTGATGTCCAGTCCTGGCACATAAAATACCAAACAGCTTTTACGGAGGTGAGCGGTTACCAATGTCAGCAGCAGGGACGGGCAGAAACTCATTGGAAATTCGGCCAGGTATCTGGTTTACATTTGAGGAATGAACGCATGAGACATGCTTTATTGGGCTGTCGTGCATGAAATTGCCTCCTTACGTGGCCGATAAAACATGCCATTATTTTCTCAGAAGTTTGGAGGATCCCTGTGGCCTGTGGGGGGTGGAGTAGAGGCCCTGCTCTCAGCATCTGGTCACACACAGGCCGAAAGCCTTTTCTGCCCGTGGGCCAGGCTGAAGGCAGCCAAGGTCAGTGCCCCGGGCCAGCAGCTTCCTCATGGCCCTGAGTACTGCCCACCTCTGCCAGCCTGGAGGGCGCAACGTGGTTGTCTGCATAGAGGACATTTGTTGGGTTCCCACCCATCACCCCTCTGTTCCCTGAACATGAGGCCCAAGTGCTTTAAGGGGAACAAGCCCATTTGTTGTGAACAAGGGCAGATGACCTAATCCAAGGACATAATGTGACTGTGACTTTTTGCATTCTAAGATTTTTTTTAAAGCTACAGAATACAAAACAAACTATTTAGGAAGCAGCATTTAAATAAGGTCACTTACTTGGTATCATTTATGGAATTCCACAGACATGGCCTGGTCCTCATGTTCTCCCTCCCCTTTGAGTGTGTGCACCCATGAGACCTTCAGCACTGAATGTGGCAGCAGCATCCCACAGAGCAGCACAGCATCTGAGTCACGCTGGATCCGTCCAACCTCGGAGCTTCCGTGTCCCTGCCCACACGGCACAATGACAGTGCTCACCTACCGACCTCACCGGGGAATGGTGAGGACGGCTCGCAGGGCGCAGACGAGTCCCCTCAAATAGAGATGGAAGGAAATGTAGCTAGAATCACCATTAATAAGACCAAATGGTATCCCGGTGCATTGTCTGGTGGAAAATGGCAGAAAACACATCGGACTCCAGCAAGTTCACTGCAAATAACAGGCAGCGTGTTGGTTTTAATTATTCGTCTGTGAGCCCGTGTGTGAAGACACTCTTCTGTTGTCTGTGCTGATGTGCCCGGCAGCCGCCCTCTCCCGCTCCGCACTCCAGTATGAAGTTAGAGTGAAACCACATTCCTCGCCATGCAGCTTTTCCAGGGAACATTCGGAGAGGTCCGTGGCCGACCCCAAAGTCATGGACTCGTTCTAAGAAGTCTCATATGGGCATTGAAATGCTTCTTTCTCACTGAGAATGGCTCAGGTGAGACACAGCCCCGCCCCTGGATCCGGCTCCACTCGTTCCCAGGAGAGACTGTGCCGCTGGCTGCTGCGCGTGTGGCTCAGGAAAGCACAGGGAGGCTCTGGCCGGCATGTGGGCGCAAGGGCAGCTGCAAACCTGCGGTGGTGACAGCAGCCGCAGCTGAGAGGCCAAAGTGCCTCTTGAACTGTAAGCACTTGGGGCACCGTGTGGATGTTCTGGGATTGTTTTTAGAACTTAAAAGCTGCCAATCTCAAGGAGACGTCAGCATTTCTCTAACACTCAGCCTCAATGGTTGTTCACGACTGAAACTTGGTGAAGACGAACCATGTGCAAGTTCATGTGTCTCATGAAGTAGGGCACTAAACACCCCAGGCTTTTCTGAAGGACAGACTTTCCATTTAGGTGGAAAGAATGGTGCTGTTTGTGATAAAGTGTAGACAGATCCCCCAGTATTCCTCTTCTGTCCAGTTCAGTCACGTGCCCTTCAGAATTCCCAAGATCATAGTTCTTACCACTTTAAAACAATATTCTTTTATTGATTTCAGAGAGGAAGGGAGTGTGAGAAAGAGATAGAAACATCATTGATGAAAGAGAATCATTGATCCGCTGCCTCCACACCCCACATTGGGGATTGAGCCCGTAAACTTTCCAGTGCTGACTGGGAATCGAACTGTGACCTCCTGGTTCATCGGTCGACCCTCAACCACTGAGCTGGGCCTTACCATTTTTTATGTAAAGGGTCATTTGGCAAGTAGTTTAGCTTTTGCAGGCTACCTGGTTCCACTGTGGCCACTCAGCCCTGTCATGGTAGCTCACAGGAAGCCATAGACACCACACACGGAAATGAGCATGAATGTTTTCTAATAAAACTTTATCTAAACCACAGCAACAACAAAAACAGGCAGCCAGCCCTGCTTTGCCTATGCCTTTCCTAGTTAAATGCCACTTTACTGACCAGGGTTTAGCTTCAAATCCTATCTGTCCTCCAGATCTACAGAACTGAGTTTGACCATGTGTTTTCCTAAAGCAGATTAGTGAATGTAAAGAAATAGCAATGAAATGTAACCCACGTGATGCACACAGAGAGAAATGACTGGCAGAAAGAAAACATAGTCTCAGCAACTGTACCATAATACAAAGAAGTATAACAAACTTATAGTTGGAATCTCAGAAGGAATAAGACAGTAAATTTTGTGAAAATAGTGGTCAAAACATTTCTAAATTGATGAAAACTTTAAATCAACAGACCCAGGAAGCTCGATAAGTCCTCTAAGTAGAAAGATAACACATACACACATACACAGACCCACAAACTATGTGCACCGAGGCCTATCACATTCAAATTGCTGAAATGCAGTGATAGACCATGGCATGCTGAGGCACAGAGTCAGCAGCAGACTTTTTGACAGATACTGTGCAAGCCAGAAGACGAGAAATGATGGCTTCTGTGCTGAAAGAAAATAACGGCATCCAGTAATCGTATACCCAGCAAAAAGTCCTTTAAAAACAAAGACCACCCACGTGAGAAGCCGCCTCACGCCCACTGGAATGGCTATAATCCCAAAGTCCAACATCCCCAAGTGCTGGCAAAGAGACGAGGACTTCATACAGTGTTGGTGGAAATGTAAAATGGCACAGCTGCTTTAGAAACGAGTTTGAAAGGTGTTTTTTTTAAAGATAAGCATCTCCTTACCATATAGTGCAGCAATCAGGCCCTGTGACTATTCCCTCAGACAAATGCAATCCAGGCCCACACAGAGGCTGGCTCCTGAATGTCCGTAGCTCTGCTGTTCACAGTAGCCCCAAACTAGAACCAACCCGAATGTCCACTAGAGATAAGTGGATAAACAAACTGTGGTGGTTTAACCACACCATAGGATATCGCCAACTAAGGAAAACCAAACTGCCAGTACCTTCAGCAACCTGGATGGGCTGTAAAATCTTATGCAGAAAATAAGAAGGCAGACACCAAAGTCTGCATTACATGACACTTTCCCGTGGAAATTCCATAAAGGCGAGGGTGTACGCATTCAGTGGTTTCTGAGCCTGGGGTACAGGTTAGCCTGGGTCATCTGGGGAGACAGACCCAGTGGGACAGACCCAGAAGCAGAGGTGAGCACTGGTGGAAACTTACCTGAGTGGTGGCGAGTGCACCCTGGATCCCACGTTCCTACCACTGCAGTCTGTGCCCTGCACAGCCATGCTCCCACAGGTCTTCTTATATCCCCAGTGCCAGCATTCAAGCCACATTTACTCCCACATAAAGTCATGACGTGGGAATTGTCATCTGTTACTAGCATTTCTTTTATTTTGATATAAAAACAGGGATTCATAGTTGACAAAGAGTTTTTAAAAAGCAGGAATGCTGAGGAACCAAGATGGTGGCAAAGTTAAACAACTAAACTGTCGCCTCGCACAACAATTTCAAAAATACAACTAAAAAACAAAACGTCTACCACACAGAACCACGGGAAAGCTGGCTGAGTGGTAGATTTACAACTAAGAAGAGAAGGGAGCGCAAACGCTGGAGAGCTGAGGTACAGAGGCGCGCGCGAAGCGGGCTGGCAGCGGGTGACTGGGTGCGCGGCTTTTCTTCAAACCTAAGGGAGACAAACTCCCGATCGCTCTGAACTCCAGTTTCTGGGGACACTCAGGGGACCCAGATGCCTACGGGGAGAAGCTGGACTCTCGGCCATCGGTCGGAGAGTGAGAGTGACTTTTTTGCAGAGGTGCGCCCAGCAATCAGGGTTTGCTGCGGCTGGAGCGCGGGGCACGGGGACTTGGAAACATGGAAAGGCAGAGACGGCTGAAGGCAGCCATGGCCATTGGCCACGCCCCAGCCTAGTGATGCCCTGAGACCCCGCCCTGCCCTGAAACCCCGCCCCGCACATTCTACAAACCCTCCCAGGCTCCACACAGCGGCCTTTACATATAAATGGCCTGTTCTGTGGCAGCTCAACCAAATTAACTGCAGCTCCAGTCAGACTGCTCCAAAACCGCCCAAGCAAAGAGGAGAAAACTGTAGCTCTTGCTGTAGCTCTTGCTGGGAGGCCTCAGACCTGCACCCCATTGGAGATCCAGACACTAGGGTATCTAGTGGTCGGTGTGGACAACACCAGATTTCAACCACTCTCATAAGGGACACATTCAAGAGGCAGACTCAGTGAGCACCACAGCCCTACTGTGTCTCCAGCACAGCAATTCTTCCGTTATAGACACAGCAGGTCCTCACAGCCAAGTGGCCTGGAGGTCAATTCCTCCCAGCGTACCAACAGCAATCAAGGCTTTTAACTACACCAAGACTTTCCACTCAGCCCACAAAGGGGTGTACCAAGAGCGACCACCTAGAGTGATTCGTGAAGCTGAGCTACCAGCCCCTATAGGTCACTGACCACACAAAGCCACTCCATCAACACAGGGAGGCAGCCAAAATGCGGAGACACCGAAGTATGTCACGAGTAGGAGAGATAGAGGAAAGCAAACTAATGGACGACACAGTGTTCAGAACCACATTGATAAGGTTACTCAAGAATCTTCTAAAAACTGCTGAGAAACTTGAAGAGACCTTCAAGGACCTTAATGAGAATACCAAAAAAAAAAAATGGAAAAGGACCAGTCAGAAATTATTCATACACTGTCTGAAATAAAGAATATACAGACACTCAACTGTAGATCACCGTACCCGAAGAGTCAAACCAAAGATCTGGAATATGAGGAGAGAAAAAAACACCCAACCAGAGAGGCGGAAAGAAAGAAGAATCCAAAAGTGTGAGGATAGCGTAAGGAGCCTCTGGGATGGCTTTAAGTGTACCAATATCCGAATTTTTGGGGTGCCAGAAGAAGAGAGAGAGCAAGATACTGAAAACCTATTTGAAGAAATAATGACAGAAAACTTCCCCTACCTGGTGAAAGAAATAGACTTACAAGTTCAGGAAGCGCACAGAACCCCAAACAAGAGGAATCCAAAGAGGACCACATCAAGACACATCATAATTAAAATGCCAAGGGCAAAAGACAGAGAATCTTACAAGCAGCAAGAGAAAAACAGTTAGTTACCTACAAGGGAGCACCCATACGACTGTCAGCTGATTTCTCAACAGAAACTATGCAGGCCAGACGGGAATGGCAAGAAATATTCAAAGTGATGAATAGCAAGAACCTACAACCACGATCACTCTACCCAGCGAAGCTATCATTCAGAATTGAAGGTCAGATAAAGAGCTTCACAAATAAGAAAAAGCTAAAGGAGTTCATCACCACCAAACCAGTATTATATGAAATGCTGAAAGGTATTCTTTAAAAAGAGGAAAAAGAAGAAAGAAGTAAAGATAAAAATTATGAACAACAAATACATATCTATCAACAAGTGATCCTAAAAATCAAGTGAATTAAAAATCTGAGGAACAGAATAAACTGGTGAACATAATAGAATGAGGGGCATAGAATGGGAGTGGATTGATAATTCTCAGGGGGAAAGGGGTGTCTGTGTGGGGGGTACGGGAAGAGACTGGACAAAAATCATACACCTATGGATAAGGACAACGGGGGGGGGGAGGTAAAAGCAGAGAGGGGGTGGGAACCGGGGGGTGGGGAGATATGGGGGGAAAAAAGGAGAAACAATTGTAATAATCTGAACAATAAAGGTTTATTTAAAAAAAAAAAAAAGCAGGAATGCTGATGGCTTAAAGATGACCTATCTTGGCTCATTCTTTCCGACAGCTTTCCTTTTATTTCTGGGAATCAGGGACTGTGGCATCCTCTCAGGTTACCTGCACAACCTCGGCCTCCATTTAGGAGAAGCGCGTTCCTTAAGGAGCTGTGCTTCATTGGGCCAATTGGCACTGCTCGGACACGCTTGGTTGTTGCTATGCTTGGCGGCAGATCTGTGGGTGGGGGGTTCTCCAGGTGTGTCCACAGCAGAAACGCTCCTCAGAGGCAGCAGCCATGGCCTCCAAAGGAAGGCTGGTCAGTACTGACAGCCAGCATGTCGAGTCCCAACTCGGGCGCCGCCTACCCACCAGGGCCCTGCCCATTGGCGCTGGGTGCAGAGATCCTGGGCTGTCGAGAGTTGGGGGTGAGGCGGAGATGTCAGCGCCACTTTGTGAAGCATTTTCATAGGAGGGTTTTTCTGGAGCTTTGATGGTGCTGAGTCCAAACACAGCTGCAGAAATAAGACAAACCTGGGTTAATCTCCGAAAGCATACCTCTGCATACTAGTACTCTCCACCTAGACTATTCTAGAAAAGGCAAAGACCACACAAGTGCACACACCGTGGTTTCCAAGAGACGCTGTTCCCACATGTCTGGGCTGCACACTTGTGAGGGGACAGCGACGGGTGTGCGCGTGAGGTCCAGGCTGTTCTCACAGCAACTCCCCCCACAACTGGGGCAGCGTAAGCATAGACATCCCCCCTCACCGTCTGGGACAGTCTAAGGTTAAGGTGGGGGGGTGGCTGCTCTGAAGCTTCAGGGGTTTGTTGGCATCTCTGGCGTCTCCGGCTTGTCTCGCCCGAGTCCTGCTGTTCACGTCACGTGTTCCCATGTGTGTGCGTCTGCGCCCATTTCCCCTTTGAGAAGGACACCACTGTGTTGGATGAGGGCATACACTGATGACCTCAACTTAACCCACTACACCTGCAGTGGCCCCACTTCCAAACTAGGCCGCTAGTTTGGGGGGGCCATAGCACATGATCCGTGTTATTCTGAAATAGCTTTGCTCGCTAGGGGCCCCTGTGAGGGTCTCAGGCAGCTCGAGGACCCTGACATCAGTTCCACTCACATTTGTCTGTCAGCTGTGACCTCACTGTTGCTTCCTTTTTAAGATGATTTTTTGAGATGAATCTCTAATTAGTCGGTGAAGGTCATAGGGCAACGCTCATTTTTTCAATGAACCACCTGTTGGTCAGCACCGTTTATTTCTATCTGTTGTTCATCTGACTGGGAGGGTTTTACTAGTTTAACTGGATTGGGAAGCAGAAAGCTTAGGGTGTTGGCTTTGTAATCAGCAGCTCTCCTGTTGCTCACTTCTGTTCTCATTAGTGGGGTTTACAGCAGCGGTCGCCAACCTTTCGGACCTCATGAACCACCAGTGGTCCGTGGACCACCGCTTGGCGACTGCTGGTTTACAGGGATGGACCCGGGTGCCAGGGTCTAGCTTAGGCCCCAATGACGGGTGAGTGACAGACGCAAGAGGCACCTTTTGCCATGTCTCCTCTGCTCATGGGAGAGAAATGCATCTTCCCATGGAGTTGCCCCAAATAGACTGGCTGGTGTCTGCGCTTCATCCCTGGTGGCTCCTCGCTGTCACTCCATGTCCCATGGCAGCAGCCCCTGCTCTTATCTCGCAGGGTGTCATCGGCCAGGGTGTCCCTCCTCGCACCTAGGCGCTGACAGGAGCTGTCCCTGGACAGTGTTGGCGCCTTCAGGGCCTGTGACACCTTCCTGTTCTAGACCCTCAGACCGTCTGTCAGCAGAAGGCTCGTCCATCACCCATATCTAGGTCACAGGTCTTTCCACTGTGGCATCTCCACTGTGGAAGGCCAGCGCTCAGGGTCACCTGCACTGGGACTGGGACTCGCAGGACACAGGCTGTCCCACGTGATGCCTGCGCATCAAGGGGCCCCGCCCCCTCCCCGCTTCACCGCTCAGGGTCACCCCCGCAAGTCTCTGTGGGTTGTTTGTGCACAGATGGTTCCTGCTTCTGAGTGTGACTCTTCAATGTGGGGGGGCGGGGGGTGATTGCTGCCGTCCCCTGTAAGTGGCTGAGTGGCACCTGGAGACACAGGGTCCGTGGGTCTTGTCCAGGCCCCACATGCCCCCGGGATGATGCAGGTGTGTAACCTGCATTCTTTCACATGGTATTAAAATTTCACATCCCGAGTCAGAGTTAATATAACCTGAACCAGGTGTCTGTGCGAACAGCCCCTGTTACTGCAGATGCTCCAAACCCCACTGAGATCGAAGCCCTCCACTCGAGCGCTCTCTCCACAAACAAGTGTAAGCAGCTCCCTCGTCTTGCTTTCTCCTCGCTGATCACAAAGTACATGACGTTCAAATTCTACTCAGTGGAAAAGGAGGTCGGTTTTCCCAAATCCCATTATTCTAGAATGGAAACACTTACGTGGAAATTATTTCAAGATTTCAGGATCTGCCACAGGGGGTTTCTGAAGGATGACTTGGCAGGAACCTTCCTTCCTCTGTGGACGTTTCAAACAGATCACGTGCACAACAGCGTGAGGTCAGCAGCTGTCCCCTCACAATTCACGCACCGCGCTCTCCACTGCGCCTCCCAGAGGGGCCTTTCATCGCCGTGCGGGGTGTGGGAGTTACATCATCGGTTAGAATGCTGGGTACGACTTCCTGCTTGCTACAGCTACAGAGCACAAATACATCTTTTTCCGTGTATCTGTATATTTGTCATTTTTAAGTTTCAGAAGGCCTTACCTAAAGAGTAATTTTGACTGCATTGCAGCTACTCAAAGGCCATCTCCTCATGGGAAACATTCATGCCTTCATTCCTTCAAGTGACATTCACGTTACCCTGCGCTGGCCGGCACTGAGGACGGCAGATTGCTTCCGTGCTCAGTGTCTCGGGCTGGGCACTGAGCCTCACGCGCCTCACCCGCCCTCGCCACAGGCTCAGGAGGGCGAGGGCCATCACGGTGACTGCGGCACCTTTCCTGAGTCAGTGCCAGCAAACACAGCACACGCTCCCCACGTGTTCTCTCACGACAACTCTGAGGAAGAATTTTTATCACGGATTCCCTGTGAGGAAGCTGCACTTTAGGAGGGTCGGGGAGAGGCCGGGGACGTGTGAGAAAGCGATGGGGACTGTCTGTGCCTCTGATGGAACCTGAGGGCCGTGTGCAGAGGCAGCTCTGGGCAGCAGGGCACTAACACGTCCCAGAGGGCCCGACACTCGTGTTCACGTCTGAGCCTTTGCACACTTGGGCAGATTACTGCACAAATGTGCAGGGGGTGCTCTTCTAACTGCCTCGGGTTTCGGGAGGTCTCTGGTGGGTTCCGTGTATCAGGTTCCGAGCACATGTGGGCTGTCCCTTCAAGCACACCCCCTCCTGGGAGGTGGCCAGTGCCCTCACTGAGACGCAAGCCTCCCTGCTCCCCTGGGTGCTGCTCCTACCAGGACGGGGTCCTTCGGTGTGGACCGCGAGTGCCAGAGAGTTAGCACTGAGGTGCAGCTGCGGAGCTGGTTCAGGAGAGGAAAGTGGCCTCTCCTGTCAGCGGGAACTGAAGGCGGAACAGGCTCAGCCACTTGCACTTGGGTGAAATGGTGCAAACCTTTGCACATCACTCCCTGCCTATTGGTGGTCTCTTTAGCAAAGGCGGGGCTTGGGTGGGTGTCTGTTCAGTTTCTGCTTGAGTCCTGAGGGTCTGTGGGCAGTGCCATGCCACTCCGTGTGGCCTGGGGTCCCTGCCTGCAGTCCAGCACAGCCAGGGACCAGCCCCTCCATCGAGATGGCAACTCAAATCCCAGCCCTCGCCTGCCTGTGTGGATTTGATAAAAGAGACTCAGTTATGGTGTTTCCAGCTCCTCATTGTGCCCATCAGCAGATGGCGCTGCTGCTGCCGAGAAGCAGTGGTCGCCCCCATCCCTGCCCTGAGGGCAGGGAGAGTGAATGGCCCGCTGTGGCCCACAGGCGTGGATCACACAGGCTGCCGGGAGGTGCCTCTGCCCGAGATGTGCAGTAATCAGGTAATGAGGACAGAGATAATGAGTGTCTTCAGAAAACCTCGTGTAAACCCACTCTTGGTTGATTGTGAGCAACAACAAAGAGGCTGTCGCCTGCAGCTCGGAGCAGCCTGATGCCTTCAGCAGAGCCCTCCTCCCACCACTCCTCCTCGCTGCCCTGCGAGCACAGCCCTAATCACTTTCAGATGATCCCTCCCAGTGCAGCAGCCAAGGCCAACTTGTGAAAGTTTTAAAAGGGAGGTTCAGGGTGAGGAAGAAGAAATGGGCACAGCTGTGATCTTTGAAACCAGGGAGAGAAGCATGTACTGGGCTTGGGAAAAGGAGGGAGACAGAGACAGAGAGGGAGCTTGTGACAGAGATAAAGATAAATACAGAGACAGAGGTAGAGAGAGAAAGAGAGAACTAAAGATCAGTAAGCTTGAAGATATGTCAACAGAAGGTCCCTAACTGAAAAGCAAACAAAAAAAGAATGAAAGAAAGTTTCAAGGTCCAGGTGAGGCCGTGTGCCCCTGGATCCGGGTGAGGCTGGGTCCCGGGTCCAGGTGAGGCCGCCCCCCTGGGTCCGAGAGAGGCCACGCGCCCCTGGGTCCAGGTGAAGCTTGATCCCGGGTCTGGATGAGGCCGTGCGCCCCGGGATCCAGGTGAGGCTGCGTCCCCGGGTCCGGGCAAGGCCGCGTGCCCCTGGGTCCGGGTGAAGCTGAATCCCGGGTCCGGGTGAGGCCGTGTGCCCCTGGATCCGGGTGAGGCTGGGTCCCGGGTCCGGGTGAGGCCGCCCCCCTGGGTCCGGGAGAGGCCACGCACCCCTGGGTCCGGATGAGGCTGGGTCCCGGGCCCGGGTGAGGCCGCGCGCCCCTGGGTCCGGGTGAAGCTGAATCCCGGGTCCGGGTGAGGCCGTGTGCCCCTGGATCCGGGTGAGGCTGGGTCCCGGGTCCGGGTGAGGCCGCCCCCCTGGGTCCGGGAGAGGCCACGCACCCCTGGGTCCGGATGAGGCTGGGTCCCGGGCCCGGGTGAGGCCGCACGCGCCCCTGGGTCCGGGTGAAGCCATGCGCCCCTGGGTCCGGGTGAGGCCACGTGCCCCTGAGTCCGGGTGAAGCTGTGCCCCTGGGTCCAGGAGAGACCAAACCAGAGGGAGTCGGACCTGCATTACCACCATTTGTCCACCATCCAGAGCTGAAAAGTCAGTGCCGACATGTACACATAAGGAACTGGTGGACATTGAAATTGGGTCTCAAAAGAACTGTTGGTCCAGAAAGAAACTCACTACAGACTGATTCATTTGCCTGTCAGCATAACTATTATTGCTCGTCTCACATTCGGTTCTTATAAGTATATTTCTAGTAACACATGATCTCACTCATCTAGGGGAAATGATGAACAACATAGACTGATGAACAAGAACAGACCCAGAAACAAGGAGGCATCGATCCGACTGTCGGGCCTCAGAGGGAAGGTAGGGGAGGGTGGGGGTGGGGGGAGAGATCAACCAAAGGACTTGTGTGCATGCATACAAGCCTAAACAATGGTTAAGGACAACAGGGGGGTGGGGGCATCCGTGGGGAGGGGTTTGGGATGGGAATGGGGAATGAGAACAAATATGTGACACCTTAATCAATAAATTAAAAAAAAAAGTAAGTTTTAAAAGAAGCAGGAGAGAGGGCTGCAGCACTCTAGGACAATTACAAACAGGCAACACACACTTAATGGGGATAACAGATGAAGGAGAGGCTAGAGCAGAACAGTTAAAGTAATAATAGCTAAGAATTTTCCATATTTAATGACAGACACAAAAAATTCAGCGAGTTCAGAGAACACTGCACAATACATACTAAACATACACCTTGGTGTCTCATCCTCAAAGTGCACAAAGGAAAAAATCTTGAAAGAACAGAATTGAAAACCCACCGAACCTATAAAGCAGGGAGGAGGATAACAACCCCATCACTGTCATGTGGAAGAGATGAGAGTGGAGGGACATATTTTAAGTGCTCCAAGGACAAACTCACCAACCCAGAATTCAATACCCAGTGGGTTATCCTTCAGATGTGAAGGAGAAATATATTCTCTGAGAGGAACAAAAGCCGAGGGACTTCATCGCCAGCACACCTGCCCTGCAAGAAATGGTAAAAGAACTTCTTCAGAAAGCAGGAAAATGACAAAAGCAGAAACTCATGTCTGCATAAAGAGAGGAAGAGCTTTCGGGAAGGAGAGTGACATAAAGTAAAATGTCGCCTTCTCCTTGTCTGGCATGTAATGTTTGTTCAAAATAATGGGAATAACTTTTTGGGTGATTATAGCATAGGATGGGCAAAATGAGTAACATTGTGCCATCATGGAGGGTCAGGAGTATTGGGAAGTCTCTGTAATGAGGTGCTTGCACTGCCCACAAAACGTGTGATGATATTTGAAAGTGGATGTGATTACCTGTAAGTGTACAGGACACACATAAACATGCTTTAGCAACATATAATTTAAAAAGTTTATTTTTAATTATAATTGACTAGAGGCCCAGTGAGGAGAGGCCCTCAGCCAGGCCTGCACCCTCTCGCAGTCCTGGAGCCCTCATCAGACATCCCCCCGAGGTGTCCTTAGCGCTTCTGCGGAGGTGGGAGAGGCTCCCGCCACTGCCGCTGCACTCACCAGCCATGATCCCAGCTTCTGGTGGAGCGGTGCTCCCCCTGTGGGAGCTCACTGACCACCGGGGCCAGTTCCTATATTGAGTGTCTGCCCCCTGGTGGCCAATGTGCATCATAGCAACTGGTCAATTGGTTGTTTGGTTATAACAGTCACTTAGGCTTTTATATATATAGACTAGAGGCCCGGTGCACGAAATTCATGCACGGGGGTGCGGGGGGGTGTCCCTCAGCCCAGCTTGCACCCTCTCCAATCTGGGACCCCTCGAGGGATGTCTGACTGCCCGTTTAGGCCCGATCCCACCGGACATCCCTCTGACAATCCAGGACTGCTGGCTCCCAATTGCTCACCTGCCTGCCTTCCCCTAACCACTTCTGCCTGTCAGCCTGATCACCCCCTAACCACTCCCATGCCAGCCTGATTGATGTCTAACTGCTCCCCTGCCAGCCTGTTTGCCCCCAACTTCCCTCCTCTGCCGGCCTGGTCACCCCTAACTGCCCTCTCCTGCAGGGTTGATCGCCTCCAACTGCCTTCCCTTGCAGGCCTGGTCCCTCCCAACTGCCCTCCCCTGCTGGCCATCTTGTGGTGGCCATCTTGTGTCCACATGATGGCAGGATCTTTGATCACATAGGGGCAGCTATCTTGATCTTGTGTGTTGGAGTGATGGTCAATCTGCATATTACTCTTTTATTAGATAGGATTGAGGCCTGGTGCACGGGTGGGGACCAGCTGGTTTGCCCTGAAGGGTGTCCTGGATCAGAGTGGGGTTCCCTTGGAGCATGGAGAGGCCTGGGCGAGGGGCCTGTGGTAGTTTGCAGGCCAGCCACGCCCCTGGCGACACAAGCAGAGGCCCTGGTATCTGGAATTCATTTACCGTCTACAATTGAAACTTTGTAGCCTGGAGTGAAGCCAAGCCTCCTGCTCTATCCGTGGATTTGTTTACCTTCTATAATTGAAACTTTGTATCCTTGAGTGGAGGACTGGGCCCGCCAGAGTGTGTGGAAAGCTTGGCTTCCTCTGTTGCTGGGGAAACCCAAGCCTCCCTTCTGGTAGCCATCTTGGTTGGGCTTAATTTGCATACTCGCCCTGATTGGCTGGTGGGCGTGGCTTATGTAGTGGAGTGATGGTTGATTTGCATATTACTCTTTTATTAGAGAGGATTATTGACTATATTCCCTCAGCCATACTTTACATCCTGTGACTGTTTTTATAACAGGCCATTTGTACTTCCCAAGTACAGGCCATTTTCACTCCAAATCCCCTCCCATCTGGCAACCATCTTTTCTCTGACTGACTCATTTCACTCAGCACAATACCCCTAGGTCCATCCATGTTGTTGCAGCTGCTGAGGGTTCCTTCTTTTTATGGCTGGGTAGTAGTCCCATGTGCATATGCACCACTTTACCCACTTGTAGAGATGTGTACTTAACATGCTAAGAGAAAGGGGAAAATGAAATCATATAAACTGCTCACTTAAAATCAGAGAAGTCAGGAAAAAAAGAAACAAAGAATAAGCATAATGAATAGAGACCAGTTATAAGAATGGTAGCATTAATTCAGCGATATCAACAGTCTCTTTAAACATTGGAGCTAAATACACCAGTTAAGACAAAGACTACCAGAATTCATTGTAAAAACAGACTCAACTATACTGTATATTGTCTAAGAGAACCCACTATACATGTAAACACACAGCTGGATTACAAGTGAGAGGAAGCGGACAGAGGAACCAGCCAGAACTGAAAGGAAGCTGGAGTTGCTGCATCAATTCAGACAGAGCTGACCCAGAGCAAGGACGAGAGCAGAACAAAGAGTCTGTAAGGAACTCTAACAAGGGAAGGGAGACACGTGATTTACCCATGGCTCTGGCGGTTTCTAGCAGCACCAATAACTCAAGAAAGATGCAGGATAAAGGATGCTTTTCTAAGACACCCAGAGGGAAATAGTGCTTGAATAGCCCTTACCTCCGGTTCTTCAGTGTGACCACCGAGCAGAAGGCCTTGCTGTCCACCCACCCACCCTCCAGGGCATGGAGAACGCAGTGTCTCGGTCACAGGGGCCCACCTTCCTGCGCTGCCCAACACTGAGCCTCGCCGGCTGGGCGGACAGCCAGCTGTTTAATATCAAGGCGACTTTACAGAAAAGAGGAAGAAGGAGAGGAGACGAGGATGGACCAGTCTTGGTTGCCAGCCACGACCTTGCTGTCCACCTGTGTCCTTACTCTCATTTCGCAGAATGCACACCTTACCAAGCAGTCATTCAGTGACAAACTACCTAGTGGTACTATTTTCTCAGTGCACATCATGAACGTTAAAGAAAAGGATAAAATGAAAAAGGCACGCCTTCTTGAAAACATGAATTTTGATTCACGGTCTTACACAGCAGAGATTCTCTGGGAGGGCGAGTGGCACAAGGTGGGCAGGACGCCAGCGAGGGCCCAGAGCCCGGCCGCTCAGAGCTGTTCAGGAGGGCTGTTCAAACGCGTTTATACAGAACCAGTTGTCCATGACACTTGACAAGTGCCGTTACTCCAGGGCTGCTCCACCAGCATAGAGAGCAGGACGTGGGCGATGTGGACACTGAGGTGGTGGGGTCAGTAATAGCACCAGATGGGGGCTGTAAAGGCTCCTGGAAGTGCCTCGCAGGCACCCAATAAGCAGTTTACTGTTCCAAGGACAGCAATCCAACACTTCAGCTGAGTCATAAAACATACGCCCGACGCGGCAGTAACATTTTATTTACTTCATGTGGAGGTGCCAGAGACCCCCCCGTGGCGGGCGCAGGGGAACGCAGCACCTTCCCATGTCTGCAGAAGAGGAATAGAGGGCCATCACCTCCCAGAAACAGCGCCGTTTCCCCAGCGTCTGCCTGCGCCCCGTGAACCCTGCCCTCGGGCTCAGGCCCGTGGAGGGGCGTATTCCTGTGTCTCCAGCCAGTTGTCCTCCTTTCAGCCTTACCTGCTCTTGTTTATTTCCAGATCTGTCATGACCCAAGCGACTTCCCTGCCAGTGATTGCACGGCAATGAAAGACCGGGCAGGACTAGAAACGCCCTTGCTGGGCCCCGCGTGTGCGGTTCACGGTCCTGCCAGATCCGGGCAGGGGCTGGGCTTGCTTCCTCCTCGCCCCCAAGTTCCTGGTTTGGGAGCAGCTGGTGTCGGCATGACCCACGCTGGATGTCATGCGCTCTTAATGAGATTTCACACTTGGGCTTTTCAAAGGTTTGCCGAGGGACTCGCTTTAGAACTGCTTTAACCTTGGGAAGCATGTGAAGTGTGTCACACCCATGCTCACGGACTCGGTGCGTCTTTAATGGGGGGGGAGGGGGAAGCGAGCCCGTGGGCCCACGCTGTCATCGCTGGTGCTGAGCGCTCGGGCAGATTCAGTGTCTCAGTTCCTTCAAGTTGAAAATGGTGCCTGGCTGGCGTCGCTCAGTGGTTGAGCGTCAACCTATGAACCAGGAGGTCATGGTCCCATTCCCCGTCCGGGCACATGTCCTGGTTGTGGCTAAATCCCCAGTGAGAGGTGTGCAGGAGGCAGCCAATCAGGGATTCTCTCTCATCATTGATGTTTCTATCTCTCTTCCTCTCTGATACCAATAAAAACATTTTTTTAAAGAAAACGGTAACAGTTCTGTGACCCTGTGGTAACTTAGTCTGAGTCGCCACACACTCGATCAGATGGGGATCCTGTGGAGCTGGACCGAGTCACGTCCACCACCATCTCCAGGGCGCATGCTGGGGTGTGTGCAGGTGTCAGGTGTGTCCGTAAAACTTGGAGGGAAGCCACTTCCCCTGTAGCTGGTGAAGGAAGCCACGGTCTCTCCACTTCCCTGTGGTTTGCCACGTGGGGACGGCGGCTTTGGGCGGAGAACGCTGTGGATGCCTTTGGTTTGGATGGGTTGTGGCGTCACCACGTGGCTTACTTCCGTGGGCAGTTCAGGTTTCCTGGTGCAGGAGCAGCTCCCAGAATCCTCACCCATCGTGTCCCCTCGCCTGACCCATAACATGAGGGGTCAGCGTGGAAGTGTCCTCTGGGCCTGGGACCGGGCTGAGGGGAGGGTCACCAATGGAGAAGGAACAAGGCTCGAGGGAGTGGCCCCAGGAGCCGTTCTGTAGAAAAGGCTTCCAACTTCTGTGCTTGTAAATTAGCAGGCTCCAGCCAAGCCTGGTCCAGACAGAAGTCCTCTCTACCGAGAATGTCCTGTCAGGACGCAGTGGCCGACACGCAGCGTGCACATGGAATAGATATGTTTGTGGTGATCGTGCCACCTAGGATTTATCAGAGCCCTGTCAGCAGGTGCACACCTGGAGGGCATTGGCAAGGCAGGTGTTTCCTACGCAGTCAAAACACCTATTTGTGGCCGGCCATCATTAACAACAAGGATAGAGCCCCCGCACCTGTGGAAGCCGTTTTCTTTCTCTTTACGGGAAACCACATTAAAATAGAAACAGCCGCTGGCATGGGAAAAGGTGGTTAAATGGTATGCAGAAAAACAGGGAAAACTTGGTGCATATGCGGTAATTATTCAACAGAAATATTATGTTTTTATATGGATTTTGTTATGCTTGGAGCATTTGTCAGATTCATAAAATGTATCAGTTGTTGTGCTTTCTCTTAGTGATAAGTTTACTCTTACACGAATTTTCTAGTTGTGCTTTGGTGGTGTTTTTCAAGAGGGCTCCCTAAATGATTTCAGTGTCAGACCCGGAATCCACCCCAAATTACTCATGAAACTGAGCCTTGCTGACATTTAACAGACGAGAGGATGTGCTTTATACCATAATTATGTGGTAAATAACAGGCTTCATCACCCAGAAACCCTCTGCTGGTCCCTGTGAGGGAGAAGGGGGGTGGTCTAGTTAGCTGGGAGCAGGGTGCCCTGGTGCCGTTTTACAATGAGACAGCGCCCCCTGGTGTCGCAGCCTCACCATGCAGGCAACTCAGGGTGCTGTGAAGAGGGAACCCTCCTGGCACCTGTGGGAGCGGGTGGGCACATGCTCTCTTGTCCCCTTGGGAGGTTGTTTTCTGTGCTTTTCTCCTCCAGGTTCTGCAGCTGTGCTTTCTTCTGCATCTGGGACGGCTGACAGATCTCAGGGTCACAGCTGCAGAACCCAACATCTCAGAACCCCATTTCAGGGGGAGGGTTGACCTGGGAAACAGGAGTGACAGCTCAGCGGCAGGAGGGACCCGTGTTCGGTCCAGCCTCGGCCAGCACAGAGCTTGGTCCACCTTGCAATGTGTCCTCGGGCCGAGTGTGCTCGGGCCAAGTGTGCAGGCAGAACCTGTAGCCGAGAGTCCTGCGTCGGCTGACTTCCGTCGCCTCCTGTCCTTCCTGAGTCCAGCGTGATGGGAACCCACGAGTCCAAGTGGGAGTAGGGAGAACTCGGAAGGAAGACCTGGTTTGCTTCCCTTGCAGTGACCAGGGAGAGGCCTTCCTCTCTTGGAGTGTGTGTGTGTGTGTTAACCAGAGGGAAGGGATCAAGTACATGGTGACTGAAGAAGATGAATGTGGGAGGTAAACACACAGTGTGATGTAATGAAGCATCAGATGGGGCAGCCTGAGGGTCGTGCTGTTCTCAAGGCCATGTTGTATCACTGTTAAGCTGTTGTGCTTTCATGAATGTAGTACAGGCTTTACTTCTTTTTTTATCTATATACTAGAGGCCCGGTGCATGAAAATTCATGCACTGGAGGTGGGGGGTCCTTCAGCCCGGCCTGCCCCCTCTCACAGTCCGGGAGCCCTCAGGGGTGGGAGGCAACCCGGCGACCAGGAGAAGGCAATCACACCTCCACTGCTGCCACTGCCGGCAGCGCAAGCCTTGGCCAGCCCTGGTTACCTGAGCCTCAGGTGGCCCTGGGTGGCTGGGCAGCCGCCATCCAAGGTTTGCCTGTGCCTCGGGCCGGCCCTGGGCGACTGGGGGGCTTAGGGGACTGGGCACCACCATCTTGTGGCTGTGGGCACCACCATCTTTGAGAGTGTGACAGTCAATTAGCATATTCCCTCCTTATTGTCTGTGGGCACCACCATCTTTGTGAGGACTTGACGGTCAATTAGCATATTCCCTCTTTATTACATAGGATATAAAAGGCTAAGTGTCTGTCCATCGGACCGGTAGCTATGATGCGCACTGACCATCAGGGAGCAAACGCTCAATGCAGGAGCTGCCATGATGTGCACTGGCCATTTATTTACTTATTTTTTTATTTTTAATTAATTGCACTTTTGAAACTGTCCACTGGTTGTCCTTGGCACCAATTCAAGGCCAACAGGAATCGCCAATTTTGGGTGCAGTGGAGAAGGAAACTTTACTCAGTGCAAATAGCTCAACAGTGATACAACATGGCCTTGAGAACAGCGTGGCCCTGAGGCTGCCCCACCAGGCAGCCCTGGGGCTGGACGCAGAAACGGAAGGGGGCTCCATCTGTGGTGGAAAGTGTGCTCCTGGAACCAGAGAGGGGAGCTGGCTTATATAGGCAGAAGTCCCTGCCCCCAGCCCCTGATTGGTCAAAACAGCCACTCTGATTGGTCAGAGCTGCACAGCTCTGAAAGCCTCCGGCCTATTGGTTGAGAGACCCCAGTGCAGAATTGGCTGCTAGGCTTGGTTTTGTGTTTTGTTTTGTTTTCAGCCCAGTTAGCCACCAGGAGCCCTTCCTACCGGTGTCTTCTTTTTTCTTTTCTTTTTTAAATAGTTTGGGTTCACAGTAGCCTGAGTTGGCTGATCGGTTCATTCCAAAGACAAGATTGGGCTTCTAGTGACATTCTCCACAAATTTAGTGAGTTCTTTTCACTTTAAGGTCCTCAATGAAGTGTATTTCAAGCATGTCTGTAATGTATAAGACAGCAGAAACATATTCTTTATAATTATGTGAACTTAGGATAAGGATGTTTGCTCTTAACTTACAAACGTGTTCACGGGTTCTCAGAACCACTCAAAGGTGCGAGAGCACAGCCCTCTGACGTGCACGCCTGCGCCACAGCCACACGCCGTCCATGGCTGGTTGGCTTCTTGAACTGGGTCGGTGGTGGGTGCCGGGCACGTGAAGCCAGAAGGGCTGGAGCTGTGGCTCCCCACGGGGCGACGGGGCTCCTCGGGGGACATCTTCAGTCTCTGGTTGTCACAGCGAAGGGGCTGCTCCTGGCATCTCGCGAGGAGAAGCCAGCAATGCTGGTCGATGGCCTGGGGTGCACAGGACAGCCCCACCGCCACCCAGCGCGCGCGAAGGCGGAGCTCAGACCAGGAACAGGAACGGGCGAAGGGGTCCAGTTTCAAGAGAAAAATGAAGCGGGGGTTGTGCCTTGATGAATGTAGTACAGGATTTACTTCTTTTGTGTATAAAAGGCTAAGTGTCCGTCCATCTGACTGTAACTATGATGCACACTGACCATCAGGGGGCAAACGCTCAACGCAGGAGCTGCCATGATGCGCACTGGCCATTTATTTATTTATTTATTTATTTATTTATTTATTTATTTATTTTTAATACATTTTTATTGATTTCAGAGAGAAAGGGAGAGATAGAAACATCAATGATGAGAATCATTGATAGGCTGCCTCCTGCATGCCCCCTTTTGGGGACGGAGCCCACAACCCGGTGATGTGCCCTTGACTGGAATGAATCTGGGACCCTTCAGTCCGCAGGCCGACGCTCCATCCACTGAGCCAAACCAGCTAAGGCTGTATTGGCCATCCTACCTAATAAAAGGGTAATAAGCAAATTGACCCTAACGGCGGAACGACCAGTTGCTATGATGCACACTGACCACTAGGGGGCAGACGCTCAATGCAGGAGCTGGCCCCTGGTGGTCAGCATGCTCCCACAGGGGGAGCTCGGCTCAGCCATGAGCCTCTCCTGCCTCCTCAGCAGCGCTAAGGATGTCTGACTAGGGAAGTGGGCCTAAGCCGGCAGTCAGACATCCCCTGAGGGCTCCCGGGCTGCCAGAGGGATGTCTGACTGTCAGTTTAGGCCCAATCCCCCAGGTCTCAGCTGGCAGGTGGACATCCCCTGAGGGATCCCGGACTATGAGAGGGCCCAGGCCTGGCTGAGGGACCCACTGAGTGCATGAATTTTTGTGCACCAGGCCTCTAGTTTAAAAATAAATGGCACCACAGACCTGGTGCCAACAAACCAACACTGGGCTTCCCCCAAGTGGGACTCAGGCCTCGCCACCACCAAGAGTGACACCCCGCCAAATCGCAGCCAATGCTGCCAAGACCCCATGGCGCAAAATGCAGCCCTCAGCCCAGCCCGGAAACAGTTGCTGTGGGCGCTGGGTAATGACGTTATGTAGCAATGCCCAGCTTCCTTGCCCTACGGATTAGCCTCCTTGGAGTTTCTGCAGCCCAGGAACTTGACTTGCTTTATATCCAGGTGCAAGCATTTCACACTTTAACCCAATGTCTGTGAAGCGTTTTCCCTGCCTCATCTCATTTGATCCTCACAGAAATCCTGGAGTAGGTAGATAGGAGACTTGGTGGAATCCTATTTTCTTTTCGTTAGCCAGAAAATGGAGATTTAGAAAGCTTAGAAGCTTGAACTGACTGAAAAGAAGAAATGGTGGACCTTGAAATGACTTGAGGTTTTCTCACTGCAGAATATAGGCAAACGCTGCAGTTAAATATTTTACCCTTTGTTCTCCCTGCGTGATCTACAATAACAATCTGCTTCGTGTTGGTATTTACTGCTGTGTGGCTGACAATTACCTGAAAGAGAAGTTGGGGTGCTTCACTGGGCTGGAAAAAGTTTAGCTACATCAGAAAGCAGGTCTAAATAAGCAAGTTTATTCTATACGTATAAAAGGCTAAGTTGACTCATGCATGCACAATACATATAAAGCTATCGCTGGCACCAATTGCACATGTGTGTTTCGATCTGTCATTGTTTATCGTGAATTTGGTTGACACTTCTATTATAGAGAGAAAGGGCAAATAGCAATATTAAAATATTTCTTCTAATTAATTTCCTTTCAATGTGCATGAATCCGTGCACCAGGACACTAGTTGAGATATAATTGACGTATAACATTTTATTAGTTTCAGGTGTACAACCTAATGACTTGATACCTGTATATGCTGTACAGTTTACCCTTAAACAACATGGGGGTTAGGGGTGCCAGCCCCCACACAGTCAAAAATTTGTGTGTAACTTTTGACTCACCCAAACTTAACTACTAATAGCCTACTGTTAGTTTTAAATAGCCTTAAACCATTAACACATATTGTTGTATGTTACATGTATTACACGCTGCATTCTTACCGTAAAGCTACAGAAAAGGGAATGTTAAAGTCACAGGGAAGAGGAAATGCACGTACAGTGTTGATTGAAAACCCTGCAGGTTGGAAGGGGTGGGGTCTGTGGTGCAGGAG
The DNA here is from genome assembly GCA_025583905.1 of Ia io. NCBI lineage: Eukaryota > Metazoa > Chordata > Mammalia > Chiroptera > Vespertilionidae > Ia > Ia io. Next base: position 486,611 of record JAJQQW010000005.1, on the reverse strand, counting down.
GAGCAGCGGCCCCGGCAGAACTGAGGTGACCTCACAGTCCGCAGGGACCGGGGACTGGCTGGGAACACGCACGACCTGCAGTTCTCAGTCCTCGTGCCCTGGCCTCTCGGTTCGGGCCCTCCTCAGCTCTCGTCCTGCTGCTGGCCCAGCAGGATGCAGCCTCTTCTCTCCCCACAACCCACCTTCCACTTTGTTCCCTGCCCTGGGTGACGCTGAATTAACACCCAGGTGCACAGGTTCACAGCAGTGCCGAGGCAGTGACCACCCACAGCACAGGCTTCCCAAGGTGAGGAGGCATTCACCCTGGGATCCCGCCTCCGTGCGCTGGTCCGGACAAGTGGAGCCGCACCTGGATCAGGTCCAGGTAGACTCCTGCGGTTTAATGAGCTCCCAGGCCAAGGGCAGGGGAATTACTGGAATGACTGGCTGTGTTTTGAAGAAGGAGCACGTAGCATTTAGACTAAGTAGAGTCCTCTCTTTCATCTGCGGCCAATTAAATGCCTGAAAAGAGATGAAAGGGAGACGCAAAGATGTATGCAAATATGACCAAATGAGAAAGCCCTTTCATCCTGAATTTATTCATAAATGTCAGTATGAACTCATGATGCATTTCCCTTAAAACAAACCAACCCAAACCAATGAAACGCGTTTCCTGGCTTTGAGAGGCCCAGCAGCGGGGCCTCCCTGTAGCCACAGGCACAGGACTGTGGTCTCTCAGTGCAGGCTTCCCGGAGGACCAGGCTCCTGTAACGATAAGGCAGGAGGAGCAGTGGGGGTAGCAGTGTTGGCAGGGACGTGGGCGCTGCTGGCGGGGTCTGGGCTTGTGGCCCACTCAGGAAGGCAGGCTCGGGCGGGGATGAGCGGGCAGGGGTCTGTGAAGCGGGAACTAATGGGGCTGCTCGCCTCTGCTGGCCCGGTGCTTAAGGAAATGTGTCGTTTCAGGGACTCGTAGGGCCGGCTGGACCGTCTGCCCCGCGGGCTTTGGAAGCTGAGCCTTCTGCTCCCACGGGCTCCGTGATGAAGCCGGCAGCTCCTGGCGGCGCCCTCCTGTGCGCCCTTGACCTGGGCTTGTGCCTGAACTGCGTGCACGGGCTCCGGAGGAGGTGGTATGCTCCTGGGAGCATGGTGGGGTCCCGCTGGCTGGCCGGGCTCCCAGGTGTCCTGGGCGGGTGGCGGGAGCTGCAGAGGGTCCCAGCCTCGGAGGGCGCCATGCCGGGTGGACGTGGGGTGTTCCTGCTCTGAAATCCCCCAGAGGCAGTCGGCGCAGCCTTAGTGTAGACTCCAGCGAACTGTGGGTGAAGGGGTCCCTTATTTTCCAGGTTTGATTTCTTTTGGGGTTTTTTTCCCCATTGACCCCCTCCGCTGGGCACCCACCCCTCCCAGGCCTTCACCACGCTACTGTCTGTCCGTGGGTTATGCATGTATGCATATAGGTTTCCCTGTTCAACTCCCCCCACCACCTCCCCAGCTCGCCTTCCCTCTGACATTCATCTGTCTGTTCGATGCTTCTGTGTCTCTGGATCTTTTTTCCTCAGTTTATTTTGTTCATTAGATTCCACATATGAGTGAGATCATGTGATCCTTGCCCTTCTCTGACTGGCTTATCTTGCTTAGCGTATGCTCTCCAGGTCGTTTATCTCAGCATACAATGAAGTGTTACACTTCCTCCTTATTTAGTCTCTATGGGTCACATAAAGTCGTCTTTGGCTTTTGTCCAAGAAAATAATACATATTCATTATTTAAGCACCAGGTAGTCAATCTAATGGGATGTAATAGTGCCCACAACCCCAGTGTTTTCCCCTCTGTACACTGCAGCCTCTCTGGTCTGGTGCAGTGGCCAGGATGGGCCACCAGGGGGCACTGGAGACTGTCCTTGGTGCCTGGTTCTACTCAGTCCCTACACTTGTTTCAGGGACTTGCTGTCAAAGAGGCAGAACACACAGAGGTGAAGGGATTAAGCAGAAAAAAAACCCTCAGAGCCACAGACAACAGTGTGGTGATTGCCAAGGGAGATGGGGTGGTGGAGGTAGAAGAGGGTAAAGGGGGGTAAGTGGTGATGAGTGGAGCCTTGCCATGGGGTGGTGAACACACAGTACAATATACAGATGATGTATCACAGAATTGTACCCTGAAGACTATACAATGTTATTAACCAATGTCACCCCAATACATTTAATAAATTTTTTTCAAAAGTAGAAAAAAATTTAGAAAGACAAATTGTATTTGTAGCAGCCCTATTTGTATCAGCCACAGACCAGTAACACCTGTAGTGTATGCACAGAATGAACAAGAATTATAAACAGCTACTGCCCGTGCACGGGTTTGTGCACACTGAAAGGAAATTAATTAGAAGGTGGCCGGTGGGGTGGGACTGGGCGAGATGGGCTGGACACGCCCTGGAGCCAACCTCCCGCAGTCTCCCCCCCTCCCCCGGCCGGCTGCACCTGAAGGGCAGTAGCTCGAAGGGCATCTGCCAAGTAAGTGGGGTCCCTCTGGCAGGTGGGGTCCCTCGGCGTGGCCTGTGGGGATCGGGCTGAAACCAGCTCTCTGACATCCCCCAAGGGGTCCCGGATTGCGAGAGGGCAGTTCTCAGGTGATGCACTCTGGAATCGGGCTCCCTCCTCTCTGGTTCTGGGTGCGTCACCCGAGAACCACCACTGCCACGTCACCGCTGCCAAGTCACTGCAGCTCAGCAGCTCCTGCGCTGAGCGTCTGCCCCCTGGTGGTCAGTGCGCGTCATACCTACCAGCTGGTCGGATGGTCAGACAGTCGCTTAGCCTTTTATATATATAGATGATGCAATAATATAATTAATCTCACAAATGTAACGTTAGAGAAATCACACCAATAGAATGCGCAGTGACTCCACTTACAGAAATTACAAAACAGGCAAACGGCCCTGTGCGGTTGGAGCAGAAGCTATGGCTGGGGATGGCTGCTTCCTAAGAGGTTTACTTTGGTGTCAACCTCAAAACAACACAGGATACATATACTGTGAAGATCTTTTAAAAGTATGTATTTTTATTGATTTCAGAGAGGAAGGGAGAGGGAGAGAGGGGAACATCAATGATGAGAGAAAACCATGGATCGGCTGCCTCCTGCACACCCCACACTGGGGATCAAGCCTGCAACCCGGACATGTGCCCTGACCGGGAATTGAACCCTGACCTCCTGGTTCATAGGTTGATGCTCAACCAGCGAGCCACACCGGCCGGGCCTATGAATCTTTCTCTTCTATAATCTTTTCCATCTACATATGCATATTTTAGGTAACATCATGGGAGGAGGTAATTCTTCACGGTGTTGTGGGTACATGTGACTGACTTTCCTTTTAGAGCCTGCCACACTGGCCCTGCTTATGAGCATCAGGCTGAGGTGACACATGGCCTCGCCCTGCTCTGCTTGTTGGGGTGTGGGTCTAGTTGCTGACACTGTGCCCGCCTGCAGGCAGCGGGGCCGGTGCCCATTGTCCATGTGCTGCCTGGGTGCTGTCTGCCGTCGCTGGTCACTGAGTCTGGGGCGCGGGGGAAGGGATAAGACCCTCCTCCCACCTCCACCCTCTGCCCCTCACTTCCCTGTGCATCTGTGGGCGCAGACCAGGAGTGACCGAGACTGGGCACAGCTATGGAGCCCCCGTGGGCGTGGGGACAGACAGGTCCTCTGTTCCGTGCCTGCGTTGGCCTTCCCCGCTATGCGTAGCCTCGAACGTCAACCTGCGTTCCAGACGCGCCCATGGGCTAGTCCGGCGTCCTCAAACTGCGGCCCGCAGGCCACATGCGGGTGTTTCTGCCATTTTGTTTTTTTTTACTTCAAAATAAGGTATGTTCAGTGTGCATAGGAATTTGTTCATAGTTTCTTTTTTTAACTAGAGTCCGGCCCTCCAACTGTCTGAGGGACAGTGAACTGGCCCCCTGTTTAAAAAGTTTGAGGACCCCTGGGTTAGTCCTTCCTGCCCAGCAGCAGGGCATTGGCAACCTTAATCTTCTTCTGGTCTGCTTTTTACAATGTATTTATTTTTTAATCCTCGCCTGAGGATATTTTTCCATTGATTTTAGAGAGAGTGGAAGAGGGAAAGACGGAGAGAAACATCGATGTGAGAGAAACACATCCATTGGTTGCCTCCTGCACACGCCCTGACCAGGGCCCGGGCTGGGGAGGAGCCTACAGCTGAGGTACATGCCTTTGACCGGAATCAAACCTGGGACCCTTTGGTCCACAGGCCAACACTCTATCCACTGAGCAAACCAGCTAGGTCTCTAGTCTGCTTTTAAACCAGACTAGACAAATGGAATTTTAAAATGCTGACCTGAAAAACAGGGAGTTATAAAGCATTTCCACCCCAATTTTCAAATCTAGCTGGAAGATTGTCAGTCCTCCTTTTAAATGTTAAAAAAAAAGCAGGTTCAATTCAGTTCATCCATTTCTTCAAAACAGGGCTGTAGAAATGGAAGCACATGTCAGAGGGGACTGGTACCGCGAGCTGGAAACTTGGACGCAGGGCTGAAACCCATCCTGGGCCTGCCCCTCCCCTCCTCCGGGGCTCCCATTGCACCCCGTCCAGGGCTTTAAATGCTGGCTGTGCCATCCAGGCTTCGGGGGAAACGCAGTTGCCAAGGCTGTGAAGGGGGTTAGCCTCTCCTGACCGTGTTTGTTGGGAAGAGAAGCTATACAAGCACAGTCTGCATCTAGCTTTCCAACAACGCAAACTCACAGTGAGCAACGTTCTTGAAATGATTTTTTTAATTAAAAGTTTTGAGTAAACATTTTAGAGAATTCATAAAAATGGCCTGAAAAGAAACGAAAGGCATTTTTTATTTACTCAAGGAGACTGAAGGTTGCTGATGCGGGTCCCTTCAGGGGCCCAGCCTGTCAGTGTTCTGGGCCAGGAACCACAGTTCCTGTGACTGTGACCCACGGGCAGATGGCAGCCCCACAGGAGGCATGGCGTCCCCAGGCCTAGGGCTCCCAGGGCGGGAATCCTGCTTCCGCCTCAGCTCTGAGGCCCCTCCCACTCGGGTCCGCCTCTCCCTCACCTCTGAATTGAGCTGTGATGTTAGTGCCGCTTCTGCTCCTACACATTTCTGTGCTGTGACAGGCGCCACACCCAGGGCCCAGGGCCCAGGGCAGCGGAGGCTCCGTCTCCTGTGTGTGCGGTCCCTTCCCCGCCCTCTCGCCCCAGCGGCGGCATCGGAGGGAGGAGGACGTGCCCTGAGGAGGGGACAGGGATGAGAGGGTGGACACGTGTGCCTCACTGCAGCTGAGGGACTAAAATGGGATGCATCCCGCCAGAGCGGCCTCTGCAGGCTTGGTGAGCCCCTCCCCGGGCAGGCACTGGGGCGTTGCTGCAGGAGCCGGAGCCTGAGACCGGGTGTGGTGGTGACCCCTGGTGCGCGCTCAGGGGTCACTTGGTATCAGTCACTGAAGTTGGGGAGAACTGTCTCCGTTCCGCCGGTGAAGGGGCGAATTCAGAGGTTAAACTGCGTGCCTGATGCTCCCCACGGCGGAGCCTGGAAGCCACGTGGGAACCCGTGTGCGTGTGCCTGAGCCCAGCCTCACGTCTGTCAGGCACGGGGCTGCGCCCACGCAGCATATCGGGGGTTAAATCTACTCCATTGTATTAATTTTTACTATTAAGTATGACTTTCCTCACTTCCTCGTCACGGTTTTTCTTCATACACTCAACAGTAAATGTCCTGAAGTTCCATAAATGTCTCCGTAAGAACAGGCAGCATTTGAGGAGGGCACAGTCCAGCATTGAAGTCAGCATGGAGAACGGAGGTGATCACAGACCGTGGCACTGGGTAGATCGCTGGTAGATGAGGATCAAACACGTGTGTGTGTGTAACTGTGGGAACCGTGCTCTTCACCCTGAGAGCAGCTGGGAGCGACGCTGGGCTCTGGCTTGTGTGTCTGAAGATTTATATCCGTAGACTCCTACGTTTTGTGTTTCTCGTGACTTGCTTTTCATAGCCAACACTTTACTTGTGCGATTAATTCACATGGAGGCATGTATTGCTTGGCTGTGTTCATGCTTGTACACTGCCACACACATCACCACCCACATCTCCTGCTTGGCGAGACTTTTTGCAGTTTTACTCTGTATCTTTAGGAAGTTTGTAGCTGCCCCCTTATGTCCATGTGAATGATTTTTCTAGACTGATCTCCATGCGCGGAGGGGCTGGGTCAGAGGGAAGCAGCCTTCACGGATGGCCAGCGCCAGTCACTTCCGGAGGCTGCCAGCCCCCTCCCCTCCGTCTTTCTCCGTCCTGGGCTCCGCTGCGTTCACATGTGAACTTGTCCATCCCACATCAGTGTGACGCGGAAAAGAAGTACAGACTCCCAATAGATGTTGATAACCTCACAGGTAATTTTCCTCATCTTTTCTTCTTCTTTTTTCTCCCCTTCTACCTGGAATCCAGGTAAATTGGTGTCACAGGAAGTTTAGCATCATATAAATTTGCTTTTTTAAAAATTTGTAGTCCTCCCTCCCCCTTCCCCCCCCCGCCTCCAATCTCAGGCCTTCGTGTTTTGGTGGGCTTGTTTGTTTTAGGACAGGAGAGTATTCATTGTAATACGCAGTCAACCTGCCCCAAAACAGAGCCATTTGCTGGGGTCCTTTATAGCCACTAAATGGAGTCGATTTCAAACTTCTGTAGAAAACCAAAAACAAACAAAACGTATGTGTTTTTAGATGCATTTTGTAATCCTTTGTTATGAAGCCCTGATGTCACTGCATGAAAACGTGAGCTTCTTCTCACCTGTCCTCCACCCTCTCCGGCTGGGGAGGAAGCGAGTCCCTGATTGGCCACACACTGTCGGGGCTACCTCCGTGCTAGTTCTGGAGGGTGACTGGGGAGGGTGGGGAGTGGGGGGGGGAGGGTGACGGGGAGAGTGACTCGGGCTTGGGCTCCCACAGCCACGTGCTGCTGGGCATGGAGTGCTCCCCTGGGCGGGCGACCGGGACCCTGGGGAGCCCTCGTGTTAATGGACCGATGTTGCTCAGATCCACACCATGGGATGCGTCCGTGAGAATGTGGAGAGTAGGTCACGGATTTACGCTCAGATGTCAAGGGACCAGACCCCAAGTCTCCGTGGGCAGATGGCAGCCCCACACAAGGCATAGAGTCCCCAGGCCTAGGGCTGCGCCTGGTGACGGAGAGCTCAGCGCCCCCTGCCGAGCACGGGGAAGTCAGTGTCCGCATGACCGAACAGACTGCATTTCCGTCTCTTGTCTGCAGCTTGAAAGGAGCTTGGATGGTCTTCCAGGCGCTCCTGGCCCTGGCGCTGCACTTGCCGAAGATGAAGTTCAGGGTAAGATCAGTAAGTCCTGGAAGGAGGCACGTCCTCTCCTGCGTGTAATTTTCCTTTCACTCTGAACCCCTACAACCGACAGTTACAGCCGAAGAGGGGAAAAGGTCGCATCCACCGGGAGCTGAGGGCTGGTCTGGCTCCAGTCTGTGGCCCGCAGGCCCAGGAGAAGGTGCGGCCATAGCTCATGTGGGCACGGCGGCGGGAGGCCCTGTGAGGCCACGTGTGCGTGTTGTTCTGCAGTGTCTGCTGCTGGACATCTTGATCTTGCCTCTGCTATAACCTTGTTTTGTGCTTGCACGTCCATTCCCATGACTCTGTGTTGAAACACACTTGAGGCCTTGGCACAGCAGTGACAGCGCTCGGCTCCTCGCTCCGCCTGTGGCGTGGGTGCTGAGTGACCACGAGGACTTACAGCCACGCTGAGGCCGGCCCTGCTCCCTGCTGACAGGCTCCCTGCTGACAGGCTCCCCTGGGGTCAGTGAAATCCCCGCCAGGGTCACACACTGTGCAGCCCCGCCCTCCCCTCTGATAAGACACCTGCTTTGCTCCAGCCGGTGCGGGAAGACACAGAGCCTGCCCTGGGTCTGTCCCTGGGAGACACACACCTGGGCACCGCTGCCGTGGCGGTGAGTGCGTGACGTCTGACCCGAGCGTTTGACCTCCCTGGTGATGTTCACAAAAGGAGAACGTCACACAGTCTAGGTCTCAGGACGGCTGATGTGGGGAAGGTGCCTGCGTGGCCGCCCTTCTGTCCCACCAGCTTCCCCTCTAGGGGCATGGCCTGCCCACCTGCTCCTCCCCGGTGTCCGTCCATCTCCTGGTCCTGCTCCCATGGTCACTTTCCATGGTCACGGGAAACACCCTGCAGCGTGCAGCGCCGGCTCCCCCACCTTGTCTTCCCTCCCAGTGAAGGGAAAACGTACTTCCCACACAGCGCGGTTTGTACGTTTACATACACTTATTCATAGCCCCTCAGATTGGAAACAGCCACGCTGTCCATCAGCAGAGAAGAGATGAACAACCGACCGGTCTATTCCCAGGGGCTGAGCCGCGGTTCTCAGGGGCGCAGGTGAATCTCATGTCCATTTCGTGAGAGAAGGCTGCTTGTTGCATTTTCCCGTTTCCACGTGTCCTGGGGAGGCAAAGGCAGGGCAGAAAGGAAAGGAGCGCTTGGGCTCAGGATGGGCGCACGGGAATCACTCGACTCGGCGTGTTTGTCGAGGGCCCTAGACACGCTAACAGCACAGAGAAGCCGGAGCCCAGTTTCTCCCATGCAGAGAAGATCAATCCTTTGAGGAAGGTCCAAAGATGAAATGCAGATTGTGACAAGTGAACTGTTACCAGTAGCACAACTCAGCAATTAACACAACTCAACAGTGTGCATCCAGAATTGGGAGAGGGGGAAGGATCCAGTGGCAAACCCTGGGGCTGTCAGGTCAGCCACGTGGGGGCACCAGAGGACCACCCATGAAACCTGCAGACATTTCCCAGGAAATTACCTGTTACAACAGCACTGGTTGGCACCTGTCAGTATAGGAGGGGCCGTTTCATTGACTGCTGGACGCAATGCCGGCCATGTCTGTTGGCCAGGAGCATGTTTCAGCAAAAGTGAGAATGGGAGCAGCAGTGGCCTGGCCGCTGGGTCCTCCAGGTTTCATGTCGTTACGTGGGTGATGACTTTGTCTTGGTCATTGTTGGAGTTGCTCAGAACCGTTTGGACCTTGTACTTCTCAGAGACTGGGCGGTAGAAAGAGAAAATAGAGAAATAAATGTAACTGTGTTGGTTCCCAAAGCAGAGAACACATCAGTCTCCTTGTTGTTGCTGGGACTGTCCCTCTAAAACCCGCCACTCAGACACCCGCTTGCCCTCCTTGGGTAGAAGTATTCAGGAGTGCAGTAGAGCTCAACCCCCAAATGATCGGCCATTGGGGGGTTCCTCAATGAATACTGTTTGCACTCGAGACCACAAGCCTACACCCCCTGGTAGTCATTAACCCCCTTTTGAAATTGTCACTATTACAGAAGATGTTTATCCCCCAGTTTTCAACTTTGCCTCATGTCAGGACAAGAAATGACTTCAAAAGGTCTTTGCATTGCCCTCAGCCTCAGGGACAGTGGCTTCTGCTAGACCTGCGACACGGAGATGTCGTCTTTGCAGAGAGGGACGAGAACAGGCCTTGGACAGGAGGGAAGGGACCCCCACGTTGCTCACAGCCCTGGCCGAGCAGATAAGCTCCAGACAGCACCCCCTGGTGTGTGTCTCAGGGAGAAGCCAGGAGGTCTCACCTGATGCACTTGGACTCCTTCCACCAAGGACTTCGGCAGCGAAGGTGTCAGGGATGTGCCAGAACAGGCGATTGGGGGAGAGGAGATGCACCTTGAGGTGAAAACTAAAACTGAGAAGCTGAGAAGTAGGCAGTTTCCAACCAAGACCCGTGGAGTATCTTCCAGGCAGATCTAGATGGTCCCCGGGATTCTGTTTTCCAGGGAATGTGGAAGACGTTGCCTGTGTAAGGTGTGCAGACACCTGCTCCTACAGGGCGATGCCTGTAGCTCTCTACTATAACATGCCCTCTTCACTCCCAGGCACTTCTCGCTTTGAGTCCAAATTCTGGTCTTAACGTTCTCAGGACATAGCTGATTCATCCAGTCACAGCAGCCCTCAGGTCTTTTCCCACTTCCCGGGGTGCTACCCAGACGCTTGGCCCAGCGCCCCGTCACAGGCCAGTTGATTTCCCAGGTAACCATGCTCAATCCTGAGGTGACACTATGGGTGCAACTTTGGTGGTTGTTTCAAGAGATTCCTGTAAACCAGTTTGTTTGTCAAGAGAATCAGTTGGCTCATCTAAGCCAAAAGTTCATTTGTCAAAGACTCACCTCAAACCTCTTGCTCCATCCTGTCGCCGATGGTCACGTATCCTATGACCCCTGACCCGTCCCAGGCCCTCGACCCGCACGTTCCTCTCCCTGGGAGCCAGACTGCCAAGTGACGCTGCCCCCGGTGTCCCTGCCGGGCAAGCGGCAGCCTGGCGTGAAGTCGGTAAGACACTTCATCCTCATGGAAGCCTGAATGCGGGGCCTCCATGGCGTGACCTCCATGGCGTGACCTGTATGTCCCTTCATTCCTGCTCCATTAACCTGTGGTCTCCCAGGCTCTCCCCTCGAGGGTGAGCATGTGGGGTCTGACTGTCCCGGAGAGCCTGAGGCCGGGAGGCCTAGGAAGCTACAATGTACACTTTTCTTTGACCGACTGGTTCTCAGAACATGTGTGTGTACACATCTCATACATTCACGGTGTGTTTTATGCAAAAACTATGTTTTTCTCCTTCCTATGCTTCTGAAACATCTTTCTCGGGAGGATTCCTGTGTCTGTGTGTGGGTGTGTGTACACCGCGTAGTGTGTGAGGGGAGGCATGTGCAGTCAGTCTTTCTTCCCCAGTGAAGACACAAGCTTTGAGCCCAGCCACGTGGCTCAGTAGTTGAGCGCTGACCTATGAACCAGGAGGTCACGGTTCGATTCCCGGCCAGGGCACATGCCCGGGTTGCAGGCTTGATCCCCAGTGTAGGGTGTGCAGGAGGCAGCCGCTCCATGATTCTCTCTCGTCATTGTTATTTCTATCTCTCTCTCTTCCTCTGCCTCTCTGAAATCAATAAAAATATATTTTAAAAAAATAAAAGCTTTGAGAGGTGATATAACTTGATCAAGGTCACATAATAAGCTTAAGAACTCGAATTAATACCTTTTGAAGGTTTGATAAACATTTATAAAAATTAGAAAATTAACTCAAACTTAGGTAAAACTCAAATCTTCATGAAAAAATGTATTAAATAGACCTTAAGTAAGCATTCAAGAAATTCCAACAGATCCAAAAATACGGAAGTTATGTGGACTAGCCTATTTTTTCTGTAACTGAATATCTTAAGAGCATTATTGAGGTATAATTCATACGCCATCCGAGTCAGTGTTTGTCATACATTCTTGGGTTGTGCAACCCTAACCACATGCAATTTTGAAACACTTTTATTCCCATGCCCACTCGCCATCATCCCTGACCCCTTCACATCCCCCCATCCCCCACCCCCCATCCTCCAAACCCCCAGTCCACATCCCCCACCCCACCCTCGGCCACCACTAATGTGCTGTGTGTCTCTCAGCGTGGCTGCTCTGGGCATCTTATGGGACCGTTACAATCTCACTGTATCCGCTTCTCCGCTTCTCGTGTTTCCAAGGTTCGCCGTTTTGTAATTCGCATCAGCACTCATTCTCTTTGCTGGACTGATTGTTAAAAACACTTTCAAGATGCGTTTTCCCTAAGCTGTCTCCGACACATGGAACTGGGGAGGTACTTTCGAAGGAACCTTCCGGCTACTGTCATCAGGAGGAGGCGGGCGCAGTGTCGGGAGCTAATCTCTGCGGAGCTGAGCTGCTGGAGGTGCAGGTGCCTGAGGGACGCGTGGACGTGGGGTGAGGAGACGCTGACGTATTTCTGCTCCGTCCCACGATGGGAAGAGCAAAGGACATTCGCTGGGAAACCAGCCCTGCTCACATGCAATCAGGCACGAACTCCAGCCACAGCACGTGTGGAAGCAGACACGGGTCATGTTCATGAAGTGTGTGCCTGGGAACCAAATTGCATATTAGATTCCAGTCTGTGCTGGGCACTAGATTACAGTTTGATGGGGTGGGATGGGGTAGGGGGAGCTATGCAGAACAGGGACCGGAGGAGAAGAAATTGGCCGGTGGAGAGGGGTAAGTGGAGGCCACGGGTGTCTGCTTCTTTCTCCCCGGCCTGTGATTCCTCTTCTCGTTTTGGTCTTCTCCTTGCCCTCAACACAAGAGAAGGTCTCCGCTTCCCTCCAAATGGGTTAATGCATCTCCCAGGCCTCTCCCTCAGACTAAAAATAGAATGCAGGCGGAGGGAGGCTCTGAGGCCCAGGGAGGGTTGGTTCCATGCTGCAGTCCCTCTCGAGTCTTGGATAAGTTCCTGGCGCTCTCTGACCCTCAGATTCCTCGTTTATGAAATAATAGAAAAAATGTAGAACTTTCCGATTTGTTAAAATGATTAGTTAATGTGGTAAATTCCTTGTCAGGGCCCCGCTCGCTGGGGCCCTTCACTAATGCTGCTGGGCTGGATCCCAGGCGCTTTCCTTGGAGAGAAAGACAGTTGGAGCAAAGGGGCGTTTTCAGTAACTTACCTGCAGCCTCTGCGCGAAGTTGACACACACATGGTTTCTATCTCACTTGGGCGGACGGTAAATCATCACTAATTCTCTTCCCAGCTGTCTCTGTGGCTTTGCGTGGCATGGTCTCGTCTGCTCCCGTCCGAGGCCAGGCCCCAAACCAGCCACTGCACCCCTTGGCAGTGGCTCACTCTGAGTGGGGCCTGTGGCTGGAAAGTTATTTGAAAGTGAAGAATGGATACTTTCCTTACTTAGTAAAAGCAGTCCTGCTCCTCAAAGCGAGAGGGAGGCTACCCTGGATGCCAGGCGCAGGGTGGGGCGCACAAGGACGCACGGTGGACTCAGCACGAGGCGCACAGCGGGGCACACAGTGGGATTCACGGAGGGGTGCACAGTGGGACTCACAGCAGGGCACACAGGCCCCTCTCTGTGGCTGTGGCGGCATGGGGTGTGGCTATTTAACCTTTCACACTCGGATGTCAAGTGTGACTCGACACGGTTAGCATTAGGATAAAGGAATCGAGAAAAAAGCAAGCAAGTGCAAAGGGTTAAAGGAAATGTCCACTCTCAGGCTTCAGCAGGCCAGGCCTCTGGCCGCAGGCGTTTGAATTCCGTGTGTGTATCCTTCCCACCTCCCTTCATCGGCACCTTCTGCTTTGGTGACAAATCTGTTTCAGTCTTTTGCTTATTATTTTAATTGGTTGGTTGTTTTCTTGTTTTTGAGTTGGGGGAGTCCTTATGTACAAGGAGCACCTCTTTTCTTTAGTGGATGTGTTAGCATTTGTGTCCGTCATAGAAGGAAGGGTTGAGAGCGCTCTTGGGAGAGGGCCATCTCGCGCCCGCGACAGGCATGCCCTGCAGGGGCCTCGCTGTGGCCAGGAGCCCGGTGGGTTGGAGGGTCTCCGGGACACTCCCCTCGCCTGGGGCTGAGAGGAGAAGGGGGCTGGGAATGAAGAACTGGGTGGCCCGGGAGGAGAGATCTCGGGGCACACCCAGCAGCGTCTGGGGGGCAGCCACCTGACAGAGCGACAGGTGCAGAGAGGAGCACCATTTTCCAACTGTTGATGAGGAACACAGGCTCTGCGCACTGACCACTCCCCCAGGGCTGTGCGTCCATGGCCACAGCCACTCGGGAGCACAGGCCAGTGGTTCCCTAACACAGCTCCTCTGCTCTATACACTGTCATCCTGGGAAATCGGTGCTGGGAGTGTGGTCCAGGCCCAAACCCTAGTTCTAACCTCCTGCCCCCGACAGCAAAGGCAAGTCCTACACACAGTTCCCAGTTTGTCTGGTTTTAGGGAGTCTTTCGGGCGTCTCCCCGCCGTGTTTGTCCCTCGGGAGTGAGCTCTGGGTTTCCACCACCACGGGGTTTGTCTGCACCTCCTCATTTCTCAGAAACGCACCCGTAAGAGCAGAAAGAAACTGTCCGTGGGATCAGGTGGATGGGGACTGAGGGGCGGACTAGAATGCAGACCAAGGCATCAGGGCCTGGGACGCAGGGTATCTTCTCTGCAGGTCATCCTGGGCCCGCCGGGCCCGCCTCGCCGAAGGGCTTTGGAGATCGGACTTGGACCACCCTTTGAGTGACCTCATGGTCTCCTGGATTCCACTGAGCCCTCAGAAGGCCCTGTTTCTGCTGCCGTGACCCCGTGTCCTGTGTCCCCAGCGACCCCTGGGTTTTCCGTCTCTGTGAGCTCCACCCACTGGACACAGCTCTGTTTGGGTTAGAATCGGATCTTGCCTCTTCTTCCTGCCCCCACCCGTCCCCCATCTCTCTCGAACAGCCTCTAGGGCAAGCACGTCAAACTCGCGGCCCACGATTAATATTTTTGTGGCCCAACCAATATAACGGTATGTAAGAAATGTTTTAATAAAAATGTTGTAACTTAATTTTTACAATATCCTGTTACACACAACTAGAGGTCCATTGCATGAAATTTGTGCATTCGGCGGGGGAGGGAGGAGGGTGTCCCTCAGCCCGGCCTGTGCCCTTTCCCAATCCAGGAACCCTTGGTGGATGTCCGACTGACGACTTGGGCCCATGGGGAGCAGGCCTAAGCCATCAGTTGGACATACTTAGCGCTGCTGTGGAGGTGGGAGAGGTTCCCGCCACCACCCCTGCGCTCACCAGCCGTGAGCCCTGCTTCTGGCTGAGCGGCGCTCCCCCTGTGGGAGCACACTGACCACCAGGGCTGCAGCTCCTGCGTTGAGTGTCTGCCCCCTGGTGGTCATTGTGCATCATAGCGACCGGTCGTTCCCCCATTGGGTCCATTTGCATATTAGCTTTTTATTATATAGGATTATTAATGATGAACTACATTTGCTAACGACTGATTACTATAATCGTGTTGCATTCATTTCCCTTATGCTCCTTACACACAGGTGCACCATTTCTCTCCACTGATATTAGCAGTGAATATTTTAGCAGCCAATTACCAGTCATTAGACTTGGACTGATTTGTTCAGTGTGCGCAACAGGAAATATTTCACTTTCAGAGAACAAGAAAAATAGGTTCATTTGCGTTACGCTTATTAATTTGTGCAGTTATTCAGTGTCTGGTAAGTTAATGTTCAAGAAAAAATATTAATTTTTATTAAAATGTTCTATTATGTTAACGATTACTTATTTATTTCAGCCCTTTGTATTTAGCATGTCTCTATTGAAATAAACCTGTTTCTATGAAAATTGGAGCTTTTGTTTTTTTGCGGCCACATACATTTAAACCTTGTTTATTTGGCCCGTGTCAGCCTTTGAGTCTGACAGGCTGGCCCTAGGGCACAGAGCCCTTCTCGGTCCAGCTCCTGACCACTCTCTCCCAGGGCTCTGCCAGGGAATCGGACTCGGACCTCCTGGCTCACAGGTGGACACTCCGGCACTGGGCCACAGGCAGGGCTGCCCGTCGTCCCGAGATGACTTCTGTTCCTCCTGCCCTCCCTCCTCTTCCCCTGGACTGTGGCTGTGTGAGTGGCAGGCCTCCACAAGGCCCTGTCCGCTCTCTGCCTGCTGTTCTGGGCTGTCGTTAGGTGGTTCTGTCGCCACCTCTCTCCTCATTTACTCCTCTTCCTCAGCACCTCCATTCTCTGGTGAGCCTGTCCGATCTATATTTCTTTAATTCAGATATTGTGATTTTGTGACTTAAAATTTCCACCCGGTTCCTTTTTCTAACCTGCCTGAGCTCTCGGCCTCTGCGCTCTCATTCTCTCCTTCTCCCCCCATAGATCCTCGACTTTATACATAAGATGGTTGTTTTTACAGCTCCAGTTCTGGGCCCAGCAAACCACTGTGCTAATTTCTTTCCTGGTCCGTGAGCCTCACGTTATGTCTGGTGTTTTTTGGTGATACGTGAAACTGGTTCGTGAAAAGGCATCGGAATATAAAATGTTCTCGTGCTTTAATTTGGCTGATCTGTTGGTTTCCAGAGAATGTGAGCGTGTTCCTGTGCTGGGTGAGATGAGGAAGTGATCCTTTCACCACAGTCCTGTGGGGCTGGGACCCCCACTGCTCTAACAGGAGTGAGCTCACCTCCACGCAGGCCACTTCCGGTCCCCCATGTGGGCAGGGGGCGCCAGGGGCAGGGGGCAGGCCTGCGTCACAGACCTGTTGGATCCCGGAGGAGGCTGGCATCAGCTGTAGTAGTAACGCCACTCTCAGGCTTCATGAAAATAAGCAAAACTGCAAATTCTGTTTTTTTAGACCATCTTTCACTGCCTTTTCTTTTCTAGAAAGTTGGGGTTGGGCCCGGGATAATATTCAGGATAAGCAAATTACTGTTTTATCTGGGCTCCTCCCAACTCTGATCCACCCGTCGCTCATAGCCGGGCTGCGCTCCTGTGACCCTGGTGAGTCTGATGATCTCTGAGGGCTCTTCCTTCTGCTGCTGCAGCGGAGACCCGGCTCTCCCGAGGCCTCTGGCCACCTAAGGGGCCTGTCTGCCAGGTCCGCCCATCAGCGCTCCCCGCTCCCGCCACTCAGGACAGTCTCTCAATGAGGAGGCGCTCCCCACGCCCATTTCTTAGTATTCTGTTACTTCCACTGTCAAGTGTTATCAACTGATAATATTTTAAAATATCAATTAGGAATGTAAAAATGTGCCCTAACATTGAGTAGTTTATGTTAGGAAAGTGACCATTTACGGAGATTGCCAGTTCCTCCAACCATCTGTTTTGTGTTTAACGTTCTGGAGACTGAGCAAGGAGGAATGTGTTTTGAGTCTCGTGGTCTGTGCGTCTGTTCACCCCAGACACAGGCTGGAGGCGATACCATGGAGCGTGCGTGGCTGTGCACATAGACTCTGAATAACTGGCGATAACGCTGAGTGTCAGTGTCCACCAGACAGCGTGGTGGGGCCCCTCCTGTGGCCGCCGGTGAGGAGGCCAGGGTCACGGTCCCACCGTGAGTGGCCCGATAGCCTCCTCTGTCCTGAGGTCGTGGATGCACCTGCCTTCCCCCACGTCCTGGCTGACTCCTCCACAGAGATAGTCGTGTGACAGAGGAAGACGGGCTGGTACAAATCCGTGTGTGTGTCATGGGTGCCCACCCGTGTTCTTGTACAAAGGGATGTTTCCTCTGTGGGTGTGCGCTCGCCCTGCGAGACTCGGTTCTGCCTATAGCAGCTCACAGCCCATGAAGGTCGGTGCGGACCAGATGAGTGACAGAAAAGACGGCGCTTTTGTCCAAAGCAGCATTTTCTTTGCGTCGTGAAACCAGGCTTCTCTCCCAGCGTTCGGGGCTCTGGCCACGGCACGTGACCATCACATGTTGGCTGAGTTGGCGGTGTTTCTCTGAATGTGTCCAGCTGTGATGATTCGTTCATTTCCTTTTGAAAAAGCAGTTCACAATGTTCGCTTGGTTAGAATCCAGATGAGAATATTAGTGCTAAAAGGAGTTATTATAATGTATAAGCTACGGTAACGAATGTGGTACAAATGGGTCAAGAAGCACAGGCATGGCTATTGACCATACAACTCATTTTAAAGAATTAGGGCAGAGGTGAGTGTAGCACATGTGGAAAGGAGCGGGTATGGAAATAAATCTGTCTCATTGATGCACAGCACACATTTCAAAGACTTCTTTTCAGAATGTTCGCTCTTGTCTACACGCGTGTGTGTGCGCGCACGCACACACACACACACACACACCTCTAAATTAAACGGAAAGAGTCCTTTTCTAGTTAGTTGATTAAGAAGGCCATAAAAAGAAATAAAAATCTATAAGACATTCAGAAATATTCCCAAACTTTTGGCCTGAAAAATGGCTATGTGCTGAAGATTTGAAATATTTGCAAAAGTTCATCGAAAACCAGTGACCCCTACAACGCGCTGTTCTCAGAACATGGCTCAGATGGCTGGGGCTCCTAAGGGAGGAGTCAGCTGCCTCCAGTGGTTTCCTCCAAATGCGATGGGGAGGTTGGGATCTGCAGTGAGAACCCACCCGGAGGCTCTCCCAGGGGCCTGGCCTCTGGCGTGCTTTCTCCTCTCCGATTTCTGTGTTGCGTTGCTTTTTATGCTGTTAACTTGCTTTTGATTTATTTCTGTGTACAGTGTTGGTGATGCAGGGCCTCACTCTGGCCCCATAGCAAGGCTCTCATCATCACCATGTGGTACAGTGTCCACCCCACAAGTGCGAGTCCCTCCTCCTGGGAGAAACATGGTAACACACAGTTCCTCCGTCCTGGGCAAGAGAAGGCCTGGTGAAGGTCATCCTGAAGGACAGCAGTCTGCCAGGACCTCCCCGTGACGCTGCGTTGGTGAAGACCATGGCACTCTCGAGTCTGTGTTCTGGAGCTGCCGTTGGGTGCGATGGTGGTAAAATGCTCTGCATACAGGGAAGATGGAATTGTCAAGTTTGGGGACAAGATACGGAAGGAGGTTTAAGGCAGGCTCCCAGTACCTGGTTGGAGGATATAGCCCATAAGGAACACTTGGACATCAGGAACTTGGATACAATGGGATAAAAATGGCCCTTTGCCTCTGGCGCTTCCTCAGAAACCTGCAGCCCCGCCTAACGCTGCAAAAAACAGCACATTCCCACAGGAGGCCATTCCACAAAACACCTTCCCCTGGGCCCGAGTATCGAAGCCACCACAGCGGGGAGAGGCGGCAGGTGGGCATCCGTAGGCAGGAAGCACCGTGTCTCCAGGGCGGCTGTGGGCAGCAGGACCGCGGGCCGTGGGGCATCTGGGCTCAGCAAGCCTGGAAAGTGGTGGGAATGGCCCTGGAAGCGGATGCCGTGCCGTGGGCCTTGGCGCTGGCGCTAGAGGCGCTCTGACCTGACCGGCAGTGCGTCTACATGGTCACGTTCCATACAAATGATCATAAAACGGTGCTTTGCTCAGAGCCTCTCAGCCCGCTGGACCCTTTGCTCAGAGCCTCTCAGCCCGCTGTATCGCTCCATGGACTTCACAGCCGAGACAAAGCCCTCTGTGTCCCTGCCTTCCCAGTCCTCTCATGCCACCAGGTCTGCAGTCAGCGGAAAGGCTCTCGGAACCGCAGCCGCCGGCCTCAGTCCCTGATCGTTTTACTGCCAGAACCAGCGGAAAACAGCAGTGCTCCTGCCGCCCCTTCGCACCCCTCTCGCTCAGCTCCAGTTGGTGTCATCTGGGCTCGCACGGCCTCATTCACACCTAAGATTGGACACTGGGTCCACGTTCCAGCCTTTCTCTCTGAGACCCACCCCACCCACTGCCACCCACACTCCTTGGTCCTGAGCCGCGATGGCTTCCCAGCCGATGGGTCACTTGGCGCTCACCTGGGCGGCACTGCCCGGCTTCTCCGTGAGCCGCCCCTACTGTCCACGCCTGGGTGTGACTGCTCCCCCATCTCCACAGAGCCTCCTCTCAGAGAGGCCGCCGTGCTTTGGCTTCTGGGGTCTCCGTGTTGTTGACTGTTGTTCTACACGTTCACCTTCCCCACCGAGGCTGAGATGGAGCCCCGCACCTTGGGGTTGCGTAACACACACGGCCCACCAGCCGCCCTCGCAGGCTGCTGCCTGTTGATGGAACTGGTACTTGATAGCTTTGTTCCCACCAGCACTGTCCTAGGCAACTCGGATAATCAGGGAACAAACACACCGTCCCCGGAACTCGGGTACAAACTAAAAATGCTTCCATGAGGGAAAAAAAAGAAGAGTGTGACAGAGACACTTAGATCCCCAAAACTCATTCAGGTCGTGTTCCCACGCGCACACCCCTGAAACGGGAGAGCACGTCCTCTCACTAGACACTGGGGAGCGGCTCCTCCCGAGGGCATCTCGACGGCTGTGCTTCATCTCTTTGCACAGAAAACCCTTTTGTCCGGCTGAGAGTCCACCCAGGGCCGAGCTGGTCAGACACAGACGTGAATGGCCTTCAGAGTCCTCTGTGTGTCCAAGGTGCGACGGGCTCCCGAGAGGACGGACGAACAGCAGCGGAATCATGGGCCCCGGCCACGGGATCCCCCCAGAGCGCCGCTGCCGTTACAGCAGCGTCATACGTACCATGGGCTTTATGTTTCTGTGATCCTCGGCCCAGATCCTACTTGGAAAAACACCGCGTCTTCTCCCTAAAGGATATGCCTCATCCCCAAACATACTTTTCAAAGATGAAACGCGTTCACACAAACGGAGCGCAAGGTACCCTGCAGTCCCCTCCGCTCAGGTGAAAACTGTGT
Organism: Ia io; assembly: GCA_025583905.1. Classification (NCBI taxonomy): domain Eukaryota; kingdom Metazoa; phylum Chordata; class Mammalia; order Chiroptera; family Vespertilionidae; genus Ia; species Ia io. The sequence continues at coordinate 466,471 of JAJQQW010000005.1, read as the reverse complement.
CAACCCCTGTGCGTGCTCCAGCCCTCGTCCTCCTCGGTTACTCTAATATTCACTGGGGACGCTTTGTCTTTCCTCACCGCCGTCTTCCAGGGGTCTGAAGGGTGCGAAGGGTGCGCTGCCCTCCACACTCTGGCCCAGACGGTGCTGCGCCAGGGACATGTCCTGCTGGGTCATCCTCCCCTCTCCCTGGTCAGACCCAGCACTGGTGCTGGTCCTGGGTCCTGGATAGCCTTCGGCGTCTGACCCAAATTCCCGTGCCTGCAAAGGGGAAGGACTGGGAATTCCTCAGAGCAAAAGGCTTTTCAATACTAGTCTCTAGTTTTCAGGTTGAATTTTTTTCAAGATCCCATTTGGCCACTTTCCTATTATTTTCTTCCAAGTTCATAATGAAGCAGCTTTCTGCTAAACCACAAAATTCAGGCTGCAGTGCGACTTCCGAAAGCAGCTTCAGCACAAGGCACCAGAGAGCGATCTGCCACCTACTCCCTCAATTTTTTAAAAATGTTTTTATTGATTTCAGAGAGGAAGGGGGAGAGAGAGAGAGAAACATCAATGATGAGAGAGAGTCATGGATCGGCCGCCTCCTGCACGCCCCGCACTGGGGATCGAGCCTGCAACCCGGGCATGTGCCCTGACCGGGAATCGAACCGTGATCTCCTGGTTCATAGGTTGACCCTCGACCCCTGAGCCACGCCGGCCGGGCCCTCCCGTCTGTTTGTAGAGGAGACCCTGAGACTCTCTCTCTGCCTCTCAGGGGCCACCAGCGTGGAGACGCCTCTGCTGCGTCTGCATCCACAGGGGGTCAGGTCTCTGCTTTCAAACGACGGAATCTCTTCAAAGGCCAGGCAGGGTTCCCAATATGTCCGTGCTGTGGGGAGACACAGGATCTGGTGAGCAAAGCCGGGGTCCCTGTCACTCACAACTGGGCGGGCGGGGCTCAGAGAGCCATGTCCCCGTCCCCATCCCTCTTCTGTATGGGGCGCCCAACACCCCACTGCTAGAACAACCTGGAAGGTAATGTTTCCCGGATTTTACTAGTAAAACCTAGGCTTACAAAAGCGTATGTAATGAGTTTATGCACTAACGCTTATGCAATCTGTACTTCATGACACACATGTATTCCTTCTGAATTAGCATGAAGCAGATTAAACAGAAGGAGATCCGGACTGTCCAGAGAGAGGAAGGAAAGCCCCGGGACCAGGTGTGGAGCCACCGGCCTCTCCCCGAGGTGGACGCTCTGTGGTAGCCACACACCCGCCCGATGGCGCCCAGAGCTGCTGCCGTTCTGGGGCATCATGAAGACCCTCCTGCGTGGGCCCCACCTCTGGTTCCTACGTCAGGCATTTTGGCTGCACCTCCTGCTCCCAACAGCGCCCGGGATGGGTCTGGCCCAGCGCCCCCACCCCACACACACACACCACCGCCCCTTCAGCACAAGGCGTCTCGGTCTGAAAGGCTTTAGCGAGGTTGTTTTCCCTCAGTCGCTGGCTCTGCAGAGCAGCGTGGAGCCATTGCACTTGGTCAGCTCACCGTTCAGGCTCTGAAAAGGCTCTTTGTCAGCAACGGTTACGACAGAACTCCTTGGAGTCCTTTCCTCTGAACCAAATCTCCCCGTTTTCTTGAAATGAAATGAAACTTGAAATCAGTGCCTTGCATTTGGCTCTGCAGTTGGCTCTGCGTCTGACTAAATGAGAAACGGTTGCAAGTCAATAAGCCACGTGAATCGTATGGATTGAAGGGAGCCTGTACTTTACAGTATTCCTGTTAGTTTCAAAATAATACTTGGCCATTACTGCTACTAAAAGGCATTTACATAAGTGAATAACTGTGACTATACGTCTCCAAAAGAGTAAACTCCTTTTAAGTTTAACAATGAATTTTAAGCACGTGATTGTAGTCTTGTGTTACAGTCTTTCTCTGTGTGAAATGTAAACAGAATGAGCAGAAACTGCCAATGGAAGGAGCCAATAAGACTTCACCGATGTTCCTCTCCACTTGGAGTGTCGAGAGCAGGGCACGGGTTATGTCCACTGGGACAGGGTCTCAGCACATCCCTCTGGCAGTGCCACACTCGGCTCACGGGGCAAGCCTGTCTTGCCGTTGCTGGGGATCCGGAATCACAGGCACAGAGCAGGCCAGAGGGGCTTCCCTATTCCTTCCTTCAGAAACAGAGTGGACTTGGGATGGCCCCCTGAGACCCTGACTTTCTCTCTTTCTCTTCGGCCTTGTGATGGCACAGTAGGTGTGGACAAGAGAGACAAGGGGAAGCTGGCCAGGCAGCCTCACACAGACCAAGGCTCTCCCTGCGCCTGCCCTAAGTCTCGGCAACGCTGGGCTCTTCCAGGTACATCCTTCATGCTGTGCCGCTGGGATGGTCGAGGACCCTGAGGGAAACGGGCGTGGTCCCAGGGCTCAGAGCTGAGGGTTGTCAGACCTGCAGCAGGAAATCCAGTGCCCTCCGCTCAGCACTGGGGTCTGAGCCCTAACCCCATTCCAGCTAAAGGGGTATTTTGATTCATTTTTCCTCTTCCAGACATAGTGTGTTAAAGACAGGGACAACGGCTGTCACCCACACGAGTCTTCCAGGGCAATATTTATTCCCGACTTCAGGGCCCGGGGGACAGCTCTCGGCTTTGGGTCAGGATTTGTGTCTCCAGGCCTCCCTGCTGAACCTCATGGAAGGAGGTTGAGAACTTATGACCACCATGCAGAGGTCTGGGGTGAGGACAAGGGGAGCTCTGGGGAGAGGAGGGAGAGAGGAATGTGTCAGCCCAGACGGAAGGCCTGAGATGGGGAAGCAAGAGATGAAGGGCCTAGGACAGTGGCTCTAAGCAGAAAAGCAGAGCCCCGCATCCTTCCTCTGGCGAGGTCAGAGCCGCAGTGGCACCCAGGCAGGCAGAGTGAGTGCCCAGAGCGGGGCCAGCACACTGCAGTGGGAGTGAGAGCATCCCCCTGTGAGAGCACCATCCCACCATCCCTGTGAGAGCACCATCCCACCATCCCTGTGAGAGCACCATCCCACCATCCCTGTGAGAGCACCATCCCATCATCCCTGTTAGAGCACCATCCCGTCATCCCTGTGAGAGCACCATCCCATCATCCCTGTGAGAGCACCATCCCGTCATCCCTGTGAGAGCACCATCCCGTCATCCCTGTGAGAGCACCATCCCGTCATCCCTGTGAGGGCACCATCCCATCATCCCTGTGAGAGCACCATCCCGTCATCCCTGTGAGAGCACCATCCCACCATCCCTGTGAGAGCGCCATCCCATCATCCCTGTGAGAGCACCATCCCACCATCCCTGTGAGAGCACCATCCCTGTGAGGGCACCATCCCAGCACCATCCCTGTGAGAGCACCATCCCATCATCCCGTCATCCCCTGTGAGAGCACCATCCCATCATCCCTGTGAGAGCACCATCATCCCAGAGCACCATCCCATCCCTGTGAGAGCACCATCCCATCATCCCTCTGTGAGAGCTGTGAGAGCACCACCATCATCCCTGTGAGAGCACCATCCCATCATCTCTGTGAGAGCACCATCCCATCATCCCTGTGAGAGCACCATCCCATCATCCCTGTGAGAGCACCATCCCATCATCCCTGTGAGAGCACCATCCCACCATCCCTGTGAGAGCACCATCCCACCATCCCTGTGAGAGCACCATCCCACCATCCCTGTGAGAGCACCATCCCATCATCTCTGGGAGAGCGCCATCGCACCATCCCTGTGAGGGCACCATCACATCATCCCTGTGAGAGCACCATCCCGTCATCCCTGTGAGAGCACCATCCCCCATCATCCCTGTGAGAGCACCATCCCGTCATCCCTCCCTGTGAGAGCACCCCACCATCCCTGTGAGAGCACCATCCCGTCATCCCTGTGAGAGCACCATCCCACCATCCCTGTGAGAGCACCATCCCACCATCCCTGTGAGAGCACCATCATCCCTGTGAGAGCACCATCCCACCATCCCTGTGAGAGCACCATCCCACCATCCCTGTGAGAGCACCATCCCACCATCCCACCATCCCATCATCCCTGTGAGAGCACCATCCCATCATCATCCCTGTGAGAGCACCATCCCATCTGTCTCATCTCTGTGAGAGCACCATCCCATCATCTCTGTGAGAGCACCATCCCATCATCCCTGTGAGAGCACCATCCCATCATCCCTGTGAGAGCACCATCCCACCATCTCTGTGAGAGCGCCATCGCATCATCCCTATGAGAGCACCATCCCTGTGAGGGCACCATCCCCTGACGCAGGAGCCCCGAGGACGCTCTGGCCCAGAGGATGCTATTCTTGACTCCGGCCCGTCCGGACTGAATTACTGGAAACACCAGACTTCACAGACCACAGGCTTGTCTGCTTTCCAAGCTTCAGCAGAGAATTTCATTTTTCCGTGAAGAACAGAACAGACTTCATAAAAATATAACAAAACGCATTCTCTCGATTCACTCGAGCGGTGGCTTTGCCTTCCCCACACTGGCATTTAACATGTAATTAGCTCGCTAGACTGCAGCCAAGTGCTTCTCTTTACGATGGGGGCAAGTTTTGCTTACGTCCCTTTTCTTAAGATGGGGGTACTTTGACTTTTCATAGCAATTCAAGAAAAATTTGATGAAATATAAGCAAAGCAAAAAAGTCAGACACTAAGCACAAATGGACATGGGAGTAGACTCTGCCGACCTCCTCAGCTCCCAAAGAAGACGTAGGCGATAGGTGCCCATCAGCAGATGACTGGATCAGAAAACTATGGATACATCTACACAATGGAATATTATGCTGCCATAAAAAAGAAGGAATTCTTACCATTTGCAGCAACCTGGATGGAATTGGAGAACATTATGTTAAGTGAAATAAGCCAGTCAATGAAAGAAAAATACCACATGATCTCACTCATTAATGGATAATAAAGAACATTAAAAACTTGAACAAAAAGATAGATACAGAGGCAGTAAAGCATCAGACAGTCTGTCAAATTACAGCAGGAAGGTTAGGGAGAGGTGGGGAAGATAAGAGATCAATCAAAGGACTTGTATGCTTGCATATAAGCATAACCGATGGACGCAAAACTCTGGGGAGTGAGGGCATATATGGGAGTGGGGTGGGGGGGGCAATGGTAAGATATGTACACATATAATACCTTAATAAAAAAAATTGGGGAAAAAAAAAAAAAGAAGACGTGGGCGAAAGTTGGAATGCAGCCCTGGGGCTGGGGCTGGGGCTGGGAGGTGGAGGGATTGAGCAGAAAGAAAAACGAGGGAGAACTTACGGACATGAGAACAGAGTGGACTGCAGGGGGGGTGGGAGGTAAGGGGTGGAAAAGGGCAGAGAGGGATTAAATGGTGATGGGAAAAATAAAATTTAGAAAAGAAAATGGAATAAATCCATGCACAACTGCCGTCCATCAATGACATGGGCCTGCCTCCTGGGCCCGCGGGAGGTCAGCGCGCCCGGGGCTGTGCACAGGCGGACGTGCCCCCGCAGCCTGGAGCGCTGAGCAGGGGAGTGTCGCCCCTTTTCTGTGCTTCAGCTAGTAGTGTTTCTTAATTACGAGATAAAACACCCCAAATTAGAGAACAAATGCTCCCGGTATCCGCAGGGCAGAGCTGTCCTCATTGGCTCCTGAGCCCTCCTTGTCTGCAGTGAAACCGGATTCCCCAGGATTAGCCTTGCTGACGGGGCACTAGCTCAGCCGCGGCTTCGGGCGTGGAGCTGCTGCTGAGCTAGAATGGTGTCGGGAAGAGTGGGAACGGGCGTGTGTTCAAAGTACGTTATTCCGGGAAGATATGGATCCACGGATAAGTAGCAAACAGGATGTGCAGGCACCTGGCTCTGAGGTTTTAAATGATGCAGATAATAAGCTGTTCCCTCACGTACTATGCAGAGTGTGAAAAGTATCTGGAAAGACACCGAAAAGTGGCTGATTTTATTGTGGGTGATCTTTTAAAACAATTCTTTAAGTTTATATTTTCTACATTTCCTGTAAGAGAGAGACCCCTTTACTTTTTAGGAAAACATGCTTTCAGAGGCACAGGCTGGCTCCTTCTGGGAGAGAAAGGCTGAGGTCAGGCTCCCGTTGGAAAAACATGCCTGCAGTTTAGTTCGAGCTTCGGAACCTGAAGGAAACCCTCGTTTTGAAAATATTACGTATTTCTTAGCAAATTGCAATCCATTCATGCTTTGATTTGGATAGATACCAGTTTGTTTATAGGCACACGATTTCCAACACGCTTCCCCTGTGTAGACACGGACACGCACTCATGACAACAGTCAAATAGACGAACAAGCACGTGTGGCTGAGTGTCAGGCCAGGACAAGTGTTCATACTCAGGATTTCAGTCCTCAGACCTCATGGTGAGGACGCGGAGACTGAGGGTAACGAGGCCTTTCGGCCCCATGATCGGGGTCAGGGCTGCCCCATGGACCCACGGCCCTTCCCTCGGCCACAGATTCAGCCACTGTGGTCAGCCCTGGGCGTGAGCCACCGAACAGGAGTCACCCTGGGCGCCAGCCTCAGCTCAGCAACACTGTGGACCGTTTGGGCTAAAACAAACCCCTGTAAACACCTTCGCGGAACAGCGTCCAAAGGGGACGCTGGTCCGGAAACACAGAAAACAAATGTCTGTTCCTTTGGGGTAAGTTTTCTTACCTGTTTTTTCTTTAAGGATCTACCCTGCATCTTACGCCGCCTCGTGTAAGAAAAAGAATAACCTGAAATAACCAAAGGGCTTAGCGGAGTATTTCACAATAAAACCAGGACGGGAGGTTTTGTTTTTGTAATCTGTGTGCGAGTCGGCTTAGCGTTTTGTGTGTGTGGAGGAGAGAATGTCTGGAACATGTAAGTCTGATGCCAAGTTATTTCCTGTATTGAATTAAATGAGTTACTGTTTTAACTCATCTGCTCTCTGTGGTTTGTACGAGGATATGTTTGTTCAGCTGCTTTTTATAACTACATCATCTCGAAATATCACCATACTGCACCCAGCCACCACCCTAAAACCTACATTCCTCTTCTTATGGAACCAGTCTGAGAATACCCTTCCAGATGTGACCTGTGAGTGGTGGGACCGTGTCCTGGGGGGGCCCATGCACGTGATTGCAGCCTTAGAGCTGCCTGGAGACAAGGAGAATTTGGGGGTGGACGCTGGACGTTTTGGGGACAAACGGCAGTGAAGGGAAGCTCGCGGGAGGACAGTTTGCAGTTACCAAGGCAATCAAGCCAGAAAGAAAAGTAGTAAAGAAGAAAGTTAGGTTTTTTTTGAAGAGGAGGAGTGTGCACTGTCTATGGGTTTCCTCCACTTCTCACATCAATGTTTCTCTCCTTCTCCCTCCCTCTCTAAAAATCAATTTATTTAAAAAAGATATATCAGCCTCTGTTTCCTCCTGGTACATTTATGTGATTTAATTTTACAGTAAAATAGCAGATAATTTGAAATATGATGGTGTACGGTATAACTTTAGCTTTTGCCCAAAGTTTGGTGACTTTTCCAAGATAGTCCAATCTTTGTCTATTCTTTTTAATAGTAACCTGAATAAAATCAACGTTCATCACTTATTTATACATGTTTTGGGGTTGATTTATCCACCTAATTTATACCCCTACACCATGCCGCTTCAGTCTGATAGCTTTGAAATACATTATAATATCAAAATTGATAAACCAAAGCTTTCTTACAACTCCTCTTTGACACAGCATTCTTCCTTATCACCAACGACTGATTTTTGTTAAATAGCTTCTCCACTCTAGGCTTCCATTTCTATACTCACGTAACAAAAAGGCTAGAATGAAGTATCTCTAAGTTTTCTCTCAAATTCAGTACTCGCCTAATTTTTAATCTATTACATTCCTACCATGGAAAAGTATTTTATCACATTTTCTGTCCAAACTGACCCAGGAGACAAACAGGCTGTGGGGACTCTGTAGCTCAGTGCCCTGGGCCTCTGTCTGTCTGCACACGGCTCGGCCCAGGCCTTGCTGCTGGGAACGTCCCCTGTAAACAGGAGAGAAAACCCCAGATCATGAAGAACCCTAATTTAAGTTTTCTTCAACTAAATGTTTTGCCTGTTGGTGCTATATTTAAGAAATAACTTTGGAAACGAGTTTTTAAAAGTGCTTTATTTTCTGCTAAAATACCACCAAATACATAAGTCATTTCCACTTGAACCGCATGTGCAGCTTTTAAGTAATCAGCCATCCATCTCGACTCTGAGGGCGGGTGGTGGGTTCAGAGAGAATGTGACTGGGACTCGCAGCCACGGGGTCGCCTTAATGCGGGCTCTTCCATGGGGTTCAGATTTCTCTTTGTGGGATTTGGAGCACAGCACTATGCCCTGGGAGAGGTGGGTCTGGATTGTTAGTTTCTTGAAAGATTTAAACTGGGATGCAAAGTCCTCGGAGCTTCGACGGGCGTTTGTCAGGGCCACAGTCATCCACGCGGCTTCACTCCTGCTCGGGGCGCTGGACCTGGGTGCGGACGGCAGATGTCCCCGGGAGAAACTCGTTTTCTTACAGTTCGTGTCCCCTTAACTGTGTTGAAGAACCAACTTCAGAATAATTTTATTTTAAGTGGAATTCAAGCTCCGGGGAAGCAGGTGGAAGAAAGCCTGGTTAACAGTTTCCAGTGTCGACCTGCCGCCCCGTCCTGGATGAGCCCGGGGTTGCGACATGTAGTTATTCTGTGCCGCCGGCCGCAGGCTGCTGGTGTTGTGCTGAGGTTTCTGTGTCTCTGACCCCGATGTCTTCACCTGGTTTGGGCACCAGGTGAAGCTGCCTCTGAGGGAGGAAGTGTTCCCTCTGCTTCTGCAGAGAAAGAGGCTGAGAGTCTGGGCGTGCTCGCTTCCTAAGTGCCTGGTACCTCGATTGTTTTAAGTGTGAGTGACCTGGAATCACTGCTGACAAACTTGGAGGCTGTTGAGTGACCATGGGAAGCCACTGCACAGGGCGGGCCTGGAGCGTGGGTCTTCAAAGGCCTGGCGTGGAGCGGAGGTTTCTGGTGAAAAGGGAGAACTAAAACCCCATGTTTCAGTGTGAATCTAATCCTGAATCCTAATGTTCCAGTTCTGGTGGGAAAATATTTCTAAACTTGTATCCCTTCGTTGTTTAGAAAGAGGTTCCAGTGCGTTTTGAAAAATGTGCTTACCATCGCCACGTCGATTGCCAGGCTGGCGGTAAAAGTCTAAGAATTCCCTTAGTGTTTAAGATGCAAACGAGAATGGCTCCTGTTATTTGAAAATATTATAGATTTGAACGTTGATTTAAGGAGTACATTTGATTGTGTTTGTGGAAAAGGAAACTCATGACTCAGGATAAAATTTTTATTTCTTTTTCTGCATCTCTTTTCTTGGCTGAACTCCCAACCGTAGAAAATGAGACTTATATTCCTGTGGTTGCTCTTAATGCAGGATTTTTAACTCAAATATTTTGCCCGCTCACTGCGTGCCCCTAAGTGAGTTTCCACTCGACTTTTCCAACTGGCCTCCGGGGCAGCCAGGCCCCCACTTCACATTTTCCTAGATCGCGGTTCCACTTTTAAATCGGGAAATGGTGACTCAGCTAAAGGCTCATTTATGTTAAACACATTTACCAAAAAAATATCTGGGGGAACAGAGAAAGACTTCAAGTCACGCTCTTTCCACGGTGCCTATAACATTTTTAGGCTGTCATTTTTACAGCTCTCATATTTTGCTCCATAATATCTTCCAGATATTTTCTTCATTAAACGTTCACTCACAGTTATTTGATGTTATTCCTATTCCAAAACTTTGCTCAGTTCACAATTCTTTCTTATACAACCTCAACTGTAAAAGCAAATATTTTATTGGACTTATTTCGGTCAGTAACATAGTTTCTCAGACATTAAAACTGTACTTGAATGAACTGTCTCTGCAGTTAGGCATCTGCATTAAGGTAAGTTATTTATTAATCAGGAAATCCCCAATTTATTCATTTTTTTAAAATATATTTTTAGCCCTGACTGGTTAGGCTCAGTGGATAGAGCGTTGGCCTGTGGACTGAAGGGTCCCAGGTTCGATTCTGTTCAAGGGCATGTATCTTGGTTACGGGCACATCCCCAGTAGGGGGTGTTCAGGAGGCAGCTGATTGATGTTTCTCTCTTGTCGATGTTTTTACTCTCTATCCCTCTCCCTTCCTCTCTGTAAAAAATTAATAAAATATATTTTTAAAAAATAAAATATATTTTTATTGATTTCAGAGCGGAAAGGAGAGATAGAAACATCAATGATGAGAGAAAATCATTTATCAGCTGCCTCCTGCATGCCCACTATCAGGTATTTGAGCCCGCAACCTGGGTATGTGCCCTTGACTGGAATTGAACCCGGGACCCATCAGTCTGCAGGCCGCTGCTCTATCCACTAAGCCAGACCATCTAGGGCTGAGCCAAACCAGTTAGGGCCATATCTTTGATGCTATGAATTTAAGAAAAAACATACATTTGCATTATCTCTAGGGTATGTAATGGGAGAAACAGCTAATATTGAGTGTATTGCGCATTTCATCACCATTTCTTTCGAGTGAAAGTCTTGGTTTTGCATCAGGCATCTGGAAAGTCATTGAGGATCCCGGATTCCATGCTGGGGAGGGACCGAAGGTACAGGGGGAGAGCGCCTCCTTGTGGCGGTGCCTGGTCGCTCTGGGAGGAATGCCCACACCCTGGTGGGCAGTGACGGGCCCCTGTGTCTGTTTCCTGGGCGGCCAGACTTGGACACGAAGCCTCTCCTCTCCACTCCTGTGAGTCACCCGCGGACCCGGGAAAGGAAGTCTTCGCGAGTGTGGTGGCAACGTAGCGCGTAGGACTCGGGCAGGAGTCACTGCAGACAACACCTTGCTCTGTGCAGTTCACCTTACGCACAGGAGCCCCAGCTGAACACAGCTCCGTGTCGTGCCACAAGAACCCGGATACACGGGCACATCCACGTGGTAGCACAGTGCAGAGCAACGAAAACAGAGCTGCGTCTTGAAGCGAATGATGCGCTGCAGCCCATGTGTGTGTTCAGTGACAGCGCCAGGCCCTGGAGGAGGGCCGCCCTGCAGGCCCCTCACAAGAGGTAGCAGGAAAGACCAAGCTGGTCCATGGCCACAGCCGCGGTCACCGTGGTCACCACAGGTGGAGAGGAGGCTGCCTGGGAGCGCGTGACGGAACTTCCCGGGAGACTGGACACGCCCACATTGTCACCTGGATGTCCCTTACATGGCGACCTAGGTAAACATTCAGGGAGCTACACTCGACACAGGTGCTTTCTACAGCGATGGTCCCTCCGTTCAGAAGCCTTGCAGGCCAAAGGAGGGAGGCGTCTGAGTCGCGGGGGCAGGTCATTGGCCTTCAGGAGTTCACAGCCGTCCTTTGAGTAACTACAGCATCCCTGTCAAGACGTCACCTGCTCACAGAGTAAAAGATGAGATCAGGTGTGAGGGATGACAGGTGCTTGAACTAGTCCTTGCAGAGATAGGACAACATTCTGGCCCGAGAAACTCAACATGAGCAGAGGGGAGTCAGGGCCCATTCAGACCGTGAGTAGAGCAGGGCTCCCCTCCATCCTCCACCCTCGGGCGCCACCAGCCTGGTCCCGACGGCACCGCACGTGTCTGCAAGGGAAAGGCCTGATGCTTCGTGACGTTTTTAAATTGAAAAGTGTGCATCTGAAAAGTGATGAAAAGCCAGAATTTTGAGAGGGAAACTTCTCATGAGATCACATCCCGAAGTTGAGTCTGTGTGTGGGAACGCGCCAGAGCAGCCTGCGTTAACAAGAGGCTGGACTTCGGGGTGGACTTCAGGGTCCTCGCGTTCCCACGCCGGCCCCACCCGGCGCTCTGGGTGGCCTGGAGAAAGGAACTCAATCCCCAGGTCCAGGACGATAGGCCAGCCCAGAGCCGCGGCTGAGCGAGAGGCAGCAGCGAGCGACGGGGTCCAGCCAATTCTCCCCACCCCTCGTCGGAATGTTGACCCTCACCATGGCCCTGATACATATACCGTGACCATAGAAGTATTTGGGCGTCGACCAAGAGATCCCAGCTGTCTCTCTTCTCAAAGTCTGCATCTCGACTCAGATCATTGCTGCGTTGCAAACACAGAAAACTCTGCGGCCTGCCCACACCAAAGAGCCCGAGGCTGGAGAGACCCGGACCAGGGCGGGCAGTACCTTCCGGAGAAAGCCGCTCTCTGTAGTCAGCCGTCTGCAGCTGCAAAGCCTGCTCCCTCCTCACTCCTGCTGTCAGGAAACCAGCTGCACACACGGGACGGAGCAGCCCCCTCCGAGGGCCGGAGGGCAGGTGGCCAAAGGCGCCACGATCCCGAGGTCTGGACGGTGCTTCACTTCTGGGAAGTGAGCGGCTGGACTAGAGAGAAGATAAGGGTATTTATAAAGACAAGATAAGGGGAGTTTCAAAAGTTCTGTGGGGTGATACCGACAGGCCACCGACCCCACTGTTAAACGTGTGTGAAAAAGGCCTCGGCGAGCGTCTGGCACGTGCTCATCTCGATGCCCATCGGCCACAGCCGCCCATCCATGTGCTCATTAAACACCTACCGCCTCCCAGGGAGCCTGTGCTCAGAACATTCAGCACATAGAACTCAGTTCCTCTCCTGAAGCAGAGCTCACACGCCCCCTGTGCATCCTCACGGAGAGGATGGACTGCCACCAGAAGCCATGTCAGCCCTCGGGTGGCCACTGGAGCCTCTTCTTCTCCCTTAATTCCTGGGGCCATCAGTCAGTCACCCTGATGGCTCATTCTTCAGGGAAAGTTGGTCTTGGGAGATTCAGGAAAAATAAACAAACAAACATATTAGGCAACTTGAGACTAAGCCAAGGGCTACCCAATGCTGCGAAAATTCAGACGAGTCGGGGTCATCGTCTCACCCCTCTTGGCTTAAAGATCTAAAACTCAGGCAAGAAAGGGATGCCTATGGTCGCCGCGAGCATCCGAGACTGTGCAAGGGCTTGAGCAGGCAGCGAAGATGTTGTTTTTGGCTGCATGCTGTCAGCAGCCGTTAGTCAGTCAGTCACTGAAGTTGATCACATGCTCCGTGAAGGAGTCCACACACAGCTGAACTGCTAGGACAACGTTAGCGCACAAAGAGCAATCTGAGAAAACAAACTTCACAGCTAATGTGTCTAATAAAAGCCTGTCCACCTGGAAAAACCTGGAGTCTCAACAGAAGCCTAGAGCTCCAACAGCTGGGAGGTCCTGGCATCCGAGGAGCTGTGGCCACACAGACTCTCCCCAGACACTGGAAAGAGTCACAGCCACGATGCAGGTCAGGACACACGTCCCACCTTACTTCCACTAGAACGTGTGAGTGCAGAGACGCACACGCAGACACTGCACACAAGGCCACAGTGAACACAGGGCCACACTGCGCACAGGGCGACAGTGAACACAGGGCCACACTGCACACAGGGCGACAGTGAACACAGGGCGACAGTGAACATAGAGCCACAGTGAGCACAGGGCCACAGTAAACACAGGGCCGCAGTGAACACAGGGCCACACTGCACACAAGGCCACAGTGAGCACAGGGCCACACTGCACACAGGGCCGCAGTGAACACAGGGCCACACTGCACACAGGGCGACAGTGAACACAGGGCGACAGTGAACATAGAGCCACAGTGAGCACAGGGCCACAGTGAACACAGGGCCGCAGTGAACAGAGGGCCGCACTGCACACAGGGCGACAGTGAACACAGGGCCACACTGCACACAGGGTGACAGTGAACACAGAGCCACAGTGAACACAGAGCCACAGTGAGCACAGAGCCACAGTGAGCACAGGGCCACAGGCCACAGTGAGCACAGGGCCACAGTGAACACAGGGCCGCACTACACACAGGGCCGCAGTGAACAGAGGGCCGCGCTGCACACAGGGCCACAGTGAACACAGGGCCACACTGCACACAGGGTGACTGAACACAGAGCCACAGTGAGCACAGAGCCACAGTGAGCACAGGGCCACAGGCCACAGTGAGCACAGGGCCACAGTGAACACAGGGCCGCGCTGCACACAGGGCCGCAGTGAACAGAGGGCCGCACTGCACACAGGGCCACAGTGAACACAGGGCCACACTGCACACAGGGCGACAGTGAACACAGAGCCACAGTGAGCACAGGGCCACAGTGAACACAGGGCCGCACTGCACACAGGGACACACTGCACACAGGGCCACAGTGAACACAGGGCGACAGTGAACACAGGGCCACAGTGAGCACAGGGCCACAGTGAACACAGGGCCGCACTGCACACAGGGACACACTGCACACAGGGCCACAGTGAACACAGGGCGACAGTGAACACAGGGCCACAGTGAGCACAGGGCCACACTGCACACAGGGCCACAGTGAGCACAGGGCCACACTGCACACAGGGACACACTGTACACAGGGCCACAGTGAGCACAGGGCCGCACTGCACACAGGGCCGCACTGCACACAGGGCCACAGTGAACACAGGGCCACACTGCACACAGGGCCGCAGTGAACACAGGGCCACACTGCACACAGGGCCGCAGTGAACACAGGGCCACACTGCACACAGGGCCACACTGCACACAGGGCCACAGTGAACACAGGGCCACAGTGAACACAGGGCAACAGTGAACACAGGGCCACAGTGAGCACAGGGCCACACTGCACACAGGGCCACAGTGAGCACAGGGCCACAGTGAGCACAGTGCCACAGTGAACACAGGGCCACAGTGAGCACAGGGCCACAGTGAGCACAGGGCCACAGTGAACACAGGGCCACAGTGAGCACAGGGCCACAGTTAACACGGCCGCAGTCAACACAGGGCCACACTGCACACAGGGCCACAGTGAGCACAGGGCCACAGTGAACACAGGGCCACACTGGCCCTTTGGTAGGGCGTCCACCCCACATCCTGCCTGTCTTTGGCTCTTTGTTGTCTGCAGCAATGTGCAGTGGAACAATGTCTGTTCTGAGCTCTTTGGACCTCTGTGGACACATCTTCTCAGAGCCATGCAGGCGGCCAGGGCCCTCAGAGGGTGGGACTCACCGTCATTGATTCATAATCTAAGTTCCTCCATTCCCAAAGATGCCTCTGCAAGCCTCCAGGGCAGGGGCGTCACCACCGCCCCCCAGTGCTCGTCAGTTCTGTGAAAGCCAGCCTGGGAATCGTTCAGCGCCAACCACATCCAGGAACTGATGTGTTACCTACACAACAGCTGTTCTTCAGTCAAGGGCACATGAGACTGGTCATCTCATCAGAAGGCATAACTGCAAAGTCCCCATAGTAGTCGGAGAGAAAGGGGGCCGATGTTAGTGCCAACTTTTAATTCTTTGAGATGGGAAGTGCGTATCTTAAAACCTAAGGCAGTACCAAGAGGAGACCTATTTTTTGTAGTCACTAAAGCTTGCTGATGTGATAAAAATATGTAAATTACTTTAGAGCACACTGTGGCCGAGTGTGTCGCCCACAGAACTGCAAAGGGCAGCTGGAGCCTCGCCCCGCGCCTGGGTGATAATGAGACGCGGCGCACATCAGCGTGTGGGCACCAGGAGTCAGAGCCCATGTGCTGGCCGAGAGCACGCCCCGGGCAGAGGAACCAGGGGCGCCGCCAGCTGCCTCCCGTGACCCCGGAAAGCAAAGCCCACCTCAGCCCCTCAGTTTCCATTCCTCCAAGTCCTTTTCCAGCCGCTCCCTCGCTCCCAGCACCTTGGAAAAAGTACATTCCATTAAGTATGAAAACAAGCTACGGACAGGAACGTTCTGGGAAATGGGGAATCGCGGAATTTATGCTCCTTCATGTGGTCCCAGCGAATGTGAAGCAAGAACTTCCCACTGGAATGTCCGTATTCCAGACCATTCCAAACCGGCATTTTTGGTGGAATTGCTGTGTAAACACATATGTTGACTGTACTTTTGTCTAAGCCTCTGTGACAGGGTACCATTTCCATGTAAAACTATGAGGAGAGAGAAAATTTCCTTTAGTCTATAAATCCCAGGTGCCCAGGGAATTTTTAAAGTTCATTTAAGGAGATAAATGTTAATTATGCCCTGAAAGTGGCCATGAGGGATGGATTTCCGTTTTGTGGGCTGCCCGCCCCCCGCCAGTAACCATGAGTAGCTGTTTTTTGATATTTACTTAAAATTTCTACCACCATAGTCTTATGAAAAATAGATATAGCAAGTAAGTTAAGAAACATATTTTCAGATTTAAATTATGTCTTAGACTAAATTTAAATTCTACAGCAAAAAGAAGTTCTGCAAATGGCTCATTTAAGGAGTGGAACTGTTAGGAGTCACACAATAATCTTCTTGTCATAAACTTAATTATAATTTAAATAAGACAATAACATTGGGGGCTGGGGATGCTTGGGGACCCTGTGGTGTTGACCAGGACACACACCCCTTCCCCAGCTGCCACTGGTGATGTAGGCTGGGCAGTGCCGAGACACCCATGGGCGCAGGGAGAGCCAGGAGCAACCAGTGAGAGCAGGGGCATTAACAAAGGTGGCTGTTCAAGGGCCATTTACACCGTAATCATGAGAACAGCACGTCGCGTTTCCACTACGTCAAAGATGTGCGTTCTGGATTCAGGTTGTGACAGCTGTAAGGACGTCCAGGCGACATTCCCCCGATCAATTGAACATCCAGTTTCAAGTTGTGATTGGAATTCACAGTCAACTGCAGGTGCTTGGGACTAGCAAGGGTCATATTCCTGAATGATTCTTGGAAAACCATCTGGTCAGCTGGCTAGGACCCCTCCGGCTCGTTCAGATTTCGCTGGCACACACCGAGGGTCAGGACTCCACCATCTCCCCACCCGTGCCGTGACGTTCTCGCTTGTTGAGCTCAGCAGCGTTTCTCTAACTCCCGTGTCAGGACAGGCGTCCCTCCTCACGCTCTTGCTGGCGTTAGCTGTCTGGCCTCAGGTCAGATGTGCTCCGACTTCCTTTGTCCTTGCACCCGCGTCTCTCTCTCTCCACGAGGCGGAGCAGGCCTTGGGGATGGCGCAGGGCCGGGGCTCTAGGAGTTCCCGTACGAAGCCTTTCCCCTCCCGCAGTGGAGGCTCTGAGCACCTCGATGGCGTGCGGGGAGTGAGGACACGGTCAGAGCGCACGTCCAGGTGGGGAAGCCCCGTGACTTGTCCCCGCGGCTCTCACTCTGAAAGAACTCAAAGTAAAACGTCAGCTTTGACACTTGAAGACACGGGAAGTCCTAGGACAGGATGCGCCGCTCGCTGTGAGCTGGGTCCACCCTCCTGTCCAGCCTACATCACCAAGTGGAGCCTCGGTGCTGCGTCTGAAAACGCCCCGAGCGGGCTGAGGACGGACATGTTCCTAATGTCCTCGAGGCTCCAAACCAAACAAAACCCTGCTCCCTTCCTCGTCCCCAAACCCTTTTCATGGCAACTTTCCCAAAATGCTAGCTGCAGGGCAAGATAAAGCAAAGAAAATGTGTTTCTATTTAAGAAATGTTAAAACAAATACGTAATGATTTCTTGGCCAGTTTTCCTTTCCGCAGCGAGAGATCATCTGCAGGCACATACGATGGCTGTGAGCGTCGCCTTCCCGCCCGGGAAGCCCGGCATTCCCACCGCAGCCCACAAGCCCCCAGGAGACGGGTGCTGAGTTCAGGGTGGGAGGCTGGCCAAGGTCGACCTAGGGCCTGTGCCTCGGTGGGAGCCGGACGGGAAGCATGCGTCCTTGTCGTGTGTTGGCATTGGTAGCTTGATATCGATAAAGAAGGAAGCAAAGGGAGTAGCATCAGGGAGCGTCATCGGCCAGGAAGCAGGCACTGGCTTCACAGGAAGTTACAGCTTCACACTCGCCGCCCCCCTCCCCGCCCCGGGGCAGATCGTGGGGAAGGGATGGGGCCCCAAAGGGGAGCCCAGGTGGGCCATAGAGGGTGTCATCAAGCCTGGGGAAAGGATCGGATTGGATAAGAGACCCCACCCCAGAACATCTGGGAAATAGACTGGTTAGGGGGAGGGCCCATCAGAAGCCCGAAAAACGTGGGAAGTTGATGGGTTAGTTTAAAAGAGCGCCTGGTCCTTCCCAAGCCCGAGATAATTCAATCCCAGCTACAGAGCTCGCTTCCCTCCCCCGCCCAAATCAATTTAAAGGGTCTTGATGGGCAGTGTGTGCAAGGCTGGGTGCACACAGCCCCTTGGTTAAACGCCCAGTGTGGCCCGCTTAGTGGGTTGCAGTTTTAAGAAACTTGGGAACTGGGGTTTCCCAAGGGCTGAGCTGCTTTGTACTCCCAGCAGCACCTGGGAGAGGCCGTCCCCTCCTGTCCCTGCTAGTGCCAGGCGGGCAGTCTGTTTCAGCCGTTTGACGGGACGGGGACGGTCTCCTAGTCGTCCCGATGGGCGGTCTCGATGACGAGTGCTGAATACCAATCAGGTCCTCGCGTGAAATCCACGTGCAAGATGCTCAGAGCACCCTTGAGATGTGAGGCCCCGACCTCCACACGGGAGTCGCTGAGGGGAGCTGGCAGCCTGACCTTTAGCCGGATTCCAGGGGTGCCAAGCAGCCGTCGGCATCCCCGGTGCTGTTTGAGAAACCTGGGCCTGGGCTCAGGCTCGCTGTGCCCGCCTCCCCTGCCGGCGGCTGGGGGCTGTGGAGACGCACGGAGACCCCACTCCCAGCGCGAGGACCAGGCTCCGCTGCTGTGCTGAGTGAAGCGTTAGGTGCCCGGTGCCGTGACCAGACGTGTGGAAGGCTGGAGCGCGAGGGGCCCGTGTGTCAGAACGGGTGGTCCCCTCAGAAGGGACAGACATTTGCTGGTCATCTGGTCTCGGGTCAGCCTTGCTCCGATTTACTTTGTCCTCAACACCGCGAGCGGAAGAGGCCGGTGGGACAGGCCGCTCGTTGGAGGGCCGAGGGCAGGGCTGGGCACCCCTCGTGTGGGTGGCCGAGTGGCCTTGGGAGTGGGATGGCTCCAGGAGCGGTGGGTGCTGGCGCCTGGGCGTGTGGGGCACCCGCTCCGGGTCGGGTGGCTGTGTCACCGACCTTGATCCTCCCACTCCAGCTGCGTCCGGCACGAGTGCCTGGAGCAGGCGGCCACGGGGCTGACATCAGCGTCCTGTGGCTCCTCTTCCACAGGCCGAGAGCCTGCCCTGGACTCGGGATAAGGGGCCCGGGGCCCCGCGGCGCCTGTCATTGTCCTGGTATTTCCCTCCCCACCAAGAGGCTGCGAATGCTGATGCCATCCTGGTTCCTTAGGAAACAGCCTCGCCTTTTTCTCCGCCGAGCACGCTCTCCTCCTGTGGGATCAGGTGATGGCTCACATCTGCCCAGACGCCACGGCCTCTGGGGAACCCACAGTGACACCCCGCAGGCTGGCGGGGGGCGAAAGGGGGCGGGGGGGGCAGGAGGTCCTCCATTTACTTTCGGAACTTAGTCCACTCGACAGCGGTGACAGTGCCCGCGGTCCTGTCCCTGGGAGCCCGGCCTTCTCGGGCTGACCTCACACGCCATCTGGGCCAGCGGGCACTGGGTGTCACGGGGTGGAGGGGGCAGGCACTGCCGGGCGCGGGCTGTGTGAACCTGAGCACCAGTCTGTGGCACGGAAGTCCCTGCTGGAGACGCGCTGACAAACCCCTCAGTGCATTGGACAGAGGCTGCCTCTGCCCCCGGGTTATTGCCAGATCGTTTGCCGGGCGCACACCCCAGGCCCAGGCCGTTTCCCTGGCACTGGCTGCTGTGCCCTCAGCCCCTCCCTAAGCATCTGGCGTGGCCCCCGTGCCCCCACCTGGGCACTGAGCATGCGAGAAGGCGGTTTCTAAGGGAATGAGGCAGCGCATGGCGCTGTGACGGACCAGGTCGCCGCGGGCCCCATCGGGAGAGGGGCTCAGGGAGGGAAGCCGAGTCCACGGTCAGAGGGGGTGGGAGGCATGCGGTGACTGCCTCGGCACCAGGAACTCATGCCCGGCCCTCCTGTCCCCTCCTTCTCTCCCAGGGGACTTCATGGGGGATGGGGTCGTGGTTACAGGTTGCACACTGAGGTTTATAATGCAAGTGTTCTAAACGAGGGTGTGGACTTTTCTCTCTTTCCTTTTTTTTGAATCCTCACCCTAGGATATTTTTTCCATTGACTTTGAGAGAGTGGAAGGGAGGGGGAGAGACGGAGAGAAACACGGATGTGAGAGAGACACATCGATTGGCTGCCTCCCGCATGCCCCCAACCAGGGCCGGGAGCCTGCAACCGTGGTACGTGCCCTTGACTGGAATCGAACCCGGGACCCTTCAGTCTGCAGCCAACGCCCTATCCACTGAGCCACCAGCCAGGGCTAGACTTCTTATTTATTGGCCAAAATGAACTTGTTCCCCGTCCTAGACTCCACTCTGCTGGTTTTAAACGTGGAGAACTCGCCTTCTGAGGACAGTCCTTGACACATGTTCAGAAACAGGAATATCAATAGGAAACAGGAAGGAAAGTTATGATTGTGCGTGAAGAGCTTAGTCATGGGACACCGATTCCCTTTGCACACCCCCTTCTGGCACCTTCCGCTCCCTCCTCAGCTCCGCCCAGGTGTGTGCACTCAGCTCTGAGCCAGGTGTCCCTGCCACGGCCTCACTTCCTCCCCAGGGCCAGGTCCTCAGGGCCCCGCCACCCCTCCACCCCCCACCAGTCCTCTCCACCTCGGCCCCCCTCCCCCGCCCGTCCTCTCCACCTCCGTCCCCCACCCCCCACCAGTCCTCTCCACCTCGGCCCCCCTCCCCCACCCATCCTCTCCACCTCCGCCCCCCTCTCCACCTCGGCCCCCCTCCCCCGCCCGTCCTCTCCACCTCTGCCGTCCTCTCCACCTTGGCCCCCACCCCTCTCTGTCTCAGCACCTCAGTGGTGATGCGGTTCTGTCACCCCCACACTGGAAAGGAAACTCCACAGTAACAGAATTTTGCCTGTGGTGTATTGCTATGCCCCCACTCCTAGAATAAATATTTGTCCATTTAAAAGCTGAAGTGCTACGAGATTCGCCGATGCATCCACCGTGCACACCCTGAGCGAGGCCGTGTGGGGCTGCGTAAGCTTGGCCGGGTGCCCGCTGAGCCTCAGGAGCGCGTGCAGCCCCGTCAGTGCATCCTGCGCTCAGCCCGCTCACAGTGACGCTGAGCCTTGGAGCACGGGTGCAGGGACCTGGAGCTGCCCAGCAGCTGCCGCGTCGCTTATGGCGGTTGTGGTCTCAGATGCTTCAGAATCACTGAGACCAAACGTAAATCAGAAGAGCAGATGCTGCACAGGCACAGCACGGAGCATGGCGGTCTCAGAGGGACCCACAGCCCGCCTCATGCCTGTTCACACGGGCGCGGGGTCTCAGAGGGACCCACAGCCCGCCTCATGCCTGTTCACACGGGCGCGGGGTCTCAGAGGGGCGCGGGCGCGGGGGTCTCAGAGGGGACCCACAGCCCGCCTCATGCCTGTTCACACGGGCGCACGGGCGCGGGGTCTCAGAGGGACCCACACAGCCCCCTCACGCCTGTCACACGGGCGCGCGGGGTCTCAGAGGGACCCACAGCCCCCCTGTTCACACGCGGGGTTCAGAGGGACCCACAGCCCCCCTCACGGGCAGAGGGCGGGGTCTCAGACGGGCGCGGGGTCTCAGAGGGACCCACAGCCCCCCTCACGCCTGTTCACACGGGCGCGGGGTCTCAGAGGGACCCACAGCCCCCCTCACGCCTGTTCACACGGGCGCGGGGGCACCAGAACAAGAGGGGCTCTGCCTTGCGCCACCAGCCCATCCCCCAGGCACCATCCAACCAGACACCAGGGCGGGGGGCGGGGACACAGCCACATGCACTCACCCCTCCAGCGTCTTTGCCAGAAACTGGTATGTAAACGGGATTTTTTTAACATGATCAGGCTAATAGTTTATTTTATTCTCATAAAAGTGGAAGGATCATGTATTTCAGCAAAACACAATGGAATGATTTTCCTCCTTCGGCAAAGAAGTAACAAAGACACATTATTCACGGGACGGGCGCCAGCTGTCCTTGCTGCCACGGTCCCCGCGTGGCTGCGGCCGAGCCCTGTGCCCGCTGCATGGCGGAGTCGGAGGGCACCCGGGGGGCCATCAGGAGTGTGACCCAGAGGGAGAGAGACGGGGAAAGGTAGGCAGGGGCCTCCAAAGCTACGCCCTCAGCGTAAGCCACGGCCTCGCATGCCGTCCCCGACCACGGAAATGGGAGAGCCGTGCACGGACGTCCCTGAGGCCTTCCCACTCGGCCGGGTGCCACGTGGCTCCACGTGGCTCCACTTGGCGTCTGTGGCTGCAGCCAGGCTCCTTGGGATCCTCGGCAGCTCTCCATTCCCCTCCGCTTCCCGGGCAGGCCCCCGCCGCCGGCCTCCGCCCCTCGTTCCCTGGAGTGCTGCTCTCCCTGCACCGTCTAGACAGTCGGTCACCGTGAGGGGATGGGACAGGCAAGAAGGCGGCGCTGCCATGCTGAGGGCCCAGACAGACCGGCTCACCTTCCACCGCTTTTGCGTAAAAGCGCGTGAATTTGGAGAAGGCGGACTGAGGGCCACAGACGGCGACGCAGATGCGGGAGACAGTGCGTGCAGCTGCCGGGGGCTCCGGGAGAGTCTGCCAGCCCCATCGCCCCAAACATCCTCTGCTCACTCGACGCCTGTTCCCGAGAGTCCCGCCAGCCAAGCATGTGCTGCCTCTGGAGGCCTTGGTGAGGAGGCTCCTGCCGTCCCTGCCTTCATGGGGCATCCAGGAGAGGGAAGGAGGGCGGGGCGGGAGAGACAGACAGAGAGACCGAGGAATGGGGCCAGGCCATGGCTGACAGGAGGGTCAGGACCAGCTGCGATGACTGGTCCTGTGTTGGCCAATCAGTGGAGACATTGACCCAGAGGAGAGACACCGGGAAGTCCCAGTGCAGCTCTGTCTGTGGAGCACCCACGCCTTTCCCACCCTCCCCGGCATGGTCCCCCCTCCCCCCTCCCTCCCTCTCTCCCCTCTCTCCCCCCCCATTCCTTCCCCCCCCTCTCTCCCTCTCTCTCTCTCTCCCCCTCTCTCTCTCTCTCCCCTCTCTCTCCCCCCTCCCTCTCTCTCTCTCTCTCTCCCCCCTCTCCCTCTCTCCCTCTCTCTCCCCCCTCTCCCTCGCTCTCCCTCTCTCTCTCCCCCACTCCTTCTCTCTCCCTCTCCCTCTCCCTCTCTCCCTCCCTCCCTCCCTCCCTCTCTCTCTCTCTCTCTCTCTCCCCCCCCTCCCTCCCTCCCTCTCTCTCTCTCTCTCTCTCTCCCCCCCTCCCTCTCTCTCCCTCTCTCTCCTCCCTCTCCTTCTCTCTCCTCCCTCCTCTCCCTCCCTCCCTCTCTCTCTCTCTCTCTCTCCCCCTCTCTCCCTCGCTCTCCCTTACCCCCCCCTCTCTCCTTCTCCCTCTCTCTCTCCCCACCTCTCTCTCTCCCCTTCCCCCCACCCCCACCCCTAAGCTCCAAGAGCCATTCTTTTGCTATAACTAGTTTCCTGGGCCTGTTACTTCTCTGACTCACTTCTACCTCCATGACTTTCTAAATTAACTTCCTCTTACCACTTGAGTCTTGGCCCTGAATTCTTCCTCAGCCAGAACTCAAGTACCAAGTCCTGGCACCGGCAGCTTTTCTGCCACTGATACTAGAGGAGCCCAGAATAAGCTTTCAGTTAATGCTGATTATTTTTTCAAAGAGAAAGGGTTGAGAAGATGATTAGCCCCATGCAAGGTTATGAGCAGGAAATCAATTTGTTGTTCTGGTTTTTTATTTGATTTTTCAACACAAACTTAAGATGTGTTTTCTGCTGAGATTCAGTTATTACCGAGGAAATGAAGAGACAGAAGAGCCTAGAACAGGCGTCCTCAAACTACGGCCCGCAGGCCACATGCGGGTGTTTTTGCCGTTTTGTTTTTTTACTTCAAAATAAGATATGTGCAGTGTGCATAGGAATTTGTTCATTGTTTTTTTTTAAACTACAGTCCAGCCCTCCAATGGTCTGAGGGACAGTGAACTGGCCCCTGTTTAAAAAGTTTGAGGACCCCTGGCCTAGAACGTGAGTCAGAAATGTAGTTTAATGTTTTAAACTACATTTCATTTCTGCAGAAGTCCCCGTCTTTGGGGGTCTCCAGCCGCATAAAGGACCGTGTTCGTTGTGCATTTAATCCAGTCTCTCAGACCTTCCCCTCTGGCTCCTACTGGTAACTACTGATGTTCCCTCCACGCCAGAAAGGAGGCCAAGGACAGCTAGAGGTCACCCCAGGCTGCAGGCCTCTCCCAGGTGATTTAAAGGAAAATAACACCAATAACTAACACCTGCCGAGCCCTGGGAGCCCGAGGAACGTCCCTCTCACAGTGGGTCTCAGACACGCATGGATTCGTGTCAGACCAGGGACACCAATGCATTCGCTCGAGAGGGACACGGAGCTTGTCCAACTGCACAGGCACAGATGGCGCGTGCCAGCGACCAGAGCCACGCAGGGTCTGTGGGAAATGCAAGCACGAGAGAAGTGACAGCCGGGTGCCTGTGCCAAGAACCCACCTCCTGCCTAGCCTGGCACCGTGGAGACAGCCCTGCGGGCACCAGACTCCTGACCCGGGTGTCACAGGGGGCTTTCCCGAGTCTGAGCCTCTCGCTGCTTTCCCTGAGCGAGGACTGGGAGCTGGAGGGAGAGGAGCAGGCCTGGACACCTGTGAGGAATGCTGGAACCTTCCAGGGCAGCGCCTGGGAGGGGAGTAAGAAGGAAGAGCAGGGGTGGCTTTCCCAGAGCCCACGGCCCCTTTGGTCCAGGGCCCTCCCTCCCTGCAGACAAGCAGTCACCCTACCACGTTGCCTCTGAACATCCCTTTCCTTTGTTCCAAAGACAAACCGTCAGCATGTGATGTGCTCAGTCTCGCTTTTCTGCTTTGATTTCATTTTATTTTTTGAAGAAGAAAGAGAAATAAATAAATATTTCTCGCACTAAGTTCCCACAGTAATTCCTGGAAATCATTCCAGACTCAAGCTTCATTTGCCTGCTAAGAAAAAAACATTGAGACTCTTCCTGCAGCTCTGGGCTGAGCTCCAGGCGATGGGGGTTTCCACCTCCTGCCAAAAGCTCCGGCAACGTGGCAGCCCGGAGACCCGAGCGCTGTGGGCTCAGACGCACTCCCAGCCGCCTCCAGCCTCAGCGGGAGGGAAACACGGTCGTTGGCTCTAACACAGACCTCACGGACTCAGACACAGGTGATGGGCAGTGCAAAGCACCGCCTGAGAGGTGAAGTTGTTTGTAACGCCCCAGGCCCCACGGTAACCCCACATTGTCCGCGGACCCTCTTGCTGAAGGCCAACAGGGCAGCTTCCAAGGGAGACTGATGGTTCAGTAATGTTGTGATTTATGGGACCTGTTCAGGATTTTATTCAGGAGCCAGGGAAGAGGCTGGGCTCTTTTATTCCTGATGGGCTTGTATGAGAAAGAGCACAGGAGCAGGGGCCTCTGGGAAGGATGCCAACTACCCTTTGGTTCATTGAGAGCTTCGGTCTTTTGAACCTTATCACCTGTCATCTATCCATCCATCCATCACCTATCAGCTATCCATCTATCCATCTACATATCATCTATCTATCATCCATCATCTATCCATCCGTCCATCCATCCATCCATAATCTACCCACCATCTATCATCCATCTTCTATCCATCATCCATCCATCCATCGCCTATCATCTATCCATCTACATATCATCTATCTGTCATCCATCTATCCATCATCTATCATCTATCATCTATCCATCCATCATCTACCCATCATCTATCTATCTATCATCTATCCATCATCCATCAGTACATCCATCCAGCATCTGTCCATCTATCATCTATCCATCCATCCATCATCTTTCATCTATCCATCTACATATCATCTATCTATCTATCTGTCATCCATCCATCCATCATCTATCATCTGTCCATCTATAGATCATCTATCCATCCATCATCTATCCATCCATCTATCAATCCATCATCTGTCCATCATCTATCCATTCATCTTCCATCCATAACCTTCTCTCTGAAGTGACTGAGCAGGAATGCTCAGGAGGCTTTCACAGGATGCAGAGCAGCCAGCAAAGGCCTCAGGACAGCACTGGGACACCCAGGCTTCCAACGGCTGCACACTCTGCCGAGCAGCCTGTGCACTTGAGCGCAGGGACAGGGCGTCTCACATGGTCATCTCCATCTGGCATGCTGTCTCATGGCCGTCTAGTATGGCTGTCACCGTCTCGCATGCCGTCTGGTATCGCCCTCTCACATGGTCATCACCGTCTGGCATCGCCGTCTCGTATGGCTGTCACCGTCTCGCATGCCGTCTCGCATGCCGTCGCCGTCTGGCAGGCTGTCTGGCTGGTGAGGACAGCTCAGCCTTGCTCTCTCATTGTCGTCTGATCTCTCCACCGGGAAAGAGGATCTGGTACTGCTGTGGCTGAGGAAGGGGCGAGCATTTGCCAGGGTAATGGGATGTGCACCTGCGCAGGGGGAGCCCCAACCTCAACAAGCCCAGAGCAGGCGGGGCTCAGCTGTGTTTCCACTGGTCCAGCGCGCTCAGGTTGAGGCCTCGTCCCCAGGCCCAGCTGAGGGCCGGCTGCTTCCACCAGGCCGGGTGGAGGAGTGGGGGGTCAGGCCCTCCCTGCATTCACCCCCTCGCCCCCCCCCCACACACACACACACAAACATTGCCTCTCAGTGCTGTCCAGTCAGAACGGACTCCTGAGCTGAGGCGTTCAGAGCAGGTGGGGTGGGCGGGGCACAGCCAGGGGACGGTCTCACGCCCAGGGGCTGGAGCCTCCCTCCGCTCCAGCGTGACCTGGTCAGCTGGGGCGGTCGGCCGGTGACTCCACGCCCCTGGGTAACTGGGGAGATGCCTAGGCAGGCACATCTCCTTGGGGTCCCGTCCGTATGGCCTGAGGAGCCCCGGGTTTGCGACGGCTCAGCTGGGTTCCTAGCATCAGTGCAGGGACTGTCGGGGGTCTCGGCTGTACATGCAGCTCACCCTTGGGAGCGGCACCTCCCAAGCGCCTCCACAGCTCCGCAGAGGCACGGGTCGCGGCCATGGTGGCCGTTTGCAGGTTAGGTCTTGTGGGACACGTTCATAGAAAGTTGACACGCGAGGACGGTCGATGGACATATTCGTGTTTGAAAACTTGCCCCGTGAAATGTCGGATTGACAGATCGGCCCAGCACGGCCGGTAAGGAGAGAACGGGCTGAGCTGGGCTCTCGGGGCTCTGTCAGGAGGCCCTCGGTTCGTGCCCATTGCCGACCTCGGTTCCTCAGAACCGGGCACAGGACTGGGCAGGGCTGGGGCGGGGCCTCAGAGGCCACGGTTCAGGAGTCTGAGCGTGAAGGCCGGGCCGGAGAGCTCAGGGCACAGTGACCAGGACAGAGGGGGCCATCTCGGCACAGGCCACGGGGGGAGGGAGTGCTGGCCCGTGGAGAGAGTGCACACGGGGGGCCCCCCACGTGCCGCGTGGATTTTCTCAGGGACCACCATCACCCCGCCTTCCTCGGTGATGGCACTGATGCTCAGGGGCCCGTACCCAGATCCCCACATTGAACAGGGCCAGAGGGTGGCCCCAGCCCGAGCCAGCGGTGAGGTTGCTGAGCATCACGGCTCAGTCTGCTGATGGCGTGAGGATGTGCTGGTCATGGAGGCGGCAGGTCCTCTCTCTGCCGTTAAAATGCCTCCGGGAGTGGCTGCGAGGCAGACTGTGGTCAAGCTGCCCTCTGGCCCGCGGCTCGGGCTGGCACGGCTCCGGCTGGCACGGCTCCTGGGGCGGCCTCAGAATGGCGGCTGCTCTATTCCAGGCCACAGCGACCCCATGGCCTTCACCTCTCGTGTCCCGTCTCAGGGATCCACCTTCACCTCAGTACTTTGCAGCCACACCCCAGGCACCTCCCCCTGGCGCTGACAGACAGGGCTGCCTGAGCTGCTGCATCTGCCCCTCCCTGTCCCCCCAAATGCCGCTGAGATCATGCCCACTCCCCACAAGCCTCTGACAAGTAGAAATCATAAGGGGTAAATAATGTGCTATCGCAGGCAGATAAAAAATGGAAAGTTTAAGCAAAAAGGAATCCGAAGTAGCAGCCCACACCGGGCAGGAAGCCCGCTGGAACTGCTGCCTCTGCAGCCGGAGGCGCCGGCGGGACATGCGGGCGACGCTTGGCGGGCACTCCTGTGATCAGGGTGCAAGGCGGGGGCGGGGGGCGGGGGGGAGGGTAGTTTAAGGATCTGTCAAAGGGAGAAAGAAAACGGGAAGCCAGGATGTTTAACTCGTTTTAAAGCTGCTGAGCGTGGCCAGGCAAACACCGGACCCCAACCACAGGACGCCCACGCAGTGTACTTGAGCTCTTTGCAGCATGTGGTTGGCTTTACCAGAACTGCCGTAATCTGGGCTCAAGGAGTTGAAGGCTGAGCAAGGAGCTTAAGTAAAAGGGGAGTTCCCAGGCGTGGCCCATCCGAGCCGCATCTTTGCATTACATCCTCTGCCACGTCCCGGATGACCTCTGCCAAGGCCATCGTCAGGCGCGGTCCCTGGAGACAGTGACAACGAGCCCCCGGCCAGCCGGGAAGCGCACCTGCGGGCCCGCCCCGTGGCCCTGAGCAGGGAGCATCCTCAGCCCACACCCAGGGAGGGGGTGGGGGGGGTCCTGAGGCTCTTTTACCAAATGCCACTCACGTAGGCTTTCCTTTCCCGTGAGAAAAGCAAAATGTGGAACGGTTTTATTTTGAAATTCAAAAGCTGCCTCTCTTCCACCTTAGCTGAGCCGCCGCACACTCGGACGCTCCTGGCTCCGCACGGGAAGGCTGCGTCTGACCGCGAGTCGGCCCTCTGCTGCACGGCTCGCCCTGTCCCCTGGACGCCCTCTGGAGTGGCCTCTTGGGGGTTCAGAAAACAGAGTCAATGAGGCTGGACCCCAGACCTGAGGGAGCTCTCAGCGCAGCCACACCAGGAGGCCTTGCGCTGCTGTCCTCACGCCTTCTTAGGCGGAGTCGTCTTCCTCGGGGTCCACGCGAGCGTCTCCCGTTCTCTGCGGGGCCCCGAGGGCTGGGTGTGAGGTGGGAACGGGGCAGGGAACGTGGCAGCCACCGGGGCCAGATGGAAAGAGACGTCGGTTTTATTGCGAAATGAGTTAAGAATAGGCAGGTGCCCAGCAATTTCTGTCCAAATTATCCCCTTAGACTCAGCTCGGCTTTATACTCTAAAAGCTCAAATTACTTGGTAACTTTCTGAAAAGACATCACATTGCCATCTGTTTTCAATGCCGTGTCTGTAACCTTTCGTATGTGTGAACGACGTTCCCCCTTTGGATAAAAGCACGTGAAGAAATAAACACTGTTCCGGTAAGAATGATTACGGAGGGCTTTGTGTATCTCCTTGGAAAACAGCTTTCCGTGGGATGAGGTTCCGTGGCAGCGTGGCCACGGGAGAGCTGTGGCTGCTGCAGGCCTCGCACCTGGGCGCTGTGTCCGCTGTCCCCTCCAGCGTGGGAACTGGGCTCCAGGGACCCGCACAGTGAGTCCCCGGAGCACCCCAGTCTCTCTCTTCTGGGGCCCCTTCTTGTCTCAGGGGGCCCTGCCCACAGCCGGGGTGACCACGACTCTGAGGGCAGCTCTGAGCGCACCTGCGGTCAGGTGGGCAGTGAGGGTCCTCCAGCTGGAGCTGGGTGGCGTGGCGGGAGCAGCCTCGTGAGGCACCTCTGTGCTGCTCAATGTGGAGAAGCAGGGACTGGCCTGTGGCATCGCTCCCAGCCGGGTCCTGGCGGTCAGGTCCACGGTCAGTGCGTTCTCCCTGGTGCCTGGCCGGGCCCTGGGCTTTGATGAAGGATGGTGCTCCCCACACCCCTCCCTCTGCAAGCGCTGCCGGACGCTGGGGTGGATCTCAGGATGCTGACCTGACAGCTCTCCCCCTCAGGTACAAACGCCAGCATAATCTCTCCTGAGCTGTTCACTCCCTCCCACTCTTTCCAAAGATACAGAGCCCGGTCCATTCCCCCACCAGACACCGCGGTCCCCCCACCAGCTGCGGCCGCCCCTCTGTCCCTCCCTCCACCGCCCCAGCCCTCGGCTCTCGCTTCTGCCTGGAATTTCCAGGGTCTCTCCCTGCACATCATCCCGCCTGAGGCCCCAGAGAAGGAAAGACAGCCGCAAAGATGGAAAGAGAACGAAGGCTCTGTGGGAGCAGATTTTTCTCAAAGAATTCACATTCAGAGGAAAAGAGAACAGCATCATCTCCCCACACGGAGACACCGGACGCCTCGTTGTCCCAGGGAAGAAGGACCCTCGAGCCTCCGAGGGGACGGGCAGGCGGCCTCGGCTGTGACGGCAGCTCCCGCCTCCAGCAGAGAAACTGCAAGGCTTTAGAGAAGGAGAAGCCGGGTCCCTGTTGTCACTGCCCCGTCTCCTCACACAGGCAGCACCGAGCCACGCTGTTTCCTCCTGTCACTCGGCAGGTGCCAGCACCCCGTCTGACCTGGGAGTCGGGGGCGCCCAGCAAAGCCCCCCTGCCCTGGCCCACCCCTGCTCCTGCTCCTCCCCCCTCCCTGCACTCCCCCGCTGCAGGGACCCGCAGCCCAGTGCTCCCCTCCCTTGTCCGACTTCCCCACAACCACTGTGTGTAGAAACACGGAGGGGCCGAGTTTGGCGAAGCTCCTAAGTCAGGACGGAGAGGAAGAGCATTGAAATCGACCGCCAGGAACTTCAAAAGCACACGTACGTGTGGGACACGGCCGAACGTGGGCGAGTGACAGGAATGAATGGAGGCACGCACATGCACAGGAATGCTTGGATGGATAAATACGTGGGAACCACGTGTGGGTGTCCGTAGCGGTGGGCCCCACGAGGCGTGCTCTGTAGCGCTGTCTCTCCTCCTTCTGACTCGCACACAGTTGCTGGGCCTGGTCTTCACGGGCGGCAACAGGAAGCATCAGCGTGTGCTGGACACGAAGCTCAGACCTCACCGCTTCTGCAGATCCTGTCAGGCGGTCCCCGCGGCAGAGGCCTCAGCGCGTTGCGGAGCCTGAGGACCAGGTGCTCATTTACCCGCGTTCGCGTCCTCGCCCGCGAGGAGGGTGGCCGTAAACAGTTGACAGTGCAGAGCAGCCTGGCGAGTGAGGGTCGTGGGAGTTTCCGGAAACTGGCTCCACTTTAATGCAGTTAGCGCAGAAATGACGACGTGAGCATTAGAGAATCTTCAAAAATCCTCTTTTGGCCAAGAGACTATCTCACAGAAGATGCTCTCCAGCCGGCCAAGAGCAGCAGACGCTTGCTTATTCTAGAAAGAATGCGTCGTGTGGAGCTGGGATCCTCAGCGCATCTTTATTGCCCATTCGTCTCAGAACCGCTGGTCCAGCCGCTACAGGGCGTCCGTTCCGGCCGGAGCAGCCTGGTGTGGGGCGTCGGAAAGCAGGGCTCAGTCCCGCAGAGCGGCGAGGCCTCGCGAGCACAGGACGCTCGCGGGTGCCGTGCGGAGCTGTAAGCCTCTCTCTCTCTGTCGTCTGTGATGGGGACACGCACACCGGTGACATCACGTCCCCGCTCCCATGAGCCGCGATGCAGGTTCTCCCCAGGCGCGGGGACCCTCCGCAGAAGCGGAAAGGAGCTCTGTCGCTCCAGGGGTCCCAGTGCCCAACAGGAAATGCTCCAGGCTGAGCCTCGTGGAAGACTCTTCTCGCTGTGCATTAGCCTCTGGGGTGACACAATGTCAGGACCCAGTGAGACGCCAGTGCCGGCCGGTCCTGTCCCGTCCGGAGGCCGAACAGAACTTTCTGCTGTGAAAATGCTGTTTCTGTCTGTGCGCCTGTTGGCGGGGACTTCACGTTCCCGCCTCTGGCGGCTGCACGTCGTGTTCTAAGGAGAAGCACACGTCTGAGTCGCTATCCCGCATCCTCGGGGGCACCCGCCTGGCATGGGATCGTGGCGTCAGGCCGTCCCCACGTGTAGCTGTCGGAGGAAACATCAGACGCTTTCCCACAGCGGCCGCCCCACTCCACGTCCCACGCGACCCGCTCCGGTTTCTCCAGCCACACCCTTGCTAACACGCATGTGTGACTGTCGAGTGGGTGCATCTGTTTCCCTGGTGACTGATGATGTCGAGATGTTTCCATGTGCTCATTGGCCGTTTGTGTCTCTTCCTGGGAAAAATGTTTGTTTAAATCTGTTGCCCATTTTTTAAAGTGGAGTTTTCTGCCTTTTTGTTGGGTCGTCTGAGTTCTTTGTATATTCTGGACACCAGACCCTTAGCAGGTACGTGCTTTGTCGATATTTTTGTAATTGGTAATTTGTCTTTTTGCTTTCTTAATAATGGATTGTTTTTTCATTTTGAGAGAATCAGTTTATCTACTGTTTCTTCCGTGGCGCATGCCTTTGTGTCATTTAAGAACCGTGGTCCAGTCCAAGGTCATGAAGGTTTGCCAGGGTTTCTACCTGCGTTTGGTGGTTTTGCTCTGACGTTTAGGTTGCTGACTCATTTTAAGTTACTTTGTATATAGCGTGACGTGGGGGTCAGCGTTACTCTTTTGCACGTGGAAAGAGAACGAGTGTGTGAGTTATTTCTGGACTCGCTCCGTCTGGGTCCGTAGGTCTGTCCTGCTGCCAGCACCAGTCTTGAATACTATAGCTTTGTAGGAAGTTTTGAAATCAGGAAGTGTGAGTCATCCAGTGTGTTTTTATTTTTCAGTATTTTGGTTTTTGAGCGCCCTCGTGACCCATGTGAACCGGAGGGCCTCGCCGTTCCTGCGCGAGGCTGTCGGATCTGATCAAAGCTGCGAGGGAGCTGTGGGTGCCCGGGGGGTGCCGGGACTCTCCCGTCTTCCACCGGAACACCTCCATCGTCGTTTCTTTCAGCAGAGTTTTACGTGTTTCTTTATAGGGTCTTCCCTCTTTGGTGGGAGTCATTTCTAGGTGTTTGAGTGCATTGGATGCTGTGGTAAGTGGGTTGTTCTCTTCCTTCCCTTCCCGTCACTCACGGAAGGTGCGTGATCCACAGCTCACCTCTCCGCCGACTCCCTGTTTTTCCTCTCTGTTGGATACAGTTGACGTGCAGCCTTGTGTGAGTCTAAGGGTCACACCGTCTTTCAGTCCCGGAGACACGGCGCAGGAAGGAACTTGGGGGTTAGCAGGAATCACCTGTAAAGCCCTGTGGACGAGCCGCTTCACGCCGCCGCGGTGGGCGTGGAAGTCAGTGTGACCGTCCTTGTCCAGCAGCACGAATCCCCCGGCGGGGTCAGCCCGGCGCTGCAGCGCCCGGGGCCGCACCCCCGGACGGAGCCCCAAAATCAAGCCTTCCGTCACCATTCGCCCGCTTTAGGCTTGTCTACACCCTCCCCTCCGGTGACCCCAGCGGGGGCTGGTCTGTTTCTGCTTGTTCGCTTGTCTTGTTCATTGTTGCTTTCAGGTTCGGGTTCCGCCTGTGAGTGACCCCAGGCGGGTCTTGGCCTTCCTGTCCGACGTATTTCAGTAACGATGCTCCCGGCCCGGCCCTGCTGCCTGCGACGGCAGCGTTCCGCCTCTGATGGCTGAGTGGGATCCACTGTGCATATGCACACATATTACAATGCAGTGTGTTCCTGAAACCACATAAAAAGAAAAATAATTCCATCTTTTTAAATAGGAAAAATCGTGTGTTCTGGTCCAACCAAGGATAACTAGACGATTTCACAGGCAGGAAACGAAATCCGCTGATGGTCTGTATGATAAACAGCTGGAAAGTAAACAGTCCCTAAAACTAAGCGCAGTCAACGCTTTATTGTGCCAGCATTTCCCCTTTCTACACTTCCCCCAAATCCCCCCTCTGGATGCTCAGTTCTCCGCAGCCAGACGGCTCTTCAGCCTGAAGCCACCGCCCAGACAAGCCCTCGGGACACGCACAGCTGGGCCAGGCCGCCTCCTGGGATCTATAGCGTGTTCACGACACGGGGCGGGGTGGGGGAGGGGGCGACAGCAAACCTCCCGTTGGGGTATCCCCTTCCTCCCAACCCCACTGGGTGGAAACTCTTCTTTTTTAAAAAAGGGAGAGAGATCCATTTCTGTAAAACCTTTTTACAGTTTATTTCCTGCTGTTCATCTTTAAAGTATAAAATGAGGCTCGAGCTAAATGCAGGGTCCCGTGGTGAAGCGTTGACCGTGTGAACAAATAAATAAATATTTACAGTCTTTGGCAAAACAAGCGAAGTCTCATCAATCTGTACGAGAAGATTTCTTAAAAAAAAACATAAATAATTTACAAAAATATGGTACATTCTAATATTCACATCGCCATCCCACACCGCTGCGGCCTTCAGCAAACAGCACCCCACGGAGGGCCACACCCTCCCCCCTCAGTCACGTCCGCCTCCTGCTGTCGTGGGAACAGAAGTCCACAGAAAAGTAAAAAGTGCAGCAGAGTACAGAAAACCAACCTCAGAGGAAGCAGCAAACCGACTTTATCAGGGAAATGTGAGGGTCGAGGCAAACGCTCGGTGCTCGAGGTCTGGCCTCGGAAGGAAATGTGACCAGAAAGGAAGGCGTTGCCCCGTCGGACAAGACCAGCTTCTCTGCTAAGACAGACCCTGCGGAAAGGTCACGCGGCTTCAACACCAAAGACCCCGACCCGTGTGGCCGGGTGCCGGTCACGGCGGCTTTGGCCGGACCTGCTGCCGAGTGAGGCTAAGCCCTCACGCTCGGATAGAGGACGGGAGGAAGGTCGCATCAGAGCCACCGGCAACGCTCATCATCATTTATTTATTCTACCGCATTTTACAGCACGTTGTTCTAACATCATAAATTATCGAGCCTCGTATTTCGACAGGAAGATCTGCTGTAACCACCTTTGTGTTGTTATGTGCTAGTCAGGTGCTTATCCTAGAACTCGCACGCCCTCTGTGTCCCTGACAGATGTCAGGTAAGTCCGGTGATGAACTGCCTTCTGTCTTCTTTCAGGAAATACGGGCACAGCATGTGTAACTGGAGCCTCAATGAAACGCATCACCCGATCAGGTGCAGGCAACCCTGCCGTGGTTTCAGAGCCTCAACTGGGAGTCAGACGCTGGTGGGCACTGCCCATCTCTGCGTGCCTGGCCTCAGGGCAGAGGTGGGAGAGAAGCCAGGAGAACACTCGATCAGACGTGGGCCAGGTGGCGACTGGTGAGCTCTCCCGAGTCCTTGACAGCTTGAGCAACCACGTGAGGGCCCCGTGAGAGGGCACCGCCAGGCCCCACCTAACCCGTGTGCCAGCCAGTGGGCAGGATGGTCCCTCCTGGGCAGACCCCATCTCTGGCGAGGGGGGGCTGTCACTGTAGGAAAGATTAGGGGAGGGGTTTGCCTTGCCCGGCCACGCCCCACTTCAGCCATGAGGGAGCCTCTTCCTGTGGGAGCTAACATGACGCAAGCATGGACAGCCCCACAGGAGCAGCAGCAGCTGGGCGTGAGGCGTGTGGGACGTGCTGCCGCCTGAGTGACGATAGCGTCTCGCACACAGTATGCCCTTCAGCTCCGTGTGCACATAAACACAGTCGGCAATCACACTTTACACGCACACGTCATTCTCTTTAAGCAAACAAGAAGAAACAATGCCACGGCGGCGGCCATGCCACGTAAAGTCTCGTGTGCCATCACTGCTTCCTGGGCGGGCTGGGCGTCTATCTTCGGGGCCCATTGGCATCTGCCCTCTGGAGGCACTTGGGCTTGGGGTTGAAGGAGGTGAAGAGCCGCTCGAAGTTAAGGTCAAGGTCAGAAGACGCTGCCAGAGAGAGAAGCCGGGGGACCAGGACGAGGAGGGGTCTAGTAACAGCATCTACAGTGCGTGCGGGACACGCGCGTCGAGTTCACACATCTAGAAAAACAGTCCGCGGTTAGGACGGGCATTTGTCTCATTCCATTTTCTTTTACCTACAACCTAAAATGCCATTATTTTAATTTAAAAAAAGACATCCATGCCCCACCAGCGTGGCTCAGGGGTTGAGCATTGACCTATGAACCAGGAGGTCATGGTTTGATCGGGGCACATGCCCGGGTTGCGGGCTCAATCCCCAGTGTGGGGCGTGCAGGAGGCAGCTGATCCATGATTCTCTCTCATCATGGATGTTTCTCTCTCTCTCTTCCTCTCCGACATCAGTAAAAGTATATTTTTAAAGAGACGTCCACACACGGCTGGATGATGCATGGATGCAGATCTGCAGGGAGGGGACAGATGTGTAGAAAGGCCACTGGCACAGGACAAGGATGCTGACCGGAGGCAGGAAGGTAAGTCAGCCCTGAGCCCTTCCTCGGCCTCAGCGTCTGTGTCACGTGTGGTCTGAGCAGCAGCTCTGAGCCTCACTTGCCTCGTGGCACAAGCAGTGTTTTCTGGTCTATGTGCAGGCGTTCGGCCTGGTGGGAGCCAGGTTCCCTCCAGGTCGGGAATAATTTGAGTCAAATGCCCTTGTAGAAAGAGCGCTGAACCTCCTCCCTGCCTCCCCTCCTCCCTCCCTCCCTCTCGCTCTCGCTCTCTCTCTTCCTTTCACAAGGGCAGTGCTGTAAAGTCCCATTAGGGGCCTAGAGGTTAGAAAACGCCGGACGTGTGGTGAGTGCCACGGATGGGTGGGGCTGTGAGCATTTGCTAAGTGTGTGGCCTCCCACATTCAACTTAAACCATTACAACAGCTCAAGCTGAGCAAACCAGCATCTGCCAGGGCCAAGCTCTCGCTCACACCGCAGCCTCGTGACCAACCGCACAGGTGCACCTCGCCTGCCTCCGGCCTGGCCGTCCCCACACCCACCTCTGCATTCGTACTTGAGGTCCGAGAAATAGACCATTTCTTGAGAGAAGACAAACAGGCCCAGCCGCCCGCCCGCGTAGGTTTGGTCATAGATGGGTCCCGAGTCCGCCATGACCTGCTTCCCTTCGTGCACCAAGACCCTGTGGGCGGGTGGGGGAGGAGGGAGGGCGTGAACTCTGGGGAGGGCTCCTGGGAGGAAACTGCTTGCTCCTGGCCATGCCCCAGCTGCTACTCAGGCCTCACCCCCCATCCCTCGTCCCTATCCCCATCCCCCTCCCCGCATCCTTTCCCCATGCCGCAATCTCTGACCCAGAGCAGGGGGTTGGCCACGTCTCTGCCTTTCAGAGACAAAGACAGTCCGTACAGTGAGCAGCATGTCCTTCCGTCCCTCAGGAGCGGCTCACCATACGTAGCCCGTCCGGGGTCTGGGATTGGGGGCGATGGAGGGGGACTCACCTTATGTAGCCCGTCCGGGGCCTGGGGTCGGGGGGGCGGTGGGGGGTACTTACCTTATGTAGCCCGTCCGGGGCCTGAGGTTGGGGGGGGGCCAGGGGGCTCACCTTATGTAGCCTGTCCGGGGCCTGTGTGTCAGGTGCCACCGGTAGGCAGTGTAGTCCTTCCAGCCAATGTTTTTGGGGTCGTGCCACAGTGTCCGCACCTGAGGGAACATCGCCCAGAGTCCTGAGTGCAGTCACAACAGCAAATGGGAACGGGGGACGTTGCTCTGCATACCAACCTCGCGAGCCCGTCCATGAAATAAACTCCAGGGCGGATGGAGAGTTACCGACAAGGACCAGGACGTTCAGTGCTAAGAGCACAGCCCTGAGCCAGGTCACGGAACCAGGTTCTGGACCCTCCACGCCCTGAGCCGGGACCGTGGGAGAAACACCTACTTTTAAACCATCTCCCTGTCTAATTGGCCAGAGAATCGCCCGTCATTGGCCAGAGAAAGGCACCGTGCTGGTACTTTACAAAGTACCAGCACGGTGCCTTCAATTAGGGGGAGACTCGATCAGGGGTTAATGTAATTGTCACCGAGTTAAGGACAAAAGAGAAGGTGGGTGTCCTCGGGGTGGGCCGGCTCCCGCCCCTCACCTGCCCCGCCGTGTTCCCAGTGTGCCACAGCGCATTCCTCAGGTGCTCGCCGGTGCCGGTGGTGGAGTTGACCACCTTGAGGGACACGCCCGAGTAGCCGTAGGCGCGGGTGGGCTGGTCCTCCCAGTAGGTCTGGGTCACCTGCTTCCACATCACCACGTAGAAGCGGCTGCTGGACTGGTAGCCGAAGACGAAGCCGGCATAGTCGTCGTCCCGGTCGGTGTTCACGTAGAAGGTGCCGCTGAAGTCCACGGACCCGAACTCGTCAAAGCCTGCGCGCGAGGGGCAGGGCCGGAGGAGGTCAGAGCAGCCTCCCAGGTGCCTGGGCAGCCTTCGCCACGCGGAGCTCAGCCACTCGGCTGTGCCCGCCCCACCCACGCTCTGTCCCTGGGGTGTGAGCACACGCACAGGGGTTCATCTCTGCAGATCCGACCTACGGGGCCACGCAGAGCCACACGCGCTGCGTCAGTGACGGTGGGGGCTCAGGGTCATAAAACAACAGGCAAATGGCTTCCTAAAAACAGCCTTTCAGAGATGAGAGCGAGGCGAGTGCCAGCTCTAAGCAGAGGTTGTTACGGCCATGGGGACGGGGCCACAGAGGACCCCCGAGTCCCCTGGGTCTGTAAGGAGCAGCATGGGCACCGCGGCCCAGACCCAGGAGGGCACACCGAGGCTCACCCACGGCGATGCCGGGGTCCGAGTTAGCCGTCTGCACCAGCTCCTTGCCCTGGTGGCGGATGACCCAGTTGGGGTCGATCTGCGTGGTGCCCTTGGGGTCCAGGTGCACCATCTGGAAGTTCCTGAAGTCGGTCTCGCTGATGGCACTGTTCTCGGGACACACGTCGTCGATGTCGGGGACGCTGTCGTTGTCGAAGTCGTCCTTGCAGGCGTCACCCCGCCCGTCACCTGCCACGAGGACGAGACGAGCAGTCAGGAGGGGACACACAGGCTGTGCCCGCCTGCCTCAGGAGCAGCTCTCGTCCCTGGGAGCCGGTGGGCGGGCACTGACCGTGGCACTGTCACACCCACCGTCCGCGTCCTCCTGGGCGGGCACTGACCATGGCACTGTTACACCCACCGTCCGCGTCCTCCTGGGCGGGCGCTGACCGTGCACTATCACACCCACCGTCCGCGTCCTCCTGGGCGGGCACTGATGTTGCACTGTCACACCCACCGTCCACGTCCCGTCCTCCTGGGCGGGCACTGACCGTGCATTATCACACCCACCGTCCGCGTCCTCCTGGTCGGGGTTGAAGACCAGCCGGCAGTTGTCACGGTCATCGGGCACCCCATCGTTGTCGTCGTCTGAGTCGCAGGCATCGCCCCTGCCGTCGCCGTCGTGGTCGGCCTGGTTGGCGTTGGCGATGTAGGGACAGTTGTCCTGGTTGTTCTGGTGGCCGTCCTCGTCGATGTCCTCATTGTCATCACACTGGTCCCCCACCAGGTCGTTGTCCACGTCGATCTGGGGCACAGAGCACCCGCCGTGAGCGGGATCTCGGGGACCCTCATCCCCCGGGAGCAGCCGGTCTGCGGGCAGGAGCGGCTCCCCGAGATCACTCTGCCGTCTACACACAGCCCGGTGGGACCCGGGTCTCCATCCCTGCTCTCTCCACGGGGCCTCTCCCTTAGGGAGACGGAAAGCTGTCCAGAATGAAGCCCTTTCTGACATCGTCCGCGGTCACACACAGGGTGGGCAACGGCAGGTTTCCAGTTGTTCATATGGAAAATAATACAATTAATAAATAATAATGCAAGAATAGCCCTGGCCGGTTGCTCAGTGGTTAGCGTGCCGGCCCATGGACCGAAGGGTCTCAGGTTTGATTCCTGGTCGAGGGCACATATCTCAGTTGTGGGTTTACTCCTCGCCCCCAGTCGGGGCCCATGGGGGAGGCAACCAGTAGATGTGTCTCTCTCACATCAATGTTCTTGTCTCTCTCTTCCTTCCACTCTCTCTAAAAGTCAATGGAAGAATATCCTTGGGTGGGAATTAAAATAATAACAATAATATTGCAAAAATAACCTCTGCTCCATGTGCTCACAGCTGTAAACCCACAGCTGCCCGCCCTGCATCCTATGAACTACATTCACATGTTCTTACGTGTCTCCTGAGGCAACTCTGGGAAAGCCAACGCTGGCTGAGCCGGGGAAGTAAGTGCAGAAAACGCGATGGAGACGCGAGACCCTCAGACCACACGGCGAAGCCTCAGTCCGTCCAGCCATGGCCACCGAGGCGCGAGGGTCGAGCTTGGAGGTCATTTCGGCACCTGTTCCCATATCAGGCCTTGGCCGAGCTCAGGGACACTCACAGGGACGTATGTGCATTTAAGTCTGAGACTGAAAGGCCCGGGCCCCGTCCCCGCTCTGACGCCCCGCGGTCGCCCACCTGGTCGGGGTTGTGCACCAGGGGGCAGTTGTCACAGTGGTCGCCCACGCCATCGCCGTCCGTGTCCCTCTGGTCCGTGTTGTAGACGTAGGGACAGTTGTCTCGCTCGTTGAAGACATCTGCGGGGAGAGGGCATGGCCAGTGGAGCAGAAGCACTGAGCTCCCGTCACTGAGTCCCTGACAGCCAGGCTCCCACTGGATAAAGGGGGTGAGTGAGGAGACACGGCTGTGTGGACGCGCCTGGGTGACATTCCCGTTAACGTTCAGGTTGCGCCCGGGTGGCCACTGGCTGTGCCCGGTCAGCCTCTGAGTCCGCGGTGCTATTCTCCGAATAGCCACTCAGGACACACGCTCTGGGTGCCGGGGCTAGCGAGCAGCTGAGGCTCCGAGGCCCTGGCACCGTCCCCACGTGAGCGGGAAAGGAACGGGCACAGATGCGGGCTTTCAGGTGCCACCTTCACCCACGAAACCTGAAACAGATCACGAAGTCCATCGAGACAGGAGCTATGAAGAGACAGAGGTTCCCAGTGGACCACAGCGTCACCCGTCAGTGACGAGGCAGCAAACACCCCAAACCAAGAAAAAACACCCCAGGAAAAGCGTGAGACAGGCCTGGGGTGTCGGGGGAGGGGTCACCCAGGTGCAGGGCAGCAGGAAAGGACCAGAGGCTGCGACCCGTCCACGGCCCAGGAACGACGGGTGGATGAGAGCAGCTTAGAGAGGTGCCTCCTCGTCTCGGCCCATGGGGCAAGCTGAGCGGGTCCAGCAAACACAGAACAGGACGTGGCCAACTTCACTCCGAGTCTCAAACATGCCCGTGCGGACGCAGCACTGACCATCGCCGTCGATGTCCACGGAGCAGGCGTCGCCCTCGCCGTTGTGGTCGGTGTCGATCTGGGCGGGGTTGTGCACGTGCGGGCAGTTGTCGCAGCGGTCCCCCACTTCGTCCTGGTCGTAGTCGAGCTGGCGCGGGTTGAAGAGGAGCTGGCAGTTGTCCTGCAGGGAAAGCGGAAACGGGGGAGGAACTAGAAACAGCCTGGCAGACGCACGGTCCAGCAGAGGTCAGAGGTCGGGGCCAGTGCGTCCGCACGGGCGTGGCCAACCCAGCACACTCTTGACCTCAGACCGCTTCCTACTTATATGTGCACCTGCCTCTCTCGAACATTTTGAGATTTTCTAGCGCAGAGATGACAGCATACACTTCCTGGTGAAGGCAGGTGCATAAATACAAGTGAGCGAATGACTGAGTAGATGAATGAGTGAATGAATGAATGAATGAGTCAGTGGGCCAACGGAAGGCAGATGCAGCAAAGCTGTGAGTGAAAGCTGGCATTGTCTACCCTGCAGGTCCCGGTTAGGTGTGGATGTAGCCCACATCGCCACAGGGCATGTGTATCGCAGTTTCTGCCACAGCCCCGCCCACCACTGCGCCACCAACGAGAAGCAAGTTAAACTGTTAGCAACGCTTCCAGCCGGGCCCGGCAGCTCCAGGCTCGGCCAATCACTCCTTTGGTGAAGGGCCAGCCTTCTCGTCGGTGACGGTGACGCAAGCAGGAGCCTGTTTAGTGTGAAGCTCTCATCCCTGACCCCTCTGCTCCTGACCCCAGCCCAGGGCTCCAAGGACGCGGCCCGCCCACCTTCTCGTCGCTGACGCCATCGTTGTCATCGTCGTCATCGCAGGCGTCGCCGATGCCGTCCTTGTCAAAGTCTTCCTGCCCAGAGTTGGGCAGCAGGGGGCAGTTGTCCTGGACCAGAGGAAGCACACCTTATGTTATGACCCCCGGGCCCTTCCTCCAGGAGGCGCAGCGACAGCTGGGGACCGAGATGGAGCCTCACGTCTGTTGGCCTCGTGGGAGGGCTGCCCTGGAAACCACGTCGCCACCCCTACAGAGTCGAGACCACAGATGCTGCATCCTGAGCCCAGGACCCCGTGAAGCTGTGAACGCCTGAGGAGGGACGGCTAATCTGAGAAAATATGGACGCGGACAGAACCCCACTGTCCCTTCTCCTTCCCGTGAACATCAGCTCATCCACCAGGAGGCCACAGCTCCGAGGCGTCACCACTGGGCTGGGCCAGAGTCGGACTGTGCTGCGATGGCTCACAACCCAAGCCTCAGGCTCCAAATCACTGCCCTGGGTCAGCCCTTCCCAGAGGCAGGGGGGTGTGTAACGTGTCACCGATCCGGTTTTATAAGCATCACAGGTCAAGGCCGAGCTGTGCAGACACCGACAGGAGGGGACGAAGTGCCCCGAGAGGGTCGGGGGACAGCCCACCAAACTGGGGGCCCGGCCTCACCCTCACCCTGATGGAGACCCGGGGGCTGCGTCCCAGCGCCTCACCTTGATGCAGTGGTAGGTGGCGTTGGTGGCACACACCAGGTTCTTGTTGGGCCAGCCGTCCAGGTCCGAGTCCTCCCCGCAGATGAGCCCGTCACCCGCGTAGCCTGTCTGGCACTCGCACTTGTACATGGGGTCGCTGAAGTGGCCCAGGTAGATGCACTCGGCGTGCCGGTGGCAGCGGTGGGTCTTGTCCAGGCACGGGTTCTCGGGCTCACACACCTGGAGGATGGCCACACTGGTGGGGACCCTGGGACCCCGGCCCCACCCTCACGGGGTCCAGGCCACGGGCTCAGGGCTGTGCGACCTTCCCGGCGGCCTCCCTGGGATGCCTCCGAGGGACAGGCTGGGACTCTGCTCCTTCGGGAGCCCCAGAGGCACT
Organism: Ia io; assembly: GCA_025583905.1. NCBI lineage: Eukaryota > Metazoa > Chordata > Mammalia > Chiroptera > Vespertilionidae > Ia > Ia io. Next base: position 423,554 of record JAJQQW010000005.1, on the reverse strand, counting down.
CAGGGCCCACCAAGGGCTGCCGACACCTGTCACAGCCCCAGGGACGCGGGAGCTGCTGACTCAGGAAGACTGAGAGCTGGTCCTCATGGTCCTGTGGCCGCAGCTGAGCTCTGCCCCCACGTGGCCGGCTCTCGAGGGCTTGCCCGTCTCCCCAGAACGCTGCCCTTCCCCCATCCCCACCCTCCGTCTCCCCAGATCCTGGCTGACTGCTTGGAAGACTGAGTCACAAAAGGGCCGTGCACCTTGCTCACCTGCTTCCCCGTCTGTGCGGCCTCCAGGCCGACCCCGAAGGGCTGGGTGCCCTTGTAGCGAGGCGGGCAGGGCAGGCAGTGGAACCCGGGGTCGGTGTTGACGCAGCGCTGGGACTTGCTGCTCGTGGAGAAGCAGACGTCGGTGACCAGGGCGCACTGTGGGTACAAGCAGGGGTGAGCCGCCCTGCCCGCCTCTGAGGCGCCCCTCTGCCCTGCCCGTGGTGGGCACCCACCTCGTCCAGGTCCTCGCAGTGGGTCCCGTTGCCCAGGAAGCCCACTGGGCAGGAGCCGCAGGACCAGGAGCCATCGGGGAAGCTGCTGCACTGGGCGCCCGGGAAGCAGGGGTTGGACAGGCAGCCATCTGCGTGGGGAGCAGAGCGGTCAGGGCCACTGGTGGGAGGTGGTGCAGCTGCAGAACCGGCCCAGGAGCGACTCGGACACTCACTGTGCCCCGGGAGGCACCTGGGCGGGTCAGCACTGCAGTTTGGTTGTAGGGAAACTGAGGGACGCATGTGCTGGAGACGGGCACGTAAGGAGGTGACATGCACCTTGGGGGCTGCACACGGTGGGGGGGGCGGGCGCCGCGCAAGGGGTCCCAGAGCAGACACCTGACGTCTCGCCCCAGAGCGCACGCTGACCGCGAAGCTGGAGGACCGGCTGCTGTACACGGTGTGCAGCCTGCGCGCACGGTTCTGCTTTTACAGAAACGCAAGTGTGGCGGTGCCTAACGCAGAGTTAGGGACGGGATCTGTGTGCCTGCGTCGGCTTTTCTACGTTCTCTATGTACCTCCTCCCTTTCGTCAGAACGAAAGCCCAGTGGTCACTTCAGAGTCCATTGTGGCCGCGGGGACAGCGCGGTGCCAGGCGGTCCCCGCGTGTCCCGCGCACGCACCTGTGGGGCAGCTCCGCTTGTTGCACATCTGCTGCTCCGTGCGGTCGCCCACGCAGGCCTTCCCGCCGTGCTGGGGCTCCGGGCTGTTGCAGACGCGCGTGCGCTCGCGGATGCCGCCGGCGCAGGTGACGGAGCAGGCGGACCACGGGGACCAGGGGCTCCAGCGGCCGTCGACTGCGGGGAGAGCGGGGACAGGACGCGTCAGCCGGGTGCCCTGCGGGCCGGGCGGGGGAACCGTGATGCGGGTCTCCAACGCGGCAGAATGTGGTGACCAAGGTCAGGGCCATGGAGCTGAGGGTCTTAGAAGAGAAATCACAGCCCCTTTGGGTGTGGAGGTGACGGGGCTGCGCGGGGCCTCGGTCACGTGTGGAGAGGTGTGACCTTGAGATTCAGTGTTAATGCCCCTTCCCATCACCCCACGCCTTTCTCTGCCTGACAGGACACCCAGGAACCAGGCTCCCGAAGGAGGTCCTGGTGCCGGGGCCCACGTTCTCTGTCGTCCTGGAGTCACGCCCGGCGGCTGGCCGTGTCCGGCACCTCATCTGGGCACCTGCTGCGCCCGTTCTGGTTCTGGTTCTGGTTCTGGTCCCCTGTGCAGGTTGGTGTGACTTCCCTGCGCTGCGCAGACGAGGGCAGCGCCAAGCCTGGGTGCTGGGCATCGACACCCAGGGCTGCCTCCAGGCCAGCCAGCAAGGGGACTGGGCACCTTCCACCTCTCGGGCCTGCCAAGCCCTGGTCCCAGCTGCCCACACGCCCGCCCCCACCCGCCTCGTCCCACTCACTCGGGCACGGGGCTCCCTGGCAGCCTTTCGTCTCGCGGCCGCTGCCTTTGCAGCCCTTGCCCCCCATCTGGGGCACCGGCGAGTTGCAGAGACGGATCCGCGTGATGTTGCCGACCCCACAGGTTGCGGAGCAGGAAGACCACGGCGACCAGTGGCTCCAGCCGCCATCCTGCCGGACTAGCACACGAGAGGCGTGGGCGTCAGCAGCGGCCATCGGCCTGGCGGCGGGGGGACCAGCCGGAGCCCATGGACAGGCCGGTGCCTCCCAACCCACCCCTCGGAGCAGACCCCCGGGCCCCCCGCGACTCACTGCGGTGGTCGCACTTGCCCAGGCTGCAGGCCCGCGTCTGGATTGAGGGCCCCAGGCAGGTGTTGCTGGTGACATCGCAGGACCTTCCTCTCTGCTGGGTGCCAGGCCCACAGGTGACGGAGCACTGGGTCCACTCTGCCCACGGGGACCAGCCCTCCTCGCCGTCCGCCACTGGGAGGGAAACAAGCCGGTCAGGCCTCCCCGGTGATGGCCTGGAGGGACGGCGGGACAGAAGCCCTCGGGCCTAATTCGAGGCCTTGCAGACGCTAGCTCATCACTGGGCAGCGAGGGTGGACAGCCGGGTGAAGCGTCCCTGGGCACACGCGGCCTGAGCCTCACCCCGAGGGAGGAAAGCGAGGTGTGCCCGCACTCACAGGGGAAGCAGGATGGGCAGCAATCCCCCTCCAGCAGCGACGGGTTGGCGCAGGTCACCGGCGGGCAGGAGATTTGGTGGCAAACGGTTTTAAATTTCTGCGAGGAAAGAAAGGCGTTCATGTAGCCTCTCAGAAGTCAGCCGCGGGGCTGGCGGGGTGGAAAGGCCCCTTCAATGGGCACCGTGGTCTCCACCCCACAGACCCTCAGTCACCTATCCCGCCATCCAGAGCTGGCCCCTGTGCCCCCCGCCTGCCTCCCCCAGAGCCATGGCCACAGAGACCGTCCTGGCTGCAGGCGGCGGGCGGACAGGACTGCGGGGTGGGCTGGTGCTGGGTGATGTCCGAGGCACCGTCTGCGGAGACGAGTGACGGGAAACTCGGAGGAGGACCTGAGCGACCCACGGGCCAGGCTGTGGGCGGTGGCCAGCCGCCCCAGTGTCTCAGCTGAGCCTCCTGGCCCTCGCAGAGCTGAGTGGACCTAACACAGCTAGAGAGCTACCTGGCAGCTCTGTCCACCGCCTGTGGCCACTGGTGACATGGGCCGTCACCTCACCCCCTGGACTTTGCTTTCTTTACGCGCAGAGCAGGGAGGCTGATGGGCGTCATGCTGTGGCCACCTCTGCTCCCCGACGCCCACTCTTGCTGCCCCACACCCGATGGCCCGCCAAGGCCGGCTGCCCAGCCAGTGCCAGGGGCCGAGGAGCGCAGGCTGCGGGCCTCACCTTGCAGGTGCATCTGGTGCAGCTGTCCACCACCCAGGTCTCGTTTTCCGCGAAGAACCGGCCGTCCTGCCAGCACGCAGACATGTTCCTGGTCTTCGGGGGGCCCCCCATGAGCTCCCAGAGCACCTGGTTGTCGTTGGACTGGAAGTCGGGCGGGTTTAGGGACAGACAGGAGCACTCGGTGGCCGTGCTCCCCGTGAAAGGACGTCCCTCCCCACAGCTCCGCGGGCCCAGGGGGGCCAGGTGTGCAGAGTGACGCGCTGCGACATGCACCCACGGAGGGAGCAGGTGTGCGAACCACGAAACACACGGGCCGCTCACACCCGTGGCCTGGCCAAGCCGACACCTCACGGGTGTCCCTTCACCTGACACGTGCTCACCACCCCACCCCACGCTCCTGGTGGAAGATTCCAGAAGGTGTCCTTGGTCTTGCTGTGCCCATTCCCTCGACCCCCACGGCCCACCCACCCGCGGCAGTCAGGACGGGCTCGGCCCTCGGCTGTGTGTGCGGGGGCCGGGGGGGGGGGAGGTGCTGTGCCTGGCCGCTCCGGCACCCACCACTTTCCGGAGGCTCTCGTGCAGCTGGTTGACGACGATGCGCAGCCCCGACAGCTCGCTGGCCATGCTGCCCAGCTCCTCACAGGAGCGCTCGCACACGCCTGGCCTCTGCACTGCGCTCGGGCCCACATAGGCCGTGGTGACCGCCGGGCTCAGGTGCAGCGTCTCCGTGTTCTCGCTGATGGCGTTGGCCTCCGCTGCGGGGGTGTGAGGGAGAGCCTGGTCAGAACCACCGTTAGCGGGAGGACCGCCCCACTCCTGACCCACTCGGACTCAGCGCTGAGCCCGCCCAGCAGGGGTCAGACAGCCCTGGGGACCCGCAGGGCCAGGGCCGTGCTCCTCTGCGTGGGCACCGCGCTCCATTCCCCGGGACATTCCTGACTCCATCACACGTTCTGCACATGTTCTGACAGCTCTCTCCTTCCTCCACAGAATTCCCTTCCTCTGTCGCTTGTCCTTGTCCCGCCTCCCCCACACACGGCGCAGTCTGTCGAGGTGGCATCTGTGCGAATACTGTAAATTCTCCCTAGCCCTCATTCTCGCGCGCACACACACGCGAGCAGAAATCCACCCGGGACGGGGAATGTTGTTCAGAACACACCTACCTCCCTGGCTTTGCGGACAGCCTTTCCTGCTGAGCACGTCTTCCACTGAGTTTTCAAACACTAAGTAGATGTTCTGCAGCAAACCCTGCAGGTGACAAGGAGGAACACGGGGATGGGCAAACCACACCAGGGAGGCCACGCTACGTGGGTGAAGTGAAAACACAAAGCCTCTGGACATGGGGGTGTTTCTGAGCCTTCACACTCGGCCCTGGCACCTGGGGGCGGGGCATCCTGTGCAGGTCCCCATTGGAGCGGCCGGGGCGTGACCCCGCAGTGGGAGTTTAGAGGAAGGAGGTGGGCCCGGGGAGCTGGAAACTCTCCTGAGCTCCACCTGAGGGGTGTCCTGGGCTGTCCTCCGATGAGGACAGCAGCCTTAGTGCCCTGGAGACGTCTGCTGGTCCAACACAGACACAGCGAGGAGATGAGATTAGTGTCCCCACAGCCTGAGTGTAAGTGCGCGCAGGGATGGGGCAGCTCATGCCACGGGAGCTTCTCACCCCAGCCGTGACCCTGACACTGACCCTGACCCTTGGCCTGGCCACCAGAGATTAACCCGGCAACCTCTGTAGGCCTTTTACTCAAATGACCTAGTGAAGCACACACTTATTTTGAAAGAGCATGGTGTCTGGAAGAGACGGGCCTGCTAGCCTTCCATCGTGGTCCTGACACCTGTGGCTTAGAAAGACCCTCTTCCCGAAGGCGTTTAACAAAGACGCACACGGTGTCACTCCCTGCCTTTCCTTAGGAAAACAGCTGTTCGCCCGTCCTCCTGTCATGTCAGTAACGAGGCAGGCCTGGGAGGGGGCTCAGCACCATGAAGCTGGCCTGGGTCCCAGAACATTTGGGTCAGATCCCTCAATCACATCAGCCTTCGTGCTGTTTGTGCAGGTAGGAAAGGGCACCTGCAACAACTCGCTCTGCTCATTCCTGGCATTGTGTGTGTGTGCGTGGTGTCTGTGTGAACACCCATGCATGTGTGTGTCATGTTTGTGTATGCACAGGTGTGAACATGTGTGCATGGGTGTGGTGCTTGTGTGTGGTTGTGTGCACAGGTGTTCATGTGGGTGTGCATGAGCATGTGTGGTATTTGTTGAAGTGGCTGTACATGTCTGTGCATGCCCTGTGCATGCCCACACATGTGTGATTTTATGTGACGTGTGTGCACATGTGTGTGTGTGTGTGTGTGTGTGTGCCTGACCCACTCCAACTCAGGCCTTGTACCAGGAGACGCCCCACCGTCAGCGCTCCCACAGCTCCGCGGCACCTCGCCGGCTCATACGCACCCGGAAGTGGCTCTCCCGGGCAGAGCCTTTGGCCACGTACATCTTGCTCTTGTCCGTCGCCAGCTGCTCATAGAAGGGCTCGTCCAGCGCGAAGCTGTCGATCAGGGCACAGCCCACGTGCAGGCTGAAGGTCTCACCCGCCACCTGCACCGTGATGTTCTTCCACTGGGAGTCGGCCAGGCCCACATCCTCCAGGGACAGCACGTGCTGGGCGCCGTCCACCCAGTAGGTGAGGTCCAGCGTGTCGGCTGGGCCGTTGGAGACCAGCTCGAACTGCCTGTGCGCGCCGGGGCCCTCGAGGGCCAGCAGCGTGCCCCGCGACTTGCGGTCCTGCCGCAGGCTGGCCGTCAGGAAGAAGCCCTCCCTCTGCCGCATGAGCCGGGCGATCCGGCTCAGCTGGTCCGCGCTCACCGGCGGGATGTAGTCGAACCGCACAAAGCGGTAGGCCGGCACGCCGGGGTCGGGCCCCCGGAACTGCTTGGCCCCAATGGTCTTGCGGTTGATGTTGCTGATGCTGAAAAGGTCGAAGGCCGTGTCCTCATCCTGGTCACCGGCTGCCCAAGGGAGTGAGCAGGGTTACAGCCGGCGGGGCCGGGGCAGGGGCGTCCTTACTCGGTGCAGATGGGTTTAACGTGCCAGAAGCTAACGAGGCCACTGACACCCAGGTCCCCTTCCCTTCCCACGGGGCAGTAGAGCCTCTCAAAGGGGGGTCCCCAAAACAGCTGGTCCCAACGACCTCACTTTGTCCAGCCCTCCATACCTCAGGTGACCCTCCCATCCCCAGCACAGGTTCCGGCCCCGCCGACTCACCCTGAGCTCCGCAGGAGGCCCAGAGGGCCGGCAGGACCAGCGCCCAGAGCATCCCGCCTCGCGGCTGCCGGCGCCTACAGACAGCAGAGCCGGTTAGTTACAGCACAAACCTGGGTGCGGGCTCGACTTCCTACTCGGATGACCAGTGACAAGAAGTCAGGGTTGTGGCCAGCTGCTGATGGCATGGGATGCTTAGTTATAAATCGTCATGACCCGGGAGGCAAGCACTCCTGCTCTTGTCCCGTGGGCGGGAGGTAGAGGAGGCGGGAGGGCGTCCTCGCCCGCGGCTGCTCAGGGAGGGGCAGCCAGGACCTGAGGAGGAACTCGGTCTAGAGAAACGTCAGCGTGTGGCCGTGATCCCGGAGGTGTGTGGAAATCGCCAAGACAACAACGTTACGCATAACTTCCTTAAACACAATAAACACGAACTGTGCACGCGTGAGGAATGAGCTTAGTGTGGAGTACCGTAATTACAGAAACAAATCACGCGCCTTGGACATGGCTTCACTCGCTGGCGCCGTTCCGCAGGCCTGTTTTTCCGTTCTTGGGATTGTCAGTTGGCCGCCTCAGCAGAGGCTGGGCCAGGAGTCAGGAGACCTGGCGGCGGCGGCGGCTGCAGTTAACCCCCGCTGGCCTCCGGGTCCCGGGTCCGGCTCCCTCACCCCAGGAGGGGCTGGGCACCCAGGCCTCCCCCCTGCGCTGCCTGGGCCCTGAGCCCACACCCTGAGCCCGGTTTCTCTCCAGGCAGGACTGCCAGGCGAGGTGGGGTCTCGGTGCTGAAGCCCAAGGAGCCGCTTCTCCAGAAATGTTCGTCAACGGCCCTGTCTCTCCGGGGCAGGGGAGGGGGTGCGGCCCCAGGGGACGGGACGCCCCGGGTCCCCGGAGCCCGGACGCCTGCTTTACACCATCAGCCCCCGAGGAGTCGGGAGCCTGGCTGTGGGCAGGCAGAACCGGGGAAGTGGGGAGCCCAGGGCAGCCGGACCTGAGCGCAGAGCTGCGCCGTGGGCGCGGGCTGGGGCGCCGGCGAGCCTCTCTGTGCGGGTCCCCCGTCTGCAGGATGGGAAGTCGCCCTTTAACGTGCCCGCCTGCCAGCGGGTGTGAGGAGCGTGTGCAGTGGGTCACTGAGCACAGCACCCACACGTGTTGGTCACACGGCCACTCGCACCTGGACGCACGCCCTGTGAGCTCGGTCAGCGGGCTCCTAGGAGGATTGGGAGACGGGAGCAAACGCCGTGTCCGCGCCCGCTCAGCACGCTGCCGGTCAGCGGTCCACGCGGCCGGCCCTGTGGCCTCTCACCCCGAGGTGCCTCCGCCCCACGGACAGCCGTGAGGCTGGCCCATCCAAACGTGAACTGCACTTCTGGTGCCAGCTCCCGCGTCCAGGCTTACACAGAGGGAATGACCTCCACTCCGACACAGACCCTGTGCCCCCTGAAACGGAAGTGTGACTGTCTGTCTGTCTGTCTGTCTGCCACATGGGAGCGAGGGTCTCGTCTCACGGGATCGAGACAACCGCCACCACACCTGCGGGCACGGCCGCCCGCCGCCCGCCCGCACCAGCGCAGCTGCTCCAAGGCGCTCGGCCGGAGGCCCTTTTACGTTCTCCCTCTCTCCGCCCTCACAGCAGAAGTGACGATCGGAGCGGCGACATCCCTGTCGGTGCCGAGACCCAGGGCTGTGCTCGGGGTCCCCTGCCCCCCAAACAGCTGCCGGCCGTGCCGTGGCTCCTCACCCGCCTCGCGGCCACCCTGGCACCTGGCATCAGTGGCTCCTTGGAAGCCGCTCCTCCCCGGCCGGGGTCTATTGCCTCCGATTGTTCTCTCCGGTTCTCAGAATTGTTCCCCTAATTCTTTCCTCGTGGCCCCCCAGAATAACAGACCTTCCCGTGCAGAGTTCTCACTCTGCAGCCGAAAACACTCGCATGTGCCCAGGTCCCCAGGCAGGTACGTCTGAAACCACTCCGGAGGGGACGCAGGTGCCCAGACAAAGGCTGAACCGGCCGCACCTCAGTCCCTCCGTAACACAAACTGGGGAGACACGGGGCCGGGCCACGTCGCCACCTCCCACTCTGAGCCTGCGTTCTCTTTCCTTCTCCCTCTGACAAGTCTGAAGCGTCTTCTCCGAAAACTAAATGAAACTAAACGACAATGAGACCGTTCGGTAAAGTGAAAGAAGTCTTACCGGGGAAGAGAAGAGGCGGCAGGGAGGGCTGATCGGGCTGGGACGGTCGGGCTGGGGTGGGTGGGCACTGGGCGGGGCGCGGACGGCCTGGCTGACGAGTGGGGTCGCACTGGCCTCCGGGCAGCGGCTCTGCTTTATATGCTCCTGTCTCCGCTTAATTCATTCCCTCGAAGAATGACATAATTCCTCCTCCTCCGAGGACCGCAGAGGAGGAGCCAGACGGGGAAACGGCTATAAATAAACCGCCGGAGGAAGAATGTGCCTCGCTCGCGTGCGTGTGTCTCCCTGGCCCAACGCGGGACTGGCCTTTCTCACTGGAGAAGCCGTCGCTGGGAAGCAAAGGGGCAAGGGGTGCAGGGTCCATGGCGGGTGACGCCCTCACACCGATGAACGGATTAATCATGAGCAAAGGGAACTGGTCAACCCAAAGGCACTGGGCACACTCTCCTGCCTGCCTCCGAGCGACTGAGAGGAGGGTTGGGAGAACTTACCTGTGTCCGAATCCAGCTTCCTGTGCTCAGTCTGACCCAGCCTCTCCACTGTCCAGACCCGACAGGCCCACTTGCCCCACAAGGTCCCGGGGCGTGAGTGGCGTCACCCGCTTCCCCGGGTGCAACAGGCAGCCTGCCGTGCGGTTGTGCAGAGTAAACATTCGAGAGTGAAAACGGTGGCAGCAGCCAGACTGCCTGCCATTCGCCAGAGCTCACATCCCAGGCCCGGGTGGGCAGGGGAGGGCGTGGGGTCAGCTGCACGGGCTGGGTCTGCGAGGGGGAGGGGACAGGGCTCTGGTTGCCTCCGGGCACCTGGGGGACACGCACAGCAGACAGGGCCTGGGTCTGTGGGAGGATAGGAGGTAGCGGGAGGGGGATGGGGGGGCTCCAGGTGCCTGGGGGACGCACAGCAGACAGGGCCTGGGTCTGTGGGGGGATAGGAGGTGGCGGGGGTGCGCTCCGGGCGCCTGGGGGACACGCACAGCAGACAGGAACTGGGTCTGTGGGGGGATAGGAGGTAGGAGGGGGGGAGACACACAGCAGACAGGGCCTGGGTCTGTGGGGGGATAGGAGGTAGGGGGCGCTCCAGGCGCCTGGGGGACACGTGCAGCAGCAGGCCGAGTTGCCAGTCAAGGCCGTGTGGAGCCTGTGCAAGGAGTCGGCCCTGCCCCAGCCTGGAACGGGCCACGGAGCGTCACTGAGGGACCTGCCTCCCGCACCTGGTCCGTCCAGGCTGCTGCCTGGGGCCCCGGCCAGTGGGCGGGCGGGGGTAACATGGGAGGAGGAGGATGCTGTTCCTGTTCACGTTTGGAAACCGCCTCCTGTGGGAGCGGTCAGCTGCCATCTTGGAGACCACGTTGACCTCTGATCACAGAGAAAAGCATGCACGCTTCCTGTTGGTCGGAGCTGGCGATGAAGCCGCCACGAGAATGAGACAGGCGGGACCTCAGGTAACAGTGGGCGCTGCTCAGCCCCAGGGGAGCGTGTGCACCCAGCTTCCCATCAAGACTGTCGGGGGTGGTTGCCCGTTCACCGCACTTGCTCACGGGTCGGCTGTTCCGTGGCTGGAGGAGGGTTTGGGCGTCTCGGCCAGCCAGAGGGGCCTGTGCACGTCCCGCCTGCGCCCGTGTCACCCGCACGTGCCTGCGCGGAGCAGAGCGGCAGTCGTGGGCACCCCCCCGCTGAGCATTCCTGAGCCCTTGGCCACGCGGCCGCCATGCTTCGCCCGCAGGAGAAACGCCTGCCGTGGCCTCTTCCAGGGCGGGCAGTACAGGCGGACTCAAGGAGGCAGGACTTGGGCCAATTGGGTCATTCCACGTGGGGGGGGGGGGGGGAGGAGAGGCGCCAGGCAGGCCGAGGCCGTGCCCAGGAAAGGGGCCGGCACCCCAGAGCAGAACCAGACCTGCCTGGAACTGGCCTGTGGGAGGGAGTCAGCGCGCGGCCGATGCGGCTGGTCCTGGGCCCTGTGCAGAGGGACGGCCGGGGAGACCAGGGGTCCCGCAGCTTCCTCAGGACCGCAGGGTGAGCCTGTAAAGCCACAGGGCGGTCGGGGTGCGAGGGGACAGCCGGGACTCCCGCGAAGTCCACAGACTCGTCAAGCATCAGTTTGCAGCGGCGACAGTGTGGGTGTCAGGAGGGGGAGGGGCCGCAGGCAGGTCCGTGCTGGGGTGAATCACGTTCCCCCCAAATTCTTGTCCACCTGGACCCTGTGGGCACAGCCAGCCCAGTGAGGCTGCAGCTGCCCGAGCGGGAGAGGCAGGGCCTGGCCCAGGCCGTTCTGTTCGTCCGTCGCACTGTGCGCCGCACCCGGGGAGCTCAGCAGATGCACTGGAGGTTCCGGGAGCTTCCATCCTCATGGGCATCGTGTCTCAAGTGGTGGGTGCAGTGCCGTGACCCGGCCGGGAGCTGCTCGCCCATCCTGGCCCTGCCATCAAGACGAGCTCGCTGGCTCCGGCTGCCCCCACGGGCGTCCTTGGCCATGGCCGGGCCCTGGGCAGAGCCGTCGGACAATCGCAGTCCGGCCTGAGCGTCTGGCTAGGAGCCACGTGATGTGGGGACCACGGGAGAGGAGCCAGGACAGGAGGGGGCTGGGACAGGACTCGGCACCCAAGCCGGGCCACCAGCATCAGGACGGCGTGGACAAGGCGGTTGGCCCGGAAACTTCTCCAAGGCCGCAGGTCGGGGGTCACGCTCTTGTCTGGGGGGACTGATGGGGCCCCAGCAGCTCATCGCAGGAGGGTAAGGTGAGAAGTCTTCAGCTCAGGCACCACCTCCCGTGGGCGCGCAGGGTCCCACCAGGTATAGGGGGCCCACCAGGTATAGGGGGGCCCACCAGGCACCTCGGGAGCTCCCGCAGCGACAGCGTCACCCGATGCCGGTCACGCACAGCAGGACGGAGGGACTCGCTGCCTCCGGAACTGACTGACGGGAAAGGGCTCTGTGGCTTCTGCACTTTTGGAATGGACACCGGAAGGAGGGGTGAGGGCGCCGCTCCCTCCTGGCGCCTCCCGGTGGCAGGGGCTGCACGAAGGGGGACGCTGTTCGGGTTGCTCCAACTGTGGGCGCAGGGCCGTGCCAGCAGGTGCACAGGCGCCGCGAGTACGTCTGAGTTCGAGAACGGACGCGCTAATGCATAGACGAGTGGCAGAAGGACCACTGAGCCCTCCCGTGTGGGAGCCCTGGGGCAGGGAGCCGTGGGGAGGCTGGGAGCCGTGGGGAGGCTGGGAGGCTGGGAGCCGTGGGGAGGCTGGGAGCCATGTGGAGGCTGGGAGCCGTGGGGAGGCTGGGAGCCGTGGGGAGGCTGGGAGCCATGTGGAGGCCGGGAGGCTGGGAGTGTCGTGCGGAGGCTGGGAGCCGTGGGGAGGCTGGGAGCCGTGGGGAGGCTGGGAGCCGTGGGAGGCTGGGAGCCGTGGGGAGGGCTGCTCGAGGTGCCCTCCGGGCGGCATCTGTTTCCCTCGTCCCCTGGGGCCGTGAGTAAGCGAAGGGCTTTCCTCCCCTCCTCTGGGCCGGGCGGGGGTTTCGGGAACTCGCGTCTTAACTGAAAGCGGAGGGAACCGCCCTGTGCGAGTCTCCACAGGGGAGCGGGAGGGGAGCGGAGGGGAGCGGCCGTGACGAAGCGCGTGAGGCCCGGGCCAGGCGACGAGGACACGTCCATCCCGTGTGAGCCGAGCTCTCCCAGGGGCTGGGGCGGGCTGGGGGGCCGGCCCCTGGGGCGTAGGAGGCAGGCAGCCTCGGGACACCCCTTCCTGGGGGCGGCGAGGACGTGGTGGGGGCACGAGAGCTTGGCTCCCCAAGCCGGGCTCCTGGGCCCAACGCCGCGGGCTGCGAGGAGGCCTTCCTCCCCCGACGGGAGTGACCACAGGCTTCCTGAACTGGCGTCAGAGGAGGCCATCCACGGTGCGCCGGGCCGCCGATCGCCGCCTCCTGCTCACCCCACGGGGGACCGGGATCGGCCGGCCGGGCCCTGACGGGAAGCAAACTGACCTGCTGGTTCCTCGGTGGGTGCGCAGCCCCTGAGCCCCGGCCGGGCCGCCACACACGTTCCTGCTGTGCAACGTCTGCAGCTGCTGCCGGCCTCGTCCGAGCCCTGAGAGCCCGCTGGGCTAGCGACCACCAGACGCCCCCCACCCCATAGCCAGCACCCCCTCCCCCCCATAGCCAGCACCCCCTCCCCACCCCACCCCATAGCCAGCACCCCCTCCCCACCCCACCCCATAGCCAGCACCCCCTCCCCACCCCACCCCATAGCCAGCACCCCCTCCCCACCCCATAGCCAGCACCCCCTCCCCACCCCACCCCATAGCCAGCACCCCCTCCCCCACCCCACCCCATAGCCAGCACCCCCTCCCCACCCCACCCCATAGCCAGCACCCCCTCCCCACCCCACCCCATAGCCAGCACCCCCTCCCCCACCCCACCCCATAGCCAGCACCCCCCCCCACCCCTCCCATAGCCAGCACCCCCTCCCCACCCCCCCCATAGCCAGCACCCCCCCCTCCCCACCCCACCCCATAGCCAGCACCCCCCCCTACCCCCCCCATAGCCCAGCACCCCCCCCCCCCATAGCCAGCACCCCCCCCCCCCCCCCCCATAGCCAGCACCCCCTCCCCACCCCACCCCATAGCCAGCGCCCCCCTCCCCACCCCACCCCATAGCCAGCACCCTCTCCTCCCCCCCATAGCCAGCACCCCCTCCCCCCATAGCCAGCACCCCCTCCCCTCCCTCCATAGCCAGCACCCCCTCCCCTCCCCTCATAGCCAGCACCTCCTCCCCCCCATAGCCAGCACCCCCTCCCCCCCATAGCCAGCACCCCCTCCCCTCCCCCCATAGCCAGCACCCCCTCCCCCCATAGCCAGCGGGAGGCGAGGCACAGGCCTGCGGGTCCCAGGGCTCAGTAGCCTCCACAGGGCGGTGCTGAGTCACGGCGCTGTCGGAGAAGGACACACGGCCGTGGAGTTCACCAGCCGCCCCACGTGTCTGGCGTTCACCCCACCTTGTTGTCATCAGGCAGGAATCTGAGCTCCCGGCGGGAAGGAGGCGCCTCGCTGCTGTGGGCACGCATGGCCCTGCTCCTGCGGGGCGGGGTGCTGGCCGCGAGGTTGGGGGGAGGGTGCTGGCCGCGAGGTTGGGGGGAGGGTGCTGGCCGCAAGAGGGGGGAGGGTGCTGGCCGCGAGGGGGGAGGGTGCTGGCCGCGAAGGGGGGGTGCTGGCCGCGAGGGCGGGGAGGGTGCTGGCCGCGAGGGGGGGAGGGTGCTGGCCACGAGGGAGGGGAGGGTGCTGCCGCGAGGGGGGGTGCTGGCCGCGATGGGGGGAGTGTGCTGGCCGCGAGGGGGGGAGGGTGCTGGCCGCGAGGGGGGGGAGGGTGCTGGCCGCGAAGGGGGGTGCTGGCCGCGAGGGGGGCAGTGTGCTGGCCGCGAGGGGGGAGGGTGCTGGCCACGAGGGAGGGGAGGGTGCTGCCGCGAGGGGGGGGTGCTGGCCGCGAAGGGGGTGCTGGCCACGAGGGGGGATGCTGGCCACAAGGATGGGAGGGTGCTGGCTGCAAGGGGGGGAGGGTGCTGGCCGCAAGGGGGGGAGGGTGCTGGCCGTGAGGGGGGTGCTGGCCGCGAGGGGGGATGCTGGCCACAAGGATGGGAGGGTGCTGGCCGCAAGGGCGGGAGGGTGCTGGCCGCAAGGGGGGGAGGGTGCTGGCCGCAAGGGGGGGAGGGTGCTGGCCGTGAGGGGGGGTGCTGGCCGCGAAGGGGGTGCTGGCCACGAGGGGGGATGCTGGCCACAAGGATGGGAGGGTGCTGGCTGCAAGGGGGGGAGGGTGCTGGCCGCAAGGGGGGGAGGGTGCTGGCCGCGAGGGGGGGTGCTGGCCGCGAGGGGGGATGCTGGCCGCGAGGGGGGATGCTGGCCGCGAGGGGGGTGCTGGCCGCGAGGGGGGATGCTGGCCGCGAGGGGGGGAGGGTGCTGGCCGCGAGGGGGGTGCTGGCCGCGAGGGGGCCCTCCAGAGGCCGTGCCCTCCATGGAGCCCGCCGACCGTCCAGGGCAGCTGCCGCGGGTCACCAACACGCCACGTGGGCCCGATGCCCAGCCGCGCCCGCACAGGCGGCTCCGGCCCAGCTCCTCGCGGTGGTCGCTGTGATGAGTCCCGGGCAAACCCGAGCTCGGCGGGCTCTGCGGAGAGGGAGACCCCCCAGGACACAGGCAGGCAGCTGGGTGGGGGGACACTCAGGGTGCCGAGGCTGGGAGGCCCGGGCCGCAGCCGGCAAGCGGGACCCTGAGGCTGAGCCGGGTCTCAGATGGGCCCGAAGCGGTGGAGAGCGGGCCTGGGGGGGCACCGGCGAATGAGGAGCTGAGTGAATGCTCGCAGCTGATGGGGTGACCAGCGTACAAAAGGAAACGCGTTAACTTCAATAGTTGACCTGGGTGTGTTTCTTATCGTCTTCATTTATCCTTTGGGTTTCTGAAGCTGTTGAAAATAGAACAACTGTCCTCCAGTTGAAGCGTATAAAGCATTCTACTTACTCAGAAAAGCCGAGAGAAGACCAGGTGGGAGTTCTTAGTCCCCTGGAAAGGCCTCGTCATGTGATGAAGCGCCAGCGCAGGAAGAACCCCGGCAACACACACGTTTCCACCTGAAATTGTCAATTCACACGTGAAGCTGGCGATCTAACGCTCAAGAAAAACGTGGTAAACTCACACGCAAATGAATGAAGTTCTGGGCGATCCAAGACCTCTCAACCAACCCGTAAGAGTGCCGTGACTTAACTCTAGCTTCAGGGTTTTCATTTTTTCTAACATCTGGTGTGTATTTATGGCTATTTTTAGAAATGGCTGGAGATTGGCCGGCCCGCCCTGATCAGGCTCCCAACAGGGCTGGACCAGCTGGGGGGCGGGGCTGCTGGCAATTGGCTGGTGGCCCCGCCCCCAATTAGGGTACCAGGGGCCGATTGGGGGCGGGGCCAGCCATGGGGAGGGGCTGTGGGTGGTAGGCCGGCCGCCCTGACCCTGATTGGTGTGGGGGGGACTGATCGGGGCGGAGCTGGCTGGGGGGAGGGACCGCGGGCCGATTAGGATGGTGGGGGCTGATTGGGGGTGAGACAAGGAGGGGCTGTGGGTGGTGGGCCAGCTGGCCCTGCCCCCAAATGGGGTGGGGGAGCCGATTGGGGGCCAGCACCAGTGGGAGGGGCCATGGGTGGTTGGCCAGCTGGCCCTGCCCCTGATCAGAGTGGGGGACCAATCTGGGGTGGGGCCAGATGGGGGGAGGGGCCACAGGAGGTTAGCCAGCTGGCCCTGCCCCTGATCAGGGTGGGGGGGCCGATATTGGGTGGGGCCAGCCAGGGGGAGGGGCCACTGCGGGGCCAGCTAGGAGAGGGGCTGTGGGAAGTTGGCCGGCTGCTTCACTGGCCACAGTGGGCGTCATAGCCACCAGTCGTTCTGGTCATTACGGCGTTCCAGTTACTGGCTTTTTATATATATAGTCTAGAGGCCCGGTGCACGAAATTCATGCACTGGGGGTGGGGGGTTGTCCCTCAGCCCAGCCTGCACCCTCTCCAGTTTGGGAAATCCCTCTCACAATCCAGGACTGCTGGCTCCTAACCGCTTGCCTGCCTGCCTGCCTGCCTGCCAGATTGCCCCTAACCACTTCTGCCTGCCAGCCTGATCACCCCCTAACTGCTCCCCTGCCAGCCTGATCACCCCCAACTGCCCTCCCCTGCCAGCCTGGTTGCCCCCAACTGCCCTCCCCTGCCGGCCTGGTCATCACTAACTGCCCTCCCCTGCTGGCCTGATCTCTCCCACAACTGCCCTCCCCTGCCAACCTGATCTCACCCCCATCTACCCTCCTCTGCCGGCCAATTTGGTTCTGATTGGTCAGTTTCTATGCCAGTCAGCATCAAAAGCTCTGCCTCCTAGGCAGCCATTGGCTCCTCACACTTCACCCAGATTTGGTTCAGATTGGTCTGTTTCTATGCCAGTCAGCGTCTCTGGGCCTATCAACGGGGCCTGATCAGAAAGGTGGGGCTGATCAGCCTTGGTGGAGGCCTGGAGAGAAGTGGGGGCGTGGCTACTGCCAGGCTCAGAGGGAAAGAGAGAGGCAAGTGCTGATCAACAGCTGCCACAGAGGCTGCGCATCAGACCCTGCTTCTCTCTTCAGGCCTCTCTCCGGGCCTGATTTGCGGCCCCCTCAGCAGTCAATGCTGGGTCACCACGGCAACCAGGCGCTGACTGCAGGACTGACTTCCTGTTGGTCGAGCCTCCAGTTGTGATGGACCCAGGATTTTTATATATTAGGTTTATTCATTCTGAGTAGGTTCTATGTTTCAATGACTTATTCCATTTCTTCTAGATTGTCCAATTTGTTGGTGAATAATTGTTCATAATAGTCCCTTATGATCTTTTTTTAACTTCCCGTGCCATGAGTTGTAATATGTCTTCTTCTGTTTCTGATTTCTTCTTCTCCTTCTCCTTCTCCTCCTCCTCCTTTCCCTCCTCCTCCTATTATTATTATTATTATTATTATTTTCCTTTGCCTTCGCTTTCTTCACCTTCTCTCTCATTTTCTCTCTCCCTTCTCTCTCTCTCTCTCTCTCTCTCTCTCTCTCTCTCTCTCTCTCTCTCTCATTAGTCTAGCTTAGAGTTTGTCAGTTTTGTTTGTTGTGTTTGGTTTATTTCAAAAAATTAACTCTTAGTTTCATTGATTTGTTTCTATTGCCTTTTTATTCTCTATTTTATTTATTTTGGTTCTGATATTATTATTTCCTTCCTTCTGATAACTTTGGACTTGGTGTTTTTCTTCCTTTCTAGTTCCTTGAAGTGTAAAGTTAGGTCTTCTTTTGAGATCTTTCTTCTTTCTTAATGTAAGTGTTAAACTTCCTTCTTAGTGATGTCTCACAGGTCTTGGTATGTTGTGTTTTTATTTTTCATTTGTCTTAAGATATTTTCTAATTTTAAAAAATTTACTTCTTTGATCCAATGATTGTTCAAGACTGTGTTGTTTAAATTCCATGTATTTATGAATTTTTCCATTTTCCTTTTGTTATTGCCTTCTAGTTTCATTCCATTGTGGTTGAAAACATACTTGAAATGAATTCAATCATCTTAAAATTGTTAAGCCCCGAATGATGACCGAGCATGTGATCTGTCCTGGAGAAGGTCCCATGGGCCCGGGAGGAGGTGCCTTCTGCAGCCGTTGGGCGGGTGGTCTGTCCGTGTCTGTCTGGGCCACGTGGTCTGTAGTGAGCGTGGGTCTGCTTTTCCCTTAGGTTTTGTATCTGGATGATCTGTCCCTCACTGCAAATGGGGTTTTGAAGTCTCTCTCCTACTATCATGGTATTGCTGTTTATTTCTTCCTTCAGGTCTGTTGACGCTTATATATTTATACTCGTCATAAATTCTGGTTGAACTGATCCATTTTTTAATTATGCAGTGACTCCCTTTGTCCTTGTGACACTGTTTGACCTAAAGTCCCCTTTGCTGTAAGTGCAGACATGGAATATTGTATTCATTCCTTCACTTTAACCTTTATGTATCCTGAAATCTAAAGCACATTTCTGATGTATGACATGCAGCTGGATCTTACAGTTTTTTAAATCCATTCCACAAGTGTATGTCTTTTGATTGGTGAGTTTAATCCATTTATACTTAATTATTGATAGACGAGAGGCCCAGTGCACAAAATCGTGCACATGTAGGGTCCCTAGGCCTAGCCTGTGATCAGGGCCATGTCCGCTGCCCCACAATGCTCCTCGCCACGGCCCCAGGACACGCCACAATGCTGCTGCCATCCCACAATGCTCCACAATGCTGCCGCCACCCCGGGACACTCCGCAAAGCTGCCCCGCAACACTCCATGACGCTGCTCGCTGCCGCCCCGCAATGCTCCGCAACACTGCTCGCTGCCGCCATGGGACGCCTCATGACACTGCCGCCACCCTACAAGTCCAGTCCCCAGTCCCGCTCCGCTGCCACCCAGCCTGGTTCCCATGGTTCCCCGTTGGCCATCCAGTGTTGGGAGCCTGCGGGCTGAGGGGAGGGATTGAGAGGTGGTCAATGTACCTCATAGTGACTGGTCAATTGGTCATTCTGGTCGTGACTCCTGGCCTTTTATTATTATAGATAAGACATACTGTTGACCTTTCTTTCTTTTATTTTTCCATCACCATTTACCCCCTTATATCCTCTTCCACCTCCACTTCCCATGCAACCACCACACTGTCGACCACGTCTGTGAGTTCTTTCTCTCTTCTTCCCAACCCCCTACCCGCCCCGATGCCCACCAGCCAGAGCTGTCTGCCTGCTCTCTGTGTCTGTTTTGTTAATTCAGTTTGTTCATTAAATTCCACAAATGAGGGAGATCAGATGGTACTTTGTCTTTCTCTGACTGGCTTATTTCGCTCAGCATAATGTTCTCCAGATCCATCCATGCTGCCGCGAAGGGTACACTTTTCTTCATTGCTTTGTCTTTTTCTGTAGTTCTTTTGTTCCTCTGTTCCTCTCTTGTCTTCCTCTGTGATTTGATATTTTCGTTAGTAATACAGTAAACATTCAGTAATGTAGTTTTTTGTATCCACAAAGTAGGTTTCTTGCTTTGTGGTCACCGTGAAGAATGCGTAAAGCTTTGTCTGGTTATAAAAGTTTATTCTGAGCTGATAATTACAAGGGCGTAAAAACTTCTCCATGTTCAGTCCTCCTACTCCCACACTGTCTGTCACTAAAGTCAGAATTTACTTCTTTTTATAGTGTGTCTCCTTTCCCCATTATTGTGGGTATAGTCATTTAAATAATTTTTTCTTTTGACTTTGTTCTGGGGTTAAACACACCATGCTGTCACACACTTCTTTATGTGTCTAATTTTCCCTTTACTAATGAGATTTATAAATTTACTACGGTTTCTGTTCTGTGTCCATTTATTTCTAAATGAAGAAATCCTTTCAGTTCTTTTTAAAGACAGTTCTAGTGCTGATGCGGTCTCTTGGTGTTGGTGTGGGAAATTCTTTACGCTTCATTTTCTTTCAAGTTTTTTATTTTACTGAAATGCACATAATAAAAAGTGTACCGTTGGAACCATTTTTAAGTGTACAGTTCAGTGGTTTTAAATACATTCGTAATGTGCTATCGTCGTCCTCATTCGTTTCTATAAGAGAAGGTTGTCTTTTTTATCTTATAAAACTGAAACTCTACCCATGAAGTAATAGCTTCCCACTCCTCCTCGCTTCTGCCCCTGCAGCCCCATCCCACCTGCTGGCCTCGGGCGGGCGACCCCGCTGTCCCGTGACGTGGAGTCACACGGCGTTTGTCTTTAGTGTCGGGCGTGTTTCACTCAGAGGACGCCGTCCCGCTTCCTCCGAGCCACGGCCTGCGCCAGCGTTTCCTCCTCCCGCAGCGGGACTCCCTCAGAGGCCACGTGTTCCACGCGGCTCCTTTCCTGTGGGCATTGCTCAGCGTCATCATCCACGCTACCGTTTCTTTCTACTCTAGGAAACCTCGTTCCATACTCACGCATGTTTCAAGCTTAGGTTTTTCTTCTCAGTCCTGTTGGGGTGTAGGTGCCAGGCGGCCCATGCTCATTTAAGCTGTAAAAGAATGACTTGACGATGTAGACTGGGACACAATTACCACAAAGCTGACATTATTTCACGCAGCTTTAAAACAGAGAAGTGTTTTTCCTTGTGATGAGAGCATTTAGGATCTACTCCCAGCAACTGTCAAACACACCACAAAGCGCAGGCGACAGGAGTGCAGCCCGTCCCGATGGACCTCACCCCCGGGCGTTGGTCCCGTTGACCACCTTCATCCCGTTCCCCGCTCCCTACCCCCCTCCACGGGGAAACCGGGGCGAGGTGCACCCCTGAGCACGTTCACGTGACGCCGTGGGTCAGCCCGGCGCAGTGGCCACACGTTATGCACAGGCTGTCACCTGTCTTCTCTGTGTACATTCGTCCACCATATTCCTTTTCTGTGACTTGGGGGCCTCAGGCAACACACCCGTGTTCCCTCATAGCTCTGGAAGCCAGAGGCCTGAACTCAGCCTCGCTGGCCAACGCCAGACTCCAAGTGTGGCTGACAAACAACCTGCCTCCGTCCTCCCAGCTTCCCAGGCTCCACCGGCCCTGCGTCCTCGCGAACAGCCTCCCGAATGCCTCAGGACACACCCCTTCCTCCGCCGACTCCTGTGAGGCACTTGGGCCCCCCTGGGTGGTTCACAATGATCTCACCCCCTAGACCGAAAGTCCACCTCCTCACCTGTGCCCAACGGCTCCAGGAACCCACAGACGAGGACCTGCCTATGGCGAGGGCAGTTCTTCGTCCAGCAATTCAGATATGAACTGGGAATGACATTCCTGGGTCATGAACATAAGAGGCAACGGACCACCAGGATCTCCTCTTAGTGAGAAGCCCAAATGCAAGTGAGTGACCGAGATGCAGCCAGAGCTTCAGAGAGACACCTGTAACCATAATCCTAACCTAACCCTAACCCTAACCCTAGCCCTAGCCCTAACACTAACCCTAACCTCTAATCTAAACCCTAGCCCTAACCCTAAAACTAAACTTAACCAAACTCTAACCCTAACCTCTAATCCTAACCCTAAACCTAACCCTAGCCCTAACCCTAAGCATAGCCCTAGCCATAAACCTAACCCAAACCCTAGCACTAACACTAGGCCTAACCCTAACCACTAACCCTAGCTCTAGCCCTAGGCTTAGCCCTAATCATAAACACTAACCCTAAAGAAAACCTCTAACCCTAACCCTAGCCCAAATCCTAACACTAACCTCTAAACATAACCTCTAACCCTAACACTAGTCCTAAACCTAACCTCTGAACCTAACCCTAACCTCTAGCCCTAACACTAACCATAGCCCTAACCCTAAGCTCTAACCCTAACCCAAGCACTAACCCTAACCCTAACCTCTAACATGAACCCTAGCCCTAACCCTAACCCTAACACAAAGTGTAGCCCTAGACCTAGCACAAACCCAGCACTAACACTAACCCTAAACCTAGCACGAGCCCTAACCCTAACTCTGACCATAACCTCTAACCCTAACCCTAACCCTAACCCTAGCCCTGGCCCTAACCCTAAAACTAAACTTAACCCTAGCCTAACACTAACCCTAACCCTAAACTCTAACCCTACCCTCGAAACGTAACCCTAGCCCTAACCCTAACCACTAACCCTAACCCTAACCTCTAACGCTAACCCAAACCCTAGCCCTAACCCTAACCCTAACCCTAACCCTAACCCTAACCCTACCTCTACACCCTACCCCAACCCTAACCTTAATCCAAACCCTAACCCTAACCTAACCCTAACCCTAACCCTAAGCCTAACCCAACCAGAATTGTAGCCCTAACACTAACCCTATCCCTAGCCATAACCCTAACACTAACCTCTAATCCTAACCCTAGCCCTAACCCTAGCCCTGGCCATAACCCTAACACAAAGCCTAATGCTAACCCTAGCCCTAGCCCTAACCATAGCCCTAGCCATAACCGTAACCCGAACCCTAGCCCTAACCCTAGCCCTAACCATAACACTTAACCCTAGCCCTAAACCTAACCCCTAAGCCTAGCCATAGCCCTCGGCCTAGCCCTACCCTAACCTCTAACTCTAAACATAACCTCTAACCCTAAACCTAGCCCAAACCCTAAACCTAACCTCTAACCCTAACCTCTAATCCTAACCCTAGCCCTAACCCTATCCCTAAACCTAACCCCTAACGCTAGCCCTAGCCCTAGGTCTAGCCCTAACCATAACCTCTAACACCAACCCTAAACTCTAACCCTAGCCCTAGCACTAACCCTAACCCTAAACTCTAATCCTAACCCTAACCCTAACGCTACCCCTACCTGTAACCTTAACCCTAAACCTAGCCGTAGCCCTAAACTTAGGCCTAGACCTAGGCCTACTCCTAACACTAACCCTAACAGTAACCCTAGCCCTAACCCTAACCCTAACCCTAACCTCTAACCCTAAAACTTTCCCTAGCCCTAACACTAACATAACCCTAACCCTAAACCTAAACCTAACCCTAACCCTAGCCCTAACCCTAACCCTAACCCTAACATCTAATATGAACCCTAATCCTAAACCTAGCCTTAGCCCTAAGCATAAACCAAACCCTAACCCTAGCCCTAGCCCTAGCCCTAGCCCTAACCCTAACTTCTAACACTAACCTCTAACACTAACCCTAGGACTAAAACTAACCTCTAATCTTAACCCTAATCCTAACCCTAGCCCTAGCCATAACCCTAACACTAATCCTAACCCTAGCCCTAACTTCTAACCCTAACCCTAGCCCTAGCCCTAACACTAACCCTAACCTCTAATCTAAACCCTAGCCCTAACCCTAAACCTAACTTTAACCAAACTCTAACCCTAACCTCTAATCCTAACCCTAAACCTAACCCTAGCCCTAGCCCTAAGCATAGCCCTAGCCATGAACCTAACCCAAACCCTAGCACTAACACTAGGCCTAACCCTAACCCCTAACCCTAGCTCTAGCCCTAGGCTTAGCCCTAACCATAAACACTAAACCTAAAGAAAACCTCTAACCCTAACCTAGCCCAAATCCTAACCCTAACCTCTAAACATAACCTCTAACCCTAACACTAGTCCTAACCCTAACCTCTGAACCTAACCCTAACCTCTAGCCCTAACACTAACCATAGCCCTAACCCTAAACTCTAACCCTAACCCTAACCCTAACCCTAGCCCTGGCCCTAACCCTAAAACTAAACTTAACCCTAGCCTAACACTAATCCTAACTCTAAACTCTAACCCTACCCTCGAAACCTAACCCTAGTCCTAACCCTAACCACTAACCCTAACCCTAACCTCTAACGCTAACCCAAGCCCTAGCCCTAATCCTAACCCTAACCCTAACCCAACCAGAATTGTAGCCCTAACACTAACCCTATCCCTAGCCATAACCCTAACACTAACCTCTAATCCTAACCCTAGCCCTAACCCTAGCCCTGGCCATAACCCTAACACAAAGCCTAATGCTAACCCTAGCCCTAGCCCTAACCATAGCCCTAGCCATAACAGTAACCCGAACCCTAGCCCTAACCCTAGCCCTAACCATAACACTTAACCCTAGCCCTAAACCTAACCCCTAAGCCTAGCCATAGCCCTCGGCCTAGCCCTACCCTAACCTCTAACTCTAAACATAACCTCTAACACTAAACCTAGCCCAAACCCTAAACCTAACCTCTAACCCTAACCTCTAATCCTAACCCTAGCCCTAACCCTATCTCTAAAACTAACCCCCAATGCTAGCCTTAGCCCTAGGTCTAGCCCTAACCATAACCTCTAACACCAACCCTAAACTCTAGCCCTAGCACTAACCCTAACCCTAAACTCTAATCCTAACTCTAACCCTAATGCTACCCCTATCCATAACCTTAACCCTAAACCTAGCCGTAGCCCTAAACCTAGGCCTGGATCTAGGCCTAGTCCTAACCCTAACCCTAACCCTAACCCTAACCCTAGCCCTAACCCTAACCCTAACGCTAATCCTAACCCTAACCCTAGCCCTAACCCTAACCCTAGCCCTAGCCCAAGCCCTAGCCCTAGCCCTAACCCTAACCCTAATCCCAACCCTAAACCTAACCCTAACCTCTAACACTAACCCTAACCCTAGCCCTAAACGTACCCTCTACCCTAATTCTAACCTCTAACCCTAACCATAGCACTAGCCCTAACCCTAAACTCGAACCATAACCATAACCTCTACAACTAACCCTAAACCAGTGATGGCGAACCTATGACACGGGTGTCAGCACTACCCGAGTAGCCATTTATGATGACACGTGGCCGAATGCCGAGGATGAAACATTTGCTGCTCCTGAGGATGAAACATTTCTGACTAGAGTCTTGGAGTTAGTTTTTTCCTCAAAGTGCCACACTACCCGAGTTATGCTTAGTTTTTTTGGCGAAGTTTGACACACCAAGCTCAAAAGGTTACCCATCACTGCCCTAAACCTAGCAATAACCCTAAAATCTAACCCTAACCCCTAAACCTAACCCTAGACCTAACACAAACCTCTAACCTAAAACTAGTGCTAGCCATAAGGCTAAACCTATCCCTAGGCATAGGCCTAGACCTAGCCCAAACACTAACCCTAACCCTAATCATAACCCTAGCCATAGCCCTAACCATAAACCTATCCATAGACCTAGCCCTAGCCCTAGCCCTAAACCTAACCCTAACCCTAACCTCTAAACCTAATCCTAGCCTTAACCTTAAACCCTAACCCTAACTCTACCCGAACCCTAACACTAACCCAAACCTCTAAATCTAACCCTAACCTCTAACCCTAATCCTAGCCCTAACCCTAACCCTAAACCTAACCCTAGCCCTAGTCCTACCCCTAACCCTAATCCTAACCATAGCCCTAGCCCTAACCCTAACCCTAACCCTAACCCAAACCTCTAAACCTAACCCTAACCTCTAACCCTAACCCTAACCCTAATCCTAGCCCTAACCCTAGCCCTAGTCCTACTCCTAACCCTAATCCTAACCCTAGCCCTAGCCCTAACCCTAACCCTAGCCCTAGCCCTAGCCCTAGCCCTAACCCTAAACCTAATCCCAACCCTAAACCTAACCCTAACCTCTAACCCTAACCCTAATCCTAGCCCTAAAGCTACCCTCTACTCTAACTCTAATCTCTAACCCTAACCCTAGCCCTAGCCATAACCCTAATCTCGAACCCTAACCCTAACCTCTAAACTTAACCCTAAACAAGTGATGGCGAACCTATGACACACGTGTCAGCACTGACCCGCGTAGCCATTTATGATGACACGAGGCCGCATGCCGAGGATAAAGCATTTGCTGCTCCTGAGGATGAAACATTTCTGACTAGAGTCTTGGAGTTAGTTTTTTCCTCAAAGTGCCACACTACCCGATTTATGCTTAGTTTTTCGGCAAAGTTTGACACACCAAGCTCAAAAGGTTGCCCATCACTGCCCTAAACCTAGCACTAACCCTAAAATCTAACACTAACCTCTAAACCTAACCCTAGCCCTAACACAAACCTCTAACCCTAAACCTAGCCCTAGCCCTAACCCTAACCCTAACGTCTAACCCTAATCCTAACCCTAACCCTAAACTCTAACCCTAACTCTAGCCTTAACCCTAACCATAACCTCTAACCGTAACCCTAACCCTAACCCTAACACTAACCCAAACCTCTAACCCTAACCCTAGCACAAACCCAAACCTCTAGCCCTAACTCTAGCCCTAGCCCGAACCCTAAACCTAACCATAATCTCTAACACAAACCCTAGCCGTGGCGCTAGCCCTAACAATAACCATAACCTCTAACCCTAAACCTAACCATAACACAAAACCTAGTGCTAGCCGTAGCCCTAGCCCTAACCCTATCCCTAACCGTAACTCTAAACATAACTCTAGTCCTAACCCTAACCCTAACTCTAACCCTAACCCTAAACTCTAACCGTAACTCTAGCCCAAACCCTAACCCTAACCCTAACCTCTAACCATAGCCTCTAACCCTAAACCTAGACCTAACCATAATCCTAACCCTAGACCTAGCCCTAACCCTAGGCCTAGCCCTAACCCAAACCCTATACCTGACCATAGCCCTAACCCTAACCCTAAGCCTAGCCATAACCTTAGCCCTAGCCCTAACCCAAACCATATACATGACCATAGCCGCCCTAACATCTAACCCTAACCCTAGCCCTAACACTAACCATAACCTCTAACCCTAACCCTAACCTTAAGCCAAACCCTAGCCCTAACACTAACCCTAGCCCTAGCCATAACCCTAACACTAACCCTAATCCTAATCCTAGACCTAGCCCTAAATATACCCCTAGCCATAACCCTAACACTAACCCTAGCCCTACCCTAAACCTAACCACAAATCCTAACCATAATCCTAACCTATCCCTAGCCCTAGCCCTAACCCAAGCCCTAGGCCTAGCCCTAACCCTAACCCTAAAACTAGCCCTAGCATTAACCCTAACCTCTAACCCTAACCCTAGTCCTAACCCTAGCCCTAGCCCTAGGCCTAACCCTAACCCTAGCCCTAACCCTAACCCTAGCCCTAACCCTAACCCTAACCCTATCCCTAACCTTAACCCTAGCCCTAACCCTAACCCTAACCCTAACCCTATCCCTAACCTTAACCCTAACCCTAGCCCTAGCCCTAACCCTAGCCCTAACCCTAGCCCTAGCCCTAACCCTAGCCCTAACCCTAACCCTAACCCTATCCCTAACCCTAACCCTAACCCTAACCCTCCTGCAATGGGAGGGGCTTGTGGGAAGCCCTGGAGGTGGGGGAGGGTCGAAGACCCCTGGGAAGTGCCTGGCTGTTTCCTACATTTTCTCCAGGGCGAGGCTCCTCCTCCCATTTTATTTCAAAACAGCCTCGGGGTCAAGTTTAGGGTCAAGGAGCTTGAGAAACAGCTGAGGTTGGGAATGGGCCTCCCCACAAGGCCTTCCTGTGATTCTTCACAGCATGGGGACAGGGATGAGATGGGGACGGGGATGAGATGGGGACGGGGACTGACAGGGATGGGATGGGGATGGGATGGGGACGGGGACGGGGATGGGGATGGGGTCGGGTGCGGCAGGCCCAGGAGGGGCCCCCGGGCTCGCCTTCCCCTCATCCCTCCAGGTCGAGGTCCCAGCCCCAGCACAGCCCCACTGCTGAGGACCCGTGACCCGTCCCCCTTCCTCACACGAGGCGGGTGCTGGGGCCCCAGGGAACTTGTCCCAAATCCAGAGCCAAGTTCAGCCAACAAATGTCTGGGCCGCTGGGGAGAGAGCCTTTCGAGCCCTTTCTTCTCGGGGCAGAAACCCAGCCTCGTCCGCAGCTGTGAGGGCGCCTCTGCAGGTCACACTCCGACCGTAGCCTCCGCGTGGCGGCCCATCCTGGGAGGAAGCAGAGGGCGCGTGGCCCTGCTCAGGGCGGGGCTGCGGGCGGCCTGGCTCCCACAGAGAGGATGGGCCGCCACCTGCTTCCCTGGCAGACACAGGTGACCTGCTGCGCCGGGCGTCTCCGACCCAGGACAGGCCTGGAGGGTCTGCTTCGGGGATGCTGTTTGCCGAGAGGACCACAAAGAGGTGACTGCACCTCCGGGCACCACCGCGTGGAACTTAGAGGCGAGGGGACCCCGGGACCAGCCACGCTCACCCCGAGGGCGGCACCCACCCTGGCCGGGCCCTGGCACGCGGTCCTCTCCGGGGCACAGCGTCGTGGACGGAGGAGAGGGCCGTTCCCAGCAGGACACGGGGTGCCGCCGCCACGGCCTTGACCCCACGCTCGCCCCAGGGCCTGGCGGGCAGCAGTGCTCCCGGCAGCGCGATCGGATGTCCCTCTGGTGACGCACTCACCTGTTAACTGACAGGCAGGGCCTTGTCTTCGCTGCGTGGAATGTTCTTCCCATTTCATCGGAGCTTCACGTCTTAGCGCCGGGCTCTCGGCAGTAATTAAAGCCAGCCCGGCTCTGGGCACGAGCCGCCGAGGAAGCACACACGTGTCACACAACTATTGCACACAGTTCCTTTACATGACGCACCGGCATCGCCGTCTGACATTTAAACTTTAAAGGGGAATTTTATTACCAAGTGATTATAAAATGCAGAATGTTCTAAGTAGTTCTCACGGGCGCCTCACAAACACGGCTGAGTGGGTGGTCTTCATCGTTCCCGCAGGGACGGAGCTGGGGTCCGGGTGGTCAGTCCCAGAGCAGAAAGCCCCGTGTCCCCCCATTTCTGGCAGTTCAGACTGCACCCGCCCTCCCAGCCACACCATCTCCAAGGGGGTTTTCTTACGTGAAAAAAAGAGGGACTCCATATTTCCAAAAATCGCGTAAACACGGATCTGAGGCAGATGCATTTCCAAGTCACCCAGAATGGCCTGTGGACCAGCCCTTCCCAGGAGATAAAACAACGGGACTCGATACACTCCCTGCACACACATCCGCGGGACTCAGCCCTGGGCCGCCGTCCGGGACTGAAGTCGCTGCTTCTTCTCAACGTGTGGCCGTGTCATCGACGCTCTACAACGTGCTGACACCTCTGGGCCGCTGGACAGCTTTGGACTAACGGGCGTGCCTCTGTCACCACGACCGAGGTGGGAGCGCTTCCGGCCCAGGCCCTTGCCCACAGCCCTCACCCGCCTGCCACTGGGCCCGGCCGACACCGAGGCCACCTGCCACCAGGGCCGGGGCTTCCTTCTCGGGGTGTTTTCTTTGGGGTCTGCCCGCCGGCACACACACGGGCCCACCGACGCGTGAACCGGAGCCGGCGGCACAGGAAGAAAACAATGGTTACTCTCGAGGCGGCCGATACAGAGCGTGTGCTCTAAACACCGCGGCTCCCGGCGGCCGGTGCGCAGGTCACAGGCACCTGGGTCAGCAGTCGGCTACTGTCTGCTGCTGCCTGGGGCGGGGGTGCTGATCATCCGGAGAAGGGCTAGGTCTCTGAGAGGCAGAGAGAGAGGATTTCTAGAGCTGGGGTTCAACCTAAATTTACTCCAAGTCCCGAGGACGCTGGCTCAGAGACCCTCCGTAAGTGAACTGCACAACTGGTCACCTTCAGCTTGTTTCTCTGTGAAACCTGAATGGAGGTATAACTGACGTAAAATGACGAGCGACGAGGGACGAGCCCTGGGCCCGTGTCAAGTGTCCATTTGATGAGTTTTGACAAGTTACCTGTAAAGCCCTCGCCACAATCGGGATAATGGCCGTCGGCACAGCGGAGTCGCTCAGTGGGTCGGGCACCCTCCCGTCCACAAAAGGCCAGGATCCCCATCGGGAGGACTGGTGAGCGGCAGCGCCCGCCTGCCGAGCCAGGGGCTGACGGGCGGAGCTGTGGCCTCCCGCTCAGAGGTGGCATGGCAGGCTGGGTCTCCAGGGCACGCCCTCCTGGCCACGGCCCTGGGACCCGGGCGGGTGAGGAGGCTGCACTGGGCTCCCCAGCGTCCCCTTCCCCGCAGGCGGGCGGGGGACCCACGGTGAGGCCTGCACCCTCCCCTCTCGCTCGGGCTTGTGATTTGGGACCATCGGACTTTCCCCGCACAACGCTGGCCGCAGCTGCTGGACAACCGATCTACGTGTTAACAGTTTCCATTATTTAACCCAAGACGCTCCGTTTTTATCATTTAAAGGAATGAGTCCACGTGGCCAGTTCCCAAGAGAAATGAAGTGGGCGTCTGTGTGGGTGAGGTGGGTGAGGTGGGTGAGGTCGGGCCGGCCGCCCATGCGCTCACACGGGCTCATCGCCCTCAAGGTGTCACATTCGGAAATGAGATCCACAGACGACGGGGGCGTTTGAAAGTATCAGCGAGAACATTCTGGAACCCGGCCACGGAGGCTCCCGAGTGGGGCCAGCCCTGCAGGCCAGGCGGAGCCTCGCCACCGAGGGCCGGGCGCTGAGCCGCAGGACGTCCGGGCGCCCAGGCTCCCTGCGAGGGGGAGGTGGCAGCCGCACCGAAAGGTGCTCTGTGGCTTCGGCGCGAGGAGTCCCCGGGGGCACATCCACGGAGCAGCACGCTCAGCGCCCCGTGTCCCTCAGCATGGGGGGGCAGCGCCATGGGGCCAGGTTCCGGTGGACACCCCCAGGGCGCCCCGGTCCGTGGGCTTGGTCAGGTCCGGCGCAGGGAGCACGCGAGCCGGAGGGACCTGTGACCTGCCGGTGCCCCTGGGAGGGACCCGCAACCGTGGATCCGCACCCGTGGACCAGGAGGAGCCGGAGGGACCTGTGACCTGCCGGTGCCCCTGGGAGGGACCCGCACCCATGGACCAGGAGGAGCCGGAGGGACCTGTGACCTGCCGGTGCCCCCGGGAGGGACCCGCACCCGTGGACCCGCACCCGTGGACCAGGAGGAGCATCGCATCCACGGGGGTGCAGTGAGCAAACCGCCCTCGTGTGCCCTCCGCGCCCCCACCCGGCCCGGCCCGGCCCCTCCCGCGGCCGGACTGAGGCTGACATCCGCCTGCTGCGGTCCGATGGCTCCCAGCTCGGTTCTGACCATAAAAGCCGAACTTAGCCCAAGGCCTGGCGCCGAATGGAAGGTCCGGGAGGAGGCGGAGCCGCTCGGCTGAGCGCCAGGCCCGCCGCCCCGCAGGCCCAGGCCGAGGCCGCCCACCTGTCCGTCCGCGGGACCCGCCGCCCCCATTCCTCGGGGTCGACGCTGTTTGCGAGTCTCCAAGGGTTACGGTCATACCTGGAGGTCCCACAGGTGCGGTGGGGGCATCGCTGACCACGTCTCACTCTGAGCTGAGGGCCGGCCTGGGCGTGTGTGCAGGGGGCGCCCTGTGGAGGGGGGGCCTTGGAGGGGGGCCCTGTGGGGGGGCCCCTGTGGAGGGGGGCTGTGGAAGGGGGGTCTTGGAGGGGGGCCCTGTGGAGGGGGGGCCCTGTGGGGGGCCCTGTGGGGGGCTGTGGAGGGGAGGCCCTGTGGAGGGGGGGCCCTGTGGGGGGCTGTGGAGGGGGGGCCTTAGAGGGGGGCCCTGTGGGGGGTCTGTGGAGGGGGTGCCCTGTGGAGGGGGTGCCCTGTGGAGGGGGTGCCCTGTGGAGGGGAGGCCTTGGAGGGGGGCCCTGTGGAGGGTGTGCCCTGTGGAGGGGGGTGCCCTGTGGAGGGGGTGCCCTGTGGAGGGGGTGCCCTGTGGAGGGGAGGCCTTGGAGGGGGGCCCTGTGGAGGGTGTGCCCTGTGGAGGGGGTGCCCTATGGAGGGGGGTGCCCTGTGGAGGGGGGGCCCTGTGGAGGGGGGAGCCCTGTGGGGGGGACCTGTGGAGGGGGGAACTTGGAAGGGGGGCCCTGTGGAGGGGGGTGCCCTGTGGAGGGGGGAGCCCTGTGGGGGGGGGCTGTGGAGGGGGGGCCGTGGAGGGGGCAGCTCTGGTCTCACTGAACTAGCCGAGCCTGGTCCCCCCAGCTCACACCTGGGCACGGCCCACTCACCCTCCAAGGTGCCCGTCGGAGGGCAGATCAGTCGGCCACCTGCCCAGCACCGCTCCCTGCCAGGCTGCCAGCTCAGGGCGAGACGGAGCGTCTAGTGTCATCGCCGTCGTCACCACGCTGGTGTCCTGAGTGTGGACTTGATTCCAAATAACTGACCTCTAATAAGAAGCGTGTCCTCAGCCACGGCCATGCGAGCGGCCAACGAGGGGATGGGTGGAGCTCAGAGCGTGGGCCAGCCTGGGACGGGTGCAGAGGTGGTCGCCCGGGGCCGCAGGTCACCTGCACATGAGCTCCCACCCAGGAGGCCCGCGAGGGAGGGAGGCCCTCGAGGGAGGGAGGCCCCAGGAGTGGGGGCAGCGAAGGGCTGGGCTCTGTCCTGGGGCCGATGGGGAACTGTCACTCGGCTACAATGTGGGAGAAGCAGGGGTTAGAGATGACAGCCCAGCAGCTTTTGCAAGAGACAGAGATGCTCCTGGCTCCTCCACCAGCACAGCCAGAGGCTCCGAGACACCGGAAAGCCCCCAGCTGAAGGCCCTGGGGACTCACACGCATCTAATGCGCATGAAGGTGACTTCACGGAGGCCTCAGGCGCCCTCGGCCGAGAGCAAGCCCAGCAGGGCGGCCGCGTGGGACGCAGGACGGCGAGGTGTCTGAGCCCCTGCCCCGCCCCCCCGCATCCTCAGAGGAGGAGAGATGGCTGTGGGGACCCCTCCCCTCGCTGAGGGGACGCTGGCTGTGCTCAGAGCCCTCGGAGGCTCTGTTCTCTTCAATGTGGACGTGATGGGTGCTCCTTCTCAGGAAAAGGCCCACTCGGGTCGGGGCCACACACACCCCCAGGTCTCAGCACACTCCTGGGTCGGGGGCTCTTCTGGCGTCGCAGTAAGAAACGTCGTCTAGTAACTTCCAGAGCCACACGTGTCGGAAACGCTCACGAAGGAGCTCAACCGAGAAACGTTCGAAGTCCATTGTGAAATGCGTCCTGCAGCCTCCCGTCCCTCCCGCGCCTCCCTCGCTCCATCGAAAAAGGGCCGCGTTCACTGAGGGGAGGGGTGTCCCGGGAGGTCTCGCCTGTGCGGGCAGGTGTGGGGCCTCCCCTGGGCCCGGGAGGTGGGTGTGCAAGGACACACTGCCACGCCCCCGGTCCGGATGCTGCGGAGGCCACGTTCGCTCGCTCACTCCAATGCCTGTGGGCGAAGCTTGGCTGTTTTATTTTCTCTGCTGCTGTTTTTGGGGTGGAATCTCCCTGAGCCGAGGGAGATGGCAGTTTGCGGGACGCTGGCCGAGTCGCCTTTTCCGACATCGGGCTCCTCGCAG
The DNA here is from genome assembly GCA_025583905.1 of Ia io. Classification (NCBI taxonomy): domain Eukaryota; kingdom Metazoa; phylum Chordata; class Mammalia; order Chiroptera; family Vespertilionidae; genus Ia; species Ia io. The sequence goes on along the minus strand of JAJQQW010000005.1, from coordinate 390,560 downwards.
GTGCCTGGTCCCCGAGGGCAGTGCACCTGGTGCGCGGCCTCGCGGCCTCGATTCCCATGTTGCCTCCTTCGCACGGCCACCTCCAGGCCGAGGAGCGAAGCATCCCTTGGACGCGGCCGGCCCCAGCCAGATCCCACCCCACCCGGGGCTCGCGGCCGGTGCTGCTGGGACGCAGGGAGGTGATGGGGGGAAGCGGGGGGGCTCCTCCCGTCTGTCTCGCTCAGCACCCGGCCGCGGCTCCCAGGACAGCGAGCGAGGCAGCGGTGGCTAAAACACCTCCTAATGTGTTTCACACTAACACTCCCTCCCAGGCACGGCCGTCCCGTGAAAGACCCTCACGGGGGTGTGGCCAGTCCTGCCTGGACAGGGCGACCGACCGGAGGAAACTGAGCTGGCGAGGAGCTGCCCTGGCCGCGGGCCCCAGCCCGGCACGTGGACGCTCTGCAGGGGGCGGGGGCAGAGGGAGGCCGAGCAGCTGGGACTTGATCCGTGCTCCTGGGGAAGGGTGGTCGGTCAGGATGAGAGTGGCCACTGGGTGGTCAGTTTAAGACCAACTCTGACTGCCTCACGCGCCACGTGCACGTTCAGTGTGAGGGGAACAGTGGTCCTTGCCGCCCTTTGTACCCCTTTTTGCTTTGTTTCACCCTTTGACCCCTGACCCTGTGGAAGGGCACAGGAGGAAGGTCGCTTCTCAAGGACAGGACAGGTGTGATGACGAGCACTTCACAACCTTCGCCATCGTCAGGGCCGTGCTACTGGCCATTAGTAAGAAACTCGCCACCTGGAGGTGGAGCCCGCCCGCGGACAGGTAACCACGGAGCTTAGCTACGTCAGCCTGTGGCAGTCACGCGCTTATGGCTTCCTGTGGGAGATGTCCAACTGCGTGAACCAGCAGTGTGGGGATGGCCACACAGCTGCACAGGGCTGCACACGGCTACACACAACTGCACACGGCTGCACATTGCACACAGTTGCACACGGCTGCATACAGCTGCACATGCTGTACATGGCTGCACTGAGCTGCACATGGCTGCACAGGGCTGCATACAGCTACACACAACTGCACACGGCTGCACATTGCACACAGTTGCACACGGCTGCATACAGCTGCACATGCTGTACATGGCTGCACTGAGCTGCACACGGCTGCACAGGGCTGCATACAGCTACACACAACTGCACACGGCTGCACATTGCACACAGTTGCACACGGCTGCATACAGCTGCACATGCTGTACATGGCTGCACTGAGCTGCACACGGCTGCAGTGCACACCGGAATCCCAGCCAACGCTCACTTGGCCACGCGGCCCCGGAGAGGGAAAGGGCATCTGCTGTAGGAAAATCGTCTCTCCAGGTCCCAGCTCTCCATGGGGCTTGGACCGGTTCTGACCTGGAAACAAGCAGAGGCAGGCGGCCTCCTGGCTTCGGCCTCCCAGCCTCTGGGTCCGTGTGTTACAGGCTTTTGTTGGCTTTTATCTCGGGACAAGGAGCCTAATAATCGGGGGGCGGGGCGAGAAGGAATGGGGGCGCTGGCAGTGGCGGAGTCAGATGGATTTTCCGTGGAGCAAATGTCTTTTCCGTGTAGAGCCAGAGCTCCCGCACTCACATGCGTGGTCAGGTCCGCGTGCAGGCACCTCCCCACACGGCTCTGGACGGCAGCATTCCTCGCACAGAAACCAGAGTGGACACCAGGGCCGGACCCTCCATCGAGAGGGAGACGGAGCGGAGGACAGCGGGGCTGGGCAGCTCCTCCCGCTCAGCCCGAGCCGGCCACCAAGGGCCCTGCTCTGACTCTCCCTCCTGGAGCCCCTCCCACCCTCAACCCTCCTGTCACTGTCCCCAGACGAACACACGTCCTCGCAGAATCACCGGGACGCGAGCTGCGCATCTTCCCCGCACACCAGGGCGGCCCCGGCGGCTCCCGGCCCAGCTCCCCCGCCCCACCCCCACGGCAGCACCTTCGCGTGGATGGCCACGCGGTGCAGTTTCACCGCCAGCACGATGGCGGGTCACGGGTGGCACGGAGCTCGCTGCCCGATTCCCTCCGTGACCAGAGAGCTCCGGCCGCACCTCCCGACGCTGGCTTCTTCTGGGTCCCTGTCCACAGGTGGTGGAGGGCGGCGTCCCTCACCGTGGACGAGCCAGCGACGAGCCACCCTCACACCCCAGGGCTCCAGGCGCCCGCGGGCCCAGGGCCTGCATTACAGCCGTGGCATCTCCGAGGGGCTCGGCTTCGCCCTTCTCAGTGCTGCCGTTTGAGGGACAGAAGTTCTGAACGTCACGAACCCCGTTTACCCCTTTTACTACTTTAACGTTGTCCACCCGCCCTAGCGTCTGCTTCCTGGAGGACGCGAGCGCGTTCCCATCGCTAGAAGGCGGTCGCATTCGCCTGGACACGGGCGTGGAGACCGCAGGCGGCCACGTGAGTGGGACCTTCTTCCCGTGTTGTTTGCTCAGCGTCTCCCTTTCCAGCTGAGGAGTCACAGGGGAACTCTGTCTGAACGCGAACCACAAACCGAGTGGAGAACCAGAGGGTCACCCTGGCCGGCTGTCCCGGGTCAGAGCATTGGCCCCGCACCAAAGGGTCTCGGGTTCGAGTCCCAATCAAGAGCACGTACCTGGGTTGCAGGTTGATCCCTGGTCAGGTCAGGGTGCACGTGGGAGGCAACCAATTGATGTTCCTCTCCCACATCGATGTTTCTCTCCCCGCCCCCATTCCGCTCTCTCTAAAAACCAGTAGAAAAATGTCCTCTGGTGAGGATTAACGAAACACATACACACACACACACACACACACACACACACACACACAGTGCTGGAGACAGAGCTTGCGGCGGGTGGGAGGGTCTGGGGGGCAGAGAAATGGGGGCCCCCTCCCTCATCGAAGCAGGAGAAGTGGGAGCCGGCTGCCTCCAAGCCAGGCGCCCCTTTAAAGGCAGGACTGGTGCAGCCCTTAGGAAAACGCTTGCGCAAAGGCCCGGGTCCGAGCGGCCTCCCAGGCCCGAGCGGCCTCCCGCCAGCAAACACACGGCGCCTCGTGCCCCACGGCCGCCAGGCCTGTGAGGTTCCAGGGCGTCACTCATCATCTGGCTTCAGAATGTTACCGAGCTTTGCCTCTGAACTTGACGCTTTTCTCTCCAAAACCCAGAGGCGGCTCCGTGGTGCCGGTCACGGCAGGGGTGGCTGTGTTCGTGGTGAGGAAAACGTGGACGGACGACGGGTTTGCTGAGAAGGCTCTGCTCCGAGCACACCCACCCCGGGCCCTGCCAGGGGCGACCCTCTCGTACAATCACCCCGCACGGCGTCTGCTCCCCCACTCGGGCCTGGAACATCGTCCTCCTGGGACCAGGGAGGCATTTTAAATCAAAATGGCTTTCCCCGTTTTTCTTATGTTTCACTAATAACTTCCGTCCGAAAACTCCTCAGAAAGCAAATCCCACAGCAGCATCCGAGCGCCTCCTCGGATATTGAAAACACGCGTCCATTCATCTCCACGTCTCACATTCCGGGCGGACTGTCTTCTCACATCGTGTGGGATCGCCACGAGGATATAACTGTGTTTTCAATCTGCCTCCTCCCGGCGTGGCTTCCCGCTGATGTCACCGCTCGCTGATGTTCCCGTCCTTTTTCCGCCGAACAGCCTGGCGCGGATTCTGACGGTCCTGTCAGCATCGCCGGGCGGGTTCCAAAGCGCTCGCTCTCCGAGCGCTGACTTGAGATCCAAACATCTTCTCCCCAAGTCCCAGGCTGGGTGAGGCACAGGCCGCCCTGTCCTTCGCACGCCACTCAGCGCCGCAGGCCTGAACGTCCTGTGCTCCTCTCCCCAGAAGTCTCCTGTTCTCTCAGACGCCCCCTTTCCCTACTTTTCTGTTCACGCCCATAACCCAGCGGGACCAGGGCCTCGGGTGCTGGACGGAACGCGTGTGAGCAGCCGCCCTTGGAGGGGAGTCTCCACAGCCTCAGCCCCTGGACGGTGATCTCCGCTGGAGGCGTCAGTCCCACCTTCGGGCCCGCTCCCCAGGGTCTCACGGGCTCCCCAACGTGTCCACAAACAGCAGAGGCCTCTCCCCTGCCCCCTCCCCCTTCCACCCTCTCTTCCCTCTCCCCCTCCCACTTCCACCCTCTCTCCCCCCACCTCCTCCCCCTTCCACCCTCTCTTCCCTCTCCCCTGCCCCCTCCCCCTTCTAACCTCTCTTCCCTCTCCCCTGCCCCCTCCCCCTTCTAACCTCTCTTCCCTCCCCCCTGCCCCCTCCCCCTTCCACCCTCTCTTCCCTCTCCCCCTTCCACCCCCCTCTCTTCCCCCTCCCCCTCCCACTTCCACCCTCTCTCCCCCGACCTCCTCCCCCTTCCACCCTCTCTTCCCTCTCCCCCTCCCACTTCCACCCTCTCTCCCCCCACCTCCTCCCCCTTCCACCCTCTCTTCCCTCTCCCCTGCCCCCCCCCCCTTCTAACCTCTCTTCCCTCTCCCCTGCCCCCTCCCCTTTCCACCCTCTCTTCCCCCTGCCCTCTCCCCCTGCCCTGCCTCCTCCTCAGAGCTCCTCCCACTGTGGAGGCCTAGCCCTCAGGGACCTTCCCTCCCAGCCCCACCTGCCTCTGATTCCCACCTGGGCCTCCCTCGGCCCCAGGGCCACCTGCAGGGCACAGCCCCCCCCCCCCACAAACAGCAGAGGCCTCTCCCCCCACCCCCTTACCCCCAGCTTCTCCCCCAACAGCCAGTGAAACAGTAACTCTCATCAGCCTCCTGCCAGCGGCGCCCCAGTGGAACCCCCTCCCCTCGGTCTGTGACACCCACCTGACCAGCAGAGCGTTTCTCACCCCCCAGCAGAGTTTGCCATGCGAGGGAGGGCGGGCCGCGGGGCGGGGCCACAGGACTCCCCAGAGGACGGACCCCTGACCCCCTGACTGAGAGGAGCTGAGCTGGGGCCCAGGTACGTCAGGCCCGCCCTCCAGTGGAGCAGGTGTTGGCCTCCAGGGTCTGCGAGCTCCGCCCCAGCCCCACCCCCTGCAGGAGGCAGGTTCCCTCCAGGACCCCCCGGGCGGGCGGACACGCTGGGCAATTTGTCTGCTCCTGTTTTCACCTGGACGCGGCGGAAGCCAGCCGGGCCGGAGCAGTTTTCTCTCGTTATCTGATTGTTATTCTTTTATCTCCTAGAATTTATGGCTGCAGAGCGGCGGCCAGATTTCTGGAATCTGTTTTTAATCACTTGGTTTTCTGTCAGGATGTTAAAAAAATCTTTGTTCTCTTTCATTTTTTTGTTTAGAATATGTTTTGCTGTAAGTATTCATTTTGGAGAATTTATTTCTTCACTCACACGCACGGATGTACATGCACACACAGGGACACACAAGCTCACATGGCACACACATGCATGTGCAAACACATGCACACACACACAACACGCATGCTCACAGACTAACTCCTGCCTCTGGGGTTGGTACAGGCGGTGAGCACGCGGAGCAGCCCCTGGGAGAAATCAGCCCAGCTGGTCCACCCAGGAGGCCGACTCCCCTCTCCCCTCCCCCCTCCCCCCCTCCTCCTCCTCCTCCCCCCCCATCCTCCTCCCTCCCCCCTCCCCCTTCCCCTCGCCCTCCTTCTCCTCCTCCTCCTCCTCTGTCCCCACTGAGCGTTGGCTCACGCTGTCCGGCAGTTGGAATTCTTAACGTGGAGAATTTCTGTCTTCACTTGTGTTTGTTGTGGCACTGGCCACACAGGCCGCGCGGGCCTACAGCTCACACCTCACGTATGATGCATGTATTCTCATTTTAGCACACGACCTGGCATGACAGGCGTAAACCGTGAGCGCGTTGAGTCTCGGAAAAACTCAAAGCGACGGCAGAAGCGCCCGCGTGACTTTAAGGGTTTATTTCCACTCGTTCATGGGGATCACGCGTGTAACAATCCCAGGGAGACGGGGACCTGAAGGGTCCGCAGACGGAAATGTGTGCTTGACAGTCTCGATTAAACCGCCCGCAGGCCCAGGGATGGCTGCGATGCATTCAAGCAGGTCCTGGAGCCGAGAGAGACGCCTGGAGGCGGTGGCACCTGCCCCGCTGGGTCCCGGCCACCCAGGTCCTTGAATGCGAGTTTCAGCAGCAGCAGCTGTGACAGACTCCCGTGTGTTTTCCACGGAACAGCACCGGCAACACGCCCCGACCCTCACCCTCACCCCCGACCCTCACCCCTGACCCTCACCCCCAACCCTCACCCGACTCTCACCCTCACCCCCAACCCTCACCGCCGACTCTCACCCCCAACCCTCAACCCTGACCCTCACCCCTGACCCTCACCCCCAACCCTCACCGCCGACTCTCACCCTCACCCCCAACCCTCACCCCCAACCCTCACCCCTGACTCACCCTCACCCCCAACCCTCACCCCCGACTCTCACCCTCACCCCCAACCCTCACCCCTGACTCACCCTCACCCCCAACCCTCACCCCCGACTCTCACCCTCACCCCCAACCCTCACCCCCGACTCTCACCCTCACCCCCAACCCTCACCCCCAACTCTCACCCTCACCCCCAACCCTCACTCCCGACCCTCACCCCAACCCTCACCGCCGACTCTCACCCTCACCCCCAACCCTCACCCCCGACCCTCACCCCTGACCCTCACCCCCAACCCTCACCTCTGACCCTCACCCTCACCCCCAACCCTCACCCCTGACCCTCACCCCTGACCCTCGACCTCACCCCCGACCCTCACCCTCACCCCAACCCTCACCCCCAACTCTCACCCCCAACCCTCACCCCTGACCCTCACCCCTGGCCCTCGCTATCACCCTCGCTTCTGACTTGGCCTAGAGGGAGGCTGCCAGGCCGTCCCCATGCGCTTCCCGTGGGGTGGGCTGAGCGCTCACTCCCGCGTCGGGGCCAGCGCATCCCCTGGCGCCCGGACTTCTCTCACGTGGAAACGATGCGCCCTTGGGCGTTGAACCAGAGAGGGGCCGCTGCCGTGGCGTGAGCTCCGCACGGACGGGGAAGGTTTGCCCTTGACCAGGTGACACGTCTCCTCGTCTGACCATGCGGCTCCCGGGCGGGTGGGGTGCGGCGTCGCTAGTTAAACGCGACACGAAACACCCTCAGCGCCCACCACTCGCTTAGCTCACCGCACCTGGCGCGGAGCGCAGCCCTCTGCGTCCTGGTGCGTGGAGGCAGCTCCTCCTGCGTGGGCGGCTCTTCCTCCTCCGTGGGTGGCTCTTCCTCCGTGGGTGGGTCTCCCTCCGTGGGTAGGTTTCCCTCTGTGGGTGGGCCTCCCTCCGTGGGTGGCTCTCCCTCCGTGGGTGGGCCTCCCTCCGTGGGTAGGTTTCCCTCCGTGGGTGGGTCTCCCTCCGTGGGTAGGTTTCCCTCTGTGGGTGGGCCTCCCTCCGTGGGTGGCTCTCCCTCCGTGGGTGGGTCTCCCTCCGTGGGTAGGTTTCCCTCCGTGGGTGGGCCTCCCTCCGTGGGTGGCTCTCCCTCCGTGGGTGGGTCTTCCCCCGTGGCGGGTTTTGTGAGCTGCCTGTGGGAGATAGAACTGCGGAGCTAGGGCATCGGCACTGCCCACAGCGCGGGCCGTCTGCTCCGGGAGAAGCCTTGGGAGCCGTCACGGGGACCCGCTGCATGTGGCCCGAAGCCGCCAGGGCTGACCTCACAGGCTCCTCCCGGCCTGGCGCGGACACAGCGCAGACCAGACGGACAGACACCAGAACAGCCCGCGGGGACGGCCCTGCCGCAGGGGCACAAGTCACGCCACCCCACGTATCTGTCCAACCGCCAGGCCCCGCCTGGGGCAGGGCACTCACAGGGATGAGACTCAAGCACACACGCCTGACCTGCCATCTCACCAAGGAGCCCAAAGGGAAATTGTAAAATACCTGGAAACAACAAAAATGGGTGCAAACACACCAAAACGTACGCGATTCTGCAAAAGCCGGACTGAGACGCTTCCTGCCCTGCTGGTCCCGACTCCAACTCCGTGGCGCTGGCTCTGAGCTCTGCCTCCAAAGACCCAGCTTCCCTCTCCCCCGCGGGCACTCGGAGGCTGGGACCCACCGGGACGCCGACCCACCAACCGGGACATACGCGTTTCCTGGTTACTATTCCCGGTCAGCAGGGCTAAGGCTCTTGTCTCTGCACGAACGCTGGTTCAGGCCTGGGGCCAGCCTAGTGTAGCCCTAAATGCCTATAAACAGCTTACTGGAGGGAACCCCCGTCAGCTCAGACCAGTTTGGGGGTGAGCAGGCAGTGATGGGAAACGATGCTCGGCTCAGAGAACACGAGAAATCACGGGAAGCCGTGGGCGTGTGAAACCTTGCGTCCCACGGGACTGATACTGGTAGAGATCCTCAATGTCTCCCACAGCCCTGGGCCCACCCGGGACTCTGTGCCCTCCCCATCCCCACCCCCGCCCACAAGCACCCATGGGGCCTCTCTCATCGAGGTCCCCCATCACTCTGGCGCCTGCACCTGTCGTTTCCTCCTCACGTCTGCACTGTCGCCAGCCTGCCCATTCCCGCTCCACGGGGAGGCCCGATACGCCCGCCCGTGAATTCTGTATGGAAACGAATGCCTTTCAATGGGTTTTCCAAGGGGAAATTTGTAAGTGGGAAACAATGTTTACACATGGAATATTTAAAAGGTTAAAATGGAATATTATAAATGGATAAAAATGTCTGGATAACTCTTAATCTTAGAAAAACAAAAATGAGTTATTCTAAATTTTGCTTCTCACAAACTTTCCAAGAAAAGTGTGTGCACTATGGTGTGTGTGACGACCAGGAGCCGGGCGGGAGCCTGTGGTGTCTCCTGGACAGAGATGGCAGGCGCACCCGGGGGCGGGGTGGGGGGAGGGGCCAGGGGGCGGTGGGCCAGGGGGACGGGAGGCCCTGGGTCCCCAGATGGGTGGGTGACACTGGGCCTCCCGGGTGAGGCCAGGCCGCCGCAGAGGCCCTGACACGGGTGCCTTCCAGGGTGTCAGACAAGGGATCGGGATTGTTCTAGAAGCATCCTGAGGCATGGCACCTTCAGAGGCGGGGTCGTGCACGGTTCCCCGGAAACTGCTGTGTCTGAGGAGGGGCCTCTGCTCCGGCTCTGCCAGCACCTGGGCAGAATGCCCAGAGCAAACCTCGCAGACACGGAGGCCACGGGAGAGGCCGGTGCCCAGCAGAGCTCGGGCGTAGTCAGGGCTGGCACCTCGTTCTCACCACCGCGAAGGGAGTCCCTCCCATTCCACCCTGTCTCCGTCTCGCCCTCACTCCCTCACTCTCTCACTCCCTCACTCTCACTCACTCTCTCACTCTCTCTCTCTCATTCTCTCACTCTCTTACTCTCTCATTCTCACTCTCTCACTCTCACTCTCATTCTCACTCTCTCTCTCATTCTCACTCTCTCTCACTCTCTCTCTCTCACTCTCTTACTCTCTCTCTCTCACTCTCTCACTCTCTCTCTCACTCTCATTCTCTCTCTCTCATTCTCTCTCTCATTCTCACTCTCTCTCACTCTCACTCTCATTCTCACTCTCTCTCATTCTCACTCTCTCTCACTCTCTCTCTCTCACTCTCATTCTCTCTCTCTCTCATTCTCTCATTCTCACTCTCTCACTCTCATTCTCACTCTCTCTCACTCTCTCTCACTCTCTCTCTCTCACTCTCATTCTCTCTCTCTCTCACTCCCTCACTCTCACTCTCTCTCTCTCTCTGCAGAGTCTCGGTTTTAAGCAAATACAAGGCTATTTATTGGGAACATCGGCTTTAACTTCACCGCATTCTGCGTGGAAGGGCAGCACCGTGGGTCCGTGGGTCCGTGGGTCCCGTGAGAAGCAGAACCAGGGCCGTGGGCACAGACACAGCAGCACCAGCCGGGCCCTGAGCCCGTGGCCCTGCCCCATCCACACGTCGGGGCCTGGCGGCACAGGGCAGCGTCACTCGGCTACAAACAGCTGGAGTTTGCCGTCCAGGGTGGCGGTAACGAGCTGTGGAGGAGGAGAGACGCATGAGCTCAGCCTCCGTCACTGGGAGGCCGTGAGGGGAGGGGCTGCGGGCACGTTCCCCGTGTTAATTGTCTACAACAGCAGTCGCCAACCTTTCGGACCTCACGGGCCTCAGGGACCACCAGTTGGTGACCGCTGGTCTACAGCACAGACCAAGCTGCATCAAGCAGCTGGCACAGACCTGCCTGCCCCTCGGCCCTGCCCGCCTCCCACGCCATGCCCAGAGGTCTCGCCAGGGCCAGTTCCACCCCAGGTCTCCGCTGTGAGCTGCCGCGGGCTCAGGGCAGCACCGGGGCTTCCCAGGTCACGGGTGCCCGCCCTCCTGTGGATCCAGTCCCCTCCCCAGCCAGTCCTGCCCACCCCGTTGGCCCCCCCACCTCCTTCCGGGGCAGCTGAGCAGGTCCTAGGCCCCCCAGCCCTTCAGCTCAGGGGCAGGAGGACCCGGTGAGTATGCCCAGGCCTTAGGGACCTCCGCCAGAGTGTCGGGGGAGGGGGGAGGGCCCCACGTGACGGGGGGGGAGGGCCCCACAGGAGGACTGAGTTGGGGGTTAGAGGACTGGGTTTGGGGGGGCAGGGCTGGGAGCAGCACTGTGAAGGAAGCAGCCCTCCTTTGTACCCCTTGGAGGCGCGGGTGTCCGGCTAACCAGCCTCGACCTTGGCCAGGGGCCCAAGTGTGCTGTGTCACCAACCCAAAGCCCCTGCATGCGGAGACGAGAGCCTCAGGGGCTGGGGACCAAGCTGTGCCCTGGCCAGGATGGCACAGGGTCAGCAACACTGTGGCCCCACGGGGCTGGCCCCGGGCACGGTGGTCACAGTGCTTGTCCCTGATCAGGCTTCTTAGGACCCCGGGCTGGTGGCAGAGTCCCAGCCCTATGGGGTCCAGGTGGGCCCTGGGCACAGCCGCCGTGCTGGGGGGGTGGGATGCAGGAGGGCCCCGGGCACAGCTGCCGTGATTGGGGGGCGGGGGGCGGGTGTAGGAGGGCCCCAGGCACAGCCGCCGTGATGGGGGTGCAGGCGGGTCAGCATTAGCACGAGGCGGGGCTGTGCACCTGCAGGTCCCCTGAGACCCTCACCCTCAGAAGAGCAAAGCTGCTTTAAGAATGTTCTTTCTTGGCCTCCGTCAGAGGCAACGATGCCTCCCCTCCCCCCAGCCCCCCCCGTGTTAAAGAGAAGGGCTTGTCTGTTCCAGTCGCTCAGACAGGCCCTGGCACGTGTAAGTGGACGTCGCTTCCACACCCGAGCCACCGAGAAGGGGATCCACACAGCCCCAGGACGAAGGCATTAGCTCTCCTTCCGCAGCAGCTGTCTCCTGTGAACTTGTCTACGAATGTGACCTTTTACCTCAGGGCCTCACGCCCCGGTGTGTCTGTGACGGTGGAGAGAGGGGGGCGCGGGGAGCCCATGGGCCACGGGGAGGTGGGAGGGAGCCCTGAGAGACACAGGAACACAAAACAGGTCCCATGGAGCCAGGAGACGACAAGCAAGCAGGCGGGACGGGGCTCAGGTGGCTGAGCGGTGAACTGGGCACCAAGAGGTCCTGCTGGGGTCCTGGTCAAGGCACGTGACAGAGCAGAGGGCCGTGAGCTGGGCGTGTGCCCAGGCGGCGCCCAGGCTGTCTATGCAGCGGACTTGTAAGTTCTGACCTCACAGGTGCCACCCTCGTCACTGCTCCCGTCACTGCTCCCTGGTAATCGTCCCCCGCAACCACGCCAGCACCCACTTCTCAGCGCCCCTGAGCTGAGGCCCTCTCTTCATTCTCTGAGCGCGGGAACCCTGCTTTGACAGGAACGGGAGGAGACGCCATCGGGGCCCACCCCCCTGTGGCCCCGAGAGCACTCAGAGGGTCAGGAAGGGGGCGGGAGCACGGGGCGGGCAGAGGGTGGGACCCTGAGTCCCTGGCCTCCTCGGCCTCTCGCCCTGCGGGGCCGAGCCTGCCTGGATGCTGGTGGACTTGAGTGGGGCTCTGGTGCCCAGCGGAGCGGTGAGGGCCGGGCCTGGGGAACGAGCCGGCAGGAGCAAAGCCAGGCCACAGCCGTCACTCAAGTAAAGCCGTGGCCGCGGAGCGTGGTGTGGGGTGGCCCCGGCCTCTGCCTCGTCCCCCTCTTGCAGGAGTTGCTCCCACATCGGGTTGAAGCTAAAGGGAGATCCCTGTCCCGGCCCTTTAAGTGCCTGCCCCTGAGGCATTTCAACACCCTTGTTTATTTTTGCATTTCCTTTCATCAAGTCCTCCATCATGTCCCGATATCTGCTCCTGTGGACACGTGATCTCGCTCAGGCCACCTGACCTCAGAGGAGGACGGAGGTGACCCCGGGACAAGCCCGGCTGCCTCACGTCCTGAGGCTCCCACTGAGGTGAGACGCGGAGCTGGTGCAGGAGGTGCCGCTGGACAGGACCCCGCCCCCACCCCCCTGCCCTCCTTGCTGCCGGGCCAGGCGGGCCCTTGTGCAGGGCCCTCGGGGAGCCACACCCACAGGGTGGAGAGGGAGGGGCTACTTTGGACTGAGAGCCTGGAAGGTTCCACGTGAAGACGTCCTGAGGCAGAGGCGGGTGGGGAGGCGCCCTTGCCTGGTCCGGGCACCGTTGCCCTGCTCGCTGGCTTCAGGGCAGAAACGTTGAGGCCGACGGCGTGCGGCTCGGGGTTGAGGCCGTTCCCCTTTGGATCAGAGCGAGAGCCGGCCTGTGCTCAGCCTCGGAGCTTCCGGCCGAGCAGCTCTGCTCCCCAGATGGTCTGGGAGCGGCCCCACCGAGCTCCCCGCGACTTCATCCTAATCCCACTCCTCCTCCGCCCGGATCCAGGGTAAACATTCCACTCGCTGCTGCCAGTCCGACATGTGGGAACGCTTTGTGGTCGCCTCTGGCTGCATGCAGCAGCGGTTCCAGTAACTCCGTCCCGGGTTCTGCTGGGTGGACGGCGGTGACTCAGCGCCCAGCGGGGACCCAGGCGGGGACCCAGGCCGTGCTCCCTGCCCTGGGACATCCACGTGCAGGAGGGCAGGGCCGCCCAGGGCGCACACCCACACCCACACCCACAGAGACTCCGGGCCAAGGCCACCTGGGCTGTGCTCACCCCAGGGAGGAGGCAGGGAGGCTCCCGCCACTTGGCAGATGGGTGTGTGGGACTCGGGGCGGCGTCCACACCCACTCCGGTGCTGACACCCGCCATCCCCGCTGTCCGGGGGTCCCCTCCTGCACCCCTGCCTCCATCCACCCACACCCCAGAGGACCAAGGTGCCGTTCACCCGAGTCCGGGGTCCGACTCCGACGAGCAGCTTTCTCAGCCGTCACGGACGGAGCCGCTCCCAGCACAGCGGGCGGCCCTGGCCGGGCTGGCACCTCGGACAGCTGAGCCCGGTGACCAGCAGTCACAGCAACCTGACAACAGCGCCGGCTCCATCAGGCTGGGCAGCGCCGGTGTGGGGGAGGACTCTGAGCAGACGCTCCGACAGGGACGACCTCCGGCCCAGGACAGATGGCGGCCTCCCGCGGTGAACAATTCCGGGAAGCACCAAGCGAGTGAGCGCGGGTTCGGGGAACAGGGTTCTTTCTAGGCTCCCAGGGGCCTCCCCGTCTCCGCGGCAGCTGCGGGCTTCCCGCTCCTTTTGTTGGAAAGTAGGTGAGAGAGTTCGCTTCATGCCTCGGGGTCGTGTTGGCACATGTGGCTGCTCACACTGTTTATTTCTGCGGTAATTTCCTGGGTCTACCCAGCATCCTCACAGCCACGTGAGGGAAAGACCGATTCTCAGACATGCTAGTCTTTGAACTTCCTTTCCCTGTCATTTTAAAGCCGTATCGATCCAGTGAACACAAGTTTTCAGCCAAAAGCCCTAAAATTAAAGGCCAAACAACCTATTCTTAAGGACGTCCCTGGTGTAGCAAGCTGAGCTCCTAAGCCATTAAAGGAAAGGCCTCCTAATAAATGAGACAAAATGCAGGTCTAAAATGTTAGTAACACGCCTCACAGCTGTCAGAACGGCTGCCATCAATAAAGCAACAACAAGTGCTGGCGCGGACGCAGAGAAAGGAGCCCTCGTGCATGGCTGGTGGGAATGCAGACTGGTGCAGCCTCTGTGGAAAACTGTGGAATTTCCTCAAAAAATTAAATATGGAACTGCCATCCCAGGGATCCCCCTTCTAGGACTATATCCTAAGAGACCCGAAACACCAATCAGAAAGAATGTATGCACCCCTGTGCTCATAGCAGCACAATGTACAGTAGCTGAGATCTGGAAACAGCCCAAGTGCCCGTCATAGACGAGTGAATAAAAAGCCGTGGTACATTTGTACCATGGGATACTACGCAGCCGTAAAAAAGAAGGATCTCTCACCCTTTGAGACAGCGTGCAGGGACCTGGAGAGTATTGTGCTAAGTGAAATAAGCCAGTCAGAGAAAGACAAGTATCCCATGATCTCACTCATGTGTGGAATCTAATGAACAAAATCAATGGACAAACAAAATAGATCCAGAGACATAAAAACATGCAACAGACTGAGGATCTCAGAGGGAAGGGTGGGGGGAGAGAACGCCTCACCCACGGGCTCAGACAGCAGGGGGTGAAGGCCGGGGGGGGGGGCGGGCAGGGAGTGGAGGGGGTCAATGGGGAAAGGGGACATCTGTAATCGTTTAAACAACAAAGATACAATTTTAAAAAAGAAATACAAATAAAAACAAATTAGCAATAAAACTGAGTCTAAAAATGTGAAGCCTTTTTCCTTCCTCAAAATTGTTTGAGATAAAAATAAACAAAATGTTCGCAGTGGGTTAAAGTAGTGGGTTAGAGAGGGGAGTGTCAGGGTAGGATGTGAAAATGCATCCACCACCAGGCGGCGGCTGAGTGGCGAGGGGAAGCCGCGGAGTTCGAGTTCGTGAGGAAGCGCCTGACCCTTCTGAAGGCCCCGCCCACCCTGCCGCGCGGGGAGCACTTCGCACTGTTGACGGGTCGCAGAGGGAGCCTCGCGCTCCCCGTTCACGCTCCCCGTTCACGCTCCCCGTTCACGCTCCCCGTTCACGCTCCCCGTTCATGCTCCCCAAGGCTTCTGTGGAAACCAGTGACTCGGGCTCCTTTTCCTCCTGCTTCTCGTGGCACCTGACAGGTCTTCCGTGAGACCGCCAGGAAGGGCGTGTGCTGGCTGCCGCGCTCCCTGCGGGTCAGCACGCGGTTTCCCGTGTGATAATGACCATGGGACAGTCAAGCACATCCTCAAACCTCGTCAGCCTGGATCTCGCGTGTTACGTGAATGCAGGGTATTCTCGGGGTCCCGGCAAGCACCCGTTGTTAAAGGTCACCTGCTAACTGTCAGGGCGCTGCTGCTCATGAGTCTCTCTGGAGAGAGAAAGACAGAGGGAGAGACAGACAGACAGACAGAGGGAGAGAGCTGTGGATGTGCCTCCTGAGATGTCAGAGACAGCGGCTGGGCTCACGTCTGATCTCAGAGGAAGGAGCGGGAACCTGCCTGGCTGGCCAGCCCGACGGCGTCTCTACGTCCGAAAGCAAAGCAGGTGAAGAGACAGGAGCGTGAATGTGAAAAGCTAATTAACGGTGAGGCCAGAGATGGCAAAGCCACCACCAATTCTCACGGCAAAGGAGCCGACTGAGAAAATCCCCTCCATGAAGTCAAGGACATGCGAGACAATAGAAAAGGCATTTCAGCTCTTACTGTTGCATCACAAGAACCATTTTCTTGCATTTCATGATTTGGGGGAGGTGGGGGCTCCAGGTGGGGACTCTGCAGCTCCCGGCTGCACTGTGAGGGTCCCCAGGGGCGCAGCCGCCTGCTCAGAGGGCGCCTGGGGGGGGGGGGGGGGGGGGGGGGGGGGGGGGCGGGGGGCAGGCTGCACAGCCTCTCCGCAGGCCCTCGACAGAGGGGGGCTTCTCATGGAGGCTCGGCGTCCAAGAGGGAACAGTCTAGCAAACAAAGGAGCTGCCTGGGCTCCTGTGGCTTGGCCTTGGAGACCCCACAGCACCTCCTGTCATCCGTGTCCAAGGGCAGGGGACACGGGCTCGCACCTCTTGGTGAAAAAAGATCATTATTTCATGATGAAAGACTGAAAACTTTCGCTCAGAGCTGAACACGACAAGGAAGTCTGCCGTAGCCAAGCAACACCAAGACCGTCAGACGCCGCCTCCACCGCCGCCGGGGGGAGGGGGACAGAACCCGCTCCACCTCAGAGGAAGGTGCCTGCTCTGGGTCCCGTCGTCTGGAATTCCAGCCTCCAGAACCTGAGATGATGTGTTCCTGTTACTTCGTGCACTTAGTTTGGGTCCCTTTATTACGGAAGCCTAGACAGTGGTCGGCAAACTGCGGCTCGCGAGCCACATGCGGCTCTCTGGCCCCTTGAGTGTGGCTCTTCCACAAAATACCACAGCCTGGGCGAGTCTATTTTGAAGAAGTGGTATTAGAAGAAGTTTAAGTTTAAAAAATTTGGCTCTCAAAAGAAATTTCAGTCATTGTGCTGTTAATATTTGGCTCTGTTGACTAACAAATTTGCTGACCACTGTCATAGGAGACTAGCACTGACTTTTCTGACTTTTCCCCTCTTAGACGTATGTGGTTCTTGTTCAAATATTCCTACCTTTGTTTATAAATACCTCATTTCACTTCCTATATTTTCATTTGATGTTTTGAAAGATGTTTATTTATTATACATGCTACAAACAATAATTCTAACATCTTAAGTTATTAAAGGTCTAATTCTTCTTTTTGCAAAAAGGAAAAACTAGGTAAGTAGGAAAACATCTCATTTCATGGAATAGAAAACAGTATCATCACAGTCATTCCTTTCCAAATTGAATTTGAGATTCAGTGCGATCCCTATCCAAACCCCAACTTCTTCTTTAGACACAGAAACGTGATCCGCTCCTCAGACTCTGATGGAAATGCCAGGGGCCCTGCAGAGCCAAGAACCGGCTGGGAGGTCCCCTTCCAGCTTTAGCACTTACTGCCCAGTGCGGTCACCATGACGGGGAGCGGCGTGGCCCACGGATGGACACGGGAGCCTGGAACGGAACTGAGCACGCAGCAATTCACATCACATGGTCACAGCACACGGTTACATGACATGGTCACATCACATGGCCACATCACACAGTCACATCACACGGTCACAGCACACGGTCACATCACACAGTCACATCACACAGTCACAGCACACGGTTACATGACATGGTCACATCACACGGCCACATCACACGGTCACATCACACGGTCACATCACACAGTCATAGCACACGGTCACATCACACGGCCACATCACATGGTCACATCACACGGCCATATCACATAGTCACATGACACAGTCACATCACACAGCCACATCACACGGTCACAGCACACGGTTATATCACACGGTCACAGCACATGGTCACATCACACGGCCACATCACACGGTCAGGTCTCTCTAGGAGCAGGGAGAACCCCCTGAACCCACCACCAGCCCCCTCACCCTCGCCCTCACCCCCGCGGTCACATGACATGGTCACATCACACGGTCAGGACCGTTCCCCGGAGGAAAGAACCCCTGCAGCAAATGGGTGGGACACCTGCCTGTGTCTCCAAAGAACTGGAATAGAATTTCTCCCAAAACAGGATTTCTCCAAAGGAGCTATGGACCATCAAACGCATGACCTGTGTTCAACGTCCTCATCGTGCGGGGATGCTCACTGAAGCCACGAGCTGCCACTGTGCACCCCAGAATGGCTGCCGGGGAACAGGCAGG
The DNA here is from genome assembly GCA_025583905.1 of Ia io. NCBI lineage: Eukaryota > Metazoa > Chordata > Mammalia > Chiroptera > Vespertilionidae > Ia > Ia io. The sequence continues at coordinate 372,875 of JAJQQW010000005.1, read as the reverse complement.
AACAAGTGCCAGCAACTCCGTGAGGTTCTCAGGACCTCGCGCTGCATGTGGAGCGTAAACCACGGAGCCCCGTGCGAAGTTGGGCAGTTCCTCAAGCGGTTAACACAGAGCAGCCCCGGACTCAGGAGCCCACTCCTAGGAGCATTCACCGTGAGCCGAGACGTTCAGACAGAACCTGTGCGTGAATCTTCACGGCAGCTTCCACCACTCAGCTCCGCCCACAGTGGAAACCACCCCAAAGCCATCTACAGCGGGAGGAGCAGAGGGAGGCCCCCGCACCACACCGTGTTTCAGCCATGAGGAAGGCGGGCTGCCCCGAGGGTGGGTCTGAGTGACAGGCGCAGGCACCAAGGGCACGTGCCGGGAAGTCCCGGACGGGAAACATCCAGAAAGGCGGGTCCCGGAGACGCAGATCAGTGCTGGCCGGGGTGGGGCGCGGGGCTGCCTGCCACCAGGTGTGGGTTCTGTGGGGTCACGTGTCTGGCATGGGCAGTGCTGACGGTTGCACAAAGTTAAACATGGTCAGAGCAACCGCACCGCACAGTTAAGGGGTGGGTTTCGTGCCATGTCAGCTAAGTCTCAACAAACCACGTAATAAAGTGCCTCTGAGACACGTACAGATGGAACGCAGCTGGACTGGCTGCAGTGCCGGGGGGGGGGGGGGGGGGGGGGGGGGGGGGGGGGGGGGGGGCGGGGTCGACGCGCAGGGCAAGGGGCAAGGGGGCTGGTGGTGGGGTTCGGGGGGTTCTCCCTGAGGGGAGGGCTGGACGCGGGGGTGAGGGCGAGGGCGAGGGGGCTGGTGGTGGGTTCGGGGGGGTTCTCCCTGCTCCTAGAGAGACCTGAAATGCTGCACCATGTCATTCCTTTTGGAAGAAGAACTACGTAAAACCTTATAAAAAGGGGGCTGCTGAGGAGAACTATTGTGAAGCCACATAATAAAAGCCGGTGGGCTCTGAGGATGGGGACAGCTGTGTGAAGCAGCAGCCGAGACCCTCACACACAGCCGGGCACTGCTCATCTCGAGGAACGTGGGAGTGACGGGGCGTTGCCAGTGCCCTGGGCCACACACAGGCACAGGCACAACGGTGACGTTTTAAATAAAATTTAAGAACAGATTACGTCCATGCAAAACAGTAGGAAAATATAATGAATACATCCTCTTAGGGGAAGTTCTCCTAAACCTAATAAAAAAAACAGATCTTATATTTTTTTCAAAATATCATAAACACAAAGATTATCGCCAAGATATGGAAAGGAGTTGATCCTGAATAAAAACAGGCAGATAAATAATTCACAAGAAGTGGAATACAAACGCCCAGAGACGAAGCAGAGACCGTTCGCTCGCCGCCTGAGACCCCAGCTCCCCTGGAGGCTGCCGCCGTGTGCGGGAGGGGGAAGGAGGCGATTCGCCCGGAAGAACTGAAACGGGCGCTCCGTGTGGGCCCTTCCGGCCGGGCTGGGCCGGCGCTCTGCAGCCAATACGTGTAAACAGCAATTGTCACTGCTTGCTGCCACACCTCCCTCACACTCTGTTAGGAAATGAACAGGTGACCCACACCTGTTGGAGGAACTCGGCAATGTTTGCTAAAAGCTGCTCAAGAGTGAGGGCACCGACCCGGCAGTCACACGCCAGAAAGCATTCTGGGGAAACAGCCACAGGGCTGCCTCCCACAGCCGGGCCCACCAACCCACGAGCCGCCCGAGTGTGAATTCGATCAACGATGGTGCCCAGCACCCAACCCATCAGGTGGGAAATCAGACTGCAACCAGGCCGTGCACGTGCGTGTGTCTGTACACACCTGTGCGCGCACACGTTCGGGAAAAGCCTGCGAGTTTACACACGTGTTAGCGGTGACCTCTGTGCCCGGGAAGCGAGTGACCAAAAACGGACGCTGTGTTCCCCGTTTGTGCGCTCGCTTTGTCTTGTTCGTGCACGTTTTCTACTGGCCCTTTAAGAATTGGGAACCATCTAGAAATAACATCACTTCTGAAGCTAGAATGACCCCAAGGCGTCCCTGGGGTGGGTGCCTCTAGACTCCCCACGATGCCCGCAGAGGCTGTGCACTGAATCCTGGCGGAACCGTGCTCCTCATCGGACAGGACCGCCTTTTCCGTGGGCTCCGGCTCTGGGTGAGTGCCGGCCGGCCCCTGGATGAGTCACCGCTGCTGAGCCCATCGTCCCACGGGCAAAGGCCGCGTCCGTGTGGCTTCAGGGGACGACGTGTTGAGGTGCCTCCTCCTCGGCGTCACATAGCTGTCCGCTGACTAGTTGCCCTGGAATAGAAACTAGTTGTGGTGTATAACCCACCGCCCTCCTGGCCTTGGGCAACAGCTACAACAGGGAAATATGTGTGAGAGAAACCCTGTGTGCTGAGAACTAAAATGCTGCAACCTATTTCAACAAGAATTTTTCAAGCTGGGCTTATAAATCACTTACAGGGAAATGGGGCCGAGCTGGAATTACCGCCAGCGGCCACATTCCTGCGCCGTGACCGCAGCCAGCTGGGGCTGGGCCACGCAGCCCGCCGGAGGCTGGGCCAGAGCATCAGAACAGACCTGGCCAGACCTCAGTCCACGCCACCGAGGATAATGGGAACCATCTTCCGTGGCCTCAGCTCAAACGCTGCAGCACAAACGGTTGCAAATGTGTCACTGGCAACCCAGGCACCCTGCCCCATGCACGGGCCAGCGCGCTGCCGTGGAAACCCCGTGGCCGCTCGACCAGGAGGACAGCCATGGCCGAGGGGGCCACAGCAAACACGGCCCCCTTCCTCCTCCCCACCGGTCCCGTCTGTCCCGGAGCTACACACACCTCCTCCGGGCACCGCACTGCCGTCCTGTGCATTACAACACGAGAGCTGACTGGGATGAGAGGGGAAGCTGACTCCCTGCAATGTCCCAACCCAGGCCCAGGACAGGCCACGTCAGAAACGCCAGCTGCTTGGGACGGAGGGACACCTGGAAGGGGAGCGACCCTGCCTGTCACCAGGGCTACCCGACTATGACGTCAATTCAACACACAGGTCTGGGCATGAGTGGCATGCGCGGGTGGCATGTGTGAGCAGTGTGTGCAATTGGCGTGTGCAATTGGCGTGTGCGGGGACGCAGCCAGGACAGGCCAGCGCGTTAGGGCGACTGGGGTGTATGTGGGAGGAAACGGGGGGGGGAGTGCGGTTAGAGGAGCAGGTCACAGATCTACACGAGCCGACTCCCTGCCCCGAGGTGATGGGGATCGACCGTGTTCTGCAGGGAGTGACGCAGGGACCGGGCAGGGGCCTAGCATGCCCGTCTCCAAAAGGGTCCCTGACAAAGCGTGGCCTGATGGCAACCCGGGTCCCTAACACAGCAGGCCTGGCAAGGACCAGGTTTAGCAGGTCAGACATTCCCGTCAGACGGAGATCAGAGGCAAAACCGCCAGCGCTGAGACCCACGTCCGCCCCACCATGACGGGGCCATACGCAATGCTGAGGTCCACGTCCGTCCACCACGACGGGGCCACATGCAATGCTGAGGTCCCACGTCCGGCCCACCGTGACGAGGCCACACGCAATGCTGAGGTCCACGTCCGTCCACCATGACGGGGCCACACGCAATGCTGAGGTCCACGTCCGTCCACCACGACGGGGCCACACGCAACGCTGAGGTCCCACGTCCGGCCCATCACGATGAGGCCACACGCAATGCTGAGGTCACACGTCCGCCCCACCACGACGGGGCCACACGCAATGCTGAGGTCCCACGTCCAGCCCACCACGACGGGGCCACACGCAATGCTTAGGTCTATGCCTTGCCCACCACGATGGGGCCACAAGCAATGCTGAAGTCCACGTCTTTCCCACCACGATGGGGCCACATGCAATGCTGATGTCCACGTCCGGCCCACCACGACGGGGCCACACGCAATGCTTATGTCCACGTCTGGCCCACCACGACGGGGCCACACGCAATTCTGATGTCCACGTCCCACCCACCACGACAGGGCCACACACAATGCAGAAGTCCACGTCCCACCCATCACGACGAGGCCACACACAATGCTGAGGTGCCACGTCCACCCACCACGATGGGGCCACACGCAATGCTGAGGTGCCACGTCTGGCCCACCATGCCAGGGCAACACGCAATGCTTAGGTGCCATGTCTGGCCCACCACGACGGGGCCACATGCAATGCTGAGGTGCCACGTCTGTCCCACCACGACGGGGCCACATGCAATGCTGAGGTGCCACGTCTGGCCCACCACGACGGGGCCACATGCAATGCTGAGGTGCCACATCTTGGAGGTCCACGTCCCGCCCCATCATGATGGGGCCACATGCAATGCTGAGGTGCCACGTCTGTCCCACCACGACGGGGCCACATGCAATGCTGAGGTGCCTCGTCTGGCCCACCATGACGGGGCCACACGCAATGCTGAGGTGCCACGTCCACCCACCACGACGGGGCCACATGCCATGCTTAGGTCCCACGTCCTGCCCACCACGACGGGGCCACACGCAATGCTGAGGTCCACGTCTTGCCCACCACGATGGGGCCACACGCAATGCTGATGTCTGTTATGCCCAGAGTTCAGGGTCCCCAGTAATCAACCACCAGGGAGCCTTTTCTCCGATGCAAAAGCAAAGAGTCTTTATTCAGACCCGGGTTTGGCTCCCGGCCTCTTTCTGGCCTAGCAGTGAGACCAAAGAGAGAGAGAGCCCGGGAGAACGATAGGTTATAAAGGGTTGGTCAATTGGGTGGGCTTAGGGAAGTGACGTGGGTTACAGAGATTGCCTAATTTGGACTGAGTCTACTTCTCTACATTCCTATTGGCAGGTTTATGCAACTGTTACATTCTCGCGGTTTTCTCAGAAAAAGGAGTCATATACATAGTTACACGGGATGGAGGGTACAGTACATTTTGTGCTGTCCTGCTCTGCCCTTTCATTCCCCCCTTGTCTTGGGACACCCGGCTCAATCATGAGACGGTTTGCATTTCTACCTTGTCTCTTACTTCTGGCCAAGGCCTCTAGTACTGCAGTCCCCATCAGTACTGTCCACAGTGAAGTCCAGTTCCCCTCCTGCAGGTGTCAAGTTTCCTCCTGGCCTACGTGGAGCCCAGGCTAGGGATCTCACGGGTGGTTGCCAGGATCCAGGCCGTTTCCTGGTGCAGGAGCTGGGAGTGGTGTAGCCAGATCTGGATGCCTCCTACTTTAATAGCCGTGGGTGTGCTCAGGATAACAGTGTAGTGTCCCTTTCAGGTTGGGGTGAGTCCTTGGGCAGTGAACTTCTTTACCCACACTGAGTCCCTGGGCTGGAAGGGATGTACAGGGTCCGCAGTGGGCACTGGCAGAGCATCGCGAACAAGCTTATGGGTAGCTCTCTGGGTATACTGCAGAGCCTGTAAGGACTTGAATAAGGGAATGGTTATGAATTCCAGCTTTTAGTTTCTCCCTGACCCTGGAAAGGAAGCGGCGGGGGGAGGTCTATCATATATGATCTCTAAAAGGGGGAAACCCCTACTGGTAGGGGGTACACCTGGCCCATAAGAGGGTGAAGGGCAGGAGGTTGGTCCAGTTTTCACCGGTTTCTAGGATAAATTTAGTTAAATTCTTTTTTTGAGTCTTGCTCATGCCTGTCCTAAGGCTTGAGCTATATTTTGAGATATCTTGGCTACAAAGGCGGGGCTGTTATCTGATCCTATGACTACTGGCAGCCTGAATCTAGGTATAATCTCCTAGCAACTATAGAGGTAGTTTCTGTCCTAGTGGGGTATGCTTCAACCCAACCCGAGAAGGTGTCTATGAGAGCTAGCAGGTACTTGTACTCTGATGCTGGTGGCTTAATTTCTGTGAAATCTACCTCCTAATGCTCTCCTGGGGAATTTCCCTGGGGCCTGAATTCCCAGGGGAACTCTCTTACCTTGCTTAGTATTTATCTGTGCACAAACTGTACTTCTAGTGACTATGCTTTTAATTATTTTATCTAAGAGTACCTGCCTTGCAGAAGTTCAGAAGTCTTGGTGACGCCAAGTGGGTAGCCTGGTGTAACTGGGTAACTAACGTCCAACCTATAGCCTCTGGGACCAACAGTCTGTCATCTGGTAGGGTACACCAACCATCCAGTCCTTTAATGGCTTGCTTCTGTTCTGCCAATTCCTCCTCTTGTTTGGTGTAGGAGCGGGTCTATTGTAGGTCGGGGTCCAGCAGGGTTACTAAAACTTGTAAAGGCCCCACTGGTTTTTGGGTGGCTTCCTTGGCAGTTTGGTCTGCGGCTCTATTTCCTCTGGCTTCAATTGTCTTCCCTTTCTGATGTCCTTTGCAGTGCACCATTGCTACTGCCCTTGGGAGCCAGATGACCTTTAATAAGGCTAAAATTTCTTCCTTATTTTTAATGTCCTTTTTCACTGCAGTTGGTAGCCCTCTTTTCCAGTGGATGGCACTGTATCCCCATCGGAAGGCCTGGATTAAGACCAAAAGCTCGACTTTTTGTGCCATGGTTCCCCTATTCAGGGACTGCACCCAAATGGTGTGGTCCAGGGTGACTACCGCTGCTCCTGCATATCGGATGCCATCCTGAACATAACTGCTCCCAACCGTGAACAGTACCTTGTCTGGTGATGATAGTGGGGCATCTGTCAGGTCTGGGCGAGCCATTTGTACTGTGTCTGTTACCTCCGTGCAGTCATGAATGGGTTCCTCTGGATTATCATCTGGAAGCAGGCTGGCAGGCTTGATGGCCAGTGTCTTATGGAACCGGACGCAGGGCTGGTCCAGGAGAAGAGCTTGGCACTAGGTGATCTTGGTGTTTGATATTTATCTCTCCAGAGCACCTCGAAGGAGGGCCTCCACACCATGGGGTGTTGTCAGGGCTAGTTCCTGGCCCAGAGTCAGCTTATCTGACTCCTTTACCAGCAATGCTGTGGTGGCCACTGCCCGGAGGCACGCTGGCCACCCTGCTACCACGGGGTCTAGCCTCTTAGACAGATAGGCAACAGGTCTCTTCCAGGGACTTAGAGTCTGAGTGAGAACCCCTTTGGCAATGCCTCTTACCCCACTCACGTGGAGGTGGAAGGGCTTCGTGACGTCTGGTAAGGCTAGGGCAGGTGCTGAGACGAGAGCCTTCTTTAGCTCCTCAAAGGCCCGTTGTTCCACTTCGGTCCAGTTCAGCGGCTGCGTTCCCCCAGTACTTGAGTCTAGAGGTTTAGCAATCTCCGTGAGCCCCGGTGTCCACAGGTTGTAGTATCCAACTGCCCCTAGGAATTCCCGCTCCGTCCCCCTCAAAGGATATGATGGCAGTCCAAATAGTTTCTGTAGGAGGTCACATCTACACAGGAGGTACGGGCATTCTGGCATGACCAGAAATGAATGCGTTACCGTGTTCTTTCCGAGGTCCATAGTCCTTTTTGATGTCCAAGGAAAACAGGCAATTTGTCTGGTGGCTTCCTGGACTGCTGTCTTCTTAGAGGTTACGGGTCCCATCGGCTCTGTCAAGACTGAATAGGCTGCTCCAGTGTCCACCAGGAAACTAACAGGTTTGCCCCCCACTTGTAAGGTTACCCTGGGGGCTTAATGGAAAGGAACCCCGGTCCTGTCAGTCCTTTTCCTCTAAGTTAAAGACCCTTGGAGTCTGAGTCTCCCCTTTCTGCTTCTCTAGCTAACCTGCCAGGACATTTTCTCTTCCAGTGCCTCTGCTTCTTACAATAGGCATATTAATTCCTTCCTATTTGCTGCTGGCTTTTTCTTCCTTCTAACATTTCTCTGTTCTCCTTCTTACTACATATACAAACCTTCACAAATTTCACAATTTTAAATTAGCCTTCAAACCTTCTTTCTATGTCCTTCAAAAATGCATAACCATGCCTCAAACCTTCTATTATTTTAAAATATTTAGAAAAGGCAGAGGGAGAAGGGAGCAGGCCCAGCCGCTTGAATTTCAAACTGTCATATTTTTCCTACACATAAGAATCTCAGATCCTGATAAGCCTAGAAAGGGGAATTTCTAGCTGCCGCCTTTAAGCCCCCTAACAGAACACGGTGAAAAGTGTCCAAGGAGCCGCCAAGGGTTCTTGGGTCTCATTGGGGTGGAGGGGGTTACAAGGGAATTTCCCTCCTTGTTGCTGCCTCTAGCCACTTAAAACAACCCCTGGAGGGGATGGACACCAGGTGGGCGGAGGCAGGGAGCGCGGCGACGGGTCTCAGGGGGCGAAGGAAGGGTCCCACTGAGGCGTTTTCATCTGGCAGTCCACTCTCTGTTCCCACTGGGAAAAGCGCCTGCCTCCTGCTAATGAAGGTGGCATGGGGGAACTGGTGACTCCTACACTGTAATCAGACTCCCTGACCTTTCTGAAAAGCCACTCTGCTTGAGTATGTTTCCATTAAAAATTACTGATTTCAAAATTATAACTTAAGAGTTGCCACACACACACAAGGACCAAGTGGCCCACAAAATATTTTCCTTTCTTTCTAAAGGTTTTACAATGTACATTAATCACATCAAACTTAATGGCCAATTGAGACAAACACTTCTGAGACCGTTCCTCCACCACTGATTAAGACTGGGTGGTGGCAGGTGTCAGAAATAAGATTCATTTAGGTTTTGAGCTGGCTGGGCAGATTTGGTGACTTTGCCAGCTCCAGCTTCCTTCTTATAGTTAATTTTAGAATATGGTCCCTGCTTTAAATCTCTTTGGACTACAATTGTTATAACTTCATTATCTTCAAATTAATAATATAGACAGAAATGTTGTTAGGCAGGCCGATTCCCCCTCTGACAGAGAGAAAACACCCCTGAGAAAAAAGAATCCCAGTGGCCACTCGGGGTGGTTGCTACCCGTCAGAGCACTCAGCCTTAAACAAATGAAATGTTTTGTTTTTTTCTTCTATATATGAACAAATAATTATAACCAGGCAGACAACAAAATATCAGACAAACCTGTGTCCTTATATCATTTCAGTAAATAAGTATTCTTACATTCTTAGGATCTAAGCAGATAACAGGAACACAGCCTCTAAGTCCCCTGATGGGGGCCTCCCTTTCCTATCGTCGCTTTTTCGGGCTTCTGCTATAGGCCAGTGGGCGGGACCAGTGTGTTGAAGAAAAAGTCATCCTGCAGTCTGGCTTGGGGAGGGACAGGTTACACATAGAGTGTTATTTCAGGAGAGGCAAAACCTTGATAAAAGCTCAGTAATCCAATCACACAGTCAAAGGTTAAACAGGAAGGGAAGAACCACTCAATGTCCTCTAAGAGGATTTTAACAAACTGATAACAAACTGACAAAACCTTGACAAATCAGAACTCAACAAATAATATATACATATAGGGCCCAATTATGACAGAAAATATAAGACAAAAAGACAAAACAAACAGTCCTGATACCAACATGACAAAACACAAAACAAACAGCTGTTGAGAGGGAGAGCCTCCAGCCCCTTCTGGGGGGTCCCTCTCTCCTCTCGCAGGAGGAGATTTCTTGTGAGCTGAAAGCCTGGATGGCCTCCTGAAAGAAAATATTTTTAATCCAGTTACAGATGCTATTAGAATCAGAATGAGAGAGGAAGGGAAAGATCAGGATATGTCCTCTATGAGGATCCTAATAACTGAAAACAGTAAGTTAAACCAACAGTTAACGGGATCTATAAAGAGTTAATAGTAACTTCAACCTTAGTTCCACATTGGACTATGATGTCACAGGCAGGGACTGGGCCTGTAAATCTCTCCGCCCTGTGAAACTGCTAGCCGGGAGTCTCCCAGCACCAAAAGAGATAAGGAAGCTGTAAATAAAAGTTCTTTTGTTCTTTGAAATGTTATAAATGGATACTTTTAAATCAACCCTAGGACTTTAAAATTCAATTTAATACAGTAAATTCACAAATCAGAGCAAACTGAAACCTTCATTTATACAAACAGAGGAATTTTTATCATCTAAGTGGGCTGATTCCCTCTCTGACGGAGAACAAAGGACTCAGAAAAAGGTGTCTCAGCCGCTGCTAAAGACCTTTGTATTCCGCCATAGCAGGTCCGCCCTATCATTAAATAAATTAAACAGCAGAAAGAGATAACAAATACTTTCACATTTATGTTTATATACCAAACAGTCTGAGTTTTTGACTCCTACTAGATATTTACCAGAGTTTAAACAGTCACCTGATTAATTTGCCTGAGGAAGCTCTATGGCCTCCAAGGGGGGCGGGGGGGGAGGAGATTAAGCTCCCCTTTCCACTCACTTGGAGTGGACTGAGTCTGTCCCATAATGTCCGTCCCGTAAGTCCACAGAAGTACACAGAAAGACACAGAAACCAAACAGACAAAGACACCCAGGAACAGCTGGACGATGGCCGTGCACCAACCAGCGGGAGCGACCCGCTTCGTCCCAGAGGTTTGATGGGAAGCCACTCCCCTCCAGACGGGGGTTTTTTACGCCCCTCCAGATGGAGGATCAGAGCATCCTCTGACCCTCCCGCCCAAGGTCCACCTGTGCGTCCACTTAGACCGTTTCGGCCACTTCAGGCTTCAGAAGCAAGCTCGCACAGAACAGAATAGACAATACAGAGAATAGACAATACAGACACTTACCGCGGTCAGTCAGCAGTCAGTCTCTTCGGATCGGGTCCCTCATGGGTATTGGGGAACCCCGGGCGAGCCCCCAAATGTTATGCCCACAGTTCAGGGTCCCCAATAATCAACCACCAGGGAGCCTTTTCTCCGATGCAAAAGCAAAGAGTCTCTTTTTTTTTTTTTTTTTAGCAAAGAGTCTTTATTCAAACCCGGGTTTGGCTCCCGGACTCTTTCTGGCATAGCAGTGAGACCAAAGAGAGCGAACCCCAGGAGAGCGGTAGGTTATAAAGGGTTGGTCATTTGGGTGGGCTTAGGGAAGTGACGTGGGTTACAGAGATTGCCTAATTTGGACTGAGTCTACTTCTCTACATTCCTATTGGCAGGTTTATGCAACTGTTACATTCTCGCGGTTTTCTCAGAGAAAGGAGTCATATACATAGTTACACGGGATGGAGGGTACAGTACATTTTGTGCTGTCCTGCTCTGCCCTTTCAATGTCCACATCTGGCCCACCACGACGGGGCCACACACAATGTTGATGTCCACGTCCGGCCCACCACGACGGGGCCACACGCAATGCTGATGTCCACGTCCCGCCCACCACGACGGGGCCACACACAATGCAGATGTCCACGTCCTGCCCATCACGATGAGGCCACACGCAATACTGAGGTGCCACGTCCACCCACCACGACGGGGCCACACGCAATGCTGAGGTGCCACGTCTGGCCCACCACGACAGGCCAACACTCAATGCTTAGGTGCCACGTCTGGCCCACCATGACGGGGCCACACGCAATGCTGAGGTGCCACGTCTGGCCCACCACGACGGGGCCACACGCAATGCTGAGGTCCCACGTCCTGCCCATCACGAAGGGGCCACACGCAATGGCTACAGAAAGGAGCTCTGCTCTCACGGGCGACCTGGGAGGAAGAGAGCCCGGGCCCAGCCACAGCAATGACCGACGCTTGTTTTCACCCAACGCCTGAGGGAGCCGACAACCCCACACACAACGACGAGTCACCGACTGGCGCTGGGCCTCCGGGGAGCGTGCGCGCACAGGTGATTTGGAGGAGAACCCCGCACAGTCGCAAGAAGTGGTGGGTGTGGACGGCTGGCCTGTTTCCTCGTCTGCGGGAAAGTGTCGCCTCTCACGCTAAGAGCGCCGGCGGGCGTGTCAGAGATGGCGGCATCAGTGGAGGAAGTCCTATCGCTGCCGTCAGTGAGTCTTTCCTAAATGGGTGCTCACATCTGTCAGGTAATCTATTGATGTGACGCACACTAACTTCCATGCGTTAAACCGGCCTTCTGTCCCTGGGGTAAGTCTCACGCTGACGGTATGTAACCTTTACATGTTGCTGGATTGGATTTGCTAATAATTTGCCGAGGATTTTTGCAGCTATTTTTAGGAGACGTTTGTCTAATTTTCTGCTGATGTTTTAATCCGAGTGATACTGACCTCAGGGACTGAGAAGGCGTTTGTGAAGCGAGATCAGTTCTCCTTTAAATGTCTAGTGGGGTCACCATGAGGTCATCTCATCCTGGGATTTGCTTTGTGAACACGTTATTATTATTTATTACAATTTAATGTCGTTACTTTTACACAACTGTTGCATCTTCTATTCGTTCTTAATCTCTTTCCACAACCTGTGTCTTCCCAGGAATCTTCCGTCACCCGAGCTCCTCAACGTCCTCGTAGGTTGGCAGCCACGTCCCCCTTCTGTCCCGGAGTCTAGACATTTGAGTCTTCTCTTCTTCCTGGCTCAGCTTTAGCGCTGACTCCTCACTTCCCTCCTTCGAAATTTCAGATACTCTGACGTCTGGGCACACAAACGTCTCATCCGGGTAGAAGCTGAAGTTATTTGTATCTCTTACTCATCTATGAGAACATTTAAGTATGCAATACGTCTATGAATGTCTTTGAATTCTTCTGTGAGCTGCTCAAAGTCTCATTTCAGGAGGTGACTTCTCTAGAAAACAAAACAGGTCACGGCTCACGGGTGGAACACTGAGTCCCACGTGAGGCCAGCACGACCGTGGAGAAGCAGCCCGAGGGCTGGGCGCCCCGTGGAGGCTGAGCAGTGGCTCTTCGCTTGGGCTGCAGACGGAGCAGGTGACCTGTGGCCCGTCCAGCATGACAGGCTCTCACCGCTTGGCCTTGCGGGCAGCACCGTGAGCAGAGACGCCCACATCCGTGTGGGAGGAGGAGCAGGGCAGGCTCGGCACCCACCTTTCCCTTTAGTAACTCCCTTTAAGACTCAAACAGCTATCACTAGGTTTTCTTGGGTCTGGCGATAAAAGGTGTGAGAATGATACAGGAATACCAGGAAGTACTTCACATACTTAAATGCAGCAACAGGGGGAAGTGGACTCGTCTATTAGAAGGTCTTTTTCCTTCTTTCTTTCATGATCTGACATAAATCATGGAGCCGACGGCAAGATTAAAGGCAGCAAGACGCTTTCTGGGCGCTCACCTCACCCTGGGAAATGAGGCGATTAACTTCCCCACATGGGCTCATGCAGCTTCAGCCAAGTGCGCTGGGGCTGGACGTGCGGCCTGACGGCTGAGCCGTGTGCTGTCTGCCCGACCCAGGACCACCCAGACCTGAACCCGCCCGCACCCCCCCCCTCCCGCCACCTTCTGGTGAGTGGGGAGCGGGCAACTGAGGAGCCGAGGGGAAGGTCGGGGTGCGGTTTCCAGGCAGATTTGCGCTGAGAGTTCCCGACGAATGAGTGATGACTGCAGCTTCCTCGCTCGCCTCCAGGTCCAGCTCCCGTCTCCGTGGAGCCCACAGCCTTCCCTCAGACGCACGTTCCTTCAAATGAATGAGGACCAGCCACCGCACTCGCGGCCAACAGCTTCCCCGAGCGAGCCCCGCGCAGCCAGCGTCCTGGCCGCCTTCACAACGTCCTTGCCAACAGCCAAGAGGCTCCGCGCATAAAGGAGCACTAAGCTCTGGTTCAGTGAGGGAGCCCTGGCTCTGCAGCAGGCCTTCTCCCTCAGGATCCCTGAGCAGCTTCGAACCACAGAGTCGCCAGCCGAGGTCAGGGCCCACCTGCGTTTGGGCACGTGGCACCTTCCTGAGTCCGCAGGGCTCGCCCCGCAGCCTTCACGCTCAGCCGGTGAGTGCAGGCCCCAGCCCGGCACTGAGCATGCAGGTCACGGGTCTCGGGGACAGATGAGGCCTGAGGAGCTGGCCTGGATTCCAAGCGCTGGGCAGGAGGGGCTGCAGGCCTCCAGGTGGGAACACCAGGACAGGCATCTGGGTCTGGAGGACAGAGCGGAGCATCTGGCAAAGGCTGAGGGACAGCAGTCTCGTGAGGAACGGCCGGGAGCACAGAGGCAGCAGAGGCGCGAGCAAAGACAAAGCTACGGCAGGAAGCCACCCGAGAGGCGAGGGTTCACCAGCCGCCCCAGGACCTCGGACCCCAGCCGCCATGGCCAGGACAGAGACTTCGACCTCAGGGGTCTCCAGAGCCTAGGCACTGGCTCAGCAAGCTTCCCAGAGTGCAGCGAGCGCGGGAGCCACGGACTCCAACCCAGAGGTCTACTAAACACGAGAAACAGGCCCACAGTGCTGGCCACGCCCCTGCAAGTGGTGACCACGCCCCTGCAAGTGCTGGTCACGCTCCTGAGTGCTGGCCACGCCCCCTGCAGGCAGCCTCGGGTACACATAGGTCTGAGAGGAGCAAACACTTGTGGTGCAAAGGGACCCTGAATGCCTCGCGTGCTTAGCAGCACATCAGACACAACTGGCCTGTGTTCCCAGCTGGGTCTGCCCCACCGGTGCCTGCGAGCTCTCCCAGGCTGTTTCCACGGAGCACGTCGGGCAAATCCCAATAACGTGCGATTCAGGGGCCAAAGACCAGAGATAAAGAGGCAGGAAAAACTGGTCAAGTAGATGTGGCAGCAAAAATCCTTCCCATCAACATAATTTTTATGGCTGAGTTTAATCAAAATGAGTTTTTTGTTTATTTTAAGATTTAAAATCCAAACCATGAGGAAAGAACACCTGTTTTCCACGTTCACAGGGTGGCTTCATTGGAAGGAATTTAAAGGACCTTCCCTGCCAGGTGGAGGGCAGACTGCCGGGAGGTTCAAAGGGGCGACTCCTGTCTCACGAGCCCACAGGAGAGCTGGGCAGGAGCGCCCAGCGGGGGCAGGACTGGGCTCCACCTTCGCAGCCAGAGGGGAGGGGGGGTGGCACGCCGGGAGCTGCTGGGCCTCTGCTGCTCTTGGGCGCCCAGGGCCCACCTCTCCCCGTCCCTGCTCCTGACACCTCAGAGGTTGGCTCTGCTCCCTCCGCCCCCCCACGGGAGCTCTGTGGTCACCGGCAGGACAGCTTGATGCATTTCCCAAAATTTACTAGACGAGGCGGCAAATGTGGCGCCACAATGCCCTTGCCCTGCACGGGCCTGGACAGGACCCTCCTGCGCGAGCGAGCAGCCCACAGAGCAGCCGCGGTTCCGCCTGCACACAGCACACGCATGATAACGTTCTCCGAGTCACAGCTTCAAACTTAAAGGAGCAGCGTGAAACCCAAGTTCCGACTCGCTATGATGCTCCACGTTTCCACGCCTCCCATTGGAGCCCCGCCCTCCGCACTTGAACACAAGACCATGCACTCCGTTCGGCTGATGTGCAGCCGCTGTCATTCTCTTTTAATCTTCTCTCCCCATCGTGCCAGCTCCCTGGGCTGGGGTCCCGCTTCTCCCCTTCCCGCCCTGGTCCTGCACGTGTCCTGCTCCCACCCTCGGCTCTGACCAGCGTCCACATCAGTGCCCTGACCCCTCGGGGCTCCCAGAGCTGCCGGTCCAGCCACGCTCCGTCCAGCAGTGCCGCGTGCGGAGCCCTTCGTGCGAAAGGAGACACCGAGGCTCTTCTCCCTCAGGCTTGTCTCCCTGCGCGCAATCCCAGCCGGCACGTGGTCTTACAGAGCATGAACCTCACCTAAACCATGTCTGACAGACATGGAAGGTGAGGAGAGACCTGTGGGGAGAGGCCCCCCGGGCTGGGGGCTGTACCTGAGGGGCGGACGGGCTGAAGGCCACCCCGCTGACCGTGTCGGTGTGCCCAGGCAGCCTGTGGGAGAAGGTGCTGGAGCCCACGTCGTACATGTACGCCTGGAAGACAAGGCCGAGGTGTTCTGTGAGGAAAGCCAGCACGCAGCTGGCTGAGGCGAAGGGGAGGGGAGTTCTATCGCCTGCAGCAGCCGAGCCCAAGAGCCCGCTGGGAGCGTTTTGAAGACATGCTCTGTTTGAGGTCATTCGAAGGACAGTCAGGTTTTGTACCCCGGCATCTCAACGGATGGTCCCTGGTGCCAATTCAGCGCCAACAGGAACCGCCAGCCAGGGGTGCGGTGAAGAAGGACGCTGCGTTCAGCAAGCAGCTCAGCGGTGGCCAGCAGGGTGCCGACAGCACGGTCGGGTGAGGCAGCCCGGGCCCCAGGCTCAGAGAGGTCGGCCCCTCAGGTCCCCACCACGCCCACAAGGGCTTCCAAACTGTCGTGGCTGCCAATGCAGGTCACCTCTCGTTCCCACCCCATGTCAACGCCCTCAGTCGTTCTGGAGGCTCCGAGGGCCCAGGCTCCCCGCTTGCCTGCGGTCCAGGTTAAACAGATGCGGGAACTGTGGCACCTCCTTTCATCTGTTGTTTCTAATTGTAAAGTACAGAGGTTAGTGACCGCAGCAAACACGTACTGAGCACCAACTTCTATATAATTGCCTCACCTAATCCTCTCTACAGCCAAATGAAGAAAAGAGCATGATTGTCCCGATCCCACAGGCCAGGAGGCCAGGGCTAGGGGCCGGCAGTCTGCTCGGGGCCCACGGCCATGCTGAGAGGCAGGTGCCGTGGGGACAGCTCCTGTGGCTCTGGGGTGTCCTCATACGAGAGAGGTGAGACTCGAGGCCCACAAGGAGGGAGCAGTGTGAGGAGGGGGCAGAGCCTTGAGAGAAGCACAGGCCAAGGGGGCTGGACCCTCCTTAGAGCTTCTGGGAGGGGGAGGGGGGGCGATCTCCCAGCACCTGAGTCAGACCCTGGGCCTCCAGGTTGCAGGGACCAGGGTCTGCTGCTGGAAGCTGCTGAGTTTGGGGTAATTTGTTACCACATTCCTAAGACACTACACAAGACCTTTCCAAATAGGTTAAAGACAAAGGGATAAAATTAGTTTTTGTTCCAAATCCATCCTAAGGTATGTGTCTCTTTACTTATTAACTAGAGGCCCGGTGCATGGATTCGTGCACCAGTGGGGGTCCCTCGGCCTGGCCTGAACCCTCTTGCAATCCGGGACCCCTCGGGGGATGTTGGACTGCTGGTTTCGGCCTGATCCCTGCAGGCCAGGCTG
Source organism: Ia io (assembly GCA_025583905.1). Classification (NCBI taxonomy): domain Eukaryota; kingdom Metazoa; phylum Chordata; class Mammalia; order Chiroptera; family Vespertilionidae; genus Ia; species Ia io. The sequence continues at coordinate 355,991 of JAJQQW010000005.1, read as the reverse complement.
AGGGACCCCACCAGTGCATGAATCCGTGCACCAGGCCTCTAGTATGCATATAAGATCTTTGGTTAATCTCATCCTGCCATCCCTCCTCCCCACTTCCCTCTGAGATTCATCAGTCTGTTCCATGTTCCCATGCATGTGCGTTGAGTGTCTGCCACCTAGTGGTCAGTGCACATCATAGCTACCAGTCGAATGGTTGAACAGTCACTTAGGCTTTTATATATATAGATGTCACTATCTGGGAGGTCAGAGAAAACACGGCATGTCACGCACAGTGAGTCAGAGTGAGGAAGGAAGGAAGGATGTGCACCAATGTCACCCTCTCCACAGGGACGTCCAACCCCCTGGGACTAAGACCAGCACGTACGTGTCTGTCCTCCGCGCCACACGCCACAAAGCGCCCGCAGGGGCTGAAGGCAATCCCACACGGGAAGCAGCGGGTTGGGTGTCCTTCGAAACGGCGCTCACACCTACGAGGAAAATAAAAGAAACACCAGGAGAAAAAATTATTTTTTTCATTTTTAACCCAAATTAGGATACTGACCTGTTGTTTTTCTTCACAAAAATGAACAAACTAATAAGAACATTTTTATAGCCGAAACCAGTTTGGCTCAGTGGATAGAGCGTCGGCCTGCGGACTCAAGGGTCGCAGGTTCGATTCTGGTCAAGGGCATGTACCTTGGTTGCAGGCACATCCCCAGTAGGGGGTGTGCAAGAGGCAGCTGACTGATGTTTCTCTCTCATCGATGTTTCTAACTCTCTATCCCTCTCTCTTTCTCTCTATAAAAAAATCAATAAAATATATTTTTTTAAAAAATTGCTTCATATTAAAAAAAAAAAGAACATTTTTATATGTAAAGATTATTAGACACTGATCAGGTTATTCTAGAGATCCTCAAAAGTAATTAAAAGACTTCAAAACCATAAATTCTCAAAGATGACCAAACTAACATTAATCCAACTTTTTATATATGAAGACTATTAAGTGATAAGTATATTCTGGAGATCTTTAAAAATATAAAAACCTCCTTTTAAAATCATAAATTATTTGAATCAATAATTCAAAGGCTGTTGGAAGGTGCAACATTCTGTCAAGGCTGGTTAAGTTTTACAACCAACTGTGAGAGAGCTACTAAAACTTGTTTATTGCAAAAAACAACAACACAAAAACAGCCCTACCAGCGTGGCTCAGTGGTTGACCATCGACCTGTGAAACAGGAGGTCACGGTTTGATTCCTGGTCAGGGCACATGCCCAGGTTGCAGGCTCGATCCCCAGTGTGGGGCATGCAGGAGGCAGCCGATCAGTGATCACTGATATTTCTCTCTCTCCCCCTCTCCCTTTCTCTCTGAAATCAATAAAAATATATATATATTTTAAGTTTAAAACAAAAGTAAGGGAAATGGAGCTGGGTTTATTGAAAAAATCGCCCACCTTTGTTGAGCCAGAGCCAACACTCAAAGGGAAGACCAGAAGCTGTGGTTTTTCCGCATTTATGTGATCTTTTCTGGGAATAAGTCACTTTTCTGAGAAGGTCAGTGTAAACAGACTCCCCCAACCTTGTCCATCTGAGTTCACAGCGTGCACTTCAATAGACACACGCCCTGCGGTCCTGGCCTCCTCCATGTCCCCCGGCAAACCTGCTCCCCACACCTGCCCCCCGCACCTGCCCCCCGCACCTGCCCCCACACCTGCCCCCACCCACACCTGCCCCCACCCTCACCTGCCCCCCCGCACCTGCCCCCATACATACCTCCCCCCTGCACCTGCCCCCCCGCACCTGCCCCCACACGCACCTGCCCCCCACACATGCCCCCACACACACCTCCCCCCCTGCACCTACCCCCACACACACCTGCCCCCCGCACACCTGCCCCCACACCTGCCCCTGCACAGAACGACTGCCTCACCTCAGGGTTCTCAGGTCCCACAGCCGGACCCCGTCACCCACGGCGGTGGTTGCGAAAAGATTATAAGCCTGAGGTGGCTGGGTGGTGGATGGCGACCCCTGTGGGTGCAAGGGGATCAGGTGCGTGTTCTAGAGACCGAGCTAGTCACCACCACGCTGCCGACAGCCAGCAGGATCACATCTAAGTAATCACAGACATTCCCAGGAGCTTTGTCCTTACTCATAACCACTTCCTAATTGGACTCAAAAAGCTTCCATATGAACAATTAATTACCCACGGTGCACTGTGACCTCAAGCTTAGCGATGTATGTTTCCTCCACAGAAAGCCAGGAGGAAGGTCGAAGGACGGAGACATTAGCTCTCCAGGTGCACTGGAAAGGACAGGTTGCCATCCGTGTTCGATAACCTGCCATCCCAGGCCCTCGCGCCTGTGTGAGGACTCGGGGCGTGGGCAGGCATCCCCTGCGCGCTGCTCCCTGGGGACCTGCCTCTGCCCGGTCACTGCACGGGGAAGATCTCCCTGTGGCCCGGGCCCTCTGGATCACGCCCCTCTCCGATGGGCGGTGCGGGGACCCGGACGAGGCACCGACGCCAGGATGACAGCCTGTGACCCGCAGGGACTTCACGCAAACGCGGTTCCCGGGTCACGGCCTGACTTCATGCCAGATGCATCAAAAGTCAGACCTGCGGCTGCCGTCCAGACGGGCGGCGCCCAGGCTCCAGCGCTGCTTTGGGTAGCAATGTGCCCTTTGAAGGGACTGTGCCTCAAGCTGAATGCCCATCTCCCCAGCCGAGCTGGAGCCTGGGCTGTGGGCACTGAAGCCGGTCCTGATAGGAGCTGCTGGCCCGGCGGCTGCCCCGTGGTCCTGTGGAGCCTGCGCGGCCGTCACTCCGCCATCAGGGCTGCCCGACCCTCGCCAGGCCTCAGTGAGAAGGTTTGACTGGGAGGCCCAAAGAGGCTCGGCTCGTGCAACCATCACAGCCCAGCACACAAATATTCACCCCCAATGATGTGAAAACACCTCCAGGGCCCCACATCCAGGCTCGCCGGCTTCCCGATCAACAGGAACTAGCCTGGGTTTGGTGGGAAACATAAAACTGCGTCTCACAATTGCACTGGTGACAGCCTTGGACATGGCGTTTCAGACGCTGCGCAGGCCCAACCTCACTCACCTGGTTCTGGCAGATCTGGTGGGCGGGCCGGGAATGGACTCCCTGGATCACGGCGGCGCTGCGGCCCGCGTTGAGGTCGAAGACTTCCACTGTCCTGCTCCGGCTGGCGGCCAGCACCAGGTCTGGGGTCCGTTAGGGAACGCCTCTCTAAGGTCCACAGAGGCGGGGTCTCAGCCTGCTCCCCACGCTGGCCCTGCCTCTCTAAGCCGGGGGGCGGGGGGTGGGCGCTGAGGACAAAGGGGAGGTCCGGGCAGAGCAGATTTTGGGGTGAAAGACCATGAGATAAATGAGGGTCGAGGCGCCCGGGAAAGACTCAAATCGGAGCTGCTCAGCCGCGCTGCGTGTGCAGGAGGGGCTGGCGCTGAGCCGGTCTGAGGCTGGCAGTGGCTGCGTGGCCGCGTCTGGGACACGTCACAGGTCTGTGGGATCTGAGGACCATTTATGGACTTAAGGGTCACGTGACCCCATGAACTACCCAACTGCTAGTGCTTAGCCAGACGGCAGGGACATCTACCTAAACCCTGAAAGGCGCCACCGGAGGGGCACGAGGTGGCCCCACACGGAGAGCAGGGCAGAATCTCCACGCGGGCGACTGCAAGTCAACAGCACGCTTCCGCAGGAGGCCGTCAGTCTGTTTTTAGCAAAAGGTTCTGGAATAAAAATAACGCATATCTAACAGAATATTCTAGAACCTCCTAACACCATAGGCCAGTCCTTAGGAAATTTCAACTACAGAACTCTGCAAAAGAATTCAAATGAGGCCTCTGAATAAATTTAAAAGTTATAAAGTAGATTTCTGAAGATTTTGATTTTTGCTTCTAAGTAATTTTAAATCAATGTTTTAATGAAAAAGGATGGTGTTAGGCCTAAGAACTAAAAAAAGTAAAGCTTTGGGCTCTGTTTCGTCCCGCTGACTAGCAGCTGTTTTGAGGCACATGGGGTGGGCCTGGCCCCGTGGGCAGCAGCGCTGCATTACGTCACGCGGTCCCAGACGCGGAGCCGAACCGCGTGTGCTGCTGCGGGTCAGAGGCATGCTGGCCCAGGCTCTCTCTGAGGCTCTCTCACTGCTGAGAGGAACCGTCACATCGTTCAGAATCAGTTCACTGGGGTCGGGCTCCGCAGTGCCACGCGGGGCGGAGCTCAGACGCTCAGCTGTGTGCAGAGGCCGGGCTCGGGCCGCAGCCCTCAGGAAGGAGAAAGGATACGGGAATAAAACTCATTGGGGGCAGACAGGCCGGTGATCTCCGCGGCCCCAGTCGTGGGGAGCCGGAACACGCGGTTGCACCTGCTCCTCCGTTTGTATCTGGAACAGACAAGATGATCAGCCTGTTTCCCTCCACAGCCAAGCGTCCTACTGTGAAACGCTGAACTTTTAAAAAGTGTTCCTACCCCCCAATTTAATCACGTTTCATGACGAGGGAATGTGAGTCAGCCACCTTACTGACATACAACTTCACGAAAAATACCGTCATCTCCAGCCGCAAACACGGCACTGCGTCCGTGAGAAAGCACATTCCCTCCCCATTCTAATCGCGGGCCTCGGAGGCATCCCGCGGGAATCAGACAGAACGCCTTCACGTTTCCTAGAGGTTTCATGGCGGGTCTCGCCGTGGCACAGACTGCGCGGAGCACAGCTCCAGGCGGGGCGGGGCTGAGTCAGGGTGGCCAGCCTGGCCCGGTGAGGGAGGCCTGAGTCAGGGTGGCCAGCCTGGCCCGGTGGGGGAGGCCTGAGTCAGGGTGGCCAGCCTGGCCCGGTGGGGGAGGCCGGGGCCCTGGCAGGTACAGCAGGTGACAGGGCAGAGCTGCTGGGGGCTCAGTGAGGGGGAACTAGGCCATGAGCCTGCCTTCAACGGGCAGGTGAGTGCGGAGTGGGGTCTGGGCCAGGACACGCAGAGCCAGGCATGGAGGTGGGCGACACAGGTGACCCGGGCAGGGAGGACGCCCGTGTACGGGGACCAGCAGGGGCAGCTCAGGCTCCAGGGCAAAGTGGGTGGAGTCCCAGGGTCGGGCGTGAAGCTCAGGACGGGCGTGGAAGCAGGAGGCAGCCCGCTGCGCCGCGGTAACATGAGGCCCCCCCAGTTTGGATGAAAACTGCATCAATGTAGACACTGCTTCCCACATCACCTGTCGCTGAAACGCTTCCTCCCACTGCAGAGACGAGGCCCCGCGGGCCGCCCACCTTTTCAGCTCATCTCTGCGGGTGTCCAGGTGGTGCCTGAGCAGCTGGAGCTCGGGGCCCGAGGACACGAGCATGAACGAATCGAGGTAGTAGAACTGCGCGTGGTGCACCGGCTCCGGGAACACGTCTGTGCCCTGCAAAGCACGTCATGCCGTTACCCACACGCTACCCTCATGCTACCCTCACGCTTATCCCACTGGGATAAGCATCGCCGCTCTAAGCGGCGTTCTTCCATCTTCACACCTGGCATCCGCCTGTTCTAAACGTTAGACAGTCTCTGCTCAACCAACTTACGACGTTTGTTCCTTCTCCCTCCCTCCTTCTAAAACATGCTGTGACTAGATTTTTCTGCCATGAGTGTTTGAGGTCTGGCCGTTGAAAACTTTAAAATAAAAGACACGTAAAACTTGGCAGCAAAGATGTTAAGTATCAAGGGTTTTGTTAAAGCCAAAACCTTACACAGGTTTTAAATGTAGTTGTGAGGGGCCCACGCCCACATTTCACAGCCCACACATGCGGCCATAACACCCCCCACAAGGAAGGGGCTCCTTGAAAGCGGGGCCACCGCCTGACCCTGGAGCCTGTGCCTGACCCCGGAGCCTGTGCCCGACCTGTGCCCCCCACCCCCCAGGCCTCCTGGCGCCGCCCGTTCCTGCAGTGAGCCTGGCAGGCTGGCAGGGCAAGGCTCTCGGGTCCTGTGGTCACCTCCCCTCTTGTCCTCTCCCGTCTCTCCTCCTGTTCCGCTTCCGAATGACCTGCAGGTTCACGGAAACCAGCTGTTTTCTCCCCAAAAGACGCTTCCTCCCCATTCCACGCCTTGGGCCGCTGTCCCTGCCTCCACTGCACTCACACTCGACGCACACGTAAAGGTTTCCCGCGTTTCAGTGTTAACAGCTTTGCCATCTCGAGACCTTAACAAACGAAAGGCATGTTTCACTGCATGTATGTGTGTGTTACACGTGTGTCCACCGTGTGTTAAGAACAGTTCAGTCACTAATTTCAGTGCTTAAAGCAAACTCCTGGTCTCCCTGTTTCCCACCTCCTGGCATGGAGAAGGGTCTGCCTGCCCCACTGGGCCTCCCTGGCCTTGAGGTGGCAGGGCTGGCCACCAAAATCGCCAGGAATCACCGCTCACCAGGCACATGGCAGGCTCCCGACTGCGGGCTGACCACACCCTCACGGTCCCGTCCAGGGAGGCCGACAGCAGCCACTGGGCGTCGTGGCTCCAGCCCAGGGCGCTCACTGCCCCATCGTGACCTAAAGGAGATGGGGGGGCGGAGGGGGGGGACGGGGGCGGGACCAAGGGACCAGGAGATAAAGGTCTGATTTGATTGGTTCTCATCAGCTCTGACAGGACCCAAGAAAAGATGGCTCTGTGCCCCCTGGTGGCCTTTCAGGGAGTTTCCGTCTAGCTGCTGCTGAGGTGACAATGGTCACTGGTAATGGCAGTTGAGGCTCTGCACCACTGCCTAGGTGCCCAGGTGCCCGGAGGTCCAGGTGCCCAGGTGCCTGGAGGTCCAGGTGCCCAGATGCCCGGAGGTCCAGGTGCCCGGGTGCCCGGGTGTCCAGAGGTCCAGGTGCCCGAGTGCCTGGAGATCCAGGTGCCCAGGTGCCCGGGTGCCCAGGTGCCCGGAGGTCCAGGTGCCTGAGTGCCCGGGTGCCCAGAGGTCCAGGTGCCCGGGTGTCCGGAGGTCCAGGTGCCCGAGTGCCTTGAGATCCAGGTGCTGCCCCCTGCATAGCCCAGGGGAAGGCAGCCCCACCCACCGTCCAGCTACGGGACCTCCACACGCACCCTCTTTCCAGCCGAGCGGCTCCCTCTCCTGGCTCAGGTCACTCTGACTCCCTCACCCACACTCGGCAAAGAGCTAATGAGGCCACACGTCAGAGGGACGCCCGCCCACGGGAAGTCACCACGTGTAACTGGGCTCCGGCCGCAGCTCTGGGCCCACAGGTGACCCCACTCTGGGTGGAGGGACAGGCTCAGCGGAGGTCAGGGCTTAAACCTCACTGCTTCCACCCCCGACTCAAGTCCGGTTCTACTCTGGTCTTGTCTCAAAGGAAACGGAAGTGGCCTCAGCGATCAACACTGGGCAGGAGAGACTGCCGTAAATCCGCGGTGACCGGGGGCGCATGTCTTACCCGAGAAAACAGCAGGTGCTCCAGTCAGATGGGCATCGAAGACCAGTGCCAGGTGGTCGGCCAGGCCACAGGCCAGCCGGCGCCCGTCTCCTGCTCGAGGAAAGCAGAGACAGCGTTCAGGTGACTGATCGTTCCCTCGGGAAGCGACGGCATCGGAGACGAGCAGGTCCCGGCTCCCCTTCGGCTGAACCCCAGCCCTGAGGCCGCTGGGCTTCATCCACAGGGAGCCGAGGACATGAGGCTGAGGCGCCAGGGCGGGTCCAAGCCCGGAGCTCCCTGGACCACGGGCTCCGCCCTGGGCCGTCAGCCTCCCCCCCCTCCACAGACTTGTAAGCGGCATGTTTGCTAAGCAGTTCCGTCTCCCGTCTCCCTAAGAGGAGGGAGAAATCAACTACGACTTCCTCCAGGATGTTCAGACTGCAGACCCCGCCTCACAATCCCACGCTCAGTAACAAGCGCGTCCAACGTCACGAAGATGTGTCGTTCACCAATAACCCCCAGCTCTCATCTCCCAGGTTACCCTACAGTGTCCTTGGCTGGAATTCCATGAAAAGCAAAGGGGACGCAGCATGGCTGTAACCAGCCTCAGGAGTCCAACCGTGGCACTAGGGCAGCGGCTGGTCACACTGGAGGGGGTGGCCTGGGTGCAGCACCGGCCAGGCCCAACCCACCTCGGAAGGAGGGCGGGGCCTGGGGACCAGCCTTTACTTTGAAAGGAGCTGAGCTCCGTGAGATCGGGAGCTGCTGAGGAGAGCCGCCTCCTCTCTCCTCCCAAATCCATTAGGAAAACACCGGCGGCCAGGAGGGAGGTCTGGGGAGGGGTCTCGATGCCCTTGAGACAGGACAGCTGCCACAGAGCTGAGCGGCCTGGCCGCGGAGGGCCAGCGCTGACGGACACACAGTCCTCGCCTGTGGGCCCCTCCGCCCACCAGGGGACCGGGAGGGGCCACTTTTCCTCCCCACACAGACCCTCCGAGCAGCCTTCCCCCCAGCCCCCACGTGAGGAGGAGGCGGACAGGCGACTCGGCGGGCCTGGAGTGCAGACGGAGCCCGGGCTGTGCGGCTGCTCCTCCCACACACGGGCGAGTGCTGGTCTCGGTCTAAACCCAGCACTGCCCTGCGGTTCCAGGCCACCGAGGTCGCGATGTCGCGAGGGAGCACCACCCCACACTGTACCTGAGAATTGCACGCAGCGCACGGCCACCGGGCCCTGGGCCACAGCCAGCCGCCTGCGGAGCTGGGTCGGCGCAGGGCGGTCCGAAGGGCACTCCTGACTTGAAGAGGCGGAGAAGACAAAGGTCAGGAGGGAGTCAAGGTGAGACGGGAAATAAAACGCACTGATCTCCCCGTTTCTGTGTAATTCCACCCATCGGCACGGATGCAGACGCACATAAACTCTTACGTTCAAGACCATGAAATGACTCTTGAGACAGACTAGCATTCCTTCGTGCCAAGATGCAGGTGTTTAAGCACAAAACACCAAGCACTGGCCACATGTACGTGGCCTGGCGGGACTCGGTGACGGCTCAGGGGAGGGGAGGGCCGGCTCTGCTCTGAGTTTAGACCCCGTGGTGGTGTCCCCGACACGGACTGCTTCCATCGTGAGCAGATCAGTACCTTCCCAGCTTTTAAAAGAAACCAGGGATGGGCTGACGGACATACATCTATGGTGCACACGTCTGTGTACACATGTACATGCGTCAGGGTTGACTTTGACTGAAGGACATACATAGTGCATGCACATGCCTGTGTACATGTGTACATACACACAGACACATGTAGGTATACACCTGTGTGAAAAGTCAGTGAACTATTTAAAGGGTTTCTCCAAATCACCAAGTTTACTCGGAAGGTAAGCCAGCTGCTCACCAGGGGTGAATGCTCCTACGTTGTGAAGGTCTCTTACAGCCTCTCTTGACATTGGTCTTGGGTGAGAACATGGTCACGCTGCAGGAAGGAAACGCTCACGTCAGCCTCCGAGGTCACGGGCCGCAGCTTCTTAAGAGAACAGTGAAAAACACAGCAACGCACACGTGCCATCGGCGTCCCAAGGCAGTAACACGGAGTGATTGAACTCTGAGACTCACGTCAGCACTGGCCAATGCGTGCTGGGAAACGCACTGCACTGGGTAGCAGTGTACTGACACGGAAGGCGCTGGTCATGCCGCCGTGGTCAGGCCGCCGCGGAGGAGCCAGAGGGCTGGGCGGGGCCAGAGGCGGGACTTTGTACAGAGGGAGCAGGGTCGGGCCACTCTGCAAGCACCACCGGGGGGGCCTCGGGGCGGTGCCCCTGGGGAGGGATGACAGGGAGGCCGGGGTGGCTACAGGGGGCAGTCAGCGGGAGCATGGCAGAGGGGAGGTCAGCGGGGACGAGTCAACCAGGGCCCCCAGGCTTCCAGCTCACAGGCTGTTTCGTGACGGGGTTCAGAGCAGACAAAGGGTCAAGATTTGAGGGGCAGTGTCTGCTTCTGAGACACACGGGCCCTGAAGCACCGGGACCCACAGCTGCTGCACCTGAAAGTCCTCGCGAGCCCAGCTCCCAGCCCGCCTCCCCGCTCGGCCTGCAGACAGCCCCGCTGCGCCCCAGCTCCCAGCCAGCCTCCCCGCTCGGCCCGCAGACAGCCCCGCTGTGCCCCAGCTCCCAGCCCGCCTCCCCGCTCGGCCCACAGACAGCCCCGCTGTGCCCCAGCTCCCAGCCCGCCTCCCCGCTCAGCCCGCAGACAGCCCTGCTGCACCCCAGCTCCCAGCCCACCTCCCCACTTGGCCCGCAGACAGCCCCGCTGCGCCCCAGCTCTGGGTGCAGCGATTTTAACACCCTGCGGTCAGAGCGAGGCTGCGGTCTGGGGGGAACAGTGTGGTCAGACGTCAGGCCATGTCCCTCCTCACAGGTGGTCAGTCACCACCACTGCGGCCAGGCAAGGACCCAGGGGCCAAGGGGCCGGTGCACAGTGAGCGCTCAGCAGGCTGGCCCTGCAGCGGCTGCATGGCTGTGACGGGCCGGCCCCATTCTAACTGCAGCGCCTGCCCGTCTCCTGTCTCCTGTCTCCCAGCCCTCAGGACACACTAGGCCGCAGCGACCATCACTGTCCTGCTCCCATGGGAGTGGCTAGGAGCCCTCTACTCACTGGGGTGCAGCCGTGTACCCGGAGGACCGGACGCGGCTGTGGAAGACCAGGGGCTGGTCCCGCGGGGCACTCTGAGCAGCTGGCAAGGCAGTTAGAGAAACGAGAAAAAACATCTCATGATCCATCGTCTCCCAGCGCCCACCACGGCCCGCTCTGCTGGCCCCTGGAGAAGCAGCGGTTCCTGAGTCCTGTGAGTTGTACGCAGTTCAGGAGAAGAAACACTAGCGCAATGGTCGGCAAACTCATCAGTCAACAGAGCCAAATATCAACAGTACAACGATTGAAATTTCTTTTGAGAGCCAAATTTTTTAAACTTAAACTTCTTCTAACGCCACTTCTTCAAAATAGACTCGCCCAGACCGTGGTATTTTGTGGAAGAGCCACACTCAAGGGGCCAAAGAGCCACATGTGGCTCGTGAGCCACGGTTTGCCAACCACTGCACTAGCGCATTCCCTGCATAGAAACACGTGTGGGGCAGGGACAAAGGGCCTGGGCAAACCCACCCCCACCCCCCGCCGGCAGCACACGACGCTAACGACAACAACGTCTGTATTTTCATGTTCATGTTTCATGTCACACTGACCGGCTTGGTGGCGGCCGGCCGGCTTGATACGTGTTTCCTCAGCGGCTCCGAAGTACAGAGGGGAGGTCGGCGAGACCCCGGAGCTACAAACAGAGAACTGCACCGTGGGAGCTGTTCCCACAAAACATGGCCTGAGGGCAGTCACAGACCAGTCCCTGCAGGTGGGGCATGAGCTGAGCGGGGAGGCCACCTCACAAGCTTATTCTTATCTTCCCAGGTAGTGAATTTGTATTTTAATAAAAACATTGTTTTATAATCTGCACTCTATCCTGAAATACAACAGTGTTTCACATTAAAATAAACTTAAGGTTAGTATAGTTTGGAGTTTACTGAACTTTGCTCTAAATTCTACCAACTGATACACGGGCACATATAGCCCCTAACTGGCAGACCCACCTGGCAGACCCACCTGAGAAGACCCACCTGGCAGGCCCACCTGGCAGACCCACCTGAGAAGACCCACCTGAGAAGACCCACCTGAGAAGACCCACCTGGCAGACCCACCTGGCAGACCCACCTGAGAAGACCCACCTGAGAAGACCCACCTGAGAAGACCCACCTGGCAGACCCACCTGGCAGACCTACCTGGGCAGCACTGACAGCTGCGTTCCCGGGTGGGGGTGCTGCTGGGACCTCACCAGAGCGGCCGGGTCGACCTCCAAGCCGGCGATCTCGTTCCCAAACATGGATGCGAGTAAGCAGAAGGCCTGACGGGTGGTGACAGAACGGAAGACTGAGTGTGGTGCCATCATGGACGAGCAAGCCCCACGCAGTGCACACAGACGTCGCCAAAGGGAGCCGTGTCCCTCGCAGCAGCCGCGCTGCCGGACCGGCGGGGAGTCCGCTCAGCACCGTGGCTCCTCACAACTTCCCCACGAAGGCCTCACGGGAAAGCGGGCATGTCACACGTAGAGGAAAGGGAAGATGAGCACGCGGACGGACGGACAGACAGATGGACGCCCCCAGACGCCAAGGTCGGGAGCGCCGAGGACTGACCTTGCCACGGCTGCTCATCACAGCACACGACCCGGCCACCTGAATGCTGAGGTTCTGAAAATCTGAATTTTCACAAAGAGAAATAAGTGACGTCTAAGGGCTTTCTGCCCTAAAACTTCCTCCCAAGAGCAAAGATAATATTAACGTGACGCGAAATGTCCGTAGAAGGCGATTTGAATCCGCGCTCACCCTTGTAATGTAGGACAGCCTCCAGCTCAAAGTTCGCCAGGTTCAGGATGAATAACCCAGTGGAGCTTCCGACCCACACACAGCCGGTCCTCTCCGGGGAAAGACTGCAAAGAGAGGCACGTGGGCTGGCCTTATTTGTGAGCCTTCAGTTCCACGGTGTCGTCACCGAGAGTGACCCGGGCTCCTGTGAGCACCGCGTAACCACGGAGACCGCGCGGGGCTGCCGCTGAGTGTGCCTGCCGCCTACAAGCTCCGAGCTACGTGCACCCACAGGGGCTGGTGCCAGAGGTTTGGGTGTCCCTGGAATCCAGTCTCCGGTGCTGATCTGCGACATCTGTACTTCTCCCGAGGTCACGAGAGGTCAGTGCCGCGTCCCCCGCAGGACAGCGCACGCAGGCGGCCCTGTGAGGCTCCTGCCCTCACGGCCCGCGGCAGCTTTGCACACAAGAAGCCAACTCCGGAGGAAGTACCCAAAGCAGCAGAGCGCCAGCGCAAACACAGCTCTGCTGTCTCCTCTTTGTTTTCGGTTTACCAACCAGATGCAAGTCCTCTGTGACGGTGCGCCCCCTGCTGGCTAGGCAGGCGGGGACGCAGGGCCTCCAGGCCCCCTGTCTCCCTCCAGCACCTGAGGACCCGTGAGCCAGGCACCAGCCTGGTCACCAGACACCTCCAGCAGCCCAACTTCCCGGGACGCATTCCTGGCATCCTCACCTCCAACACCAGACCACAGAGCAGCGAGCCAGTTGTCCTGGAGGGAAACCGGACCCGAGACGCGGTACAGACCCTTCCCGTCACTGCCATGCCTGAGAGACGGGCCTCCACGGTCTCAGACCCCACAGTCAGCTCAACTACCCGCCAGGCAACTGCTCCGCTCGGCCTCCAGCCCCGGTGCCGCCAGGAAGGGGCGTCTGGGCAGACAGGGCCACCCCAGCCAGGCCCAGGCAGGGCTGCAGCCTCCCCCCCGCCTCACCTCCTGGGGGGCCGGAATCCTTAATCTTGTCCGGAACCTCCCACGCTCCGTGCCGCAGGTGAACACACTCACCACCTCCCTGTTAATCCCAGTGAAACAGCGGTTCCTTGTGCTGCCAAGTACCTATAACATGTCTACCAAACACAGGTGAGTAAGCTCATCGGGGACCATGGTAACGCGTGACACACGGCACACAGTGCAGAACGACGTAGGATTGCGGCTCCCTTCACCCACCACACAGGCCAAGAGCTGCCTACGTTTTATGAGCAACATTAAAATAACCCAATTTCTCATACAAATACATTGAACATAACTGACCAAGGTTACCAACTTGAAGACTTGAAACACGCAACGCTAACAACACCGACAGCTACACAGACACTAAAATAGCTGGGTCGTTGCCACCACCTGAGAAATGAACCTGCCTTGAGAGGTTTCCTCCCGGGCCCCGGCCGAGCCATCACACTCACCATCCACGCCCAGGACCGAGGCCCGGCGGCAGGTCGCAGCGCGCCAGGCTCAGGACGGGGAGCGCCACGTCGACCCCGTCCCCTCTGTCCAGCCCCCTTTCTCCTGGAAGAGTCAGTGACAACCCCACATGGAGGGGAAGCATCGGGGGGAGGATCACCGGGGGGGGGGTGCAGACTCAGGTGCTGCCGGGTCAGATCGGGGATGAGGGACACGAGCTGCTTCCTCAGAGAGGACACGAGGCCGCAGGGCGCGGGCATCCAGTACAGGCCACAGAGGGCGGGAGGGCTCGGCTGCCGTGGTCACAGCGGTTTGAGCTTTCCTTCGTGATAAACGGGCACTGACAGAAGGAATCATCAAAGCCAAGCCCGAAAGCACCAGGAAAGGCAGACGCTGGATAAAGGCAGTTCCTGACAATTTTTAGGAGGAATGGCTAAAGTCATCGGGAAAAGCAAGAAACGCAACTGAGCGGATGCTGCCCTCAGCGGTGCCGGCCGAGGTGGCCTGCCGCCCGGAGCCTCAGACAGCACTCCCGCAGGAGGCCTGCCGACTAGAGGCAGCAGCACGTGGGACGTGAGCCCTGGGCTGGGGGCAGGGAGGGCAGTGATAAGTAACAGGGCAGGCGGGGCCCATCCAGGTGGAACCCAGACTGAGTGAGGGCGCAGTCTGCTTAGCGAGGAAAACCCACGGCAGCTGGAAGGCGTTCACCTTGGACCCTCATCGCCATGACAACCACCCACAAGGAGTGTTCACTATATCCTCCCCCTGACCTGTGGTGCCTGCAGAGGTCTGAGGTCAGGACCTGTCCCTGCTGCGACCCCTCCTGCCTCACATCAGGGGTCAGAGGTGAGAGGTCAGGGGCATCACCTGGCCGGCTGGCGTAGAAACTCTCCGTCTCTTTCCTCAGGTCCACGCGCGTCACACGACGATACTGATGACCTTCCACCAAACTGAAGATGCACAGCTGGCAAACGAGACAAATGCCTCACCCGCGTCAGCGGGCACGAGGAAAGGCGGAGAGAGCCCGACGAGGGACAAGGGTGGGGGCAGCTGAGAGACAAGGTGCGTGGCCCTGGGGTCCCCGAGCCTCTGCCCTGGTCTGAACCCCACCCCTCGGCCCCCGCTGACTGTGGCTGAGAGCACTGTCTCAGGTGCGGGCACCACACAGGCCTCTGCAGACCCCCTGCGGCTCCCCCAGGCACACGCCACCAGGGCCCGGGACACGCAGGGTGACAGCGGTTACCCTGCCAGGTGTGCCAGGTGTGCCGCTCCAGAAGGCCCCGAACCCTGCCCTCACCTGGCCCTCGGCGCCTCCGGCCACCAGCTGCTGGCTCTCCGCATCGATGAAGAGGCTCAGCACAGGGGAGGCTGGTGAGAGGACGAGATGGTCGTTACCCTCAAGGGCACTGGCACAGTTTAAAGGAAACTATCAGCTTTACTTATTCCTTCAGTCAATTCCGACTGTTCTGACATACTTTCTCCACAGGAAGAGGAACAGCAAGTGCAGCTGTGAACTCTCCTGAGCGCCGGGCCAGCAGGGTGACCGTGCCTCTGCCCGCGGCATCGCCCCCTGAGTCGCTGGCTGGGGGGATGGGGGTTGCACAGCAAATGCCAGAGCACAGACGCCCCAGGACGGTCCTCGATGGCCGGGCTCCGTGAAGCTAAGGGTTCGTGAGGAACAGCAGTTCAATGGCCCTTTTTAACGTGCTGCCTAGGAGCCATTTCACTGAGGACACACTGTGCATCCAAACTGCCAAGACCTTGGGAGGAGAGTTACGACAAATGGATGTTAAAAAACACCCCATGTCCTAGAAACTACGAATGGCATCAAAATAAAGTTTGTGATTGTTCTCTGGGGAGTAATTCCAGCGTAACCCCAGGCACGGGCTCTGGCCCTGCGCTTCTGTGGCCCCCGAGCTGTGACAGCAGCGGGTCCCCACAGACCGAGGCCCTTGGGGGATGCGGAGTCAGGGCCGCACCCGCTTCCCTCACGCAGCTGCCATGCTCCCTTCCCAGGAGAGGAGCACCGGGCCTACCCCGGACACAGGACCCCGAGGGACCAGGAAACACCTCCGGGGAGGGCGCGCACACAGGACCCCGAGGGACCAGGAAACACCTCCCGGGAGGACGTGCACACAGGACCCTGAGGGATCAGGAAACCCCTCCCGGGAGGATGCGCACACAGGACCCCGAGGGACCAGGAAACACCTCCCGGGGAGGACGCGCACACAGGACCCCGAGGGACCAGGAAACACCTCCCAGGAGGACGCGCACACAGGACCCTGAGGGACCAGGAAACACCTCCCAGGAGGACTCGCACACAGGACCCCGAGGGACCAGGAAACCCCTCCCGGGAGGCGCTGGGGCCCAGCATGGAGGTCGCCCAGCCCTGGCACCTCACAGGCCCCACGGAGACAGGCTCCACCGCCGGGCCTGTGTGTGACCGTGGGCGGTGTCCGCTATAACCAAGGGAACTGACTGAGGAGAGTGTGTGGCGACCCGGCCGCATGCCTGGGCCCACCGGGCAGTCGTCCCGCCAACACGCAGCTCCGGGCCCTGCTCCGTGGGACAGCGCAGTGGCCGCGCCTCCCCACACCTCTACCTTCCACAGCTCCCAGCCACACTCAGACTTGAACGCTAAAATGAAGACCGTGTGGGAGGGAGACCGCTAGAGAGGGGTGACACTGATCCCCGACTGGCGCTCCGTGTGCCAACCACACCTGCCCCAGGAGAGCGCAGACGCGTTGCCACGGCAGAACCAAGGTCAGGGCCAGTTACCTGTCAGCACCGCCGAGCTGTGCATCAAGGCCCCCGCGCGGCAGTCCCACACCTGCGGGCAGACACACAGCTCCTTCAGGGGCTCGCCCTTCAGCCAGCACTCGAGGCAGCTACACGCCAACCTGGGAGTGCTTTCCTAAAGAGCAGATGGCGACAGGAGGGGAACGAGGGAACTGCACACCCAGGGAGACGTCGGGCTCCTAGGAAACATGCCGAGGGCGAGGCAGACACCCAGCACCGCGCACCCGCGAGGCCGGGCCGCACCCACACGCGGGCCTTACGGGCCAGCGGCGAGGGGGAGTCCACCTGCTCTGCACGCTCACGGGGAGAGCGGCTCCCCAACACTCAGCTCCTTTAATTCCCACGAGGGCCATGAGGTGCCGGCACCGCAGGTCCAGTCTCTACTATTCCCAGAGGGGAGTGGGGGGCTCAGCACGGTGGGCACCCCTGTGGGCAGCAGAGGGTACTGGGATCTGGGGTGACACCCTCTGCCGGCTGCGCCTGGCACGGCCTCCGGGTGCCGAGGGAGGTGAGCTGTCCCTCCGTCCGCCCGTGAGCGTGGGGTCAGTGCTCTCACTCCTCTCCCTCTCACGGCACGGTCCTCACTCTGTCACCCAGCCATCGTGACACCGGCTGACGGGGACTGCGATGGGGACTGAGCTTGCATTTTAATTTATTTTCTTCTGGAGCCCAATTCTGTTCTGATACCAGACGACGGTTCTGCTGCTCTGGGGCCGTCGTCAACACGGCAGAGAAATCAGTTTTCTCCCCGAGGCCCTGCATCCGCGGAGGCACCCAGCTGACTCGATGCCTTGAGCCCACGGGGGAATTCGGGGACAGAAGAGGCGCTGCGAGCATCATCGGCTCCCGCACCCACCGTAGCCCCGCTGAAATGGTGGCAGAAGGTCAGGAGGGCGACCATTGCGCAGACACCACAGCCCTGCCTCCGCTCGTCTGTCTGCAGACGGGGCCGCCCCTACCTTGAAGCTTCTGTCCTCAGACCCCGAGACGACCACATGTGCTTGCCACGCACAGAACTCGGCTGCGGTCACGGGGCCCTGGTGCCCCTCCAGCTCGGCGCGCGCGGTCCGGCTCTGCGGGTTGCACAGTGAGATCAGTCACTGGATGTTCCAACAATGGCTGCTGAGAAGTCACCTGTGTCTCCCAGGAGAGAGTTTCCATTAAAATGCACCTGCAGAACTCCCTCTCCCAGGCCTGACGCTCCCCGGGCACGGAGCTGACACCCGGACAGCGAAGCATGGCGTCCGGGGCCGCAGGAGCCGGTGGCCACAAACACCGCCGAGGCCGACCGCAGCAGGCCCTTCCCTCAGGATGTGCTCGCAGCTCCAGCCGAGGCCCCGTGAAGCCTTCCCAGCCCCCGTCCCAGGACACGTACGCCTCCGTCTGTGACGTCACCTGCGACACTCCCTTCCCCAGGGTGAGCCTCCAGCGTACAGCCTGTGAGCCGAGACGCCGAGACACGTCCAAAGGCAGGTGGGCCCCACCGCCTGCACACAGCAGGCCCCCATAATCGCCAACATGACGCCCCGCCTCTGTCCTCCCTGCCCTTCGGTTTTAACATGGACGTGGCAAGGGATTCTCGGGGGCCAACAGAGTGCTCAATCACTGTGCTCGTGACCCCACAGCGCGTCGCATGTGAGCATGGGTCCAAGGGAACAGAGCCCCGTCTGCTGTGTGACACGGGCCCAAAAGCCGTTCCAGGGCCCAACACGAGCCTCCGTGACCACAGAACCTGCAGGGGGCAGCACATTCACGCCAGCTGATCCCGATGGAGGACCAACGAGAAGGTCCGATTCTCAGTGGGAAGCAAGTGCTGATGAGGGAGACAGGAAAGGCCCACATTGTGAGGCTCTGACAGAGAAGACCGGAAATACACGTGTTCCGTGTTCCGGAGCATGTGTGTGCCCTGGTCCCCGGGCGTCATGGCGAGACCTCCATCCACATGAGAGAGCAGCATCTGGCTCCAGCAGCCTCCATTGCAAGACACAGATACGTGCTCACTCACTCTCCTAACGTGTTCACGGAAACTCACCCCATTAGGGCCCTGCGGACAAGAGGCAGGCGGACCTTGCCGGAGGCCTGGCAGGCCCCCAGCGCTGTGCCCGCCGCCCACAGCCGCCTCTCACCTGCACGTCCAGCACGAGGACCCTGTTGCCAGCGCACACCGCAGCCATCTGGTCGTCCGGGCTGAACCTCACGCACCGCACCTCTCCCAGGCGGGTGCCCAGGACGAGCCCGCGCGGGTCCGTCCCTGGGAGGGGCGGGGGCGGGGGGAAGGGGTGCCGCCGTTAGTCGGTCATCAGAGGCAGGACTGTGCATCCCGGGGAGTCGGCTCCCGGGCAGGGACCCGCGCGCGATGACTGGGCTGTCAGACGACTGGCTCTTTGAGAGAATTAGACACGCTGAATATAAAAATTCCCCTGGAAATACGTGGAATTGCCCAGAACCGCCAATAGCGTGTGAGAACCCGTCCGTGCAGCCCCGTGAAGGGGAGAATGAGCTTGTGCTGACCCACTGCGGGTGGGACACAGGACGCCCCTGAGCCCGGTGCCTGCATCCTGGGAGCAGATCTCCACGTACCAGGTCCACGTGGGGCTCCGCTTACAGACAAACTTGGGGAGCCCTGCCCCTCCTACAATGAGACTTGCCTGTTTACCAAGACCCCAGGAGGGAGCAGATTCCTAACAGGTGGCTCACTGTACGCAGGCACATGTGCATACTATACACACATGTACCTGTGTAGGTGTGCACCACATGTGTGTGTTCCATGTGTGTGGTGTGTACACGTGCCTACATGTGCATATATACTGTATGCATGTGTACTAGATGTGCTTGTGTATGTGTGTGCTATAACTGTATGCACATATGTTCCTGTGTGCATGTAATGCTGTGCATGTGCATACTAGATGTGTGTGCTATAAATGTATGCACATATATACCATGTGTGTATGTGTGTATTATGCATGTGTGTATTGCTGTGTACATATGTATATGCTTATGTAGTATGTATGAGGTATGTAGTATGTGTACATAATGAGTATGTGTACTGTGCAATGTTTGTACATAATGAATATGTGTGCATGTACATACATTGTAGTAGGCATGCACGTATGTGTGTACATGTGTGTATTGGTGCTATGTGCATGTGCATGTGTGCTTGGATTTGTGTATATGTGTACACATACTTACATGTGTATGTGCGTATTGTGCATGTGTGTACATAAAGTATACATGTGTGCATGTACTGCGGGTGGGTATGTGCTGTGTGTGCATGTGTGTTTGTGTTTGCATGCATGTGTATATATTTACATGTGAGTGTGTGCTGTGTTATGTGGTATGCATATATGTGTACACATTATACGTGTGTGCATATACTGTGTGGGGTGCTATGTGTGTATATGTGCTTACATGTGTGACTATGTATTGCTATATTGTGTAGTGAGTGCATATTGTACATGTGCATTCATGTACTGTGGGGGGCTGTGTGTGTACATGTGTGTTTGTATTTGTGTGCGTGTATTTACATGAGCATGTGTGTGCTACCATGAATGTGCATGTGTGTAGATGTCAGTGGTGACACCTGATATTGCAGTGACCATACTATGAAGAAGGTGGAGTATAAACTATTATATAGGTTGCTGCCTAAAATTAGTTGGTTTAGGAGTAATTCTGTAACTTCTGAGTGTAGCTCCATACTGTGGTCCTCACCAACGTCTCACCTCCATCTGGTAAAACTTGGACACACCACCCTCAGCCACAGAGTTTGGTCTCGGCTCCTCAGAGAGGCCAAGCTCGTGGTGCCCAGGCCAGGCCCCCAGATCCCTCGGCCTCACAAGCGCTCCCAGCGCGGCCCACCCTCCCACCTGCCACCGCCTGGACGGCTCCATGTGAGAGTATCGGCCATGATCTGCCTACGCCTCGCTCTCTATGGCCCTGCATGGCTGGCGACCGCTACGTGCCCGTGTTTCTCACTCTAAGCCGTGAACTTGCCCCCAACTCCATAAGGAAAGAATATTTCAACTCCCTCCAGGTTTGAGTGCCACAAAAGCCACAGGTTTCAACACAAGAAAATGTGTGAAGATTAAACCCACTGAGCTCGGGAAGCGGCTTCTCGCTCGGCCATGTTCCACCAGCTCCACACCTGCCTTCCAGGTCACAGGGGTCAATCAGGACCAGCCCCCTATGCACCGGGGCTCTTTAGGTGAAGTTGGCCCGGGACGGTGTTAAATGGTTTAGGTCTGCACTCACCCTGAAGCGCTTTCTCTCTGCACTCGTCCAGCCTCCACATCATCACGTGGTCTTGGGAGGCAGAGCAGACCACAAGCGGGTGCCCCATGTTGCCAAACGCCACGGCAGTAATTGGCTGATGGTGTCCTCTTAAGATCAGAAGCTAAAAAATTCACAAAAACATCATTGATTAGAGGTAACAACCAAAATAACATACAATGTAACCTCAAACCTAAGAAATTAAATGGATTGAATTTTTCAAATATCTTGACTTTGCGTATTCATTCATTAAAACCCTGTGTACCACTAAACGAACGTCTCAGGCTCGGCACGGCACCGTAGCTCAGGATCACAAGTAACAGGCAGCAGGACAGGGCAGCGCCCTCACCCCACTTACCCACTGTGTGTGACTGCACAGCGCAAGCTGCACCCACCGCATGCCAGGAGGGGACGGCTGTGTGATGAGGGGAGGGGACGGCTGTGTGATGAGGGGAGGGGACGGCTGTGTGATGAGGGAGGGGACGGCTGTGTGACCAGGGGGGGGACGGCTGTGTGACGAGGGAGGGGACGGCTGTGTAATCAGGGAGGGGACGGCTGTGTGATGAGGGGAGGGGACGGCTGTGTGATGAGGGGAGGGGACGGCTGTGTGATGAGGGGAGGGGACGGCTGTGTGATGAGGGGAGGGGACAGGTGTGTGACTAGGTTTGTGAACTGGGGAAGAACAGGCTTTAACACATTCAACACCTTTTCATTTTGTTTTTCTTTAATGGGCGTGGTCACCAGATGCTTAGGTTAGAATGAGCCTGACCAGCGTGGTGACCAGTTGGTTAAGGTCTTTGAATCCACACAGACAGCAGCATGGTGACCAGAAGGTTAGGCCTTTGGCTCACCACTTATTAGTGAATTCCCTTGTCCTCCAACAGAAAAATAAACAAATATTCCATATGTACAATGGAATATTACTTGGTGCTAAGAACAATGTACTATTGATACATGCAACAATATGGATAAGTCTCAAAATAATTACTCAGAATGAAAGAAGCAGGACAAAAAGAGTAAATACTGTCTGATTCCATTTACGTAAAACTCTAGAAAATGCTACCTAACCTAAAAGCTTAGATTTAAAATAGATTAAAAACTCCTTCAAATAAAAAAAAGACAAATACTCCAATAGAAAAATGGCAGGAGACTGAACACACACAGCATTCAACCTTCGCAAAGATTAAAAAGAGAAAATGGCCATATGGCCAATAAATGTACAACAAGGCGTCCCACCCATTCCTCAGCGGACAGTTAGGAATTACAGTTAAGCAGCACTATGCCCACCAAAGGGCTGAAATTACCAGGACCAAGCGAAGGGCAGGAGGCGGAATTCTTACACACCATCTGGAGTACAGCCTGGCACTCCCCCTTCGCAGGTCTCCGTAGCATCGCCTGCTGAACTAGATACACATTCCCTATGACTCAGCACATGTGCACACATATGACATGTTAGAGAATGTCTGTAATGGTCAGATTGTGGAGTCAAAACAAATGCCCCCCACCAGGAGAATGGATGAGGTGTGGTCTCTGCACGCAATGGAATACTATGCGGCAAGGAAAATGCGCAATAAGGATGAACCTCGTAAACATAATGGTGAACGAGGGAAAAGACTGCACAGTGTGTGTCCCATGTGCCCAAAGTTCAAACGTGAGCCACACTAGCCTATGGTGCTAGAGTGAAGACAGTGTTCCCTTCAGGGGGGCGAAGGGAGCACTGATTGACAGGTGGGGTCCCCCCGCTGTGACCAGTTTGTTATGCCCACCACAGTGTGCACTTAGTCTCTGGGGCACGGCTCTCCCAGTGTTTTACGGTCCCTGTCAGAGGAGAGCAAGCTGGAGATCTGAACGTAGATCTCTTAACTCAGGGGCGGAATAAAAACGCAGGTTCCCTTTCTTCACGGTCAGCCAAGTGACTGCCAGTAGGACTGAAAGCTAGAGGGAAACGTCCAAGTAAATATCGCCGTGGCTCTGTGAGCAGCACTCACTGTCCTCAGACGCCTGACGCTCAGAGACAACAAAAGCCATTCAAATGCCACCACGTGCGGACAGGTGCTACTTTTCCACATTGTGCCACGAAACCTGGTTTTGTTAAGAGGATTCACAGACTGACCCTAGCCATGAAATGGGCCTCAGAACGGGAGGCAATGTCTAAAACTCTATCAGCTTAATGTAGGAGATTCCGCAAGAAACGTAAGAAGCTTCCTGAACGTGTTAACATTAGAAACCTATACCATTTCAACTCGTCTTGACTGTGTTGAGGGGAACCTATTCTTGCTCATGTTCTTGCGGAAGATTGTTTTAATGCAGTGATTCCTGGCAGTTTTATAAAAATCAAAGCTAATGTGATGCCTTTGTTGGGTTCGCATCGTCCCCGCGGCTGTCAGCGGGGTGCACCGGGTCCCGTCCCCCCGGCACCTGAGACCGGCCTGAGCGCACCTGCTGAGCGGGGCCCGCGGAGCTGCGCACGCAGAGCGCAGCCCCGTCCACGGGGAACGCGCAGAGCGGCGCGCGACACGCGAGCTGGACGTGCGAAGCGGGCCGCTCCGCCTGGACCCGGAACTGTTGTGTGACTACGTCGCCCCCACGGCCGTCGCTCGTGGGGAACGTCTGTGGCTCCATCTCATCTGAAAACACAGCGCATACACGCCGGCGGCAGGCAGCTAGCCCGCGCAGACACCGTCTGCCATTTGGAACGGCCTGGGCTCAGCGCGGGACACGCCCCGCCCCGCCCCGCCCCGCCCCCGAGGAAAGGGAAAGTGGCTGGAAAGCCGGGTCTCAGGCGTGACCGCTCCTCCGCCACCGGCTTCCCAAGCACCGGCCGGGCCGGGCCGGGCCCCGCGGACCGGCCTGCTCGCAGAGGCCGCGTCCCAGCCGGGGAGGTGACCACCCGGCGGGGCGCCGTGGAGACGGGGCGGCGACCCGGGCGGACCAGGGCGCACCGGCTGCGCTCCACCCGCCGCGAACTTCACACGCGCTGTTATACCTGTGGCTCCCGGGACAGGTAGACGGGGAGGACAGGTAAACGGGGAGGACAGGTAGAACGGGGAGGACAGGTAGACGGGGAGGACAGGTGAACGGGGAGGACAGGTGAACGGGGAGGACAGGTGAACGGGGAGGACAGGTAGACGGGGAGGACAGGTGAACGGGGAGGACAGGTGAACGGGGAGGACAGGTGAACGGGGAGGACAGGTAGACGGGGAGGACAGGTGAACGGGGAGGACAGGTGAACGGGGAGGACAGGTGAACGGGGAGGACAGGTAAACGGGGGGAGGACAGGTAAACGGGGAGGACAGGTGAACAGGGGGAGGACAGGTGAACGGGGAGGACAGGTAAACGGGGGGAGGACAGGTAAACGGGGGGAGGACAGGTGAACAGGGGGAGGACAGGTAAACGGGGGGAGGACAGGTAAACGGGGGGGAGGACAGGTGAACGGGGGGAGGACAGGTGAACGGGGAGGACAGGTGAACGGGGAGGACAGGTAAACGGGGGGAGGACAGGTGAACGGGGAGGACAGGTGAACGGGGAGGACAGGTAGACGGGGAGGACAGGTGAACGGGGAGGACAGGTGAACGGGGAGGACAGGTGAACGGGGAGGACAGGTAAACGGGGGGACAGGGGGGAGGACAGGTGAACGGGGAGGACAGGTGAACGGGGAGGACAGGTAAACGGGGGGAGGACAGGTGAACGGGGAGGACAGGTGAACGGGGGAGAGGACAGGTGAACGGGGAGGACAGGTGAACGGGGAGGACAGGTAAATGGGGGGAGGACAGGTGAACGGGGAGGACAGGTGAACGGGGGGGAGGACAGGTGAACGGGGGAGGACAGGTGAACGGGGGGAGGACAGGTAAACGGGGGGAGGACAGGTGAACGGGGAGGACAGGTAAACGGGGGGAGGACAGGTGAACGGGGAGGACAGGTGAACGGGGAGGACAGGTAAACGGGGGGAGGACAGGTGAACGGGGGAGGACAGGTGACGGGGAGGACAGGTGAACGGGGGGAGGACAGGTGAACGGGGAGGACAGGTAGACGGGGAGGACAGGTGAACGGGGGGACAGGTGAACGGGGAGGACAGGTGAACGGGGAGGACAGGTGAACGGGGAGGACAGGTACGGGGACAGGTGAACGGGGGAGGACAGGTAGACGGGGAGGACAGGTGAACGGGGAGGACAGGTGAACGGGGAGGACAGGTAGACGGGGAGGACAGGTAAACGGGGGGAGGACAGGTGAACGGGGAGGACAGGTGAACGGGGAGGACAGGTGAACGGGGAGGACAGGGAAACGGGGAGGACAGGTGAACGGGGAGGACAGGTGAACGGGGGGGGACAGTAAACGGGGAGGACAGGTGAACGGGGAGGACAGGTGAACGGGGGAGGACAGGTGAACGGGGAGGACAGGTGAACGGGGGGGAGGACAGGTGAACGGGGAGGACAGGTGAACGGGGGGAGGACAGGTGAACGGGGAGGACAGGTGAACGGGGGGAGGACAGGTGAACGGGGAGGAGGACAGGTGAACGGGGGGGAGGACAGGTGAACGGGGAGGACAGGTGAACGGGGGGAGGACAGGTGAACGGGGAGGACAGGTGAACGGGGGGAGGACAGGTGAACGGGGGGAGGACAGGTGAACGGGGAGGACAGGTAAACGGGGAGGACAGGTGAACGGGGGAGGACAGGTGAACGGGGAGGACAGGTAAACGGGGGGAGGACAGGTGAACGGGGAGGACAGGTGAACGGGGAGGACAGGTGAACGGGGGGAGGACAGGTGAACGGGGAGGACAGGTAGACGGGGAGGACAGGTGAACGGGGAGGACAGGTAGACGGGGAGGACAGGTGAACGGGGAGGACAGGTGAACGGGGAGGACAGGTAGACGGGGAGGACAGGTGAACGGGGAGGACAGGTGAACGGGGAGGACAGGTGAACGGGGGGAGGACAGGTGAACGGGGAGGACAGGTGAACGGGGGGGAGGACAGGTGAACGGGGAGGACAGGTGAACGGGGAGGAGGACAGGTGAACGGGGGGAGGACAGGTGAACGGGGAGGACAGGTAAACGGGGGGAGGACAGGTGAACGGGGGGGAGGACAGGTGAACGGGGAGGACAGGTGAACGGGGGGAGGACAGGTGAACGGGGAGGACAGGTGAACGGGGAGGACAGGTGAACGGGGGGAGGACAGGTGAACGGGGGGAGGACAGGTAGACGGGGGGAGGACAGGTGAACGGGGGAGGACAGGTAGACGGGGAGGACAGGTGAACGGGGAGGACAGGACAGGTGACGGGGGGAGGACAGGACAGGACGGGGGGGAGGACAGGTAGACGGGGAGGACAGGTGAACGGGGAGGACAGGAGAGGGGAGGACAGGTGAACGGGGGGGAGGACAGGTAGAACGGGGGAGGACAGTAGACGGGGAGGACAGGTGGGGGGAGGACAGGTGAACGGGGAGGACAGGTGAACGGGGAGGACAGGTGAACGGGGAGGACAGGTGAACGGGGAGGACAGGTGAACGGGGAGGACAGGGTGAACGGGGAGGACAGGTGAACGGGGAGGACAGGTGAAACGGGGAGGACAGGTGAACGGGGAGGACAGGTGAACGGGGAGGACAGGTGAACGGGGGGACAGGGACAGGTGAACGGGGGAGGACAGGTGAACGGGGGAACGGGGAGGACAGGTGAACGGGGGAGGACAGGTGAACGGGGAGGACAGGTAAACGGGGAGGACAGGTGAACGGGGGAGGACAGGTAAACGGGGGGAGGACAGGTGAACGGGGAGGACAGGTGAACGGGGAGGACAGGTGAACGGGGAGGACAGGGTGGACGGGGAGGGTGAACGGGGAGGACAGGTGAACGGGGGGGAGGACAGGTGAACGGGGAGGACAGGTGAACGGGGGGACAGGTGAACGGGGAGGACAGGTGAACGGGGAGGACAGGTAAACGGGGAGGACAGGTAAACGGGGGGAGGACAGGTGAACGGGGGGAGGACAGTAAACGGGGAGGACAGGTAGACGGGGAGGACAAGTAGACGGGGAGGACAGGTAAACGGGGAGGACAGGGTACGGGGGGGGGGAGGACAGGTGAACGGGGAGGACAGGTGAACGGGGAGGACAGGTAGACGGGGAGGACAGGTAAACGGGGAGGACAGGTAAACGGGGAGGACAGGTGAAAGGGGGGGGAGGGACAGGTGAACGGGGGGAGGACAGGTGAACGGGGGGGAGGACAGGTGAACGGGGAGGACAGGTGAACGGGGAGGACAGGTAAACGGGGAGGACAGGTAAACGGGGAGGACAGGTAGACGGGGAGGACAGGTGAACGGGGAGGACAGGTGAACGGGGAGGACAGGTGAACGGGGAGGACAGGTGAACGGGGAGGACAGGTGAACGGGGGGGGAGGACAGGTGAACGGGGGGAGGACAGGTGAACGGGGGGAGGACAGGTGAACGGGGGGAGGACAGGTGAACGGGGGGGGAGGACAGGTGAACGGGGGAGGACAGGTGTGAACGGGGAGGACAGGTGAACGGGGAGGACAGGTGAACGGGGGGACAGGTAAACGGGGGAGGACAGGTGAACGGGGGGAGGACAGGTAGAACGGGGAGGACAGGTGAACGGGGGGAGGACAGGTGAACGGGGAGGACAGGTGAACGGGGGGAGGACAGGTAAACGGGGAGGACAGGTGAACGGGGAGGACAGGTAAACGGGGGGAGGACAGGTAAACGGGGGGAGGACACAGGTAACGGGGGGAGGACAGGTAAACGGGGGGGGAGGACAGGTAAACGGGGAGGACAGGTAGACGGGGAGGACAGGTGAACGGGGGGAGGACAGGTAGACGGGGGAGGACAGGTGAACGGGGGGAGGACAGGTAGAGGGGGGAGGACAGGTGAACGGGGGGAGGACAGGTGAACGGGGGGGAGGACAGGTGAACGGGGGGGAGGACAGGTAGACGGGGAGGACAGGTGAACGGGGGGAGGACAGGTGAACGGGGAGGACAGGTGAACGGGGGGAGGACAGGTAAACGGGGAGGACAGGTGAACGGGGGGAGGACAGGTGAACGGGGAGGACAGGTAAACGGGGGGAGGACAGGTAAACGGGGGGAGGACAGGTAAACGGGGAGGACAGGTACGGGGAGGACAGGTGAACGGGGGGAGGACAGGTGAACGGGGAGGACAGGTGAACGGGGGGGAGGACAGGTAGACGGGGAGGACAGGTGAACGGGGGGAGGACAGGTAGACGGGGAGGACAGGTGAACGGGGGGAGGGACAGGTGAACGGGGAGGACAGGTGAACGGGGGGGACAGGTAAACGGGGAGGACAGGTGAACGGGGAGGGAGGACAGGTAAACGGGGGGAGGACAGGTGAACGGGGAGGACAGGGTAAACGGGGGGGAGGACAGGTAAACGGGGGGGAGGACAGGTAAACGGGGGGAGGACAGGTAGACGGGGGAGGACAGGACAGGGGGGAGGACAGGTGAACGGGGGGAGGACAGGTGAACGGGGAGGACAGGTGAACGGGGAGGACAGGTGAACGGGGGGAGGACAGGTAAACGGGGAGGACAGGTAAACGGGGAGGACAGGTGAACGGGGGGACAGGTAAACGGGGAGGACAGGTGAACGGGGAGGACAGGTGAACGGGGAGGACAGGTGAACGGGGGGAGGACAGGTAAACGGGGAGGACAGGTGAACGGGGGGAGGACAGGTAAACGGGGGGAGGACAGGGTAAACGGGGGGAGGACAGGTAAACGGGGGGAGGACAGGTAGACGGTGAGGACAGGTTAAAGGGGGGAGGACAGGTGAACGGGGGGGAGGACAGGTGAACGGGGAGGACAGGTGAACGGGGGAGGACAGGTGAAACGGGGGGAGGACAGGTAAACGGGGAGGACAGGTAAACGGGGAGGACAGGTAAACGGGGAGGACAGGTAAACGGGGAGGACAGGTGAAGGGGGGAGGACAGGTAAACGGGGAGGACAGGTGAACGGGGGGGAGGACAGGTGAACGGGGGGACAGGGGAACGGGGGGGACAGGTGAACGGGGAGGACAGGTGAACGGGGAGGACAGGTTAAAGGGGGGAGGACAGGGGGGGGAGGACAGGTAGACGGGGGGAGGACAGGTGAACGGGGGGGGGGGAGGACAGGTAAAGGGGGAGGACAGGTAGACGGGGAGGACAGGTTAAAGGGGGGAGGACAGGTAAAGGAGGAGGACAGGTAGACGGGGAGGACAGGTTAAAGGGGGGAGGACAGGTAAACGGGGGGAGGACAGGTGAACGGGGAGGACAGGTGAACGGGGAGGACAGGTGAACGGGGGGACAGGTAAACGGGGAGGACAGGTGAACGGGGGGGGACAGGTAGACAGGTAGACGGGGAGGACAGGTGAACGGGGGGGGAGGACAGGTGAACGGGGAGGACAGGTGAACGGGGGGGAGGACAGGTAAACGGGGAGGACAGGTTAAAGGGGGGAGGACAGGTAAACGGGGGGAGGACAGGTAACGGGGGGAGGACAGGTTAAAGGGGGGAGGACAGGTAAACGGGGGGAGGACAGGTGAACGGGGAGGACAGGTAAACGGGGAGGACAGGTGAACGGGGGGAGGACAGGTTAAAGGGGGGAGGACAGGTAAACGGGGGGAGGACAGGTAAACGGGGAGGACAGGTGAACGGGGAGGACAGGTGAACGGGGGGACAGGTGAACGGGGGGAGGACAGGTAAAGGGGCCCAGCCCGGCCGCCTGTGCGCACCGTCTCTCACCTACGACCCGACAGGGCGCGCCCAGCGCCCAGGGTTTGCGCTCCGCCCCCCGTCGCCGTGGTTACTACCCAAGCGCTGCACGGCGCCACGCCCCTTTCTCGCGAGAGCTCGGAGCCCACGACTTCCGGAGCGTCCGCCCTTCCAAGCCTACACCCCACTTCCGGGTGCCGCCGCCTGACTTCCGGCTCCTGCGGCGCAGCCGCCCGGCCCGGCCCGGCCCCTGGGGGAACGGTGGTGAGTCCCTCCGGCCGCCCCGCCCGCCCCGCCCGCCCCCCAGGCCCCCCAGCCGGCCCGCCCGCCCGCCCTCCCTCCCGTCCTCCCAGGGCCGCGAGGTGGCCCGGATGTGGCCGCGCCGCCCCGGGCGTGCTCAGCGCGGGCCCCGTGGTGTCTCCGCAGGACGAGCTGGACCCGCGCCGGGCGTCACCGGGCATGGCCGCCCCCGGGAAGGGCGCCCCCCGGGCCCTGCCGCTGCGCCTGCTGCTGCCCCTGTTCCTGCTGCTGCCGGCGGCGTCCCGAGCGGGCGCCGCGGAGGAGGAGGAGGTCCCGGCCGAGTGGGTGCTGCTGCACGTGGTCCAGGGGCAGGTGGGCGCGGGCAACTACAGCTACTTGCGGCTCAACCACGAGGGCCGCATCGTGCTGGCCATGCGCAGCCTCCGCGGCGACGCCGACCTGTACGTGTCGGACAGCACCCCGCACCCCAGCTTCGACGACTACGAGCTGCAGGCCGTCACCTGCGGCCGCGACGTGGTGGCCATCCCCGCGCACTTCCAGCGCCCCGTGGGCATCGGGGTGTACGGGCACCCGTCGCACCGGGACAGCGAGTTCGAGATGAAGGTGTATTTCGACCGGACGGTCCAGCGGCACCCGCTCGGGGACTCGGCGTACCCGGACGGCGAGGCGAGCCACGCGCACGCCTACGACCCAGAAGGCGCGTCCCAGGAGGAGTCCCTGCTGTGGACCATCCTGATCAGCATCTTGAAGCTGCTCCTGGAAATCCTGTTCTGACGGCGGACCCCGCCGTTGGCTGTGCAAGTGACGGCCGGAAACTCCTCCTCTGGGCGCGGCCGGAAAGGAAAGCCATCCGTTTGTCACCTCAGTTACCCCAAAGCAGGAGCCGGCAAGCTCCGCACTTGTTTTAAAGGTCACAATCCTGTAACAGTAGTGTGCACAATAAAAGGCTTCAACTCCCCTTTCACTAGCTTGTCAGGTGGCTGAGAAGGAAGGCTGCAGGGACGGAGTGTCGGTTAAAAGAAATCAAAACAGAGCAGCCCAGGCACATCAGGGTCAGAGTGTGATAGCGTGACTTTACTAGTTAGAGTCTAAGAAGTTCGGTGTGGAAGCAAGTCACCACCCTTGGCAGAAGGGACTGAAACCCACACCCGCCCTGTGGGAGGGAGCCGCCCGCCCAGCAGGTGTTCTGGGCGTTAATGGCAGTTCTCACCCAGCTGCTCCCTGTCGCCAGCGGTGACTATCCTGCCTATCCTGATTCTCCCATGACCAAGTCCTGTAGTGGTCCCCAGGGTAGGCCAGAAACAATAAAGACTAGGAAAACTTCGTAAAAATAGTAGTAACTTTCAGGCTAGTGGAGGAATAATTATTTCAAATGAAATTGCCTAATATTTCCCTCTGAATCTCTGAAGACAGCCAAGATACTACGAAATAGAAAATCTTTTGGAAGATGAACTATTTCTCTACCTGAAGCTGGTTCCCCGGGTAAGAGTCGCTTATAGCAGAAATGAGTCAACGTGCAGATTCTAAGCACATAATTCGTTTCAAAAATCTTTTATTGGCATAAAAATGAGAATTGGAAATAAGTTGGCACCAAATAATTCACTTAAATGCATATTACAATATTGGGGTCAAGAAACTATTTTATCCCTCTTTGCTGTTTTTCCCCCTTCTGCCCACTTTCCTGGGTGTTGGGGGAGCTCGCTGACAACAGTCACAAATCCAGCGACCTAGGAGAAAAATTGCTAGTTAATAGAGAATGAAAATTTTTTTAGGACTGAATTGTAAACCCATCACTAATGCTGCTCCTCTGGACTTGTGGGAAGAAGGGCACTACTGAGTTCCTTAACTTAAGGAGAAAAATGTAAACTCAAGATAATCAGTGTAACCAGCCAAGTGACATTTGGGGGGCGGGGGGGGGGGCGGGGGCAGAGCAATGCTATGAAGTGCTAGGACCCTGTAGAAGATCCTCATCTTTTCTGAAACCCAGCACTACAGGCTCAGTTCAGCAACTGACACCGTAACATACACCTGTTAGGTCTCGCCTATTTCCAGCCCTTTCTCTGCTGCTCGCTGGCAGCTGTGTCTTAGCCTCCTCTCTAGTCCTGGTGGGCTAGGGACGAGTGTCTGACAACACGGCGATCAGCTGCCCTGGGGACCTGTCTGAATTACGGCAGGACTTCAGGTAGTTGTTTAAGTTGCTTGCTTCTTAGTGATCCCCGGGAAGCGTAGTTCTGGGCATTCTTTCTTACAGCGTCATACACAGTGTCAACTATGCAAGTAAGGTCTGACATTGCACAATTATGTGTGTAATATTTCAGTCCAGACACTGGGATGTATCCTTCAATTCTGTGTTCATTCTAAAGTTACCTGGATTGTTATGCTGCCTCAGTTAATAGAAATCTGGACTAACATGTCCAAAGGCATAGGAATCATTTTGTTAACTTTCTGTGTCCATGACATGAAAATAAAATCAAGGCTTTGAAATAAAGGGAGGTTGTTGCTTCAGCTATTTTAGTAGAAAAACAGTGGCTCATTCTATACACTGACCTCTACACCAAACATGGACTAGTCACCCTGACACCACACGTGTCCTTGGCTGGGAGGGCCGGGCACGGACAGCAGGTGAACGTGCGTGGGGGGGCGGGGTCACAGCACAGGCCCGCATGTCACTGGTGTGTGTGCCGCCTTTCAAGTCAGGGCTGAGAGAACCCCCTCGAAGGGGCCGGCCTTCCGTTCGTGGTCTTTACCTGATGGGATAGCACTGAGGCCCACACAAAACGTGTGGTAGCCTCTGTCACACACATCACAGAACATCATTTCCTCTTCATGGTGGGGCTGTCCACATATAATGCAAGTTTTACATTCCATACACTGCCAGGGGTAGGTCTTAATCATAGAAACAAGCTCCATGGTCATATCCAGGCAAGAAGGATGGCCTAAACCAAAATCAGTATTAGTAGAATTCACCAGTTCACAAGGGAATGTTTCACTTAAAATGGCATAATAAAGTGCTAGTTGCTTTGTGATTTCTCAAGAATGGCTAACGATGGTTAAGATCATCAAAGAGAAATGAAAATGCAGAGCTGAAGAAAATGCATGGACTTAATCTACGCCTTACAAATTACCCTTTAATACTTGACAATTCTCTGGTGCAAGTCTAGCTGACAACTAAACAAATAGGTGGTTAAAGCGTCAAGTAGACAGGTGATACTTACCACTGTTCTCACACTGGGAGCAGTGTATAAGAGGTTCAGCCTTCCCTTTCTTGTTGGACTCCTTACCCTTCAGACAAATTCCACATAGAGCATTGGGAATGACCTTTGGCTGGAAGGGTAGAAGAGGGCTATAAATTCATGCCAGAAGAACCTGCTATGGGTTCAAAAGGAATTCTGTCACTGTATTGCCTTAACTTTATTTTGGTGACTTGCTACCGAGGACCTTTTTCAAAGACATGACTAAGCCTCAGGTTTCATCTTAAACTGTCAGCGGGGATCCCACGTCAGGACTCCTAGGGCCTTCTACGCCCTGTACAGCGAACCAGAGGGAAGACTAAAACCACGCCCAGAGGCACTATTCACCGAGGAGGAAACCAAGTTCCCAGTGGCCCTTCCCACTCAGCCAGGCTCACTGTAGAGGAGGAGACAAGTGTGAGCAGCTTATGCACTAGTTTTGTTTAAACACATTTGCCAAAGTTGTAAAACTGCATCTATAAAATCTAAGTTACAAAACCAAGGTTTTAACATTTTTTTATTGAAAGACGGCTCATGCAGACCGTCATGTGCACAAATGTTTGTGGAAAACCAAGTTGTGAGATTATTTCCTTTGTAGATCTAATAAATAATAAAAGAGCCCACATTTAGGGGCAAAGCACTCAGTATCTATAATAATAAAAGGGTAATATGCTAATTAGACCAGACGTCTTCCGGATGTCATTCCAGACATCCTTCCTGATGAAGCCGGGGCCAGAGGGAAGCCAGCCTGGGTCCCAGGTGCCAGAAGGCGGCCCAAGGGAAGCCAGCCGGGTCCTGGGTGCCAGAGGGAAGCCAGTGCCGGCAGCTAGGGGAAGGAGGCCTACTCTTGCACGAATTTTCGTGCATCGGGCCTCTAGTAAGATATAAAACAAGTTTTCAGAAAAGAAAATAATTATCACTTAAAAGAAACACACAGACACCCTTATATTTTGAGCACATTCACTTCTCATATTAGAAGCACACTCAATCCAGTGGAGGCATTTGGGCTTTGAAAGAATCGGCGGCCCCGGGAGCGTCAGAGCAGGGCACTGCACCCGACACCACCGGGGGGAGACGCCGCGCGCAGCCTGGGCGGGGAGCGAGGCGCACTGGCACTCGATGGCAGGTAAGCGGTGGGAGAAAAGGAAGAGGCAATATGGCCAAGTGCCAATGGGGCACATCCATGTATGCACATGGGGAGGAAAATTATTTTAAATAGGATCATTAAATTTCTGCTTTCTCCAGCCCAGCCAGATGAGTCTTGCATTTCCCTAAGTGACGGAGCCACAGAAGTCCCACAGAACTCCGACTCTGCATTTAGGGTTCCGTCTGGCACGGCTCACTGCTCCCTTCAAGCCTGTTCACCTACGCAGTTTGTTCTGAATTTACATTATTTAAGCATTTTCACTTTTCAAATTGTCTTTCTTTGCAAAAGATGACAGAGGCATTCAAAAATAATTTTTGTCTTATTTATTTTAAAAAGTCAACCTTATACATAAATATAATAAAAACAGTAACTCTAAACAATCACAAATAGCTCTACAAAATAATAAATATGGAAGTAAAACATACATATAAAACTTGACCGTTAACTAACCTACACCTCCTGTGCATCTTTATACCCTGCTCCCCCAGCGAGGGTCCTGTCACAGGCTCGCACCTCTCGGCCTTGCGTGTGGTGCCCTCTGTGGTCACGGCTACATTCTAAGCATCCGGCCCTCAGTCTCCCCTGCTTCCGTGAAAACAGCCAGGAAGTGCACCCAGGACCAAGTGCAGGTTCAGTTATGGTTAGGCTGTCACTGCCGTAACATACAGCAGCCAGCAACCCCTCAATCTGCCAAGGGAAGACCCACCATGGGCTCCGTCACCGGCACTGAACGTGAAAGCTACGCTTATTTAACACTCGCAGTTCAGGTCAGACACTGCCCTCGACGGGCCCTGATGGCGCCAGTCCAGGACGGAGCCGCACGACACTGAGCTCTGAAAGGAGAGCTCCTCACGGGAGACCCTTCACAACGTCGAGAGGCTAGTCATTCACATTCTAGATCAATTCAAGTTCCACCATCATTGAAATACACATGAAGCACCTATGATACAAGGGACACCAAGAAAATCCTAGGTTTAACTTCTGAGCTCAAAATCATGTATGTTAAACCCTTACAATTTTCCTTACCCGACAGTCTTCATCTTGAAAACAGAGACGGGGTGGAGGGAAAGGAAGGGGAGGAGATGGGGGTGGGGTTGGGGGAGCACACGAGAGGGCGCTTCCAGCATTTTCTGAGATGCTGCCAGGCTCAGCATAGAAACGCTGGGTTCCCTCGGCCTCGCAGGCTGTAAGAGGCCAGTGTCTACGCCAGGACTGGGCCCGGCGACGGCAGTCACTAGCTGGGAGGCGTCTCAGTGACTGGGTTCAGGGGAGCAGGACGGGTAGTGAGCAGAGCCCCCCCGAAGAGCAATGAAGAGAACACCCCGGGCATGTCTGACGATAAGTCGGTTCTACTGCAACTACTGCAACCTCAGCTTCACCACTGACAAGAAAATTAACACTCGTCCCAACAGTTCTCAGCATGCCAACTCAAAGGCTCATGACACACCAGTTTTCTTTCCTGCTTCAACAGTAACCGAGGGCGAGCGAAGCTTTCACGGAGCACTAATAGGGTTTAATCTGTACGTGTAACATGGGCCGAGTCCCAGCACGTACGCTTTCATCTCGGGTTAATGTGACCTGAACACTGTCCTACGCGTGAAGGACAAGCACGAGTGACTGTGATCAAGCAAGACATCAGGTGCATTTAAACGTTTATATCCATGACCTTCGGCTTGAAGCATCCTAATATGTAGGCACATCTTGGCTTATTAATACTTTTCATAGAGGTTAACTTTTCATAAACGTGTTCGCATAGGGTATCGAGTCCAAACACTGGCTGTCCCAGACTGTGAAACGCTGACGCGGTTCCGTCCGGAGACCCCGTGCGTGTTCCGCAGCCAGGCTCCCGCGAGTACACCGACGGAGGCGACTGTGTCCTCCCACAGTCAGCCACGACAGCACGCGTCTCCATTCCAGCTCCACCAACGCCCCGCCCCGCCCCGCCCCCGGCCACGATCCCCGTGCACCGACAGTCTCCGTCCACGGCCAGCGCGCTCATGGCCATTCCCCAGCCCACAGCCCACGTGTGGCACCGGCACGCTAACTTCCCAAACTTAATCTTTGGAGTTCATTTGCTTTTAATGATTTAAGCGCTAACTTAAACCTTTAGTTTAAAAATGATATAAGCTATCTATGTGAATACAAGTATAAAAATCACGCAGCCACTGCCTGCCAGCAGCCCGGAAGCCAGCCCTGCTGCGTGACACTGAAGTGTCTGCCCGAGGCTGAAACAACACGAGCGTGTAAGCTGATTACATAAAGGCATTTTCTAACTAAGCGTGGATACACTGCTCTGAGTCGCCTCTCGCTTCAGGGGAAGGCCGCGTGCGGAGCGTCTGGCCGCCGCGAGTGGAGCGTCTTGCCGCCGCATGCGGAGCATCTGGCCGCCATGAGCAGAGCATCTGGCCACCGTGGGCCGAGGCTGGGGCTCCTGGGACCTGCTCTTCTCCCTCCAGTCCCAGCTCTGACTCAGGACAGCGCTACAATTCTACTTGGCAAAACTTCCTCACCACCGCACTCCCACAGCCCTTCAAAACACCTTCCTAACCACAGTACAAGGCATATCCTGACACATTCCGGACCCAAACAACTGTGTATCTTACTATCACCACCTGAAACATGAAACTGTGCAGCTACCCCCATTGGTGGTTTCCTGAATCCCCACCCACAAACCGCCTGACCCGCCGAAGGGGAGGGGAGACATCGCGGAAATGACACCAATGGGATCGCCAACAGCCTGCTACCTTACTCTGAGCAGCCAGACCAAGAACTCAACAGGCACACCGAGCCGGCTGCCACAGGAAACACTGTTCCGCAGGCTCCTGCCCCGCGATACTAACGCCACGACTGTAGTCAGTCTTACTACCTTCCGTCAGCGCCAGCGGAACCTGCGGGGGCTGAACCATCCAGGGCACAGCGGGCCTTCCTCGACGGAGGCCTGCGCGGGTGCCCCTTCTCCTACCTACGAGGGGTCGCACGATGTCCGACAGTTACGGCCTTGACTCCGAGGAAACAAAGTGTAAAGTTCTGCCTAGAAAATAATTTTTTAAAAACCCATACTTGCCTGCTTATTATTTAAAAGCAAAAAAGAAGATTCTCTTATAAGCTGTACACATACAGAAAACAGAAGCTAAACCACAGCCAAAGTGACAGGAAGCCACCAGGAGACAGAGCCGACAGGAGGAGCGGACAGCACAGGCCAGAGGGCGAGCGCGGCGGCGGGCAGCGGCTCCACCACGCGGAGGTTCAAAGGCAAACATTTCGGGGAGAGGCTGGTCGGGAAGGAAGCTGGTCAGGGGCTTTTCTCTTCTACCTTGTACCCAGGGGCGGACTTGGACAGCACCGAGCGCTTGGCAGCGTCCTTCCTCGGGGTGGCCGCCTTGTCCTTGGGCCGCGGTCTCCCCGGGAGAGGCTCCTCCTGGCTGTCGGGAAGGCCTTCGCCCTCGGACACGTTGCCGGAGGAGCTGTCCTGCGGGGCAAAGGCACATTCCTTGGAATTCACACAGGTTTGAGGGATTGTGAGAACCACAGAACACAGTCCAACAATCGTTCACGTTCCATCGACTTAAAAATAAAAGGTAATTCTAAACATAAGCAATGCTGCCTGGTGGAGTCTGACAATGAGCCAAGGCCAGAGTCACGCACCTGTCTCTCCTCAGCACGTCTCCACAGGGACAGCGCCTCCGCGGACCATCGCAGGCCATCGCAGCCCACGCCGCCACGCTGGGCCACGGGAGCATGCTCGTTCCATGCAAAAGTATCGCTTAGAAAAGAAACTTCTAGACATGCACAGGCATTCTCTGAGGGACAGGGTCACGGAGCAAGCTCGGCCCGCACACACGTGGCTTCCTGGCAGAGGCGCAGGGCCAGGTCACCGACAGAGTTTCGATGCTCCAAGTTTAGGAGTTCAGTATCTGATCACTTAATTCACTTTTTAACTTAATACTTTCTGCTTAAAGTGGCAATGCCATGTTCATATAAACTACGAAACTGGGAATTAAAACACCATGTCTGCACGCGCAGACACCAGTCACTCACAACACACGGGCCTGGTTTTACAAACTACTGGATTGGACTGTGTGCACGTGTGTGGACGTGTACCTTACTTTTTAAGTGTTACGTGCATTTCGTCACATTGTTCTCTGGACTGCGCTTCTATCATGTAAGTGTACACATTCCCCCACTGGGAACATGAGATGCGTCTCTAATTTCCACAGTAAAAAATACTATTCACACGCCAATGGGCATCTGTTTTCTAATTAAATTTTGTCAGCATCTGACCGGGTCCTTTGGGTACAGTTTAGTGTATTTGCAATGGATCACATGCTGCGGAAGTTGTCGATCTTGGCATCACGGGTCGCCGTGCCCTCCGAAATGCTGGATTACTTACACCCCCACTAGCAGCGTGGTCGAGAGTCCAGGAGGCGTGCCCTCGCCACACAGCGTGACAGGAGGAGGAGAGTCCCTGCGCTAACTGGGCGGCCTCCTCTTTGTGAACACGGTTGGTCACTAACCGTGTTTCAGCGGCCACTGCCCGCCGAACGGCAGCACCTGTCAGGCCTGGGGCCACGGAGAAGCAGGGAGGAGTAAAGTTGGAACCTGTCCTTCGCTCCACAGCACGCCCACTGCCCCACGGACCTGCCAACGCCCTTTGCTGGGAAAAAACTCACCCAAGAAAACCTACCAGCATAACATGTGGCCCGGAACCGTAGCACTTCCCTAAAGGGAGCCTGAAATGACCACTCAGGCAACAGGACACGGGAAAGGGGCTCCCGCACCAAGCGGCAGTGCGGCTGTAACCGGGTGCGGCACCCCCGCCTGCGCTGCTGTGGCAACGACAAGGGCCACGGTAATACGGAGCTCACAGAGGCCACGCCGCTCAGCTACATGCAACTGCCATTGTCAGAAAGACGATGGCGACACCCGTGGGACTTCACGTTCCAGGCAAGCAAACAGCACACGTTCAAAGGGAGAGGACACGCCTCCCCAGGACAGAGGTTCTCACCGAAGTGCCCTTGTTCCTCCTCTTCTCGTCACCTCGCCCATCCTCAGCGTCGTCCGAGTCGCCGTCGCTGTCGAGTGCGGGGAGTTCCGGGTCCAGCGGCGGCTCATAAAGGGCCGTGTTCAAGGGCAAGTAGCGCAGCTCATCCGGCGAGTACCTGGAGGCAAGATGCTCAGTTCCCTTCACAGTGAACGGGAATGGCTCCCCTTCGAGCTGTGAAGAGAGCCTGAATCTTCTCAACGAACCCCAATGCTTGTGAAAATGATTAGAGGAAATAAATAAGACTTCCTTTTGATGACCAAGGAGGGACAATAAATAAAAACAACATGTGTCCCCCAGACTGAGTGTAAAACGCACTAATTCTTAATTCCCAAACGATGCCTCCTTCACCCTCAGCCCCAAATACAGCAAAACAACAGTGCCAGCAGGCAGAGGGAACTGCAGCAACACGGATCCTACAGACCGCCCTCTCCCCCAGGCCCGTGAGCTCTCCATTTCACACGCAGAGCGGGACACGGAGGGTGAGCGAACCAGCCCGTGTGAGTCGTGGCAGTGCCTGGTCCATGATACCAATTAAGAAAGCACGCAGGCCCAGCCAGTGCGCTCAGTGGTTGAGCGTCGACCTATGAATCAGGTCAGGGTGTGATTCCCGGTCAGGGCACATGCCCGGGTTGTGGGCTCGATCCCCAGTGGGGGGCATGCAGGAGGCAGCCGATCAATGCTTCTCTCTCTTACTGATGTTTCTCTCTCCCTCTCCCTCTCTGAAATCAATGAAATAAAATAAAAAGGAAAAAAAAGAAAAACTTTCAGCAGCAAGTTATGTGAAGCATGTTCTAGGACAGTGGTCGGCAAACTCATTAGTCCACAGGGCCAAACAACAGCACAACGATTGAAATTCCTTTTGAGAGCCTAATTTTTTAAACTTAAACTTCTTCTAACACCACTTCTTCAAAATAGACTCACCCAGGCCGTGGTATTTTGTGGAAGAGCCACACTCAAGGGGCCAAAGAACCGCATGTGGCTCGCAAGCTGCGGTTTGCCGACCACTGTTCTAGGAAACGGAGTCTCCACTTCACCTGAACAGGGTGGGACGGCACAGCCAGCTGACCGCACAACTGGTGGGCGCTCCCTTCGCTCGGCAGCGGGCACCGCACCAGCCTCCCCCTCAACTAAGACACACCCAAAGCACACAGCTTGGTACCCAGAAGTTTTTAAAGGTTTTGCTGACCCACGATTTAAATGTGACTTGCAACAGTATTGTCCTACCGTCTATTTAAACACCACTCTCCAATGCACCCTCTCTGTCCTAAAGAAACGGGCCTAAAGCCAAAGGAGAGGCCGAGGTCTGACGCACGTCCCCATCAGTGCTGGTCCTGGTCACACCCAGGCAGGGAGGGAGATGCAGCGGAGAGGGGCCAGGCCGGGCCAGGCCGGGCCAGGCCAGGGGTGTGGCTGCAGCCGGGGGCGTGCCCCGCCCCGCATGCCCTGGGCAGGCCAAGCCCTGGCTTCTCCGGCTTTATCTGCACGCGGCCCGGAGGCTGCCGAGAGAGGAGCCCCAGGTGGGGGCTGTGCCGCGCCTGCCTTCCCCTCACTTGCTCGTGACTGCAGTGCCGCGGGGCATGCACACGCTCCGGGGAGCCTGCCCACAGAGCAGGAAGTGCGCAGGAGCAAACGCTCCGCCTGAAAGCAAACCCTGGCTGAAGGGAGTTCCCAGCAGACCCGGAGGCAGAGCCCGGACACGGACCTGGGACAGCGCACGGGAGGTGAGAGCGAGCCCTGCAGGGGCCGCCAGGGGTCTGCGGTCCCCCAGCATGCCCTGCGCACGGTCAGGAACCACTGCCCACCTTTTGTAATACTCCTGGAACTGCCCGGGGATGAGGGCCACCGGGTAGGAGCTGACCTTGGTCCGCTCTGTCGGTAACACCTTGTACTTCCCTTGAGGCACCTGGATGACCTGGGGGACGGGAAGAGCAACACAAACCTGAGCGCAGGCCAGGACCCAGGCCGAGGAAGAGGCCCTCGCCGCTGCCTCCCCGAAGCCACACCGGAAGGCGCACGAGGAGCTCCGCCAGGGGCACCGTGGTGTCTGCCGTTCTGCGGGGGCTCGTCCCTCCCACGGCCGCCCCGCTCCCCCTCAGCCCCCACTCCCTAGGAAAGGCACCCCCACTTCACAGCCCTATGGCCCAACCTCTGCAGCTCAACGTCCTGGTCTGTGAAATGGAAGTAACACCACTTCCAACCTCACCGACAGTGCGAGCTCAGCGAACTGATACGGAACTCTGACAACCACCCTCAGAGCACACAGGACGCATCAGTCCCCTCAGCAGAATGTACTCCACATGGCAAAGACACTGCACACGGCACACACACATGCACATGCGCGCACAAGCACACACAAATATCCATATATGCACATGCATACAGACACATACATGCATGCAGACACACCCCTGCATGTGCACATGCGCGCACAAGCACACACAAATATCCATATATGCACATGCATACAGACACATACATGCATGCAGACACACACCTGCATGTGCACATGCACGCACCAGAAACGTGTGCGCATATGCACACACGTAGTCACACCCATACGCACGTGTGTGTACACGTGCAAACATGTACACATACGCACACGTGCACACCTGCACAGGCATGCACATGTGCACACAAACACACACACACGTAACCTTAGCATCATCAGGCCATCCTTAACAATGACAGCCTAAGTTCTGGGGAGAAAAGGACCGGCTGCTGGCACAGAATGTGACAGGGATAAGCAGGGACGGAGGCCCAGCAGCAGCCACAGGAAGCGAGGTGCAGGGCTGAGAGGGCTCCTACGTGTGTCTGTAAGTCAAAGTACGCTCTCCGCTCCTCCATGCGCTCCCGGTTCAGGTTGCTGTTGAACTCCGCGGCTTTCTTGGCGGCTTTCTTAATATACTCGGGCACTTTGCTGGCTTCAACCTTCTGCGTGTTCTGCTGCTGCATTTGCTGAAATGAAAACATTGCAGCTGGAAGTCACATGTAACTTTACCAAGTGTCATCCTCCCCAGACCACGCAAACGATGCCAGTCACCTCGATACTCACAGAATACTCTTTATAGTGGTCCGTGATGCGCTGGCGTTCTTTCTCTTGCAGAATAACTGAATACTCAGCATGTTTTGCTGGATATTCTTTAATCATTAAGTCAATCACTTCATCACTGCGTAATGCTGTTAAACCTGTTTTAGACCAAAAACAGGTTAAGAAAACCAATTAAGACTAAATGAGCAAAACCACTTTCTAAAACGTGCTTCTCATTCAAACGACTCTGCACATACACAGCTTCCATCAATCAAGCAAAACATTTCAACACATCTGAGAAAAATGAAAGTAAATTCATAATATAAAGTCAAACAAAGAGAAATAAGTTACCAACATTGCAAGGCAAAAAAATCAATTTCTCTGCCAAATGTTTCTTTTGTAAGATCTTATGTTCTATAAACATATATCCCTTTACTAGAACAACGGCTAAAGGAACATGTATACTAACGACTGGCAATAACATAGGATGTCAGATTAAAAAAACTAAGAATTTTCAATATATTACAGTTCTTAGTCTCCAAATTTGATCAACTAAATTTCACCAAACGCACTGGCACACAACACAAGTCATACAGGCAATTTCCAAAACTCACAGCACCAGATTACAACTGCTGAGATAAATTCCTCGGTTTGTATAAAAGGTAGCCATGCTGCATTAAAATATCTGTAAAAGGGAAGTCACAAGCAAAGCATGGAGGTAGCTATTCGGAACTAAAAATGGAACAAAATGTGCCTTTTAAGAGAGATGGATCAATGCTTCTAAAAAGCACTGAACAAATCTTGCACATGAAACACACACGCTTTAACACGTATGTGACTGCTATTAGAAAACGGTACTGTTACCAAATACACCATTCTCCCTTTTATTGTAACAGTAACCACAAATACAGTAAATAATTGGGCATTAAAATAATTCAATGTGTTTTATTAATGTTGTAAGATATTTTAGGAAGAAAGATAAACACTCAGCCACTATCACCCCATAAACATGCCGCTTCCGAACTCACAGGGGCGCGGCGTTACCTAGGGTGCACTGCGTCTCCGTGATGACGTTGAGCTCTCGCAGGTAGAGTTTCTCCTTATGGGACAAGTCCCGGCGTTCTAAATCTCCAGAGAAAATAGACAAAGGACTGTTAAAAGTGGTTGTTTGCATGTGTCACATGGTGCATTTGTAACGTTTCTAAAAGCTAAAAACTTTTTTAAATTATTAAAAAGTTAGAATACTCAAAGACTTTAAAAAGTACTTCATATTATATATTCCAAGTATTATGAATGAGAATACACAGAAACAATCTTTAAATTCAAGGAATAAAATTTAAAATGAGACTCAAAATAGAGTAACTCAAAGCGAGAAGGGGCATCCGCAGTCCCGTTAAAACATCTGCAGGACAGCCCTTCTCGAATGCAGACCCTGCAGCCGCCTCCTTCTTCGGGCTGAGAAGCAACGGGCAAGAACCAAAGCCCTCGGCTCGTGTCGCGATAAAATCATTTTTTCTAAAAGTTTCCCCAGGAAATGTATCGCCCTCATTTTGCTTTTAAATCATGTAGAAGGCAAAGGAACAAACTGCCGTACAGAGAGATGCTGGAGGCCGGAGGTGAATGCGATCGGCCAGCGGAGGCACACACACACGGACAATCCACGCTCAGCCTGACAAAGACATCCCCATTCGCTACGAGTCAGATGCACCTGTCACTGGAACCGAGACGTGGTACCTGGGTACTTCCGCTTGAAGGAGGTCACCCCCAGGTACTCGCTGACCTGCTCCTGCAGCATGCAGTACTCCCCCGTCTCCTCGGGCGGCCATTTGTACTCGATCAAGTTTTCTGCTGGGTAGTAGCTAAAGCTAGACACAGATATACATTATGCCTTACATGTGGCTTCTATTCAATTTATTTTTAAGGTTATTTATTTTTTTGCCTGGCCAGTGTGGCTCAGTGGTTGAGCACTGACCTATGAACCAGGAGGTGACGGTTCGACTGATTCCTGCTCAGGGCACGTGCAGGAGGCAGCCGGTCAATGATTCTCTCTCATCACTGATGTTTCTTTTCTGTCTCTCTCTCCCTCTCCCTTCCCCTGTGAAATCAATAAAAATATATTTAAACAAAAATAAAGAAACTATCCATCGTCTGCCTCCTGCACGCCCCGCTGGAAATACAGCCCTAAATCCTGGGCACGTGCCCTGAGCTGGAATCAAACCCGCAACCTTGTGGTGCACAGGATGATGCCCAACCAACAGAGCCACACCAGCCAGGACTGAAAAACTATTTCAATTATTTAATTCTCAGTCGTCTATAACACTGCAATACAAAGACATTCCCAGGGTTTCATACGTTATCACAGAACATCACGCAGCGGGTGGAGGGAAAGGAAACCGCCAAAACGAAAGGGCGACGGGAACGCTCCTCTCTGCACACCACCAAGAACCAAGCCTCAGAGAGCGTGAAGGCCAAGCAGGGAGGGGGCACCCGTCACGGATTCCTTCTCGTGAGCCTAACGCCCTTGGCTGCTGTTTCATCCACTCAAGATGTGAAGTGAGTCTCAAGAAGCTGAGAAAGCAGGACCCCGAAAGCCTATTTCTCAATAAACTGAACTATAAACCATAACTACCTGTTCTCATTTGACACCACAAATCCAGAGGCAAAGACTGGACCTCGTCTGCGGGGCAGTGCCCTGCGG
Source organism: Ia io (assembly GCA_025583905.1). Classification (NCBI taxonomy): domain Eukaryota; kingdom Metazoa; phylum Chordata; class Mammalia; order Chiroptera; family Vespertilionidae; genus Ia; species Ia io. The sequence goes on along the minus strand of JAJQQW010000005.1, from coordinate 311,100 downwards.
ATCAGCCCCCACCTGAACGGCAGGCGACAGCCTCCTGGACTCAGGCCGACCCGACCTCTGAATCTCATCAGCGGGGACCAGAGGCAGGAGGGGACAGGACGTCAGGCATCAATCCAATAAAAAGAAATGAACAGAAAGAACTTTTCTCCAAGATGGTGCTGGGAAACGGGATATTGGGATGAAAAAACATAAAATTGGACCCTTACCACATATTACATACAAAAATTACTTCAACAAATGGATCAACAACCTAAATATAAGAACTAAAACTGGAACACTCTTAGAAGTAAACCGAGTGGGTAAATGTTCACAATCACAGACTTAGCAACAGATTCTAGATGTGATACTAACAACGCAAGCAAAAAAAAGATACGAGGAATTTGGCAAAATTTAAAAACTTGTGCTTGAAAGGACATAATCGACAGAATGAAAAGACAGCCCACAGAATGAGAGAAAATATTTGCAAATCGTGTACCTGATAAGGGATTAATATCCAGAATATATAAAAAACTGCAACTCAACAACAAAGAAACAGCAATCCAATTTAAAAATGGGCAAAAAACCTGAATAGACATTTCTCCAAAGAAGATATACAATAGAGAATAAGCACATGAAATGATGCTCAACATCATTAGTCATTATGGAAGTTCAAATCAAAATCGCAATGAGATACCACTTCGTGGTTTTAAAATTGCTATTCAAAAAAATGCCAGAAAATAACTGTGGACCCCGAGAAAGACACCTACGAAGAAGGGCTCCTGGTGGCGTACCTAGGCTTAAATTAAAAACCATAAAACCAAGTTAAGAAGAGCCGAGCAGCCATTTCTGCACAGGGGCCTCTCCTGCAAACCCCACATCAGGAGGAGCCTGCACTGAGCTGCCTGCCGGTTCCTGCGCCTGAGCCAGCCCTTCGGAAGGTTTCCTGGAATCCCATTTCAACCAATAGGACTGAGGCTTTCCCCCTCCTTCCTAGTGGGAGAGCTATATCCATCACCTTCTTCACCTAACAGTCAGAGCATCTCTTGTTCTGCCCAGTCAGGACAGTGACTTCTGGCCTAATCAATCTGTAAGGATTTGGAGCCCTCATTTACATGAGGAGAGACCAACCAGGGACTAGGGGTGGGAATTCCGTCTCCATAAGCCAGCTTCCCTCTGCATCAAGCTGCCACCTAAGACTGAGAACTGCGTTTCCCCCACTGAGTGGTTTCCTGGAGGGGAGCCTGGTCCCAGGGCGGCTGTTGGCACTGAATGACGTTTCCTTCGCTGCACCCCAAATTGGGAATTCCTATTGGCATGGAATTGACACCAACGACCTTCGGCTGACATACATGGATAAGGATAGGAAACGGGAAACTGTGTACACTCTTGGTAGGCATATGAAATGGTGCATCTCCTGTGGAAAACGTAAGTTACCGTGTAAGCTAACGGACTAGAAAACAGGACTCTGAGCAGGTACCTATATACCAGTGTTCACAGCAACATGATTGCAACAAAAGGTGGGACGAACCCCATGTCCATCGGTGGATGGATGGATAAGCAAGCTTGGTACCTTCACACAACATAGTGTAATTCAGCCTTAAAGAGAAGAGAAGTCTAATACCTGCTACCACATGGGTGAGCTTTGAAGACATGAGCCAGACACAAAATGAATACCGTCTAATTCCACTTCCGCCCGGTGCCTCAGGTCAGCACATGCACAATGACAGTGCTGGCTGCCAGGGGCTGGGGAAGCAGGGAGTGAGAATTCTTAGTGCTTGATGGTCATGGAGTTTCTGCTTTTGGTAGTGAAAACGTTTTGGAAATGGGTGGTGGTGATGGCTATACAACACTATGAATGTAATTAATGCCACTGAACTATACACTTTAAAATAGTTTAAATGGTGAATTTTATGTGCATTTTACCAAATTAAAAAAAAAAAATTGCACGGAGAACAAAAGCCACTTTGGTGTCACCCTGTAAACATGACAAAACATACTCTACAATTTTTGAGAAGACCTTTGCCAGGGCTGGGGGAGGAGGAGAGAGAGCGCACGCAGAGAAGAGAAGCACACCGCAGAACTGTTACCACGCCATAAGGGACAGTACCCGAGGTCCTGGCTGGAGGTCTCACAGCTCCTGGAGCTGTCTCCGGAGCCCATCCGCCTCCTTTTGGATGGCTGGGTCCCGTCATTGGAATTATCTTCATTGTCATCCTAAACATTTCAAAGATTAAACAAATAGTCAGAGAACAAACAATAAGGAAGAAAGGTACTTCCCAGACTTGTTAAAAGACTCAAAGACTTTCGAAGGACAACTGGTTATACAAATATTAACTTTCTATTATAATTAAAAAGAGGCCTAGAATGTGGCATGGGCAAGACCTGGAAAAAGCTAAAAAACTGATCTGCAATACAATTTTTAAAAAAACAAAACACAACCTTTCAATTTGCCTATAAATCTAAATCTACTTTTGCTTTTTTACCAACTGAGTTACAACCAAGGTTAACATGCCTTCTAGTTTAAATAAACACATGAAATTGCTATGATACTCAAAATTCAAGCAAGCCTCCTATCCCAGCTAAAAGTAAAGTATATGGATCATTTAGTGTTCAATTCAAATTACAGCTGGTTTACAGGACTATATTAAATTGGCTGTTTTAGGTCCTTATATCTCAGAGGACACACAACGACTAAAAAGAGGTTACCAACCCTGTTAATTTTCTTCTTACATTGCAAACGTTTCGCAAAAACATATGTGTATATGTACATATATATATATGTGTGTGTGTATATATATATATATATATATATATATATATATATATATATATATATATTAAAAAGGCTACCCAGAACCAGAGAGGAGGGAGCCCGATTCCTCGTGGGGCCGTACATTCCACCTTTGGCTGTGGGTTATGGGTTATGTTGAGAAAGAGCAAATAGCGACATTAAAATCTTTCTTCTAATTCATTTCCTTTCAATGTGCACAGATCCATGCACCGGGCCACCAGTTACCTGATAAGAGCCATCACTCTATATAGCAACTCCCACCCCACACAAAAAAAGAGGCTTAAACAAATTTAAGTGACATCATCCATTATGTGACAACTAGAGACCCGGTGCATGAAATTCATGCACGGGGGGTGGGGGGGGGGGATGGAGGTGGGAGGTCCCTCAGCCTGGCCTGTGCCCTCAAGCCGTCAGTCAGTCAGACATCCTTAGCCTTGCTGTGGAGGCGGGAGAGGCTCCCGCCACACCACCGCCGCTGTGCTCGCCAGCCATGAGCCCGGCTTCTGTCTGAGTGGCACTCCCCCTGTGAGGGCACACTGACCACCAGGGGGAGCGCCTGCATTGAGCGCCTGCCCCCTGGTGGTCAGTGCCCGTCATAGCGACCGGTCGCTCGGCCATTCCGTCGATTTGCATATTAGCCTCTTATTATATAGCATAATACCAAGGCTGTAAGTTGGACCATTACATTAAGAAAATGAATGAGGTATCAAATGTCAGGAAGTGTATTTACTCACATATTAGCTAAAGCTTAATGAACAGAAGACTTAAAAGGTATTTCTGTAAAAACCTTGGCAATGTAGCTTTCCAGACTAATACCGTTTGTGAAATACCGCGCTCCTCTGGCTGTGTTCAGGGCAAGGAACGCGGCGAGGGCTCTGCCCAGGCAGCCAGGGCCGCGCGGGCGGCTGTGGGGCTGGGCGGTCCGCTCCGGCCACTCACAGCAGCGCCCTGACCCGGCAGCGGAGGGCGGCGCTCCGACACTGCGAAGCTAGGACGTCCGTTCACGTGAGCTGACATGACTGTGCTGAGAGCTGGAAGGTCTCCAGTGGCCCCCGCTGCTGGGGATTCGCCCAGATTCTCCCCAAACGGTGAACACGGACTAGTCTCCTACGGCCCCTGAACAGAGGCACCCATCGCAGGGCTCCGTACACCCTACGAAGCCGGGCGAACGGACCCGATGCTCAAAACCCCGCACACTGAAGCACTCAAACGGCACTTCCCTGTCCTACCGGTGTCTGAGGTCTTTCGGACCTGGGTGTCAACTGGTTCCCCTCTCACCGGCCAAACCGCGGGAGCGCCCCGGAGAGACCGCAACTTACAACTGCCACGGCCCCCGAAAAGCTGAACCCCTCCGGTGCAGCGTTCGGAATTCGCTGCCGCAACCAGGGGCGAGCGTGGCCCGCCTTACCGGCACGTGGGCAGCGCGCACGCCCGAGGGCAGGACCGCGGTCCCCAGCCCCGCGGGGGGCGCCGCGCGCGACGCCCGACTGCACAGCGGGCCGGGCCCACCTGCGGGGACGCGTGCGGGCGGGGCCCAGCCCCAGGCGGGGTCCCAGCTCCAAGCGGGGTCCCAGCTCCAGGCGGGGTCCCAGCTCCGGGCGGGCCCCCAGCCCCAGGCGGGGTCCCAGCTCCGGGCGGGCCCCCAGCCCCAGGCCGGGCCCCCAGCTCCAGCTCCGGGCGGGCCCCCAGCTCCGGGCGGGCCCCCAGCTCCAGGCCGGGCCCAGCTCCGGGCGGGGCCCAGCCCCAGGCGGGGTCCAGCTCCAGCTCCGGGCGGGCCCCCAGCCCCAGGCGGAGCCCCAGCTCCGGGCGGGGTCCCAGCTCCGGGCGGGCCCCCAGCTCCGGGCGGGGTCCCAGCTCCGGGCGGGCCCCCAGCTCCGGGCGGGGTCCCAGCTCCAGGCGGAGCCCCAGCTCCAGGCGGGGCCCAGCTCCAGGCGGGGTCCCAGCTCCGGGCGGGGTCCAGCTCCAGCTCCAGGCGGGGTCCCAGCTCCAGGCGAGCCCCCAGCTCCAGGCGGGGTCCCAGCTCCGGGCGGGGTCCCAGCTCCGGGCGGGGTCCCAGCTCCGGGCGGGCCCCCAGCTCCGGGCGGGCCCCCAGCTCCAGCTCCAGGCGGAGCCCCAGCTCCAGGCGGGGCCCCGCGGCCGGACCGGGGCGCGGCCACTCGCGGCACCAGGAGACCCTCGGGACCGCCCCCTGCCCGGCCGCCGCGGCTTCCGGGGGCGCCGCCGCCCTCCTCGCCCCCCGCGACCTCAGCGCTCACTCCGGGGCCGCGCGGCGGCCGCGTCACTTCCTCCGCTCGCCTCGGGCTTGGAGGCGCGGCGCTCCCCCGCTCCTGCGACCCACAACGGACGGGGCGGGCGCCCCGGAAGCACCGGGCGGCGCGTTGGTGTCGGGCCCTTCGCGGCCGCGGCGGGGGAGGAGCGCGGGTTCAGGCCCGGCGGCACCCGGCACGCAGGCTCGTCCCGCGGTCCGCCCGCCCGTCCGCCCGCCCGTCCGCCCGCCCGCGGCCTCCGGAAACGAGCTCCCACCGCCCGGGCGCGCCAATCGCCCGAGGGCGGCCGGCGTGGGTCCCGCCTGCGGTTCGCGTGGCCGCGGCGGGCGGCGGGTGGGGGACCCGGGCCCCTCTCGCCCCGCCCGGCCCGGCCCGCCCGCCGCCGCCTCCTCACCTTTGGGGACTGCGCTCCAGGGGTGGCCGGGTCGCTGTCGCACGGCCGCGGGGACAGTGCCGCGCCGGGTCCGGCCGCCGCCATCAGCCCCAGCGCCCCGCGCCGCCGCCGCCGCCGCCGCCGCCGCCGCCTCGGCCCAGCCGCCGCCGCCGCCGCCCCCCCCGCCGCGCGGGGCCGCCCGCCGCCCCGGCCCCGCCCCCTCCGCCCGCCCGCCGCCCGGGGGCCGGCCCCTCCCGCCGCGCGCCCCGCGGGCCAGCGCCGCCACCACCGCCATGGCCGCCGCCAGCGCCGCGCGCCCGCTCCGCACCCGCCCAGCCCCCGCTGCCGCCGGCTCCCGCCCGCCCTGTGCCCGCTCCCGCCCGGCTCCCTCTCTCCGCGCCGCCCCGGCCGCCGCTGGGCCTGCAGCCGCCGCCGCCCCGCCGCCCGCCGCCCGAGCTCCCGCGCCGCGCACACCCCCCCGCCGCCCGCCGCCGCTCCCCGCGCCGCGCCGCCCCACCTCCCGCCGCGCCCCCGGCCCCGGCTCCGCCCCCTCCCCGCGCCCCCGGCCCGGCCCCGCCACACGTCAGCCCCGGGTCCCCTCCCCTCGCTCCCCTCCCGCTGGCCGTTCCCGGCCGCCCCAGCCGGCCTTTGTTCTCCGCGGGCGGCCCGGCCCTGCTGCTCCTGAACCGCCGACGGCCCAGTGCGCGCTCAGTGCGCCCGCAGGCCTCCCTGTTGGGAAAGCTGATCCACGTCCACCTCGACGGGGACGCAGCCAGAAAAAGTCGCTGAAATTCAGCTTGCACCTCACGACTGTGTGCTGGAGCGGAACTTCTGCAGCGGCCGAAAGGACAGGACACGATGGCCAGCGGGACTGGACAGACAGCAGCTCCAGGCGGCTGCAGGCGGCTTCCTAAAGCGAATCAGACTAGGGACACTGCAGAGGGCACAGGGCGTTTGGGTTCTGGCTGGGTGCTTCCTCCAGCCTTGGCAAATCAGTTAACCTTCCTCATCTGTCAAGTGGGGAGGAGCTTAACCCTCAGGATCGCTGAAGATTATAGTACTACTAGAGGCCCGCTGCAGGACATTCCTGCACTCTGGGCGGGGGAGTCCCTCAGCCCAGCCTGGGCCCTTTTGCAGTCCGGGTGCCCTTGGGGGATGTCCAACTGATGCCTTAAGCTGGCAGTCAGACATCCTTGGTGCTACTGCGGAGGCCGGAGAGGCTCCCACCACCGCTGTGCTCACCAGCTGTAGCCTGGCTTCTGGCTGAGCGGCTGCTCCCCCTGTGGGAGCTCACTGACCACCAGGAGGCAGCTCCTGCGTTGAGCATCTGCCCCCTGGTGGTCAGTGCACGTCATAGTGACCAGTTGTTCCGCCGTTAAGTCAATTTGCATATTATCCTTTTATTATATAGGACTAGAGGTCCGGTGCATGAAATTCGTGCACAGGGAGGGGGGTCCCCTCAGCCCAGCCTGCACCCTCTCCAATCCGGGACCTCTCGGGGGATGTCCGACTGCTGATTTAGGCGCGATACCGGGGATCAGGCTTAAACCGGCAGTCGGACATCCCTCTCACAATCCAGAACCACTGGCTCCTAACCAGTCACCTGCCTGCCAGCCTGATCGCCCCCAAATGCGCCCCCCCCCCCGCTGTCCCCCCCCCACTCCCACTGGCCTGGTCGCCCATAACTGCCCCCCTCACTGACCTGGTCACCCCACGCAGCCTGCTGGTCAGTCGTTTGGTTGTCCCTCACTAACCCCCCTGCCAGCCTGGTTGTCCCACGCAGCTGCTGTGTGGTTGTTACTGTTACTGTTTGGTCATCCCGTCTGGTCGTCTGGTTGTGGAGGCCCTGGCTTTTTATATATATTAGGATGCTTCAGACCACAGTACATGGTAGGCCCGTGAAAGGCATCAAGAAAATGGGAGCTGTTTTATTGGAATTGAATTAATCCAACTTCTTAGGCTTCACTTGGTCACTTCGGGGACTTCAGTTTAAAAAAACAAACCTCAGGAACTTTAACAGGGCATACAGCTGTGATAAAATGACAAGGGTGTGGGAAACGTGGTTAAAGTTGACCTTCAGCACACACTTCATGTTAGAATGTGTGTGACTTGTTTCGGGACAATAATGTTCCTGGATTTAGGGTTCAATATGGCTTCCCTTTCATTCATTCATTTTGGCTTACACTCAGCAGAAAAAAGTTTGGAAACAAAACAAAGGGGTTACTTCTAGACGATTAATAAAAACGGTCTACTTCCACTTCCCAGTTGCATCATCAGATACGGCACCACCAGCAACTCTAGACTCACAAATTGCAACTAGTGTAGACTTTGCTTTCTCAGTCAGACCAGCTCATTTCCCTATCACGATCCTGACAGTCGGTGTCAATGCAACACCAATAGGAATCCCCAATTTGGGGTGCAGTGAAGAAGGAAACAATTCAGTGCAAATAGCTCAGTTATGATACTGCAGGGCTGTGGTACAGCTCAATAGTGTTTCAGCTCAGTTATGAGACAGCACAGTTGTGAAGCGGCACTGCTGTTAGGAGCTCCTGGCAACGGCTCTGCAATGGTAAGATGTCTTTGGTGTTTCATCTCCAACAGAAAAACAGTCTTCATGGAAAGGGAAAGTGCCCACCAGCCAGAGGGGAGCTGCCTTATAGAAACTAGTCTCTGCCCCTGGTCCCTCATTGGTCTGTTCTCATGCAAATGAGTGCTCCAAATCCGAAGTTTGATTGGGCCAAAAGGCATTGTCCTGATTGGTCAGAATAAAATTGCTTTGTGAAGATGCTGATGAGGGCGGGCAGAGATATAGATGGGAAGTTCCGATTGGATGAGGAAAGCCTCAGTCCTATTGGTTGAAATAAGATTCCAGGAACTTCATAAGGGCTAGCTCAGGCACAGGAACACAGTGCAGGCAGGCAGTTTGGTGCAGGTTTCTCTCTGATGCATGGTTTGCATGAGAAGCGCCTGTGCAGAAAAGGCTGCTAAACTCTTGTTTTTTTTTAAAATTTGAGCCCAGTTAGCCACCAGGAGTCCTTCATAGGTGTCTTCTCAGCATCCACAAACACACGGAAGAAAATAGACCTGTCTAAATCCGCCAAGAAGCAACAAAATCTTTTCCCCAAATTCTCTTACATGATAAAAGCCCTCAGTCAGATCCTTCGGACAGAGTTTAATATATATACTGGTATAGAGAGAGGGAGTGTTTAATCTTATGTCTATAAATATTTTTATATATTCAGGTTTTGGTTCTACTCTTCTCCCTTGGGAAATGCCTCTAGTCAAATACACATTTAAAACTCTTCATTCCAAGTCAACAAACACTGATTCAGCCTTTCAAGGCAGAATACTAAGGAGTCACTATGTAGATTACAATCCCAGCCCATAGGTATTTTCAATGCTGAAAGAATATAAATATAGGGTTATATGTAAAGGCAGTTTAGGTGGGAGAAAATTTACTTACTAGACTAAAGATGTTTAAGGTTGATATGGAATTTGAAAAGTAAAAGAGTAGTAGGACAGCTACAGATAAATGTACTACTGGGCGTGGAAGTAAGATTTCAAGCCCAAAAAGACTTAGAAGTGGGAAAACAGGAGGCATATTCAGGTACATCGGATAAATGAAGGAAGTATCTATGAGTTAGGGATAAGCTACACAGAGAGGCAGTATGGTGTGAAGTTAAGATTTTAGTTTGAATACCAGCGTGCCACTCACTAGTTGTACGTTATTTAACTCAGGCCCTCCATTGCTTCGCTTGTAGGGTTGGAATAACGCCCATTCAATCACTTCACAAATATTTTATGGAAATCAACTATGAACTAAGGACTATGTTAGGTGACAGGAATATACTGCCTTACTATTTATTAAGTTAGACCTGAGTTGGGCACTAACAATACACTGTTGAAGTGAAAAGGCCACACAACTCTATGAGCCCACGTAGGATATGTAGACACAGGTGAGAAGGCCCGAGACCAGATGGAGAAGGAAGGAAACTGTCAAGCACTGTAGTGTTTCAGAAAGAGGGCCTGGCCAGCCTGTCAGCTGAGAAGCTGAGTTAGAACAGGACAGATAAATGTCAATTTTACTCAGCATTTGAGGGCAATCAGCAATCTCGATGGTTTCAGGATGTTTCGATGCAGTGGCAGTTTTAGAAGCCAGGTTGACGTCAATTGAGAAGAAATAGGCTGCCAGGAATTGGATCCAAGTAGGGAGAGAAGCTTGATTGGGAAGAGCAATAAAGAAAGAGGTCGGCTGGGTGGCTGTTTTGAAGATAGGAGAATCTAGAGACCGTTTGCATGCTGCCAAGAATGACTCAGCAGGAGGGTGAGAAATCGTGATGCTGGAAAGAGGTGATGGCTGCTGGAAGGCAGCCCTTGAGAAGGCCAGAAGGCAAGAAGCCTCTGATGGGGAAGCACAACCCATCCTTGTAACAGGCAGGAGCAAGTGGCTGCAGGTGCAGAGCTGAGCGGAGATGTGCAGTGACCGTGACTGACAGACTGAAAACAGGATCCTGACGCCATCTGCTCCTTACACAGTGGCATGTGGACTGAGGAGCTAGCGGTAGAGCTTATTCTTTCTGAAATTACAGCCAATATCCTGTGGTAGCTGAAATTTGAACCCAGTTGTTAGGGGACTGCCGATATTGGACTAATACTGTGGTAACTAGAATTTGTACACATCGGAACCGTGCACAGCGAGGACTGCTGGGATGATTACCTGCCTGGATACTGACGTCACAAAGGGGGGCAGGAGCTGAGTGGAGAGGAAGCTTGTGATCGTAGCTCTTCGGCAACGACAAGGAACTAGCAGGGACTGCAGGCTGCCGTGACCCAGAGGTAAAGCACTGTGCATCCAGACAGCTACGTTTCCAGGAGCTGAGGGGCTGCCTATCCAACCTCTCGGCTCTGAGGCATCAGGATCTGAGAGAAAAAACAGCTTTCACTTGAGACGCTGCAGTGGGACTCTCCTCAGGGAAAAGTCCAGAAAGCAACTCAAAATACATCTGGAGGAGTGGGAACAGGGAGGAGTTCTGTAAGGAGCCTTGAGACGCAGTGCGTCGGGTTAGGGATGTTCAGATGTTCATAGTGACTAATTCTGAGTCACTTCAAAAATACAGCATCTATAGAATTTAACAAGTAAATATATATGAGCTTGGGAGAAGGGCAAGAGGAAGAGCAGAGCTAACGTGACTCTGACATGTTAAACTGAATGACGACAGGTAACAGAGGACTCAGCATGCTCCAGGGCCATGCTAAGTGCTGGCACAGTTCTTGATGATAGATTACCTACAATTCACAGACAGTACTAACCTTAGGAACAAGGTGTGATTCTCATTTTACATACAATGATAGCTACAAGGCGGTCAACTCAAATACCAGGCAGTATATCTTACAACTCACTTATCCTGACAAGTTCATCAGAAAGGTACATTGCTTACCATGTACTATGTCATAGGTTTGTTATTTCCAATTTTCTCTGTGGAAGTTAGCAGCGGGGAGCTCCTGTTTTGAAGATTCTTTGGGCTACAGCTTTCATGTCTAAGCTGTGTGGTATGGAACTGTGACTCCTGGATTATCCAAGTCATTGTAATACATAAGTAAAAAGAAAACCCCTCTACTGTCTTGTCTTCCTATTTATAGGTTACTCAGCTAATGGGTCTTTCTACTGTCCTGTAAGTCTGGCATGGTGTTTCCAGTTCTGATTACAGGCATACTTCCTCTTAGTGCACTTCGCTTTACTGTGCTTTGTAGATAACTGTGGTTTCATCAACATCGAAGCAAGACCTTCTACCAGCAAATGATTACAACTTGCTGAAGGCTCAGATCATGGTCAGCATCGTTTTAGCAATTAAGTATTATTTAAGTAGGTACATACATTGGTTTAAAAAAAAAATATGTTATTGCACACTTAACAGACTACAGTATATTGTAAATATAACATTTATATACACTGGGAAATAAGAAATCCACATGACTCGCTTTATTGCGCTATCTGCTTCATTGCGGTGGTCAGGAACCAAACCAGCAGTACCTCCAAGGTCTGCCCGTACAGTCACGTGGTGCTTAAGGACCAGGATATGTTCTGAAAAACGGGTCACTAGGCGATTGTATTGTTGTGCCCACACCATGTACAGACGGCATGGCCTACTGCACACCTGGGCTCCATGCCACAGCCTGCTGCTCCTGGCTATAAGCCTGTGTGCGTGTCACTGCATTGGGTGCTGTGGGCAGCTGACAAGAGCTGCACTGCAACGTTGCAATCGCTACCATGTCACTGGGTGACAGGAAGTGTTTGGCTTCATTATAACCTTACTAGAGGCCCGGTACACAAATTCGTGCATGGGTGGGGTCTGGCTGGCCTGCCCCGATAGGGGCTGATCGGGCCGGCGGCGGGGGAGGGGCTGTGGGCAGTTGGTGGGCCGGCCCCGTCTCCTGGTCGAACTCTGGGTCGAGGGGACAATTTGCATATTAGCCTTGATTATATAGGATTATATAGGATAGGATACCATCACAGCGTCGTGACTCTGTAACCATGAAATTGTGTGAACTGTCTGAGACATGATCAGTTGCTGCCCCTAGCCCACCCCTTGTTTCCTTGCTCCAAGAGCTCCAATGTTCAGTTATAGCCACTCTTTTCACATGGCCATGTGCGTCAGGGAAGAGGGGTTCCAGCCGCAGCCCCAGGTAGGGAATTGTGTCATCTAGTTATGGGAACCTGATTAAATTCTATCAGCTTAAACAAATGCACATAGAAGTCTGCGGGGAGAGTACAAAGACAGAAAGAACATGGATCCTGATCAAATGCCTGGGATGTATTAAGTTTCCTCTTTTATAAAAAAAAAAAACACACACAATTATATTAGCCCAGCCAGTGTGGCTCAGTGGTTGAGCATTGACCCAGGAACCAGGAGGTCACTGGTTTGAATCCCAGTCAGGGCACATGCCCAGGGTTGTGGGCTCCATCCCAGTTAGGGGGCATGCAGGAGGCAGGGCAGCTGATCGATGATGTTTCTGTCGCATCAATGTTTTTATCTTTCTATCCCTCTCCCCTCCACTCTCTATAAAAAAAAAATCAATAAAAACATATTTTTTTAAAACACACAGTTATATTAGGTTTTTGGTTCTGGCACCTAAAAAGAGCCTAACCCAATTACATACAATTGTAGCTACAAGGCAGTCAACTCAAATACCCTCTGCCTGGCCAGCTCCGCCTCTCCTGACTAACAGAGAGAAAGACCACACATTTGTAAGCATTCTGATTGGGGAAGAAGTCATTCGTTAGGGAAGTATGAAATATATCAACATTTTTCTTTAAAACTTGGTAATTCCCTTCAAAAGAATGCATATAGTGCAATAAAATACCATTTAAAATACATCTGCCTTTAGAAGTTTTCCAAAATTTACCTTAACATTTACTTAATTTGATATTTTACACGGTTGTGTCCTAATTTCCTATAGTCAATTATAATTTTCTTAAATCTAAGAATAATATTCCCATATTATAATCCTATATAATAAAACCCTAATATGCAAATCAACCGAACGGTGGAACAACTGGTCACTATGACATGCACTGACCACCAGGGGGCAGATGCTCAACGCAGGAGCTGCCCCTGGTGGTCAGTGTGCTCCCACAGGGGGAGTGCTGCAGCCAGAAGCTGGGCTCACGGCTGGCGAGCGCAGCGGCAGTGGTGGGAGCCTCTCCTGCCTCTGCTGCAGGCAGGCGGTAAGGAGCGAGGGGTCCTGGACTGCGAGAGCCCCAGACTGCGAGAGGGATGTCTGACTGTCAGCTTAGGCCTGATCCCCCCCGAAGGCGGTCATCCCCCGGGGGGTCCCAGACTGTGAGAGGGCGTAGGCTGGGCTGAGGGACCCCCTGCCCCGCCAAGTGCATGAATTTCGTGCACTGGGTCTCTAGTCTACTATAAGCATTCATATGTTCCTATATTTTACATTTTGAGGTAATCTATACTAATAAAAGGGTAATATGCTAATTAGATCGGACAGACCGGATATCTTCCAGACGTCCTTCTGGACAAAGCCATGATGGTGGGGGTCAAGGCAGAAGCAGTTAGGGGCGATCAGGCTGGCAGGGGAGAGTGGTTAGGGGCAATCAGGTCGGCAAGCAGAGGGGTCGAGGGCAATCAGGCAGGCAGGCAGAGTAGTTAGGGGTGATCAGGCAGGCAGGCAGATGAGTGGTTAGGAGCCAGGGGTTCCGGATTGAGAGAGGGATGTCCGACTGCCAGCAGTCGGACATTCCCCGATGGGTCCTGGATTGGAGAGGGTGCAGGCCTGGATGAGGGACTGCCCCGAGTGCATGAATTTTCGTGCACTGGGCCTCTAATAGTGTTAATAAATATGGTAAGTACAAGTATGAAGTTAAGAAAAATCCAGCTTTTACTTGTTTGTTGTTAATGCAATTAAATGCTCCAATTGGAGATAAAAATATGACTAATCAATACTACTGAGGTTTACAAATCTATAAACTTCATGTATTTGAGGAGCTGAGAAGTAAACACTGTTCAGGACATGTCACAAGTTATTCACAGTAAAGAGCAAACACCAAGGCCAAGGCCACGTAAGTTTCTGTTTCATGTTTAGCTGCAACCCAGCTGTCCCATGCAACATCCCAGATCCACCGGCTGGCAACCTGGAGACATTATTAAAAAATTAACTTTAGTTGAACATGTTAAGTAATTTTAAAACCTACACAAGTTCGATTTCTTTAAAGACACATGGGTATGTTAGTGAGTTACTCATGTAACACATACTTTGTTCAATGGCCCCTTTCCTGAGGAGACTTGGCAGTGAAGCTTCCCGGGTCCAGCTTCTCGCACACAGCTGGTCGTCTAACGCAGACGCCCGTCCTAGGATGTCCAGGAAGGAGCAGGGGGCCCTCTGTGGTTTGGGTCTAGTAGCTCAGTGTACAGTGCTACTCTGCTGTGTTATAACCCATCTTAAGGAATTACCCTTCCCACCCTTAAGAGAGTTTCAACTGAGAATTTGTTAGGACCTTGCCTCAAAATGAAGAAATGGCACTGATTATACAAGTGGCTGTGAAATAAATGCTAACTCCTGTGCTTTGCTTACAAAGCCACGTGTGATCTGACTACAGCCTAATTTTCTGCAGTGCATTTAAAATGGCCACAGATACTTTTGGCTTCTCCCATCAAGAGGTTGAGTCTATTTCCCCCCTTGTATATTAGTTGTCATGGGGACTTGCTTTGAGCAAAAGAATGTGACATTGTGCAACTCCCAAGCCAGGCCTTAAGAGGTCTTCTGCTCTCGCCTTCTAGGAACGTTGTGAGGAGACCCCCACGAACAGGAGCCCATCAGTCCACTGGAGGAGGATGGCTCACGTGCAGGAGAACCGGATGCCCCAGCCAACAGCCAGCACCAACCATCAGACACATGGCTGAGGCCGACTTGGACCTCCAGGTCCAGCGGAGTGACCAGGTGGCTGCAGGCACCTCAGCGAGTCAGCAGAAAACAAACGGCCCATCCAGGCTGAGCTGACCTACAGACTGATGAGCACATACATAGCTGCTGTTTTAAGCTGCTGAGTTCTGGGGTGGTGTGTTGAGCTTTCTAAAATCCCACAGCCACAGTGGGTTACTCAAGCACACTGCATTCGGCCTGCTTTGGCATCTCTGCTTGCCACGTTTTCTCTGCTGGCAGTTCTCCCTGACCTTTGGCACAGCTGGTTTCTTCCTGTCATTGAGACATCAGGGCCTTCCTTGTCTCTAGACAATCCCATTTAGTCACTGTCACTCTAGCTCACCTCCCGCCCTAATTTTCTCTACTGAGCACTTGGGACCATCTAGAAGTTGCCCATTACTTAGGTTGTACAATAGCACGGGGTGGAATTCTCTTCTCCCTGGAGCCACCTCTGCCTTGCTGCCTGTCGTGTGGTCAGCATCCCTCGGCCTGGCCAGGTCCTCCTCTCCAGGCTTCCTAGGGCAGCTCTCTCCTCGACGAAGCCTTGCAAACTGCACCCGACTTTACATATTTACGCGGCCTCGTGGGATTGCATTTTTATTTGTAAATAATGATAATCTTGCTGTTTATTGGGACGCTGTGCTGGAGAAAATGTTAAGGATTTGAATACAGTTAATCTCACTTAGTCCTCACAATTACTCCAGCAAGCAGACTTTATGATCTTGATTTCATAGACAAAAAAACTATGTCCCGGCCACAGCAGTGAGTGTTTCTGCCAGGATTCATATCCAACTCAATTCGACTCCCAAACCAAGGCTGTTACACTATCTGCATTTTTTTTCTCAGACTCTAAGCTGTGTTGTTTTATTTCCTTGACTAGAGTAAGAACTCTTTGAGAATCAGTCATTCCTTATAATTCTCTGTAATTTCTTCAATATCTAATACCCATTAATGCCTAAGAAACAGAGTATCTATACAATTTAATAGGTTATCAATATAAAATTGTCATTTCTAAGTACTTTTCAAATAATTACAGTGAAAGAACACAAATTTAACACATTATTCTTTCATTCCCAGGCACCCCAGGGCCTGACATGCCCTGGAGCCATCACAGGGCTGAGAGAGAGACACCAGGCACTGAAGGACAGACTTCATAGTTCCAACTGATAAAGGGGTACTTACATTTATTGCCTGACCAGTCTTTTGAATAAATAATACCTTTATAATCAATTTATAACGCTGGTACCCAAAGTCTTTGACTGCTGACAATATGAGGTCTGCTAATTCAAGCGACAAGTGAGAGAAGAGTTTATCATCATATTTGACATCTTTAAGATTTTCCTTTAAAAAATAAAAAAATATACCTTAATTTTCAAACTAAATATTTTCTAAATAAAAATTCAAGTAAAAAACATGTCTAAATAATACATATAACTTTGAAACCAAATATAAAATGCATGTCATGCTTACCAATTTATTTCAATCACAATTTTGAAGAAAACTTATTTTGGTTTTTTAATTCTGTTCACTTACTCTTCGTTAAGCTGTAAGTTCCCCTGTGTTATCAGACAATTGGGGAGACACCAGGGGGTTTTAAAGGAAAGCTTCTGGGAAATCTTCGGGAGAGGAAACCACCTTTTTAAAGTGCACAGACTTTAAAGTGCTAAGCTCAGATGTGGTTTCCCTGAAGCAGGGTTACCTGGTCCAGAGCTGCTCTGGGCCTTTCCGGTCTCCCTCTTCCTCATCTCCTCTGGTTAAAGCCCACTTCTTCCCAACCTCTCCCTATGCTTCCCACTCGGTGGAGTTGTTCCTGTGGCCAAGGAGACGCCAAGGAAATCAGGTTTCTCATCATGCTCGTTAATGAATTAACGTACAGCGGTGGGGGCGGGGTGACAGGTGTGGGCCCTGAAGCACTACACGTCCCTCCAAACCATCAGCAGGCCTGGTCCACCTAGGGAGCAGACAGCATGTGCCTCTGATTGGCTGACTGGGACCAAAGATACATTAACCAATGTTCTGGGTTCTGAGTGATAACAGATGGACTCCTAGCTAATATACAGGCATGTAAAACCAAAGAACTAGCTCTTTTCTGTTGTTCTGGTTCCCTTCCAGAATGCTCTGGTCTAAAATGGGGTTTAGAAGCATTGATTTCCCTCAGGTACTTGGCTGTGGCTCTATCTTTTGGACACTTAGCAACAACCACTCTCTTTTCTGAATCTGCCTAACACATCCCAGGTTTTCTCTACCGAAGGGCTCTTTTTTAAATAAATAAGCACTCCCTATATAAAAATACCCACAAGCTCTATCAATATATACTATTTCTGTGTCTAGAACTACATCCAGTGTTCCCTGAACTCCAGGGAAATCCCTGACCTCTTCATGACCCCAGTCATCCACCTGCATCCCCAATAAGCTGTTCTAGGCCCCATCAAGCCCAATGAAACTCTCTAAGTTATCAAATTAAATATGATTTGAAATCCTACTACCTATATTAATAAAAGCCTAGGTGGTCCTCGTGCGCAACATTGCCACAAGATGGCCGCCACAAGACGGCCAGGCGCAGGCCGGCAGGGGAGGGCAGTTGTGGGCCATTGGGCCTGCAGAGGAGGGCAGTTGTAGGTGATCAGGCTGACAGGGAAGGGCAGTTGGGGGCCATCAGGCTGGCAGGGGAGGGCAGTTGGGGGCAATTGGGCCGGCAGGGGAGCGATTAGGGGAAAATCAGGCTGGCAGGCAGGCGAGCGGTTAGGAGCCAGCAGTCCTGGATTGTGAGAGGGATGTCCCAGATTGGAGAGGGTGCAGGCCGGGCTGAGGGACACCCCACCCCGTGCACGAATTTCATGCACCGGGCCTCTAGTATTCCATAAATTTGAACTCAGTCTATGTAGTAGAACTGAGTGACACACCAGAATGTATACTCTCACATCACAAATGCTTGCTATTAGTATTTAGATCAGTAAAGAAGGTAATCAATAGTTATTTTATTGTATTAAAATTGAGTTGAATTTATTTCCTGAAGTCGTGAGCCATAATATCTTCATCAAGTATCATCTGACAATTATTAGTTCAGTTTAGAAATGTATTTATACAGTGTAGAGAAATTGGAGAGTCACCTAACTATTCTTCTGTATTAATAAAAGCTAATTCATTTAAAAATTAAAGTTATTAATTATTTATACAAACCAATTAAACCTATGCTTTGTTCCAAATAGGTAGCTCAGATCAGTTGTCACTGAAGGAATGCATCTTGTAAACTGGAGGGGGAGGTAATTTTAAAACAAGGAGTGGGATGAGATTGGGCGGAATGCCACCAAGGGCATCTGCTTATCAGGAAACTCCTGGTGCCCAGAACTAGAGACCACAGATGAAAAGGGGATTCAGAAAAGGTGGTGCCTCAAGTGAGTTTCCTATAATAAAAAATGTTGTCATTTGGTCCTTTATCAAGAAAAGATGGTGAAGGGACTTCCTCCCATCTGAACAATGTAGCCTTCAGACACCAAAACTAGTAAAGTTAATACTGGTAGTAATATTAGTATTACAGGGTTAGTTTTGTAAAATTGAGAAGCTTTTTTGAATGAGCCTGGGATCACGTGTCTGAGTTTTAAACAACTGTTTTTAATGAACTTTATATTCCAGTCAGTTAAAGGAAGAAAATAACGGATGCCTAAGTTGGAGATAGTCTATACTTAAAAGATGTTTTAGCATAGTCAGGAACCAATTTTTCACACAAATACACACATCCAATGTGTTCTTTTTCACTCATTCCTCCAATTATGGGGGAAACATGGAACCAGAGGGACAGTTTATGGATAATTAAGAGCTAAACGAAATAAAAGCATGTTCCCTTTAATCTAACTCATAGCATCAATGTGAAGATTATTGACTACAAACCCAAAGTACTTTCATATTTTCAGTTAAGTGCTATAAAAAAAAAAGAACAATCAGGGTAATTATACTGCCATAAATCTGAATATAGTTTACCAAATCCCCAAAGCTAAGTTATTATATCATACATATTTATCGACCTACCGTTAATATCTGCTGGACTTTAGTTTCTACTGAATGAGCTTGGAATTTTTTCTGTGGCTCCATTCTATATGTATTAGCAAACCTAAATTTTGCCATAGAACTCTTCCATTCTTTACTTATCTCAGCAATGGAATCATCAAATGGAGGCTCTACATACAGAACATCATGAGACGATTCTCTCAGCCTTTCTTTTAAAATCTGTGTATACTGAAAGAAAGAGGTGGGGAGATGTAGTTATTTATTTACTAGAGGCCCAGTGCACGAATTTGTGCAAGGGTGGGGTCCCTGGGGTGGCCTGCAGAGATCGGGCCCCAGCTCGCGCCCCCAGCCTCACAGCCCCAGCTCACGCCCCCAACCTCGAAGCCCCGCAGCCCCGCCTGGCACCCCACCTTGGCCTGGCGCCACCCCCTCACCTGCTCCACCATCCCACCTGCGGGGTGATCAATCGGGGCTGCCCCCCCCCACCGCCATTGGTCGCCATCTGCAGGGCAATCAGTGGGGTGATCAGCCCCCGTTTACGCCTGCCTTGGCTTGGTGCTGCCCGCTCACCTGCTTCACCATCTCGCCACAGTCCCACTCTCATCAGGGCCCACTGGGGCCAGCAGCCCCTCCACTGCCGCCCACTGCCAGCACTGCCGCCCACTGCCAGCACTGCGTCACCAATGCCTGCCATGTTCCATGCCGCCCCCTGGTGGTTGATGCACGTCATAGTGAGCAAACTCTTGGTTGAACGACCGCCCGAGGGGACAATTTGCATATTAGGCTTTTATTATATAGGATTATTATATAGGATAGGATTTATTTATTTTATAATTCTTTATTGTTGAAAGTATTACATACGTCCCCCTTTTCCCCCATTGACCCCCCTCTAGCCCCCTCCCCTTGTATATGCATACAAGGTCTTTGATTGGTTACCTCCTACCCACCCACCCTCCCACACCTTCCCTCTGAGATTCCGCACTCTGTTCCATGCTTCCATGTCTCTGGATCCACTCCGTTCATCAGTTTATGCATCTATTGATATGATCATGTGATTTTTGTCTTTTAATTTGTTTATGTGATGTATCACGTTTATTGATTTGTGAATATTATACCAGCCCTGCATCCCTGGAATAAACCCCACTTGGTCATGATGTGTGATCTTTTTAACATATTGCTGGATGCGATTTGCTAATATTTTATTGAGGATTTTAGCATCTATGTTCATCAGGAATATTGGCCTGTAATTCTCTTTATTTGTAGTGTCTTTATCTGGTTTTAGAATTAGGATTATGCTGGACTCATAAAAAGACTTTGGAAGTGTTCCTTCCTCTTGGGTTTTTTGAAATAGTTTGAGGAGTATATGTGTTAGTTCTTTGAATGTTTGCTAAAACTCCCCTGTGAAGCCCTCCGGAACTGAGCTTTTGTTTGCTATGAGTTTTTTTTTTTGTTTTTTATTATTATTTTTTTTCATTAGTTGTTACTAAAACCTATACAGGTTTTCTGATTCCTCCTGATTCAGTTTTGGGAGAGTGTGTTTTTCTAGGAATTTGTCCATTTCATCCACATTGTCTAGCTTGTTCATACTATTTTCCTGCAATCCTTTGTATTTCTGTAGTGTCAGTGGTTACTTCTCCACTTTTGTTTCTGATTTTATTATTTGGGTCCTCTCTCTGTTTCTTGACGAGTCTGGCTAACGGTTTATCAATTTTGTTTATCCTTTCAAAGAACCAGCTCTTGGTTTCATTGATTTTTTTAAATTGTTTTTTGTATGTTATTTATTTCTGCTCTAATCTTTATTATTTTTTTCCTTCTACTTACTCTGAGCTTTTCTTGTTTCAAGTTCTTTTAAGTTGTAAGGTTAAATAGTTTATTGCTGGTTCTTCTTGTTTTTGGTTTGTTTGTTTGGTTTTGTTTTTTGTTTTTTTTTTAGGTATGCCTGTAGTGCTATGAACTTCCCTCTCAGAACTGCTTTTGCTGTGTCCCAGAGATTTTGGTTTGTTGTGTGTTCATTTTCATTTGTTTCCATGAAATTTTTTATTTCTTTCTTGATCTTGTTGGTAACCTATTCATCCTATATAATAAAAGGCTAATATGCAAATCGACCGAACGGTGGAACAACCAGTCACTATGATGCGCACTGACCACCAGGGGGCAGATGCTCAACGCAGAAGCTACCCCGCTGGTGGTCAGTGCACTCCCACAGGAGGAGTGCTGCTCAGCCAGAAGCCCTGAGCTGGGCTCATGGCTGGTAAGCGCAGCGGCAGTGGCAGGAACCTCTCCTGCCTCTGTGGCAGTACTAAGGACCACTTGGGGAATGTCTGACTGCCAGCTTAGGCCTGCTCCCCATCAGTCAGACATCCCTTGAGGGCTCCTGGACTGCGAGAGGGTGCAGGCTGAGCTGAGGGACCCCCCCAAGTGCACGAATTTCATGTACCGGGCCTCTAGTTGTTTAATAACATGCTATTTAGCCTCCATGTGTTTTAATGTTTTGGGGTGTTTTTATTGTAGTTGATTTCTAATTTCATTCCACTGTGATCTGAGAAGATGCTTGATATGATTTCAATCTTCTTGAACTTGTAGAGACTTGTTTTGTGTCCTAACATGAGCTCTATCTTTGTGAATGATCCATATGCACTTGAGAAGAATGCATTGGGGTGAAATGTTCTATAAATGTCAATTAAATCCATCTGATCCAGTGTGTCCTTTAGAGTCACTGTTTCCTTAAGTTTTTGTCTGGAAAATCTATCCAGTGAAGTCAGTGGGGTGTTAAAGTCTCCTACTATGACTGTATTGTTGTCAATCTCTCTATTACAGTCCTCTAGAAGTCTTTTTAATATATTTAGGTGCTCCTGTATTGGGTACATATATGTTTACCAGGGTTATATCCTCTTGTTAGATTGATCCCTTTAGTATTATGTAGTGACTTTTGTTGTCTCTCCACCTTTGGTGGCCTTCATTTTGAAGTCTATTTTGTTGGACATGAATATTGCTACTCCAGCTTTTCTTTCTTTTCCATTTGCACAGAAAATTTTTCTCCATCCCTTTACTCTCATCCTGTGTGTATATCTTTTGTTCTGAAGTGGGTCTCTTGCAGACAGAATATAGTTGGGTCATGTTTTTTGTTTTCATTCAGCTACCCTATGCCTTTTGATTAGAGCATTTAGTCCATTTACATTTTTGGTTATTATTGACTAGAGGCCTGGTGCACGGATTCGTGCACGGGGGGTGAGGGGTTCCCTCAGCCTGGCCTGTGACCTCTCGCCATCTGGGACCCCTCAGGGGATGTAGTAGTGCGCCAAGTGGCAGGCAGCCAGGGAGGAGCCTGAGGCAGAGGTGGGTGCCACACCACTCGCACTCATCCCTGCCAGCTGCACCTGCTGCCACCGCTTGGTAGCACTGCTGCAGAGTCGGGAGAGGCTCCCGCCACTGCAGCTGCGCTCACCAGCCATGAACCAGGCTTCTGGCTGAACAGAGCTCCTCCTGTGAGAGCGCACTGACAACCAGGGGGCAGCTCCTGCAGTGAGTGTCTGCCCCCTGGTGGTCAGTGCATGCCATAGCGACTGGTTGACCAGTCATTCAGTCGTAGGTCACTTAGGCTTTTATATGTATAGATAGGTACTTATTGTCATTTTAATTCCGTATGGCTAGGTTTCTGTTTCTTCTTCTCATTACAGCAGTCCCTTTAACATTTCTTCTAATGCTGACTTGGTGGTGATGTACTCCATTTGCTTTTTTTTGGAGGGGGGGGCAGGAGGTCTGGGAAGCTCTATTTGACTATTTTTTAAAATATATTTTATTGATTTTTTACAGAGAGGAAGGGAGAGGGATAGAGTTAGAAACATCAATGAGAGAGAAACATCTATCAGTTGCCTCCTGCACACCCCCTACTGGGGATGTGCCTGCAACCAAGGTACATGCCCTTGACTGGAATTGAACCTGGGACCCTTCAGTCCGCAGGCCGATGCTCTATCCACTGAGCCAAACCAGTTAGGGCTATTTTACTATTTTGAATGATAGCCTTGCTGGATATAGTAATCTTGGTTTCAGATCCTTGCTTTCCATTACCTTGAGTACTTCATGCCATTCCCTTCTGGGCTGTCGAGTTTCTGATGAGAAATCAGGTGTCAGCCTTATGGGAGCTCCTTTGTAGGTAATAGTTTTCTTTTTCTCTTGCTGCCTTTGTCTCTTTGTTTTTAATATTTGGCATTTTAATTATATGTCTGGGCATGGTCCTGTTTGGGTTCTTCTTGCTTGGGGTTCTCTGTGCCTCCTGAACTTGTGAGACTTTTTACTTTACCATGTTAGGGAAATTTTCTGCCATTATTCGTTCAAATACGTTCTCTATCCCTTTCTCCCTTTCTGCCTCTTCTGGCACACCTGCTATTCTAATATTATGTTTCATGTTGTCTCACAGCTCCCTTAAGCTAGCCTCTTGTTTTTTTTTTTTTTTTCTTTTAGGTTCTCTGAGTGCTTTTTTCAACCCTGTATTCTAATTCACTGGTTTAATCCTCAACTTCCCCTAATCTGCTGTGTATTTTTTCCAATGTGTTCTTTATTTGTGTTATGTCATTCTTTATTTCCAACTGTTCTTTTTTTTATAGTATATCTTTTTTCATGCTGTGGAACATCTTTACCATCATTACTCTGAACTCTATTTCAGATAAATTTCTTATCTCTGCTTCATTTATCTCTTCTTCTGGAGAATTCTCTTGTTCTTTTAATTTGTGAGTTTTCTCCTCATTTTGGCTGTCTGTTTGGGTTTGTGACTATGTATTAGGTAGATTCTCTACGCCTCTCAATCTCTAGTGCAGGACAGTGTTTCTGACTTACTAGATCAGGCAAAGACTCAAAACCTCCAGAGACCACCTCTGCCTACAGACTGATAGGATTCTGACTTGAATGGCCCCAGGCAATCATCCTCAGGTGTGGTCAGAGTTTTTTTCAACAGGATGGGACAGTTTCTTCTGTCTCGAGGCTAATAACTATTTTTAGTCTCTTAAGTGGCCTCAGGGCAAGGTGTTTTCCAATAGGTCTGCAGTGTGTCAACTGTCTTCCCCCCCCCCCCCCCCCCCCAAGGCAAATGTCTGTGTGGGAAAAAAGTCCTACATTGTGTGAGGGAATGACTTAGCACAGGAATCTGGGGGTGTCTGCCTTCTGAGCTCTTACCCCTGAGTCCCCAATCCTGGCTTCTGCTCACACAGCTCCAGTCCACTCTGCCCTCCCTCTGCTGGAGCCTAAGGTGCGTGGCTCCACAGGGAATTTTGTGCATTGGCCCTTTAAGAGGGTGCCTGAATTTTCAGTTGTCACTCCATGGCAGAAAGCAACCCCACTGCTTTTCACAGCCAGATGTTATGAGGGTACCCTTCTCAGTTGTGGTGCTCTCTGCTGGGGGCCCAGCTTGGGGATTAGATCCCAGAGTTCTCAGTGGCAACCCCCACAGCTGAGATATTTCTTCATAACTTCAGTTGCTGTCTGTGGGTGCCTGGCCAGCCCTTTTGTGCCTCCAACCCTCCTACCAGTCTCTATGCAGTCTCCACTTTCAGTTCTCGGGTATCAGGGTTCTCTCCAGTGAGTCTTCTGTTGATTATCCAGGAAGTTTTTTCTGTATTTTAGCTGTAATTCTAGTTTGTTCCTGGGAGCATGTCTGTGCAGCATCCACTTATACTGCCTCCATTTTTAATCTCTCTCTGCGAGAGATTATTTTTTAAATTGTAAAATAAAATTTTAGATTTAAGAACCCTGGTGGAATGGGACAGGGCTGACACAAAGCTGCAAATCCATTATAACACACTTGTATGATAATGTGATTACTAAATCCTAGATTCACTGATTCACCCCTGGCTACCAATTTTGAAAACAAATATGCTGTGCACATGCACACACACACATATACACACACAATCTAGCTAGCTACCATATACTGGTATCTCTTAACTATAAACACAAATTTGCCTGCATATATTCAGAATATCCATAGAAGATGCAAAAGAACTAGAAAAAGAGTATCCTCCAAAGAGGGCAACTGAGTGGCTAGGAGATAGGTATGTAAGGAAAACCTTTTATGTTATTTACCCTGGGATTATGAAAATATTTTTCTTCTTGGCTCCTTATAATTTTAATTATTTTACTTTTATCTTTGCATAAATAATACAATTTTTGTACATATGTGCTTTTTATTATTTATTTACCACAAATAAAGGTCAGGAATTGTTATCTTTAAAATTTTTTACTGTTTCACTTCATTACTATTGTGTATGTGCTCCATGTGAGTGACGTAGGTGCTTATGTAGGTAGGTTCCGACTTATGGTGAAAATCAAAAATCGCATTATGTCGCGCTGTAGGAACAGATCTCTTGACGTAAACCAAGGACCTACTGTATTTCCTATCCTTAGAACATAGGAATTATCAGCTACCTGAAAGTTATAAATGATTCATTGATACACTCATTGTCTTCAGGTATACACTGAGTGGCCAGATTATGATGATCTCTGAATGCATAATAATCTGGCCACTCAAGTGTGTGTGTGTGTGTGTGTGTGTGTGTGTGTGTGTGTGTGTGTGTGTGTGTGTATGTGTGTGTGCGTGTGTGTGTATGTATTAGAGGCCCGGTGCATGAATTTGTGCATGGGTGGGGTCCAGCCAGCCTGGCCAGGGGGAGGGGACATGGGCGGTTGGCCGGTCTGCCTGCTGGTCGAACTCCTGGTCGAGGGGACAATTTGCATATTAGCCTTTTATTATATAGGATATACACTGAGTGGCCAGATTATTATGCGTTCAGAGATCATAATAATCTGGCCACTCAGTGTATTTAGTGAGCATTTGTGGAATCCTCTCTTAGTCTCTTCCCAATTATGGGTCTATTCAAATTTCTTACCTCTAGAAACCAGATTTTAAAGGCAGCTGTGAGCAATCACACCCTTATCAAATAACTAAGAACTGCCTTTGTCCATGGCCCCATATTTCCAGATTTTGGCCTATATGCATCTCCTCCTTTTGGATTCAGGCTTCCTCATTTCTCAAGAAGAATTCCGATATTTAGTAGGCAGTAAATTTATAAAAGGCACCTTCGTCTGCCTCAAAATACAGAAATCTTTATTACTAGCTGGTGACCTGTTACTCAGACTTACTGCCAGGCAATAAAGCAGAGTTTCTGGGAGCATGAAATGTAAAGTACAAGTTAAGGTTTCTAGCCTTGCTCTGTTTTCTTTAGTTGTGTGAACTTGGCCTATTAATCTTCCTTCAGTTTGTTCTTTCCTCTGTAAAAAGTAGACACCAGAGAGCTGTCATTAGAACTTGAACTGTTACCGAGACTTTTTTTTCTTGAGGATTCTGTTTTTGCTTGAAATATGTTAGGATTTCAAAATAAGGTTTTGCATGTTGTCTCCCCTTCATTCTATCTTGACTCCCACAAAGTGGGTGTGAAAAGAAACCATTAAAAGGCAAGTGGGCTACAACAGGTTCTAGTCTCAGCTCTATCACTACACAGCTTTGTATTCTTGGAAACACTTTTCTGTTCAAGTGTCAAAAGAAGATGGAGTCTTGATTACAATGATGGTTTTCAGACTGTGGTCATATAGAAACCCTGGTGTTATGTCACCAGTAAAACGGAACATTTTTTCATCCATTTTAGACGAACATTTAACGGGCCTAATATCTTCAACTACACGTGTTTTCTCCTACATAGTCTTCAAATGAAAACATCTACTTGTTGTGCTTGGTCTATCAGACACTCCCCTTCTTGGAAACAGCGCGCGCACACACTCATGTGTGGCCGACAGACCGCCTCTGGTTTGCAGGATGGCGCCAAGCACAGCTCCGACAGTCTGCGGCATCTCAGAGCGAAGGCGGGCGGGAAGGGGTTAACCAAAGAACCGGTGGGCGTCCAGGCCCAGCCCGCGGACTCCGAAACAGGGGGTGAAGGCGGCGGGCTGGGGGGCCCCTGGGGGAGGGGCACGGTAACACTTCCAACAATACAGATGAGAAGCAGCCGAACGCTGCATTTCTGTCCGGAACACCAACACTCTCGGGGGCCTTGGGAAATGCCAAGCTGAGAAGCCCCGGGAGACCTGCGGAGACCCGCGGCCAGGCTCGAGTTCCGCTCCGCGGCGGGAAAGCCGCGTCCGGCCTCCCGGCCGTGGGAACCGGAGGCCCCACCCGAGCACTCACTGCCTCCTTCTCGAACATGCTAGGCCTCCTCTCTCTCCGAGACCCCGTCGGGGACTGCGGAGCGACCAGGGTGCCGGACGCCTTCCCACCGCGGTTGCGCTTCTCCATCTCGCCAGCCTCAGCGACTCGCCCGGCACCGCGTCTCCGTCCGGCGGAGCCCAACGCCGCCGCCGCCACTTCCCGCGAGAGCTCAGTCTCGCGCCTGCGCCGCGGAGGCCGGAAGTGCTTCCAGAAGAGCGGCGCGGAGGGAGGGCGGGACGAGCTGCGTCATCGCGCGGCGCCGGCTGCCGGGACCCGGAAGTCATGGAGGTAGGGCGGTGGGGCTCAGGTGGGAGAGTCAGGGAAGGCTGAAAGAATAAGGCACTAGCCATAAAACACTGAGCTTTTGTAAACTGACACGTAACTAATACTATAATAATAAAATTTCAATCTTTAGACGCTTATTTATTTGAAAATCGTTACGTAAATTATCTTTAAATTTAATCACAATGTTTTTATCATACAGCGCTCCCACTGGTTATACCTGTGTATATTCTGTTCTTAAGATGGAACTAGAGGCCTGGTGCACGAAATTCGCTCCCTCAGCACGGCCTGCACTCTCTCCCAGTCTGGGGAGCGGGGAGCGGGCCTAAGCCGGCAGTCGGACACCCTTAGCGCTGCCTCAGGGCTTCTGGCTGGGCTGAGCTCCCCCTGTGGGAGCCCACTGACCACCATGGGGCAGCTCCTGCATTGAGCGTCTGCCCCCTGGTGGTCAGTGCACGTCATAGCGACCAGTTGTTCTGCTCTTCAGTCAATTTGCATATTAGCTTTTATTATATAGGAGGATATTCCTGTGTTAAGTGTATGGTTAGTACTTGTGTGTCTTCACTTCCTGTAAGACAGTATCTTTTACGTTCTACGTTTCAGATATCCCTGGAGGACCCTGTTACCACATGCCTTTCTGCCCCGGTGTACCATCTGATCTGTGAACTTGGGTTTGAAGTCCAAGAACATCATGCTATCAGCAGCATTGTGGCTGGGAATGGGGACGTGTGCTGGAAGACAATCACAGACTGTGTGGTTGGTGCTGAGTCAGGTCTGCACTTTCTCTGCACCCCAAACATCCATGGATACTTTTCATTTAAAATGTCTTGACCTCCAGTATTCCCCTTGCCTACCATTGCTTTTTTTTATTTGTTTAGAGCAGGGTTCCTCAAACTTTTTAAACAGGGGGCCAGTTCACTGTCCCTCAGACCGTTGGAGGGCCGGACTATAGTTTAAAAAAAACTATGAACAAATTCCTATGCACACTGCATATATCTTATTTTGAAGTAAAAAAACAAAACGGCAAAAACACCCGCATGTGGCCCATGGGCCATAGTTTGAGGATGCCTGGTTTAGAGGGTGTTATCATAACGACCTCACTCAAAAGATAAAAGGAATTGCTGTGAAAAGAGGGAATGAGGCCAAAGAAGCAGAGAAGAGTTCAGGGGAAGCTGGGCTAAGAAACCCGTGTGTGAGAAGGGAGGTTGGGAGACAGTGAGGGTGATGGTCTCGGCTCCAGGCCAGCAGTCCAGATGGAAGAGGGTAGAAAATACAAGTCATGAATTAGGTATGAAATGACCAGTAACATGTTACACAATTATTTTAGATGTCTTCCATCTGTTTTTGCACATTTTTTTGGAGCAGGGAGTTGGCCTGGAAATTTAACAATAGTTATAAAAATGACAAATAAATGTGCTCTGGCCCAGCAGTTCCATTCCAGGAATTTATAGGACTGGCACACTTCCAGATAGCAAAGTGTGTGTCAGCAAGGGTTCTTCTGCAATGTCGTTTGTAATAGCCAAGAAGAAAAAAGCACTGGAAACAGCCAGATGTCAGGCAGCAGGGGTCGCTTAGGAAAATCATGAACATTTCACAGTGGAACACTATGCAGCGGGGAAAAGAATGAGGAGGCCTGGCTTTCTGAACACCGGAATCTCAGAGCTGTGTTGCTAAGTGAAAAAATGAGGATCATATATTTGCATTTGCTTTTATATGTGTAAATATTTCTAAATATACACAAGGAATTAATAACAGCAGCTGCTCTAGGAAGGATAATTCAGTGGCCAGGAGGGAGACTTACCCTCTTATATATGTATATATATTTTTTATCATGAACCATGGGAATGTTCAGACCCAAACTTATAAAACATTTCATATTATAAATATGTTCTAAATAATTAAGGTAATTGGAAATCACACAGTCTACTGTTAAATAAAAAGAAATCAGGTTAAAGTATTATATATGCTGTCTGAACCTGATTTTCTATAAACTTATACACAGGTAAAGAAATTGAAGAAAACATTTTTCTCTTCTTTGAAACTTTCTGTATTTTCCAAGTTCTCTACCAATATCACATTTTTATTTTATAACCAGATAAGCACCATATAACTTATTTCACTGTAGGTGTATCTGTTTTGTAAGTTCAATTATAAACTGGATGTGGACTTGGTGGGAATTTTGTAATTAGAGCACTTTTCCTCTGGTAACTCGGAGATCTTTTTCTCCCCATGGTATTGGCGCTGAGGTGCTAACTTGTTTCTCATCCTTGAAGCCCAGGGTCTGGATTACCAGGGAAGCGTGAGGCTGCTGGGCCCTGTGTGTGAGGCTGTCCACATGCATTTCTCATCTCTGACCAAGGGGCAGTTTGAAGTCCAGTATGCACCATGGTTCCAGTGGACAAATTCTCCAGAGGTTCGGCCTTTGCAAATTCCACTTAGAAACCCTATTACTTGCTAATTTTAAAGGGGTCTCTCTGGAGGGCCCGGAGGGAATCCTGGGACTGTTATGCAGAGTCTCTGGGTCTGAGCTGAGGAGCACACCCTTTGACCAAGGGGAATATCGAGGCAGCATCAGGATGGGGGTGGGAGGGAGCTTGGGATGTGGGTGCTGGTCCTGGGCAGAGGCAAAGGGGCCTCTGCAGAAGAGAGACAGCCGGCTGGCAGAGCGAGGTCCTCTTGAGGCAGTGGGCCCCAGGCCAGCGGGGGGCTGGCCTCAATCATGCTGAATCGGAGGGAGAGGGTCCTTGGAAGCCCAAACCTGGTTTCACTGCTTTGTTGGTTGGTGAAAACCGGCTGTGTCACGGCACATTAAATGACCACAGTGGAGCAGTAACTCTAGCAAGGCCGCTTCTGAGACCGTGGAGTTTCCTACGTCAGTGTGAAAGGGTCATTTCTGCTCCCTTCGCAGTAGCTCTCATAAGCGGCAGGGTGAGCTGTCATGTGTTTAACGTTAGAACTAATCCAAATTGGAAATAAGATTTAGGTAAAAATATTTGACTGCTTGATGTGCAGTTACACCACACTTCCTGTTTTCAATCAATTTTTAAAAAAATATATTTTATTGATTTTTTACAGAGAGGAAGGGAGAGGGATAGAAAGCTAGAAACATCGATGAGAGAGAAACATCGACCAGCTGCCTCCTGCACACCTCCTATTGGGGATGTGCCCACAACCAAGGTACATGCCCTTGACCGGAATCGAACCTGGGACCTTTCAGTCCGCAGGCCGACGCTCTATCCACTGAGCCAAACCGGTTTTGGCTTCAATCAATATTAAACAAAGAAAGAACATTCAAAGAACTCTTTAGATATTACTTTTTTACTATTTACACTGCGTGGCCAGATTATTATGATCTCTGAATGCATAATAGTCTGGCCACTCAGTGTACATCCTATATAATAAAAGGCTAATATGCAAATTGTCCCCTCAACTGGGGTTCGACCAGCAGGCAGGCCGGCCAACCGCCCATGTCCCCTCCCCCTGGCCAGGCTGGGACCCCACTTATGCACGAATTCACGCACCCGGCCTCATATATATATATATACATATATATGTGTGTGTGTATATATATATATATATATATATATATATATATATATACACACACACACACACACACACACACACACACACACACACACAGATATTATGATCTCTGAACACCGAGTGGCCAGATCATTATGCGTTCAGAGATCATAATAATATGGCCACTCAGTGTAGATGTTATATTTGCAGAAAATGTTTACCTATACCCCCAAAAATCATTAAAACATGATCATCAAAATCTTCAGAGGGTTGACTCTGATGAACAGTACTGTTACTTTGAGAAACAGTTCTTACTGAGCATAAATTCTAAAGTGTGTCTATTCGAAACAGTTGTTTCCAGAAATATTTGATGCCTTGGAGAGTCGTGAGTGCCCTGCGGTTGCTCTTAGCCTCATGAAGCTGACGGCCTGTCTGGAACGGGCCCTGGGGGATGTAAGTGTGAGAACTCTGCTTGTCGGGCCATTAAAGTACCTGAGTGAACGTTAAACGACTCTGTAGTTGCCCTCAGATTCCTTGATTTTAATTATCATTCTCCTGTAAAGTGCAATTATTTGGTACAGATTTTCAGTGTTTTTGGATGATTATGAAATTAAAACATGGGTGTCTTCAGTCATTGTCTCCCACCATTTGTCCAAGCAATTGCCTTATGGGTGATTTTTTTCTGAATATCATTTGGCGCATTGGAATGCAGTTGCTACATGAATTTTGTTTGAATTTTAGGTGTTTTTGCTGATTGGGAAAGAATGCCCGTTTCTTTTAAGAGATCTGCTTGCCTCTGCAGAGCTTGCTCAAGTCTTCGGGCAGTCTGTGGTAAGCTTGCCCCCCACAGCCACAGAGGAGGCGCAACACATGACAGTTAGCGTCCACTGCACTTGTGCTCCTCAAAAATAGATGCTGATGCGAATGTTGTCATGTCACAGGTGGAGGGGACTCATAACTTCCCTAGGGGAGCGGCCACAGCCTCAGTTCCCCTCCGAGCTGCCCATCCTGTTTACACACAGGCCCACGCAGTACACTGTGGCGCTTCTGTGCCAAGCTGTTTCCTGTGTTTGTTTATTTGGATGTTAGGCTGTTTGATGCCCAGCACCGCCTGGGACAGGTCCCACCTCACGCTGCTCGGGGTCCCCTCTGCACGCTCCTCACCTGCACAGTGGGCCTCACAGCAGCGCCTTCTTCGTGGGTGGGTCTGAGGATGGGCAAGGCAGGCGCACACAGTAGCTGCTCAGTAACTGTTGGCTGTTATTACCTCTACGCGACGACGTACGCTAACGAGGGAAACGGCTGTTGGAAGGAAGAAAACGTTACTTGCTGCATCCAGTGATTTGTTAATGACCGCACTGCCCACCCTCCGCTGTCCTTCCCTGCCCAGATGGACGTCCTGACAGTCTTCGTGGGCTCTCCGCGCGGACTCAATCTGCGCAATGTCCTGTGGCACGGGTTCGCGTCCCCTCAGGAAGTTCCTCCCAAGTAGGTGCTGCAGGAGGGCCTCCCCTGTCGAGGGCACTGGGGGTTCACCTCTCCTGTGGGGACAGGAAGGCCCATCTCAGCAGGACTTGGAGCGGAAAGCGGGATGTTCTAGTGGAGCCCCTGCAGGTCCTCACGGTTTCAGCTCCCACGGGTCTAAGGTCCTCTTGTTGCTCCCAGCCCATGTGGCACTGCTTCACTTTGCTTTCTTACTTTTGAACTTTTTCTCCTGAAAGGAAAGCCTTTTATATGCACGACTGAGGTCTCTGGCATCTCCCACAGGTACTGTTCGATGCTGGTGCTGCTGACCGTGGGGCTGGGCCAGCTGCTGGAGGCCCACCTGCAGCAGACAGAGCGCACGGTGGCTCGTCGGCCGCTCCTCACGCTCGTGGACTCGGAGGACTGGACCGTGTTCCCTGGCAAGTACCGCGTCTCCCCTGAGTGGCATTAGGGATGCTGTCGTCCGGGAGCATCAGGCGTGAGCTCAGGGTGGGGCGTTCTTCAGGGTGACGTGGAGAGACAGTGCCACGAAGTCGTGTGTGCAACGTCGCCACCTGGACTCCACCTTTCCCGCCACACCCGGCTGCTGCGGGGAGACCGTGGGTCCGTGCTGGTGATGGGTTCAGTCTGTCCTTCAGAGTGACTGGCGTGCACTGGTGTCAGGCCATTTATAAGTCGCCTCCTCCACCCACGCACGGCTGTGCCTCTGCTCCACTCGCTGTGCCCGAGCCCTCGCAGCGGAACGGCCTTCACATCGTTGATCTTCCCCATGACCGAGCCACTTACCAATGGTGGGGAGGAGGGACCAGAGCTTTGAGAGCTATTGAACTGTGTTTGCTCCGAGCCCACTGCCCTCACCGGCCGTCGCGGTACAAGGTCTGTGTCTGCCAGTGAGAATGTGGGTCAGGTTGCCCCACATCTCGGCCTTTTGTGCACGGACCCTGGCGGTAGTCCGGTGACTGCCAATAATACATACAAATGGTGAGACACTTTTTAGAGCGGTTTTAAGCTTGTAAGAAAACTGAGAGGGCGGTCCAGAGATTCCCCATTCCCCCCGCCACCTGCCCACAGCCTCTCCCATGTCAACACCCCCAGACCGGACATTTGTAACCGAGGATGAACCTCTTTACGCGTCACAAGCACCCAAGTGTGTCGCTCACCCAGCACTCACTCGAGGTTCCTGTATCCTGTGGAGGTTCATTTTCCTGGTCAGGTGGCCACCTGGTCCACCTTGAACGCCTCTACAGAAGGTCACAGCCGCATCACCAACGAGACGCAGTGTCCGTGTCTGCTTCCTCCAAAGCCCCGGGCCCCCTGCCCGCGTAGGGCAGGGCAGTCTTCCTTCCCCGGGCCACACGCTGCCCTGGGCTGGGCTGCGGCTCACCTGTGTGAGGAGAGACGCCGGCCTCGCCCCGAGGGCGCTCACGGCTTTTCCGTCGGTGCCTGTGGTTGTGCTGAAACCTCTTGCTGTCTTGCAGCTGCTACTGACGAGGTCCTTTCGGTGTGGGAGGAAGTGGTGAGGAAATCCTCTCTCGTCCTGAGGATCATGCTGCCATATTGGGAAGCCGCGTTGACCAAGTTCAAGACACACAGGTGATGAGAAGGTGGCACAAAGGGTGGTTCCTGGAGTCCGGGGGCCAGTCCTTCCCAAAGCCCCTGCCGCCAGGCCCTGCTGTGGGGCTCAGCCAGGGCGGTTGGCTGCCTGGAGAGGGGGCTCACAGGAAACCCCTTCCTGACCAGGAGAACGGCCTCCTCCTTGCGTGTCAGGGATCATCGGGACAGCCGGCGAAGATGATTGTTTTTTAGAATCAACTTGAAAAATCATTGAGTTTTTTCTGTGAGTGAAACCCTGTGTCCAGGGTTGGCAAACCAGGAAACAGGAAATTGGTGTCTTGGGCGCCGAGGAGTGAGCTGGTGCTCAGACCTCAGGGGTCGGCCGTTTTCACTCCTTCCGCGTTTCCTGGGACGGCCACGTGGAGACCGTGAGAGCCCACTCATGTCCTGGGTTCGAGTACTTTCTAGAAAGGAAACGAGGCGGCTTTTGATGACATTTTCTCCTGAGGCACTAACCGTGGCCCATCAGGCGTCAAAGCCCTGAAGCAGTTGTGAAACCCTGAGTCTCAGGAGACCGGTTCTGCTTCCATCTCACTTGGACACAGTGGTCCCATCTGGACACTGCCCCAGGCCTGAGGGGTCACCTGTGCCCACCTCACAGCGGGTGTGCTTTTCCTTCTGCGTCACAGGTTTGCTGACTGTGCCATGCTGCTGTTGACACAGCTGGAGACTGGGCTGCGGCACCTGTTCACCAAGGTTAACCAGTGTCCCAGGAGACTTCTGACGGCCGAGGTACACGAGCGCATGGCAGGCTTCTGGGCCTCTTAGATGATCTTAACATCTCATTTCTGTTTGCAGCCCATGAATTTGTTAGCTAAGAGCTTTCCTCATAAGACTTAGCTGTCCTTTTTTGTGGCTGTCTATTATAATGTTTTATAGGATTTATATTTACTTATGATTGATTTTGGTAGCTCTATAATATTTTAAAAGTGGTCTTTTAAATTCAGTGATGTCATAGAACTAGTTACCACGCATTTCTTCTCTGTGGCTAACTTGCTGACCTATCACTGTAGCCCACAAGGTGGTCTGTGGTCTGCAGCATGTGCCCTCTCTGAGGACCCCACTCCTCTTGGCCAGAACTCAGCCCACCCTGAGGTGGGAGACTTGGGTGGCAATATGCCCAGTTAACTGTTGAAAGATCCACGGATAAGAAGGGGGGACCCTGAATTGTAGGGTGAGCAGCAGCGTCTGCCATGTCTCCTTTTCTCATTCCTTTCACTAGTTCATCTTCCTCTTTTTGCCCCTTATGTCAGCATTCCTCAACACTCTCTTCTCAACCTTGTCCTCTCCTTATATTTGCTCCTTGGGAGGTCTCACACAACCCCATGCCTAAAGCTGTCACCTCTGTCGGGGACCACAACTAGAAAACACTTGGAACCTCTTGAAAATGGAAGCCCCACATGTCACAGGCTGTCGATGCAGCTAAAGCTGCTAAGAGGACAATTCATAGCATTAAGTTCCAGGGTCTCCAGGCATTGGCTCTCACCAGTTCTTTTATCTCCTGAGTCAGGTGGACACCTGTTTGCTGGATGTCTTCCGATGGGTTTCCCCAGCATCTCACACTTTAATTTTAAAAAGCATATTTTTTCTCCTATGAATTCCTTATTCTTAGCCTCTGAGTGGCTCTGGCCCCAAACCTTAGCCCTGCCCTGTGCTTTGCCTGCACTTCGTTCTCCACAGCCACTCGGTCCAGCACTGCCCATTGGTTCTTCCGTGATGGATTCTGTGCCCCTTCTTTCTTCACTGAGGCCTCCCTGGTTCCTTGTCCCGCCCCCTGAGCTCCTCTCCTGTCCAGTCTTCACACTGCTGTTCCTTCCTGACCCATTCTCACGCTGCCACCCAATGTTTTCTAAACCAATACGTATTCCTGTGTCTTCTGTGGCCTCCAGTGCTCCGCAGCCACGTGGCGTCCCCGTGCCGCGCACACAGGTCCCGGGGCCTTTCAGCTGGTTCCTCCTGGCTGTTGTGCAGAGGAGCTGCGTGCCAGCAGTTGAAGGCGGGATCAGAGCGAGGTTCCTGGCCCACAGCCTGTGTCTGTAGACTGTACTGGTCACACCAAGAAGTGTGGGAGCTGGGCTGTTTGTGGGGAAATGTCCCATTGTTCTTGCTTCATGCCATCATCAGAAGCACCCGTGTGGGCAGTGGTGTGTGACGCTATGGGCCTGGAGGTGTTAGGATGTTGAGCTGGAGGGAGCACGGGCCAAGTTCCAGCGGCCAGGCGCCCTGGGGTCCCACGTCCTGTCACGTGTGTGTTTTGTCCACACATTCTTCCCAAAGTGCTGCTGCGTGGAGGCTGATCTCAGACGAGGTGTTCGTGTTGTTGGCATGCGAGACTCTGCCTGCTTTGAACAGTTCACCTGCTCGTATTTTGCTCTAATTATTTCGTTTTTCCCTTTTCTGAAGTCGGCAGCTCTGTACACCACCTTTGATGAAGTAAGTGAACTTGAACTTACAAGGTGTCTTGAAATGAAACATTGTATTCTTTTAAATCCAAAGTGAAAGATTAGCTGTCATTCACAAGCTTACAGGAAAACGCTGATAGTCGTGTAAGTAGAAACAGCCTTAGAGCTGAGCATCGTTTTCAGAATAACCAAGTGGGGGCCCAGTATCACTCATCAAGTCTCTAAAGCCACAGAGACAAGGCCGGAAAGTGCCCACCAGCATCAAGCGCTGCGGTTGTTAGGGGCTTACACGTCAGTTAAGGCTAGCACTTGCTCATTTTGCACGTGAAACACATCAGCTACTGCCGTGAGCATGTGGTGGTCACTGAGGCGTGTGATCTGCGGAGTTGTGGGGGGGTCTGAAGGAGGAAGGTAGGATAGTGAAAGTCACAGGGAATGTTTTATCCCTGGTGGAGTGTAAAGGCTTCTGTGTGCCTTCTGGGTGGAACCCTTAGAGACCCCAACGTGTGTGACACCACAGCAGCTCCGAGAGGACGGGAGAGGCCCCGGGGCGGCGGGGGGCTTCCAGTCCCTCTGCCTTTGGATAACTTAGCTCCGGGACCTGGGGGAGGGGGTTAGGAAGGAGCATGCTCACGGCAGATTTATCCCGTTAGTAAATGATTGGCTGTTAGGGGTGTGTATTTGGGGCAGTCAGGTCCGTACAGGACTCAGGCCTCAGGATTGGCTCCTGCTTGGGCCCCATCGTCCTCGTGAGCGGAGTGACTTGTGAAGTAACTGGTGGATGTGGAGCATACAAGCACACATGTACATGTGAAGAGACACAGACACATACAGACACACACATATACAAGTAGACGTAAATACACATGGATACATACATAAAACACAGATACTAACATATATGCATGTACACAAACATACAAACACAGATACACACATATATACAAGTACACATACATACAAACACAGATAGACACCTATACAAGTTCACACAAACACATGCACACATTACATGTAAACACACATGCATGTAGCCACACATAAAAACAGTACACATACGCACACAGAGACACACCCTCACAGCTAGAAAGGTGCGTGTCCTAAGGCCATTAAACGGGTGAAGAGAAGTTTTCCTGGCCTGGTGGCGGTTTCCTTGGAGACGCCCGCACTTCACCTGATTGGCTCCGGCTTATTTAACAAGTCGTAGCAAAGGCAAGGAGGCTGCGGCTCAGAAAGGCCTGTGCGTGCCTGTGTCCCAGCTGACGTGCTTGTTTCGGTGTTTCAGATGTTGGCACAACACCTGAGTGATGGCGAGATCAATCAGCTTCCTCTTGTCCTTGGGGAGCCTGCGATGGTAAGCCCTTGGCTAGTCTGACGTTGTTGTGTTCACATGTGTGACCAGCACGTCTCTGACGTGGCACTGACTTTGGCCCATGACGTGCACAGAGAGCGTGCTGAGCCCTCCACACGCTCCCTTGTCTGAGCAGCCGCCCGTGAGCACTGGCTGCGCCGGGCCTGCCGGCTGCCAGTTGTTCGCGTTCCGTCTCCAGGCCTGGAGTCCACGGTTCCCGGCAGTGTGCTCCTTCGGCGTGTCCAGCGGGGCCTCTGCGCCTTCCTTTCCTCCGCTGAGGATGCTAACGAGCGTGTTCTCTGTCTCC
Source organism: Ia io (assembly GCA_025583905.1). Taxonomy (NCBI): domain Eukaryota; kingdom Metazoa; phylum Chordata; class Mammalia; order Chiroptera; family Vespertilionidae; genus Ia; species Ia io. The sequence continues at coordinate 273,093 of JAJQQW010000005.1, read as the reverse complement.
TCTGAAAGGAATTCCTCTGGGACTTGCTGAACCATCAGGAGGGTCCTCGTGTGCGCGATCACCTCAGCCACGGGGAAGTCAGCCTCCCCGAGTTCCCGAAAGGGATGGCCGAGCAGCTGCTTGCCTTTTCCCTCGTGCTGCTGCTGAGATTTGTGGAGGAAGACCTGGCGTCAGAGGTCAAGGTAGCGTGGCGGGAGGGAGACAGGCAGGCCACCGTCCTGCAGCTCTCAGAGGATGTTGTGTATCTTAAAGGCCATTCACATGTCGCCTTTCGCTTAACTTACCTGGCTTACTGTGCGCCTCTGTCAGAACGCGTAAGTGAGCATTGATTACATGTATTGACTCTAACGTTTAAATTTCTACTATATCCTATTTTTTTGGAGAATCAAATTTTCCAAATGTTTGGAATCTTCTTTTTCTTATTTCTTTCTGTGTTTGCTGCGTTGTGGACAAGAGTGGGTGTGCCTTTTTAATCTATCACTGTCATCACTTCATCGAACATCATTTTGTGGGCAATGATGTGACTTCCGCCCCAAACCTGTTCTGAGGCGAGCTCAGCTGTCACAGCTGAGCGGAATGAGACGGAGGGAAGTCACGAGGAATCGGACTTGTATGGGGCAGCCTAACCAAGCGTGTTTCCCACCTAGGAAAAGGCAGCGGTAAAGGCGCTGGTCAGGCCGGCGGAAGGCTACCGTGCCCGCTTCCACCCAGCCGCGCTGATTAAAAAACAGGTGAGCTGCGGGCGGCCGTTGAGGAGCAGGGTGTGCGCGCCTGCTGCAGAGGTTTAGAGGCTCAGAGCTGCCTCGTCGGGGCGGACTCTGGGGTCCGCAGACCTGGCACTCCAACCACAGTGCGTCACTCAGATGCGCGGCCTCTGTAAAACGTGCTGCATAGCGAGTCACCACGTGCAGTGGTGTCTACAGTAGCCACTTCATTTCCTTACTTTTCTTTTATCCTCCCCAGCGGGCATCAGACCCACACCCGAGGTAGTGCCCTGCCCGGGAGTCAAACCCGTAACCTTTTGGTGTACGAGATGACGCGCCAACCAACCGAGCAGCCCAGCCAGGGCTCCTACACGTTTGTGGGTCAGGGCTGGGGGCTGGGGGCCCGTCTGATACTAGAACCAGGTGCTGGCACTTGGCCAGGGCCACCCAGAGCGCGTGGCCCGCAGCACCGGGGAGCAGCATGCCTGCCCCACCCCCTCCCCCCATTTCCCCTCACCCCATGGCCCGGCCGCCCCACAGGCTCCTGGGGACTGTGCCCATTAAGTAAGTCCGACTCCGAGGGACTGGCCCCGTCCTGACCACAGTGCATCGGAATTTTCGACAGCTCCACAGCCCTCGGACATTGCTCCCACGGACCTGTTGTGTCTCCGGCCTTTCTGTACCTCATTATAATGAATAACCGACACCCACCACCTGGTTTTCAAACGTAATATCCATAGCAGTTTTACACACAGGCTTCTAGAAAGTGGCACACCTGTAGCAATTTTAAAACAAGGTTTTAAAATGAGGTTTCTTCTAGAACCTTGTTGTAAAACCTTCAGAAGCCAGGGCCTTTTCCTCCCAGGTGCTGAGCTGTGAGGAGAGCATCCAGTCGTGGCCTCTGCTGCCTTTGCCTGAGGACGCTGCGAGGGAAGCGGCCAGGTGAGCTCCATCCCGGGATCGTGCAGGCCTCCCAGCTGTCAGGAAGCAGCCGGGCCGTGGGGCAGGGAATGCCTGGGAGGGACTGTGGGCCTGGTGACGGGTTGAGTTGGGGGTGGAGAGGAAGAAGGGTCATTGCCCAGCTCAGAGCTCAACTGTGGGTGGGTATTTGTGGAGACCTATAAATATTTCTCTCTTTTCCGCGTCCAGCACGGCTAGAGAGCAGTCCAGTTTCTGAGTAGGGGTGGCTGGGGATTGAGAAAATGAAAGAAAGAGACAGACACAGAGATAGAAGGAAAAAGCTGGGGCCAGGTGGGACCACTGTCCTCTGATGGAGAGACAATGACCCAGAGCCGATACAGCACATTTATTTTATACAGCAAAATACCAGGAAGTTTTACTAAAGCCCAAGAAAAAGGAGATTATGTGCATTCTTGTGGCTTCTTTGTATCGTCACTTCTGGTTGGGCCTGGATAATCGTGTTTGTTCCTGGTGCTTGGCTGGATTTAGATAATGAAACCCACCCCCTGGTGCCTGAGCTGAAGGTCAGGCTGACAACACACCTGCCTCTGGCAAGGTATGTTTCCAGGGCATGGCTCTGCCAGGCACTGCTGGATTCAGATGACAATCAGTTCAGGGGACTTTCCCAGGCACTCTCTACAGAGACTGAGAACGTGGACAATCAGAAAGGGGGTCTGACTCTTAGGAGAGAAGTGGGAACAGAGATTTTGGATTGTAGAGTCAGAGAGATCACATGAGTCAGCAAAGCATATTGCTTTTAGCATATTTATTGTACCATTGACTTTTTTTTAGCTTCCCCCAAGGATGGATATATGGAAATATATATAATTGATTTTAAAGAGAGACGTAGGGAGAAAGAGAGAAACATTGATGTGAGAGAGAAATATCAATTGGTTGCTTCCCATACACACCACGACCGGGAATCAAACCCACAATCCTCCAATGCACAGGACAGTGCTCCAACTATTACTGGGAAACCCCGGTTGGGCTCCAGCTGCCAGTTGCTGTGTCCAATAACAAAGGCAGGGCTGAATCATTTAAGGCATTTATTGAGAAGGCCTGCCAACCAAGAAGACAGCATGCTTACAGGCATTCAAATCCTGCCTTCCAGCAGGTGCGGGGGACAGGACTATAAAGGGGAAGGGGTTGAGGGACGAACATCAGTTACTGTCATCAGACGATGAGATGGCATGGATGAGATGGTGTGGATGAGATGGTGTGATGAGATGATGTGATGAGATGGTGTGGATGAGATGGTGTGATGAGATGATGTGATGAGATGGCGTGGATGAGATGGTGTGGATGAGATGGTGTGGGTGAGATGGTGTGGATGAGATGGTGTGGATGAGATGGTGTGGATGAGATGATGTGGATGAGATGGTGTGGATGAGATGGTGTGGATGAGATGGTGTGGATGAGATGGTGTGATGAGATGGTGTGGATGAGATGATGTGGATGAGATGATGTGGATGAGATGATGTGATGGGATGACGTGGATGGGATGACGTGGGTGAGATGACGTGGGTGAGATGGTGTGGATGAGATGATATGGGTGAGATGGTGTGGGTGAGATGGTGTGGATGAGATGGTGTGATGAGATGATGTTTTGACTCCTGGTGCATTGGCTGACCATGCTTATTGGTTCTGCTTACTGGATTCACAGCTGAATAACCTCCTCAATCATATTTGAGAAACTTAGCCCCCTATTCACATAGTATATTTGTTCTAAGATTTAAAATAATATGATTATTTTTTAGATTAATTCAGGTGCTCTACCTATCTATATATATAAAAGCCTAATATGCAGACTGTCCCCTCCGGAATTCGACTGGAAGACCAGGTGTTCGATCGCTCGCTATGACGTGTGCTGACCACCAGGGGGGCCCCAATCGGCCCTGATCGGCCCTGATGAAGAAATGAAGGAAGGCCCCAATCGGCCCTGATCGCCAGGGAGGCCTAGGGACTCTCCCTGTGCACGAATTTCATGCACCGGGAATCTAGTCAGATTATAAGCCCCCCTATCACAACCAACCGAGCCCCGCCCCAGCCAGGGCACCATGGACTTTTACCATGGCCTCCAGTGACAGCCTTTTCATTTATAGCTGAGGAAATATTTTCAGATTAAGCACTTTTCTCAGTGAACCAGGCACATAAATGTGATTTTGCACAGGAGCTAGCCGGGCATCTGAATTATGTCAGGTACGTGTAAATACCTTCTGTTTTCCAGATTAGGTGGCAGTTCTGAAGCCAGTGCCTGCGAGCCTTTGATTATGAAGATCATGTCTGAGCTATGCCGCCACGTGCCTGGGCACCACTGTGCTTTCCAGGGCATGGATAGCCTTCCTGTTGAGAGGTAAGTTTCCCCCTACACTCATCCAGACTTGACTAAGCAAGCCAGGGTTGCAGACTTCGCTGTTTTCTGTTACAAGTTTATAAGCGAGGGGGTCGCATCAGCACCCACGTTGCTCCAGCAGGAGTCAGTAGCTGAGCCTCGGTGCTCTCAGCCTGGCTGGTCTGTGATGTCAGCCCCAGGTGAGCCTGCGTGGCTCGAACCCCGGTGTGTGTAACAGTTGTACTCGCAACCAAGAGCAGACGCGAGCTGGCTGCCGCGGGATTCAGTGCAGCAGGTGGCATGGCGGCCCGGGAGGTCGGCGATGGCTGTGCCCATAGGGCCATGCCCACGGGGCTGTGCCCACAGAGCCGTGCTCTGACCGCAGGTGGCCCCGGCTGCTCCCATACATCTGCAGCCTCCGCGTGCCGACCCTGTTCTGCCCCAGAGCCGTCCTGGAGGTGCTGACTGTGCTCCGAAGCATCAGCTCACGCTGCGCCCAGGTGTCCCGGCAGGTGGCGGCCTCCCTGGAGCTCAGGGGCCGGCAGTGGGCAGAGAAGACGCTGCGCTCCCGGCAGAGGCAGAACTTCCTGCGCATGGTGAGCAGGTGAGCGGCTGTGCCGTGTGCGTGGTGAGCAGGTGAGTGCTGTGCCTGGTTCGGAGGAGCCTTGGGGCAGGAGTTACCTCGGGAAGCAGTTCTGGTTCTTTGGGAGAAATACTGATTTTTAGGGAACTTTATGGAACACATTACTGTGTGGTTGCAGCACGGGGAAGACTGCCGCCCGGGTGAGTGTGGATCGCAAGCACAGCAGCGGTAACGTGGGAGCCGCGTTAGGGCTTCTTCCCGTGTCGCCTGTCCTGGCATGTGCTGCCTCCTCAGGGAGTGACCATTTGGGACAGATGCCGAGCACTGAGTCGAGAGGTGTCTGTAAGGCTTTCAGCTCCCACTGCTTCCGAACACTGGTGCCTCGTTTACACTCTGCCTGGCCGCTCACGAGGGGATGGCTGCTCCCGCACATCCCTCCTGAAGCAGAGCATCTCCTACCAGTTTTATGGGAAAGATGAAATCTCACTTTAGGTGGGATTTCTTTGAGTCCCAGAGACACTGACACCTTTTCATGCTTAAGCCTTTCCGTTGCTCTTCCTGCGAGCGTTTTCACTGACCGTCGGGCTGTAAGGAAGACGCTGACGGGTGCAGAGGAGGGCGCCCAGGAGGGTCCGGGTAGGGCCAGGTCCTCCCTGTGCTCCCTGTCCAGAGAGCAGGCCCTGCTGGCTCAGAACTAGACAAGAGGGCGTGCGGAAGGGGGGCCTGGCGGCAGGTGGCCAAGCTCCCCGAGGACTTCCGTGGCCCGGCCGTGGCCCAGGGCTCTGTGGCTGGGGGGCAGCATGGTTCAGGGCTGGTCAGGTGAAACATCATTTTCTTTATGAAATTGGAGACATTTTATGAACAGACTTTGCTTTACTGTCTTCAGTGTTAAGCTTCTGTCCCCGGTGCTGTCCCTGGTTGTGTTGCTGGTGGCGCTGGAACTGGTCAGCGTTCATGGGATTTGTGGAGAAAAGCGCCACGGCCGCCAGCGGTACCTCAGGTGGGTGTCCCGCCCAGGAGGAAGCTGTACCTCAGGTGGGCGTCCCGCCCAGGAGGAAGCTGCTGTGGCGGCTGTGACATCTCCGCTCCTGCGCGTTGATGCCTTGGTGGGTTTTGAACACCCACCCTCTGCAGGGCCTCACTGTTCACGGGCCTCAGGGCATCTGAGCCTTGCCGCTGCCCGCGTGGGCACCTTCAGCGTCGGTGCGAGAGCCCGAGCCCCCATGGGCACAGGACGCCCCCTGCCCTCCTGCGGGGGGCACCTACGCGGGGCTGGTCTCTGTGTGACCCAGGCCTCGGTCACGGCATGCACCAGACGTGATGTTTACAGCGAATGTTCTCAGCTCGGGAAGCCCCCTTTAGGAGCCCAGACCTGGGCTCTGAGAGCCAGATCACACACATGACCTATCTTACATGTGTGTGACCCGCCTTACACATGTGTGACCCACCTTACACGCGTGTGACCCACCTGACACGCAGAGCTTCCAGCAGCAGGCACCCCAGGAGAGGCGCGGGATCTGTCATGTGTTCACCACGGCTGCTCCCCCAAAGTTCCTCGTGTCCCCAGCTTTGGGCTTCACAGGTCCCAGGCAGCTCAGTGCTTGTTTACAGGGAACATGAGAACAGAGCCGGCACTTCATAGAGTGAGAGCCAGGCGAGGGCGAGCGAGTGGCAACCGCCGGCCATTGTTTCCAGTCTAGTCAGGGTCTCAGCCTCCACTGACGTCCTGTGCCCGGTGGGGTGTCCTGTGCCCGGTGGGGCGTCCTGTGCCCGGTGGGATGTCCTGTGCCCGGTGGGGGCTGGGCGTCCTGTGCCTGGTGGGGGCTGGGCGTCCTGTGCCCGGTGGGATGTCCTGTGCCCGGTGGGGCATCCTGTGCCCGGGGGCCCATCCACTCCCCAGGGACGGTGATGTGGCAGCATTTTTCTTTCACGGAACCTGTGCTGAGTCGGTGTGTGGGCACCTCTTTCCTTGAGTTCGCAGATAGAAGTTAAACTCAGCACGTAGTTGTAATTCCCACACAAAGAGAAAACATTCGCGTCCTGTCCCGCTCTCAGTGGGTGGAACAGATGAAGTGAATATCTTACCCAGGTTCTTGAAGTCGGTCCTGCAGTTCACCGAGAACCTGGCGGCCTGCACCAGCCCTGCCAGGAACCGGTGGGGCGAGGCGGCCCGGCTCACGCATGCCGCGCTGCTGGGCATCTGGGCTTTCAGCGAGAGGAGGCAGATGCTCATCCATGGAGCGGGAGCTCCCGGTGAGACTGCCCCCAAAGACACGTCGGCAGCTCGGTCACGCCAGGAGCCCCCTGGATGGACGTCGCAGACTGCAAACGGGGGTCCAGCGGAGGCGGTTCCAGGGACACGCTCCCCGTGGTGATGCTGTGTCCTCCATCAGCACGCCATCGAGCACGCGGTCCCTGTGGTGGTGCCGTGTCCTCCTCCGTCAGCACGCCATCGAGCACGCGGTCCCCGTGGTGGTGCCGTGTCCTCCTCCGTCAGCACGCCATCGAGCACGTGGTCCCCGTGGTGGTGCCGCGTCCTTGGGCAGCACCACTGAGCACATGTGGGTTAACGGGCTCCTCCCTGCGATGTGATGCTCACGAGCATTTCTGATAAAGTGGGGTCACTGATCTCTTCACCACGAGGACGCGACTTTGACTGGAGCTGCTGGGGAAGCTGTGTGGGCCCTTGGCCGTTCTCCCCGAGCCTGCCCTCCGCGGGCGGCGAGCCCCCCTGACGGCGTTGGCGGTATAAGCGGTAGCGTGTCGCTCTCCTGCATTTGCTCGTCACCGTCTCAGGAAGGAGGCTCTCTGGCTGCACTGAGCACCTCAGGGCGTGTTCGCTGCCCAGAGAGCCCCTCAGTGTGTGGCTCAGTCCTGACAGGCCCGCAGCCCGCCTCCCATGTCCCCGGGATTCTCCAGGGGGTGGGGAGTGGGGAGGTCCCACCAGGTCCCCGCCTGGTGGACATGGCCACGTCGCCCGCTGGGGAGCCTCTCTCAGGGCTGCCAGCCACCTGCGTCCGTGCAGGGGTGAGAGGAGCTGGCCACGCACTCCCCTGGCTCCAGCACAGACTCTTAACGGGAGGACTGGCTGTGGCGGGACCTGAGGGAGGTGGGCCGGGGGGCCTTGCTGGCCGAGGCTTAGAACAGGCTGTGGAGAGAGAGGAGCACGTGAGCGGGAGGGGCACGTGGAAGTGAAGACGGAGACACAGCAGTGGACCCGGCCGCTGCCTCCTGCCTTCCCGGGCCCGTCCGCTCCTCCGGGCCTGTTGGGCGAGTTCTTCCCACAAGCACGGGAGTGACTGGGCCGCTTGTGCCGGCACGGAGCCGGTAGGAGCCCGCCGGGGAGGCAGGGCCAGGCTGGCCCTCGGGAAACGCCGAGCCCGAGGAGGGACTGAGGGTACGGGACAGGCCGGGCACTGGGCACACCCTCAGACCGGCTCCACCGGCTCCTGCATGTGTGATGTCGCCGGGGCCCTCGAGGGTTCTCCGGGAAAGGGCGGGGGAGGTGCGGCCCCTGGTCAGACGGAGGGACGGGGCGAGGTGCTGCTTGGGGGCGGGTGCCAGGCCTCCCGGGGCGCCAGGAGGAAGGGAGGCTCTGCTCTGTCCCGCACACCCAGCGGGAAGACGGACGGGGAGGCGAGAACCATGGTGCTCCCAGCCTGTCTCCGACGGCCGGGCTTCAGGTGAAGAAGGTGCTGGGACCACGCGGCTGCCCTTCCGGGTCAGAGCTGAGGGAGCGGTGGTCCCGCCCAGGCAGTGCCCTGGGATTGCCCCTGCGCCCCTCAGTGGGCACCCCTGGGGTGTACACGCGGCGAGGGTCGCGGGCTCTGCCTGAGGAGTAAGCCCCCGGCAACAGGCAACAAGCCTCGTTGGTGGTCCTGCGTCGGGCCTGGAGCTGCTGCTGCAGGAAAGCTGGGGCGTCTCCGGGCTGCTTGCCTCCCGCTGTGGGTACTGCCCGGGCTTCGGGCCGCGTTTCCCTGGCGAGCCACGGGGTGGCGCCCTGAGTAAGGCGCGGCGGCTGGGACTGAGCTCCGCCACTGTGGGCGTCCGTCCTCCGTCCTCCTCTGCTCAGGGACAGGGGGCTTTGCCGAGGGAAGAGTGAGCGCTGATGGATTCGCTTTTTATTTTTGCAAGAGAACATTGGTTCGGTAAATCAGACAGAAAAAGTAATTTCTGGAAGAAATGGGCCGAGGAAGACAAGTTATGGAGGCAAAGGAGGGCCTTTGGAGCTTGGGGGTGCGGAGGTGATGGTGGCAGGCTTGGGCGAGGGCGGGGAGGAAAAGGCTGGAGGAAGAGGAGCAGGAGGAGGAGGAGGAAGAAGAGGGGGAGAGGAGGGGGAGAGGGAGGAAGGTGAGGAGGAGGGGGAGGGGAGGGGAGGGAGGTGCTGAGCAGGGCCTGCCCACCTGAGCAGCCTCCGTGCACAGGGAGTGGCTGCAGGACACGATTAGGAGGCTGCTACCTGGCGGTAGAGGGGTCAGGGGTGAGGGTGGAGCGGATGGGGAGGTCCCATCCCCGGAGCACGCTGGCCCGGGCGGTGGGGTCCTCCCCTCACGCAGCTGCCACAGGGGAGCCAGCGCCTCGTCCCGGTTCCCGTCCTTCCTCTAAGGAGGCTGCACTCACGGACCGGCAACGGGCCCTCACCTCACACACAGACACGCACACGGACACGCACACGCACACAGACACACGCGCACACACACACGGACACGCACACGGACACACACACGCACACAGACACGCACACGGACACGCGGGGCTGGGCCCGTCAGCCCATCTGCCTGCGGTGTTGATCTTCGGGGGACAAACTGGGAGGTGTGAGTAGCCGACACCCACAGCCCGGAGGTGCAGCGTCCCGCAGGCGACAAATGGTGGCCATGCTGCTTCCTTAAAGGGGCTGCGTCCAGATGGTGGCAGGACCGCCCAGCCTCGTCCGGGGTCCTGGCTGCCCCTCCCCTCGCTGTGCCCCCCCCCAGGCCTTCTTCCCGCCCCTGCCTGTCCCATCCCGGGGCTCGGGGGCCCCTGAGCCAGGCTTGCTTGGGGGTCCCCCAGCGGCGCCCCTGTCTCCCCCTAAAGAGCGAGGGGCAGACGCTGCAGCGTAGGCACCGCCCAGGTCCACCCCTTCAGGCCGTGGCTGCTGCTCCGGCCTCCTCTGGCCGGCCAGTCCCTGCCTCCTGTCCTCAAACCTTCCCTCCCGAGGCGGATCCCTGAGACATTCCTGCGTCGCCCAGTGACGCTGCAGTTCTGCCCGCCCTGGGTTGCAGGTGGGCCCTGGCGTCCAGCACCCCGAGGCCGTGCGGACTCCACTCCTGTCCAGGCGTCCTCCTGCCCACGGCCGGCCCTCAGAACCCCCACCCGCCAGCTGTTCTAGACGCACCAGACGGGTACAGGCCTGGGCTCCTTGGGGACACAGGTCGCCGTGGCCCAGCTGGATGCTGAGACAGGAACACGGCAGCGCCCACCCACAGGAGTCACTCGCGCAGAGAGCGTGCTCTCACCCACAGGCCCGCTCCATCCTCCCGCACTCAGAGCTCGGCCCGTCCCCACGCTCGCGGGTTCAGGTGAAGGTGAAGGTTGGATGTCCAGGTGCCCCCTGAAGCCGGTGAGAGGGACAGTGAGTCCCTGCTGCTCCTGTGTGTGAGAGGCAGGGGTCCAGAGGACAGGAGGCCGAGCCGGGTCGGGGGGGGGCGGCAGCACAGAGGGCACCCAGAGGGCTCGGCGGGCAGCCCAGCGCTCAGCGCCCAGCTGGCTCCAAGGCAGGGGTGTGTTTCACAGTCAGGGACCAGGACAGAGTGACCCTCTAGGCTGAGGCCTGGCATGGAAACAGCCTGGGTGTGGGGCCGAGCAGCGGGGTGCTCCTGTACCCACCGTCGCCTCACGCACGTCGTTTGCACTTCCTCAGGACGTCCGCACCCTACCCACCCCACCCCACGAGGTTCCGTCACCGGGGAGGTCGGGAGCTAGAGCAGGTCGGGTGGGACTTCGCGGAGACTTGACGCCGCTCACGTGGCTGTGCGGTGGGCCGGCCCGGGCTGCAGGCCGAGCCTGGGTCAGCGTGGGGATGCAGAAGCCACGCCAGGCCTGGCCGGAGGGGCTTGGCCGGCACTGCAGGGTGTGAGCGCGGCCTTTCTGGGGCTAACGCGGATCCCAAACCCTGTGTCGGGGATGCTCCGCAGAGGCCTGGCAGCTGCTGTTCTGGGCTGACGGGACGGAGGCGGCCAGCAGGGGGAGCCCGTGGCCCCGACAGCAGAAACCGACAGCTGCAGATGTGATGGGACAGGGCTCCAGGAAGCTGCTGGTCACGTGGTTTCTGAGTCCGCAATCAGGCAGGGAGAGAGAAAACGGGAATCATGTGGATGGACATACACCTTGTGGTGTTTGAGAAGCCTGTGCTGTTGACGACACCGGATCGCAAACACAAAACACATACTTTTCATATTGACTCAAATAGCTGGTCTAGGGAGTCAGCGGCAGTCTGTTCAGGTGGAAGTTACTTTCTTGTTGCTCTCTTGGTGCTTTTTACATGTGGAGGGTGGGAGCTGTGTTTAGCTTCTGTGTGCCCTTAGCTTCCTGGGGTTTATATGAACAAACCTAAGTGCATACATGCACTTTCGCTCCCCGTTTCTTACTCAGATAGTAGTATCTTACGTGTCCTGCACTCCACCCGGCTCTTGCTCACTGGAATATGTCGGAGAATCTTACACATGGAGACTTTTCCTTTCCTAAAGGTGTATAGTGTTCCACTGTGTGCATGTGCTCTATTGATGGGCAACTTGAAAGTCCACCACAGGAATCTTTCATAACAAATAGTGCTGCACAGAAAGCCTGCGCAGATGCCCTTTCGCACGTCCTTAGGCCCAATTCCTAGGAGTCGAATTGCTCAAAAGGCCTGTGCCTTTGTGACTGTGTAGTTGTTTCCAGGTGATTCTCTACACGGGCTGTGGAATGTGCTCACCTGAGGTATGACATGCCTCTGTCTTTAGTCTCATTCACTATTAGAACGTTCTGACTTTCACCACCCAGACAGGGTTTCTGTTATTAATAAGGCTGAGCATCTCTTTGTACTTTCTCTTCACTGGACTCTCTGGTGCAAGTGTTTGCCCACTTACCTACTGGGTTGCTGATCTTCATCTTTTTATTCTGGGAGCTCTTTACATATGAAAGGTACAGGTTGTGATAGAAGGTGAAATATCTATTTTTCTCATTGTCTGTCTTGGTTTATAAATGTGCTGAGGGCAGGGTATTTTTTGTGCAGAAGTTTTATTGTTATGTAGTTTATTCTTTTAGTGCTTTTGGATTTTTAGTTTTAATTAGAAGAGTCTACCCTGACTACAAAGTTGTAAAGGGATTTGCTCATGATTTCTGTTTGTACTTTTATGATTTTACTAGTAGCCCTGCACGTGAACCTGTGTGCCAGTAGCTCGCCAGTAGCTCGCCGCCGCCCTCCAGTAGCTCTCCATCTGCTGGCCCGCCCTCCTGTAGCTCCCCCTTCCCCCCCTTCCCCCCCACATAGCTTGCTGCCCTGCCCCCTCCTGTAGCTCTCCACCGCCCGCTTGTAGCTCGCTGCCCCACCCTCCTGCTGATCCATGATCCAGTTGTTATGCGGTCGGTCATTATGCTTCACGGCGTAACGACCATTTGCATATTACATCTTTATTATATAGGATTTTTAACATTTAAGTAATTGACTTATTTGGAATTTATTTTGATGTACAGTGTGACATATGGGTGTAACTTTTTTATTTGTTTTGCTGGATAGCGACTCAGTTGTCCTAATGCCATTGATCACAGTCATTTTTTTACTGCTTATCTGGGATGTCACCTTTATTACATACTAATTCCCCACATACTGTGTGTCTCCCTGTGCTGTGTGTTTGTCTGTTGTTCTGTATGTCTGTTCGTGAGCCAGCCCAGCAATGTTGTAATTAGGACTATTCTATGATTTGGGACGTAGTGGGGCTGCCTCCCTCTCTTAACTCTTTCTTTATAGAATTTTCTGTCTATTTTTGTTTCTTTTCTATTCAAACGTTAGAGTCAGGCTGCCTAGTCCTCACCCACAATAAAAAAATTAAAACACAAAGATCCAGAAAAAAGTGGGCTTTTATTATTTTTATCGGAGTTGCATTAATTTATAAAAAAAGTCGGGGAACTTGCCATTCTAGATGTTAACTCTTCTAATAAATGGCCGGTTGTTAATTCTGTCCACTCACACTAGTTCCTTGTCTGAACTTCTGAGGGATTTGAAAAGCTTCTCCTGCAGATACTAACTTCAGTTTATTCCCAGATACTTCGTCTTTGTTTTTGGCCAATTAAATGGGGGCAGTTTCTCCCATTTTATCTCCTAAAGCCATTGGTTTCTCTGTGTTAATTTTACACCCTGATAGCTTGCTAAATTCCTTTATTATTTGTACACGGTTTTTCGCTCGTTATTGTCTTTAGGGCTGAGATATATGTATCTTACAGTGTTAAGAGAGCATTTATCTAATCTGATGTCATTAAAGTTTATCAGACCGAATTTTATCACTTCCTCAGCTTCTACAAAGATGCTTCTTTTTTTTTTGTTAGTCCTTGGATCTGTTGAAGGGTTAACCTCTAACCAGCTTTACACCAGCTTTTAAGCAAGTTTATGTTTCACCCGACGTCCCCGTGTCCGTCCCTGCGTCGCTCAGAGCGCAGGTCTCCGGAAGCACCTCTGTTCTCGGGCGCAGAGCTCAGCGTCGTCGCGGGCTCGTGGAGGGCGTCCCAGCAGAAGGCCCGGCGCTGGTGCCATCACGCCATTACCAGAGGGCTTCCCTTTTCCTCCGAGTGGGAAACAAGAGTGCGCATCTTCTCAGGGAGGGAGCAGTGCCCGGTGCCACGCTCCGCAGAGCTGGCAGGTGTGGGCACGGGCAGGGGCTGGCAGCAGGCAGGCACGTTTGTAGAATCCACAGGCATCGCCAGAAAATCTAAGCTGACCTGGCTCCACCTTTTGAAAGTAACGTAAGAAATATGTAAGAAGGCAAGGAGGCAGGAAATCCACGTCCACCGACGCCCACCGTGCCGCGGGGCCTGCCTCGCCGGCTTCCGTGGCAACGGGAGAGTGGGGAGAGCAGGACGGGGAGATGCGGCAGATCCGTTTATCCTCCGAGACACCCGCTCCCCGGGGCGTTTATCGTCTCCCAGCTCCGCAGCCTTGCGGGGGGCGGGGGGACACTCGGCAGGAGGGAAGCGGCCTCCCGGGACCCGAGGGCGCCCATACGTAGCTGCCACCCCCGCCGTGTCCGTGTTTTGTGTTCCTGTGTCATGGAGGCGCCGCAAATGGCCTGCAAGTGCTGACATCTGGTTACTTATTTGTCTCCCCAGAGACGCTGGCACACACGTCCCCGAACGGGGGAGGCGGGAGGGTGTCGAGGGCGTTTGCCTTCCCCCGAGCCGCCGTCTGTCACACAGCGGGCAGGGGCCTTGCCACCGAGGCCCAGACCTTGGGAGCCACGTGGCCTCCATCCTGCTCATGGCGGGAGCAGCCCCCAACTGGGCGGATGCAGATGGCAGGCCTGCTCCCCACAAAACCCCATCATGGATCAGGCGGCGGCTGCCCTGACCTGCTCCCGGGCCGGCGTCTCCAAGTCGTGTGGGGTCGGAGGGCGGGGAGGGCGCACCTGTCCTTCCTACCCTTCCTGCCCTTCCTGCCCTTCCTGCCCTCACGGTCCACTGTGAGGACGGTCGGAGAGGCCGACCCGATGCACGTGGGCAGGAGCAGGGGCAGGGCTGTGGGCAGGGGCAGGGGCAGGGCCGTGGGCAGGGGCAGGAGCAGGGGCAGGAGCAGGGGCAGGGGGAGGAGTAGGGGCAGGGGCAGAGCCCATGGGCAGGGGCAGGGCAAGGCCGTGGGCAGGGGCAGAGCCCGTGGCAGGGGCAGGGGCAAGGCCGTGGGCAGGGGCAGAGCCCGTGGCAGGGGCAGGGGCAAGGCCGTGGGCAGGGGCAGAGCCCATGGGCAGGGGCAGGGGCAGGGACCGTGGGCAGGGGCAGGGGCAGGGCTGTGGGCAGGGGCAGGGGCAGGGGCAGGGACCGTGGGCAGGGGCAGAGGCAGGACCGTGGGCAGGGTCAGGGACCGTGGGCAGGGGCAGGGGCAGGGGCAGGGACCGTGGGCAGGGGCAGAGGCAGGACCGTGGGCAGGGGCAGGGACCGTGGGCAGGGGCAGGGGCAGGGGCAGAGCCCGTGGGCAGGGGCAGAGCCTGTGGGCAGGGGCAGGGCCGTGGGCAGGGGCAGAGCCTGTGGGCAGGGGCAGGGCCGTGGGCAGGGGCAGGGGCAGGGCTGTGGGCAGGACCCTGTGGCAGAGCGGACGTCCCTACGGCTGGACTCGAGCATGGATGGGGCCTCCTGAAGCCTGGAGATCCAAACGTGGAACCACACGCGGATGAGACACGGCGGGCTATTGCCGAAGCCGTTGCTGTGGGAGTCGGGTCAGCCAGGACCACGGGGCGGGTGGGGGGGAGCTGGGAGGAGGGCAGACGAGTGTTTTTAAGGAGCTGCGTTGAGCCCTGCCCTGAGACCCCAAGCAGACGGCTTTGTTCAGGGGTGGAAGCACTCCCGGGCCTGAGCTGGACGCCGCGTCTAGAGGCTGAATGGCCACTCGGTGAGCGCGGCCCAGGGCCCCGGCAGCAGGTGCGATCCTGTCCCTGTCCGTGCAGCGTCACCTGCGTCCGAGGCCGATGTTCTGTCAGGACGCTGAGCGAGCAACAGCAGGTCACACCGGGCTGGGGTCTGGAACGGGTCAGACTTTGGCACAGCTGTGTTCCTGGCCGGCAGCTCAGCCGTGACCCTGCAAACAGGCTCAGCCTCCTGCCCACCTTCCCTCATGGCACACGGGCCCTGGGACGTGGGCCCCGTCCACAGGCAGGGCCCAGCCGGGTCAGGGGGGCCAGGAGCGGCTTCCTGCCGGGAGCTACCCGGGCCCAGGCCTGCTCTGTCTACTCGCGGGACAGCGCCAGCCTTTGCTGGGAACAAAGCGAGGGTCACCCCGTGGGGTCAAGCAGGGGGGTCGCCCCGTGGGGTCAGGCAGGGGGCCAGGGCGGGGCCAGGCCTTCACCTGCGGGCACCCGAGGGGCCAGGCAGAGATCACTCCTGCCAGGTTTGTCTCAAGCCCCCAAATGGGTGGCACGGGATTTCCTGTAAAAGTGGCCTCGAAGAGCCGGTGAGGGAGCCTGGATTCACGTCTTAACCTTCGTGGCGAGGGCAGGAGAGGGTCGGCTGTGGGCACGGGCGCATTGTCCAGGCGAAGGTGGGCTTGGTGCGCCCGGACACGGTCCTTTGCGGCATTGGGGGCGTTCTCGGACAGCATGGCCACGACTAGTGGGACAATGGGTTGGTCAAGAGCCAAATAAAGCTAGCTCAGGCCCAGGCCGGGCAGGGAGCTACCGGAATGCCATCTGGGGTCCCTGCCCCCCTTGCCTCACACTCAGCGCCGCCCGGAGGGTCAGCGAGCCGGGTCCAAACCGCCCTCTTCTGGCTGTGGCCCAACCCCAGCATGCAGACGGCCGACCCCACCGAGGACCCGGCAGGAGGAGAGAAGTCTCGGGGACCAGGCGCTGGTTCCCGTCTGTGACGGAGATCCTGTGGCAAACCCCTCTGCTCGGCGGGACCCTAACCCGCCCCACGCGATGATGTGCCAGTGCCCGGTGCCAGGCGTGCCTGCAGCGCCCTCTCTGCTCGGCAGGAAGGAGACGGGCAGGCGGCTGCGTGAGGTCCCCGCCTCTCGGCCGCCTGGGAGCGGAGGGCGCGGGTGAGCCCCGCCTCCAGGGTCTGGGGTGCTTTCCGTGTGACAGAAGCCGCCTGTCTCCAAGGGAGGGCCAGGAGGCAGCGTCCTCACGGTTCCTCCCGCCCGTCCCTCCCTCGACATGGGCTGTGTGCACCATCGCCTTGAATCCATCGTCGGCCTGCTCGGTGAAGGCCACGGTCAGTGACAGGCCTCCTCCTCGTGTTTTGAACATGAGCTTTATTTGGAGGTTCGTGGCATCTCATGAGTGTCGGGAGCCCCGTGTCCTGACCGCACGGTGGCGGCTCCAGGCCCTTCAGGAGACCTGGGTTTCCAGGGTCTGGTGTGAGCAGCGCCGTCCGTGCTGAGGCGGAGAAGGCGGAGCGAGTGTGCAGGATCCTGAGCTGGTGACGGGCTGTTTTAGTCGAGGACGCACACAAATATGCAAATAAGTGCTCAGCCTTTCTGTCAGGGAGGCCTTTACGCATCCAGCTGGTCCTGGGGCATCATCAGGCATCACATCAAATACGCCTACTGTGCGCTCTGCGTGGACGCCTGAGCATGTAACCGCCCCCCCAGCACAGACCCCTGAGCATGTAACCCCCCAGGATGGACCCCTGAGCATATATCCCTCCAGCACGGGCCCCTGAGCATGTAACCCCCCAGCACGGATCCCTGAGCATGTAAACCGCCCCCCGGATGTACCCCTGAGCATATAACCTCCCAGCATGGACCCCTGAGCATGTAACCCCCCACAGGATGGACCCCTGAGCAAGTAGCGCCCCAGGATGGACCCCTGAGCATGTAACCTCCCAGCATGGACCCCTGAGCACGTAACCCCCCACAGGATGGACCCCTGAGCAAGTAGCGCCCCAGGATGGACCCCTGAGCATATAACCTCCCAGCATGGACCCCTGAGCATGTAGCCCCCAGCATGGACCCCTGAGCACGTAACCCCCCACAGGATGGACCCCTGAGCAAGTAGCCCCCCAGGATGGACCCCTGAGCATATAACCTCCCAGCATGGACCCCTGAGCATGTAGCCCCCAGCAGGGACCCCTGAACACGTAACCTCCCAGCATGGACCCCTGAGCACGTAACCTCCCAGCACGGACCCCTGAGCATGTAACCCCCCAGCACGGACCCCTGAGCATGTAACCCCCAGCACGGGCCCCTGAGCATGTAACCCCCCAGCACGGACCCCTGAGCATGGACAGTCCTGGGCATGCGATTGCCACTGAGGTTGAAAACATGGCTGTGAGGCATGGGGAGAGGACCGAGGACAGTGAGCCCCCCACCTGGGGGCATCCGGGTCTTTGGGGACAATTTCTGGGTAAGAGGCAGCTGTGGGTCCTGCTCTTCAATACGGTGGCCACAAGCCACATGTCACTGAGTTAATTAAATTAAGTAAAACAGCAGTTCCGTTCCTCAGTTTCACTGGCACAGAGCTCAGTGCAGATTTTAGACCTCCGTGTAGGGCATGGACCTCGGTGTGGGGCATGGACCTCGGTGTGGGGCATGGACCTCGGTGTGGGGCATGGACCTCGGTGTGGGGCATGGACCTCGTGTGTGTGGGCTCATGGACCTGGGGCATGGACCTCGGTGTGGGGCATGGACATCGGTGTGGGGCATGGACCTCGGTGTGGGGCATGGACCTCGGTGTGGGGCACGGGGCTCTGTGTGGGGCATGGACCTCGGTGTGGGGCATGGACCTCGGTGTCGGGCATGGACCTCGGTGTGGGGCATGGACCTCGGTGTGGGGCATGGACCTCGGTGTGGGGCACGGGGCTCCGTGTGGCAGGCTGCTGGACAGTGAGGATGACAGCATGAGCCTCGCGCTCTAACTCTAATTGCCCCCACCTGCATGGCACTGGTCAGGACGCATCACCCGACCCTGCGGCTCCCTCGTCTTCGAGGCTGGGCGGGAGGGCTGGTTGGGCTGGAGCACTGAGCCCGAGAGCAGTTCTGTGCTGGTCCCTCCGAGGCCAAGCGGTTGTTAACGTGTCTGAGGGAAGAAGGAACCAGGGATTCATGCTGAGCAGTGGTTATGGGCCCAGGTCAACTGAGCTCAGGTTTCATAGGGAATTCCTCCTTCATCCACGAAGCGTGGCCTGCGTCCATGTCTGCAGGGCCCGTGGTGCTGGCTCCTCCCTCGCCCTCGCCGTCCTCGCCCTCTCTGAGTGCGGGGAGCTACGGGAAGCCCCTCGCTGGTCCCTGCACAGTCAGTTGCCACGCTGCCCCGTGGTGCCACTTTGTCCCGTGTGACAATTCCCAGCAGCAGCAGCACGCCACCCCCACGCCAGGCGCCCGCCCCACACTCAACAGCTGTTCCCTCTGCTCCTCAATGGCCACTCACACTGCTGCCTATTGATCCCGGGCATGAAGGGCACAGCTGAGCTCATTAAAGTATGTTTGGCCCCTCGCGGCCTGCCGCACGCTGAACCCTGCCCTCCTCCTCCTCCCCCTCCCCCTCCTCCTCCATCCCTTCCCCTCCATCCCTCCATTCCTCCCCCTCCATCCCTTCCCCTTCCCCTCCCCCCTCCCCTCCCCCTCCATTCCTCCCCCTCCCCCTCCCCTTCCATTCCTCCCTCTCCCCCTCCCCCTCCACCCCTTCCCCTCCCCTCCCCCTCCATTCCTCCCCTTCCCCCTCCCCTTCCATCCCTTCCCCCTCCCCCTCCATTCCTCCCTCTCCCCCTCCCCCTCCATCCCTTCCCCTCCCCCTCCCCTCGCCTGCCCACCACCCTCCTGCCTTTCAGCTCGCAAACCTGCAGCCTGGTCCCTCCGGCCGCATGCTCTCCAGGGCCTTCCGCGCCGGCTCTCCTGGCCACGGTGACGGGCAGTGGCTCCGTCTCCACAGGCAGACAGGCCCCGGTCGGCAGCCCCATCTCTCGTTGGGTCTTAGGGCCGGAGGGAGGGACCGGAGAGCGGCCGGTGGCTGGCTGGGTGGCGATTTCCTTCCCTGAGCGCAGGCCATGTGCCTCTGCGCCAGGGCCTGTGTTGGGCCCTTGGGGAAGGGATGCTGGGACGTGGGCTCCTCATGTGCAGAAAGAGCTGGGCAGACGGGAGACTGGGCGGTAAAGCCGCACCGAGGCCAGGTGCAGTGGCCACCCCGAGCCCGGCGGACCCTGGGCCCACGCACCGCTACCGTCACGTGTCCATGTGGCGGGCACCCAGCAGAGCAAGCAGACGCATCTGGAACGTGGGCACCACAACCCAGGAGCTGGCTCCTGTCAACCCCGTGCCCCAGGAAGGGGAGGCCCAGGCTGGGCTCATGAGGGGGAAGCCCGGGAGGGGAGGGCGGGGCTGGGGTCTCCCCTGCGGGGGCACAGGGCCAGCTGTTCCCAGAGCCCGGTCAAAGCCCCCAAAGGAGGGTCTGTGTCCTGGGGCTGCAGCTCCAATGACTGCAGACTGGCCTCAACCAACAGGAACATGTGCTCCCCCCCCCTTCCGGGGCCGGAATCTGAAATCAGGGTGTCGGGGCTGTGCTCCCTTGGAGGGCTTCAGGGGAGGGTCCTTCCTGCCTCTTCAGCTTCTGGGGCTCCTGGCCGCACCCCTTCAATATCAGCCTCCGTCCTCATGTGACTCCTATTCCGTCTTCACACGCCCCCTCTGTCTTCACGTGACCCGCCCCCGTGTTCACGTGACCACTCCCCCTTGTTCACGTGGCGGTGAAGGTACTTTTTAGACGTGATTGATGCTGAAATCAGTCGACTTGTGCAATGTGGTGCGCCGCGCCCTGTCCGTAGAAGACCCGGCGAGAAAAGCTGACCCTGAGCGGGGGGGACTCCCTCCAGGCGCATTCGGGCTCTGGCTGCAGCGTCCGCCCTCCCGGGCCTCCAGCTGCGGCCTGCCCTGCAGCCACACTGCCAGCTCCAGAACCTCAGCCAATCCCACAATCT
This sequence comes from Ia io, assembly GCA_025583905.1. Taxonomy (NCBI): domain Eukaryota; kingdom Metazoa; phylum Chordata; class Mammalia; order Chiroptera; family Vespertilionidae; genus Ia; species Ia io. Next base: position 252,887 of record JAJQQW010000005.1, on the reverse strand, counting down.
CTCTGCCTCTCTCTTTCTAAACATGCACACACACATGCACACACACCCATACACACCCACACACATGCACACACACCTACACACACATGCACACACACCCACACACACATGCATGCACACCACACCTCACCTGCACACCACACTCCACACACCTCCCCTCCCCTCACACCACACCCCCCCAACATCACATCCTAGAAAGGCCAGGCCATTCTACCCGGCACCACCCACCCGGCACTCGCCCTAATGCCGCACTGCGCATCCCCACTCCGGCCCCGCAGCCCCAACTGAGTGCCAGGACCACCAGGCTCCCCGGAGGCGTGGCGGCCGCACACCAGCTGGAGGAAGAAACAAATGTTTGTTTGGACAGTTTGCTTCCGCTCCCTCATGCTCCTTCTTCAGACCGGATAAAAGAGAACGCCGTGTAACGTACACAGAAACTCCTGCCACCGGCCCCGTCTTAAAATATTTACACCACGTGCAAACAGTGCCACGGAGTTCCCCGCACGCGATGGAGCGGCTCCGTAAACACGGGGCCATTATGCAGCGTTTGTCTGGGTTAAGGGTGACAAGTTAATGAAGGCAGAGAGGGAAACCTGAAGGCCAAGATCGCAAGATCAAGCCGTTTATATACAACGTGCTGTCGGATTCGGCCGAACCATAAGCTAGGAGGTCGGCACGTCACACGTTCCTCTCAGAGGCCACCGGTGACAGCCACCAGGGGCCCACGGCCCGTGCAGCTGGCCCGCAGCCCTCGGCCCCAGGTGCGTGACTGGCACCCCCACTCACCTGTGGTGGGGCCTCCCAGGGACCCTGAAGCCCCCAGTGAGTCACCACCTCCCCACGTCCCCTCTGCCCCCACCCCGGCCACCACTGTGCCCTCAAACCCCTGTCCCTTCCCAACTGCAATCGCTTTAAGGATGAAAAGAAGCAAAGGGACCCAGCTTCTCCCAGGGGGGTTTGGGCGCGTCTGGGTACATTTCACTGGGACATCGTTTACCTCTGCGAGTAAAAGCTGCCCCACAGCCTAGAGACACGGCAAGCACCCTCGGCCTCTCCAGTCCACCCCACGGCGCCTCGTCCGAGCTCTGCGCTCCGGGCTCCCAGATCCTGGGAGTGCAGGTTGATTTTCTTTCTTAAAAAAAATAACATATTTTTATTGATGTCAGAGAGGAAGGGAGAGGGAGAGAGATAGAAACATCAGTGATGAGAGAGAATCATTGACCTGCTGCCTCCTGCACGCCCCCTACTGGGGATCGAGCCCGCAACTCCGGGCATGTGCCCTTGACTGGAATCAAACCCGGGAGCCTTCAGTCCACAGGCCGACGCTCTATCCACGGAGCCACACCGGCCAGGGCTGTGCTGGTTAATTTTCAAAGTAAGGCCAGACTGTAGGTTCCATGGTACGTTCTGGAGAAACGTGAGCGGCGCCGGTGAATGTCTCCATGAATAACAGCGGGCGCGGGACACAAGCACGTCGGGGGAGGGAGCCTGGGGGAAACGTGGGTGACAGTTGCCCACTCTGATCCCGCCCAGACCCCACAGGGGAGGGAGCTGCCGCTGGGACAGGTGGCGGGGGACACGCTCTGGGAGTCTCAGTCATTTCCTGCGGTCCAGGTGCATGCAGCCTGCGGCCAGTGGGCTGCCAGGGCCACAGCTGCCCGCCATGCCAGGCCTCGCGCTCAGAGACCCCAGGAGGGCTGACTGGCCGGGGGGTCACTTATGCCACAGAAACTGGCAAACGCTGTAAGTTGGGGCTCTCTGTGCAAAGGCGGGCGGCTGAGCATTTACTGCCGTCTCTGCGCCCGACATCTGTCTTCCAGGTGGTGACATTCATTTCCCGAGGGACCGTCCACTTCATCTGCCTCACGGTGCGGTGCTCGCGTCTGAGCCAGCGCTCAGTGTCTCTGTCGTCGACAGTGTCCACCCTGAGGCCGGCGTGGCCTCCCTGTCCCAGGCGGTGGGGGCAGAGGGGGGTGCGGCCCTGGTCCGGGGCACGCTCGCCGGGGAGCGGGCACCTGGGCTGGAATTGTCCTGGGCCAGAGACGAAGGCCAGGCCCCCGGGGATCCAGCGTCCTCGGTCACTCAGCACAGATACTGTCTCCGATTCGTGGCCATGGGCCTCTGGCCCGTCGCAGGCTCCTGCCCACGTGAGCTCCCGGGAGCGCCCGGCACCCTGCCCCCCTCTAAGCCTGGCCCACTGGCCTCCCTCGTTCCTAAGATGTTCGTTTTCTGCTTAAGTGAACGAGAATGCATTTGAGCTGCTTGTCAGCACACGGCGAACAGACAGAGCTGTCCCCAAAATTAGCCCCACAGAGGGTCAGGGTGCGGGCCGGCTGCCCTGCCAGGCGGGTCCAGGACACGGCCCAGGACACGGCCCAGGTCATGGGTGCGGGGGGAGGGAGACACTGTGGTGGATGCGATGTCTCAAGGCGAGAAGGAGGTGCTCGCAGAACCGCCTTTCCGGGTGGACCGTCCCTTTGCGGGAGACATGGCCTGTGGCCCCTCCCAGCACCAGGTCACCTGGGTCGCCCCCTCCCGGCTGAGGTTGGCTCACTTCAGCCGAGGAACCGCGTGGAGACGGCCCTGCTGCTCACGGGCCAGTGAGGGAGTGGTGTGGCCTCAGGCTCCGAGCCTTGTGTGTCCTGCACAGGATGGAGGTGACGCTGAGCGTGGGGGGCCCGGGGAGCTGCAGGGAGCGTCCGGGCCCCACCCGTGCGGCCGTGGGGAAGCCGGGACGCAGCCCACTCGGTGGGCGTCTTTCTTCCCTCTCCCTCCCACTCGGCCACGGCCCGGTTCCCAGGTCCTCGCAGAGGAGCCTCGGATTTAACTCCCTGTGACCTACGAACCTCTTGGTTTCCCCACATCCCAGTTCCAGGGGAAAGCTGTTGTTTGTTTCAGCAAACGTTCCTCGCCTGCCAGGCTCCGGGCACGAAGAATACGAAACGGCCTATGCGAGCAAAGGCCTGCGCCCGCTCACACCCGGCCAGACCCTGGGGTGGAGGAGGGGCGGCCGCCGGTGACCAGACCGGGCGGGGGGAGCGGTCGCCCTGCTGAGGGACCCGTGGCCGCTGCCTCCGCTCCCTCCGAAGCGACTGCGGGCGGGACGGGTGAGCCCCAGGCCGCGGTGGGACGTGGCCGCGGCAAAGCCAGGAAGCCACCCCGTGTGGGTCGGGAGCTCCCTGCCCCTGGGTGTTTTGTGGGTGAAGAAGGCCCGGCCTGTCCGGGAAGGTGCACCCGGGAAGCTAACCTGCTTTTTGAAGCGGATGACCGGTGTCAGAGCTGGAGCGTGTCCCCGCCGGGAGAGACCGCGTGGAGGCACGTGGTGCTGCTCAGCCCGTGGGGCCTGGCCGCCGCCCTTTGAAAAGCCTCCGCCGCTCTAAACAGAAACAGATGTTCGCACAGCAGAGCTGAGCAGAAGTCATCCTTCAACCAGTAGATTAAAACATCTGTCAGGACAGCCCGAGGCCGCACAGCTGGGCCTGCCAATCACCATGGCAGGGAGCCCGCGGGGGGCAGAGGGACCCGGCCGGAGAGCGGGGCACGGCCTGAGCTGTCCTGATCACGCGTCGGACTCATACGTCCTGTCCCATCTCCTGCTGCCCATCCCTGTCCTGCTGCCCATCCCATCTCCTGCTGCCCATCCCTGTCCTGCTGCCCATCCCACGTCCTGCTGCCCATCCCTGTCCTGCTGTCCATCCCACGTCCTGCTGTCCATCCCTGTCCTGCTGCCCATCCCACGTCCTGCTGTCCATCCCACGTCCTGCTGTCCATCCCTGTCCTGCTGCCCATCCCACGTCCTGCTGTCCATCCCACGTCCTGCTGCCCATCCCTGTCCTGCTGCCCATCCCACGTCCTGCTGTCCAGCCCTGTCCTGCTGCCCATCCCACGTCCTGCTGTCCATCCCACGTCCTGCTGCCCATCCCTGTCCTGCTGTCCATCCCACGTCCTGCTGTCCATCCCTGTCCTGCTGCCCATCCCTGTCCTGCTGCCCATCCCACATCCTGCTGTCCATCCCACGTCCTGCTGCCCATCCCTGTCCTGTTGCCCATCCCTGTCCTGCTGCCCATCCCTGTCCATCCCACGTCCTGCTGTCCATCCCTGTCGGGCTGCGCAAGCTGGTGACGGGGGTCCTCGCTGTGGCAGACGGAGCTCGGCGGCCCCTCCTCGGCCATTCAGACACCAGCGCACCTGCTGCGGGAGGGGTTTTGCTGTGACTACCGTCCAGACCAGGTAGCGTGAAATGGCTTGCACCTCCCAGAGCAGAGGCTTCCCTGCTGGTGGCTGAGGCATCAGAGACCCCCTGCTGACTAGGTGGAGGCCAATGGGCGCTGTGGGTGGGGCCACGGGCAGGGGGTGTGGGCGAGGCCACGGGTGGGGCTGTGGGCGGGGCCATGGGCGGGCCAGGGGGCGGGGCCACGGGTGGGGGCGGGGCCACTGGCAGGGCTGGGGCGGGGCCGCGGGCGGGTGGGGCCTGTGGGCGGGGCCACGGGTGGGGGCGGGGCCACTGGCAGTGCTGGGGGCGGGGCCGCGGGCGGGTGGGGGCTGTGGGCGGGGCCACGGGTGGGGGCTGTGGGCGGGGCCGCGGGTGGGGGGGTTGTGGGTGGGGCCACGGGCAGGGATTGTGGGCGGGGCCACGAGCTGGGGGCGGGGCCACTGGCAGGGCTGGGGGCGGGGCTGCGGGCGGCTCTGGAGCCGGCAGTGTCCTCTGGCAGCAGGAAGAACTGGGGGGCCTCCGTCCCACACGTGCAAGGACGCGAGTTCCACCAACAAGCGGGGAGCCCTGGCGGCCAACCCCGCGAAGCAGCGCAGATCAGCGGGGAGACCCGGGTGGAGCCCGGCCGCACCACCGTGCCCGCCGCTGCTCCAGCTGCTCCGTCTGTGGAAAGTCTGTCCAAAGCAGCTGCTGACGGAGCGCAGGGCCGGCCTGTGCCTGTGTCTCCACCCCAGCACCCACTCTGGGCACGAGCGGGAGACCCTGCCTGGCGCTGAGCGCAGGCGGTGGGAGCAGGGCAGTGGCCCCCCGCCCGCGGCCCCGCCCCGTGTGGGTCCTGGCGTGACTCGCGGAATAAGGACAGGGTGGGGCGGGGAGCCCTGGACACTATACGTTCCTCAGCAGAAATGACTGAAAACGTGTGTTGTTAGCAGCCCGAGCCAATTTGCAATTTACCTTGGTTTTCACCCAAACAGGCTGCGACCCAAGACAAACACGCTTTGATGTAATCAGCGAGTGACTCAGGCTGTCTGCTCCGCGGTTCCCGCGCTGCGGAAACAGAGGCCTTGACACCGGCCCGCCGCGCTGCGGCCCAGGGCGTGACGTCACCCCGCTGCGGAAACAGAGGCCTTGACACCGGCCCGCGGAAACGTGTGCGTCTGCCCGCCGGCCCAGGGCGTGACGTCACCCCGCTGCTGCTCCGGAGTTTAAGTTGTTGTTACCCGTGGGCTTGGCCGGGCGCCCGCTGGTGCAACAGGCCTGACCCGGTGCCGTGCACACTCCCACGAGGGGCACGGGGCACACGTGGCGTGTCTGTGATCCTCTCCAGCTCTGCTGATCCATGGGTCGCACACGGTGATGTTTTAGGTCAAAGATCTGGCTTTCCAACACATTTTGTAAAAATATTTTTTTATTGATTTCAGGGAGGAAGGGAGAAGGAGAGAGAGATAGAAACATCAATGATGAGAGAGAAATACCGATCAGCTGCCGCCTGCAGGCCCCACACGGGATCGAATCCACAACCCAGGCATGTGCCCTGACTGGGAATCAAACCAGGACCTCCTGGTTCCTGGGTCGATGCTCACGCCCTGAGCCACCCCAGCTGGGCCCTGGCACGTTCCTCTACAGAGGAGGGCTCCTCGCAGGCCCGGCTGGCCTTCGGCTCCGTTCACGTCATGTGCCCGGAGGACCCACATGGAGGCGATGGCACTGACGTCCTGGGCGCTCTGTGCTGCTAGAAAACGGCCAGGTCTGTGCTCAGAGCCAGTTCCAAAGTGAGGAAACTCTGCCTTTCACACCATGATACGCACTCTACATGCCACTACATGCATACCCATGTACATGTATGTGTGTGGGTGGGTGTGATTCCTCGGAAAGTGGGGAATTCTGGAGGGCACAGCCCAGTGGCTGGCAGTGATGATCTGGTGGGAGTTTGGAGAGAGGACAGGAGGCCCAGGACAGTGGCCAAGACCATCACACAGCTCTCCTATGTGCACAGACCCATGTGTGTGCAAGTGCATGTGCTCACGTGTACATGTAGATTTACATGTAAGCAGAGGCTGTTTTGTGTGTTTCTCTGGTGCAGTGCTGTTGCATCCTGGCTACCAAGTCTGCACATGTGTACATGTGTGCAATATGTGTGTATTCACGTACAATGTGTGTGCACACGTGTACAATGAGTGTGATGTGTCACCTGCTGTCTCGTGGGCTCTGCCTTCGCTCTACAGACGTGGAGACACGGGACGTGACTTAATTTGTCCCGCGGTCCCAGCAGGAAGGTGTCAGGTGGGAAAAGCAAAGGGAAAAGCCAGGTGTCCCAGCCGACATCCCCTGACCCGGGACGAGACGCCCAGTACAAGGCCGGAGCAGGCCTCTCCGATGGAGCATCCGATTTCATGGGTCATCTTCCGGCCCAGATGGGCTGCAGCGTCAGATTTATGGCCCCGCGAAAGGCTACCTCCTCTCCACGGGAAGAGGGAACCAATGGCCCGTTCACACCGAAAGGCCCTGGACCACAGGCACCCACCAGCCACCGACAGTGATGCCCTGAGCGGCTCCGGGAGCTGCGGCCAGTGCTCCCTCCTATACCGAGCGGCCACGCATCCGGAGTGCTCGGCGCAGGAGGGTTAGGGTTGGGGTTAGGGTTAGGACTGCTGTTGCCGCCCGGGCCTTTCGTGGTAACGTCATTACACCTTGGAGACAGGGTGTTGTGTTAACTAGCCTCAGGCGGAGACCATCCCCAATACGTACAAACGGCAGACCGTCACCTGTGCACCGGAAACCGATATGTTACACGGCGGTCACACCTCAATTAGCATAACCAGTAAAAGCGGAAAGACGGGCTACTCATCAGCCCCGCGGCGTCGCTGGGGATGGTTATGAAAACGGCCGAGAGCGAAGGCAGGTGCGCGCCCGCAGCCACCACTTCCGGGCGCTGGGTGGGTGGGAACAGGCTCTGTGTCTCCCTGAGAGCCTGGGAGAGAAACTGGGAATGTGGACGAAGGGCCGGCATGGCACCTGGTGGGCTTGGAGTGCCGTGGGAGGAGGCACGAGACGCTCCCACAGGGGACGCTGGGGAGGCGGGAGGGACAGACACAGGAGCGGCCCCCGGACCCAGGGCCCTTGGTTTTCCGTTCCCATGGGTGCAGAGCTGCGCACAGGGAGGGAGGCTGCGGTGACAGCTGGCACCTAACCCTTCCCTCCGGCCCCTGGTGCCCGGCCTGCTCAGAGGACATAGCTAAGGGGCTCACAGCGCCCTGGCAGAGGGGAAACCGAGGCTTAGAGTGTTCCAGCTGTGATCCACTGTCACGCTCAGGAGGTGAAGAGGCGGGTCTCCGCCGACCCACCCACCTGCCGGATAGCGCTCTGGGCACCTGCTCTGGTGAGGAAGCAGCTCCCGGCAGCCCAGCCCGTCCTCGCCTCGCGCCGGGTGAGTGGGCCCACCCTGGACAGTGATGGTGAGTGAGAGCTACAGGGAGGAGGGAGGAGGGAGGAGGCAGGGTGGGGAGGTTCGTGCTGGGGCCCAGGAAGTTTGTTTTACAGCTAATTTTTACACGTTTGTTTAATCTGTCACCGAGGGTCACTGGTCAGGCCGCTGCTCCCGTCCTGCAGCCCCGTTCCCAGCGCCGCCGCCTGGGAAGGGGCAGCGAAGCCCTTTCCAGGGGCTCCGCAAACAGGAAGTGCACCCGGGACACGGCGGTCACCCAGCTGTCGGGTCAGGAAATTGCTCCTGCCCCATGGTGGCTCCTCTGCTCGGGTGGCCGGGCACCGGGCCCAGCCCACGCGCAGCCCCTGGGACATTGGGGCTGGCGGTGGCCACACTTCCGCTGAGATTGGATTCTGGTCAGCTGATGGGGGGGTGGTCATCTATCCAACACGACGAGGGGTCTTTGTTTGTCTTCTTACCTGAATGTCAGGTTTGGTTCAAGAAACACACCATTTTAATTTCTCTGAAAACATTCATCCCATTTTCAAACTGTTCACGAGGCGCTCACGCGTGGGCCAGGACTCCAGCTCCGGTGCAGTGAGGGGGGGACCCCGGGAGCTGGAGAACGGCCTGAGGGCTTGCCCACGTCTGGTGTGACACTCACTTTTAAAGGTCATTCAAAGTCCATATTGGGCCTGCCTGGTTTTGCTCTGTGGATAGAGCATCAGCCTGTGGACAGAAGCGTCCCAGGTTGGATTCTAGTCAAGGGCACGCATTTGGTTGCAGGTTCCCCGGTTCTGGTTGGGGTGCGTGCAGGAGGCAGCCCATCAATGTGTCTCTCCCACATCGATGTTTCTCTCTGTCTTTCCCTCTCCCTTCCACTCTCTCTAAGAATCAATGAAAAACATCCTCGGGTGAGGATTAGTAACAAAGAAAGAAATCCATATTAGCTCTCTGAGAAATGATTCTTTTTCCTTTGTGCACTCATGTAGCAATGCCTCGTGTACTTTGTTAATGTACATGCTCTCTGTGCCTCCTCAGTGTCTGACACGTAAGTACACCAGGCACAGACTGGTTTGAGACAAACACATGATTCTGGGTGAGCACGGCTCTACTGGGGACACAGGCACACCTGCGGGGGATGCCCACAGACCTGAGGGTTCCAGAGTGCCACCAGCACTGTGTTCTGGACAGAACATGTATGAAAGGGCTAGGGATCAGCTAAAATAGCTTTATGTTGTCATCACACTATCACCACCATCACCACCATCATGACCGCAACCATCACCATCAACACCACCATCATCACCATCACCACCATCACCAGCACAACACCAACACCATCACCATCACCATCCTACCACCATCACCACCACCATCACCACCATCATGACCGCCACCATCACCAACACCAATACCAACACCATCATATCCCTCCATCATCACCATCACCATCACAACACCAACATCATCACCATCCCACCACCATCACCATCATCACTACCATCATAACTACCACCATCACCATCACCATCAACACCACCATCATCGCCACCATCACCAACACCAACACCATCACATCCCTCCATTATCACCATCATCACCATCACAACACCATCACTATCACCATCCCACCACCATCACCATCATCATCACCGTTATCACCATCACCAACACCAACACCATCACCTTCACCACCATCACCATCACCACCATCACCACCATCACCATCATCATCACCGTTATCACCATCACCAACACCAACACCATCACCATCATCACCATTATCACCATCACCATCACCATCAGCACCATCAGCACCATCACCATCACCATCACCTTCACCACCATCACCATCATCACCATCACCACCTTCAACATAACCACCTTCACCATCACCACCATCACCACCTTCACCACCATTACCATCACCACCATTACCATCACCTTCACCACCTCACCATCATCACCATCACCACCTTCAACATAACCACCTTCACCATCACCACCATCACCATCAGCACCATCATCACCGTTATCACCATCACCAACACCAACACCATCACCTTCACCACCATCACCATCACCATTATCACCATCACCTTCACCACCATCACCATCATCATCACCATTATCACCATCACCTTCACCACCATCACCATCATCATCACCATTATCACTGTCACCATCACCATCACCATCAGCACCATCACCACCTTCACCATAACCACCTTCACCATCACCACCATCACCACCTTCACCACCATCACCATCACCATCATCACCTTCACCAGGGGCATGGACTGCATTGGGGGAGCCGGGGCCACCTCTCAGGTGTGTGTCACCCTTTAGGCAATGAGGAGTCTTTCTGTTCACCTCACGGGGCAGTGGGTCTCGGGGTTCCTGTTTGACCAAGGAAAGGCAGAGGCTCCACCTGTCGCCCGGGGCTGGGGAGCTGCAGCCCACACCCTCGTCCTGGAGTGGGGGGTGGGCTTGCTGGCTGAAACCACAGGCATCCGGGGTCACGTTCTGACTCATGGTTTAGGCTCATCCTCCTGGGCCCCAAACCACGGGGATTAGTTCCAATCCTTCTTGTAATTATTAATGATGGTTAATAGCAGCAACACAGACTGGAAAATCCCAGCTTCCTCCACTGACCAGCCCTCACACCTCCTGTCTGCTTCCTGGTGAACCAGTGTTAATCAGTAACGCCGGGGAGGGACCCTCAGTGTCTCATTTACCAGCCCAGCGGCCTGGGCTCGGAGTGCATCTGCAGCAGTTGATGTGTGGGAGGGAAAGCAAGTCTTCAGAAAGTTCTTGTTCATCACGTCTCATTGGTAAAAGTTTGGAGAAGAGAGGGTGGGCCAGCTCAGTAAGACAGCGAGGCCCTTTCAGCGTTGCTTTGGGGGTGATGAGCCTGTGTTTCGGGGGTTAAGTGGGATTTACAATGATGCACATGCCCCTTTAGTCTCTCTCCTGCGTCTTGCTTCATGACTGGAAGCCCACAATCCGCAGTCTTCCCGGCACCATTCCTGGTGCTGGTCCAGCCTCTACTCTCAGCCGTGTCATGAGTAGGGAGAGGAAGGGGAGGGTTGAAGACGATTCCCGTCTCTGTGGGACTGGGCACAGGGTGGTCAGTGCCACCGATCGAGATAGTGAACTCAGGAACTGGAGCCGTTTAGGGCGAAAGAGGGTGGTCCTTGAGAGAGAGAATGTCGGCTGTGGCTAAAGTGAAGGGGTGCCCGTGAAGGAGGTGATGAAAAGGCTCCAGCGGCTCAGAAGCTGAACCAGGAGGCAGTGCTGTGGGATGACCCCAAGATGTTGGGGTAGTCACCGTGAGGGGGGTGGTCAGTGATGTGGGTGGTCAGTGATGTGGGTGGTCAGTGATGTGGGTGGCCAGTGAGGGGGGTGGTCACAGTGATGTGGGTGGTCAGTGAGGTGGGTGGTCAGTGAGGTGGATGACCAGTGAGGTGGGTGGTCAGTGAAGGGGGTGGTCAGTGACGGGGGTGGTCAGTGACGGGGGTGGTCAGTGAGGTGGGTGGTCAGTGAGGGGGGTGGCCAGTGAGGTGGGTGGTCAATGAGGGGGTGGTCAGTGAGGGGGTGGTCAGTGAGGGGGTGGCCAGGTGGCTCCTCTCCTCGGCTCCGTGGACGATCGCAGGAGTGGCTGGCTCCTGACCCGCCCGGTTCGCACGCGGCCTGCCCGGGAGGAGCACATGGGAAACGTGGCAGATCTGCCTGCAGGAGCTGGTGCTTCCAACCAGCTGCCCAGAGGCCTGGCTGCCATCCCCCTGAGTGCAGGACAGGGACCCCCGGTGTCAAGGTTGTAGCATCTCCGGGGACTGGGTGTTCCCCGCCAGTGCCTGAGCCGCACCCCGACCTCCGTCTCCTCGTTCTCACGGTGCCTCCTGGCTACGTTACTGACTGTGTAAATCTAACAGCAGAATTTTTGTTAAGTCTATAACTTACACATTTTGTTTATGAACATGGTACGTTTTATATTAAGATGAAAAGTACTCATATTCTCTATTTTTTTTTTTTGGCTTAATGCTCAGCTATAAATTTTGTGGATAAATGCACATAAATATTTTAAGCCAGTTGATTGACTAAACCTTCCAGAGGTCACATTTCAAAGCATCATCATAAATTTGACGTCGCTCATTCTCGGGCACCTCGAAATCAGGAAACATAAATCTAAGCAACTGATGCTCCTCCGTGACTAAACAGTGTCTATTCGCTGCCTGGCTGATAAAGCTGATTCCCGCGGTTTCCCAGCCGCGGCCCTGTGGACACGCTGAGCGGGCCCCTCCTCACTGTGGGGTGTCCTGCATCGTGGGGTTTGTGGGGCGTCTAGCGGTCCCGGCTCCACCCCTCCGTGCCAGGGGTACTCTCAGCGTGACGACAGTAAGAAGTGTCTCGGGCTCCCTGAATGCCCCTGGGGCAGAGGCACAAATCCCCCAGCTGAGAACAACTGCCTCAGATATTGAAAGTTGAGCAAATTTAATTAGCTAACCCCTAAGTATGCTCTTAAATCACACATTTACTACTTCAGATGCATATAAATGCTTCAAGTGCATTTTAAAATAAAAATATGCAAACTCATGATTACAAAGCGTGTGCTTCGTGTCCAGTCAGCTGCCACAGGGTCACCGACGCCCCACGTGGTCTCACTCCGTGTCCTCCTTCTGGAAGTCGCTGACCCTCAGGGACGTTCTCGCCACGACAGCAGCGGGACTGCGTCCCAGGTCACCCGAGGGGCCACGAGGGAGCAGGTCTCAGGTCAGACGGGACTCGGGGTCCAGATGAGGGACAGGAGAGGGATGACGGCCATGAGTGGGCGCCACTGGCCCCTTCCTGACGCCCCCGTGGGCCACGCGCCCTGCCCGCTGGGCCTGGTGAATCCCGGGGCCCATCAGCCAGCTTTCCCTCTCATCCAGCCTCTAACTCTTACTACCCATTTCGACCTCACGGGGCCGGCCGCCTCCTGAGCCAGGATTTGCTGATGGAATTGGCGGGGCGTGGACCCAGGAGCATGGAGGAGGTGACGACGACCCACTGGCCTTGGGCAACCCACGCGATGGTGGCCGTCAGTGGGCCCCGCACTCTATGCCAGAGGAGCCCTCGGTGTCACCAGACACAACTTTAAAGGAAGTCTCTACCATCGGGATGTGAATGTGTGGCGTGTGATATGTGCATGTGCGTGCGTGTGATGTGCATGTATGTTTGTGCACTGTGAGTATGTGTGAGCTTGTATGTGACAGTGCCCTTCCCAACCTGCACTCCTTCTGCTCTTTGTTTTTCGTATTTGGGGAACGTGGAATTTGGAGCCCACGTGAACCTAACACGCGTGGCTCCACGTGGAAAGGGTGCCTCTCAGCGTGTCCTCTGCCCTGACGCACGGTGGCTGGGCCTCAGTAGGTGCAGGAAGCAGGTTCCTGACGCGGAGGAGTCGGTGCGGGTGGGTCTGCTGTGGGGACGGTGACCAGGCCGGCAGGGAGCAGGGCGGGCAGGGCTGCCTCCTCTGGCCCCATCTGGTAATCAGGCTGTGCCCTCGGGCACACGCTGATAGTCCTCCAGTGTTTGTCTTGGCAAGTGCTGTCATCGCCACCGCTGTTATTCAGTCGTGGTCCGTCCCATTTATGAAATCTCCGTCGCCTGGCAACCCCGGCAGCGCCGTGATGTATGGCCAGCGACGCTGCTCGGAGGGAAGGGAAGCTCATTTCCCGCTGACGAGAAGCCGCTGTGCACGGTGACCCGGGGGTGGCCCCAGCGCTGGCCGTCACCACAAATCCTGACGGCGTGGCACCGTGTTAGTGCAGCCGGTCTCAGGGAACCCATTACATGAATTATTAAGTGCCGTCCGTTATGCGTGTGTGAGTCCCTGCACACAGTGCCACAGCAATAAATTCCTGGTCCGTTCAACACCAGGAGGGGCGGCGAGCTGGCCGTCTCCTTTGTTCCCGGGACGCAGGGTGTGAGCACAGCCTGCCCACCGCCGCCCCGGGCTGTGACACAGAGGCTGGGGGGACGCCACAGACACGAGGGGCCGAGGGACAGTCCTCGCCTCGGCCGTGGGGAAGCCCGGTGCCGGGAGCCGGCGCTTTTCTCTGTGGGCTGGCGTCCGTGGGTAGAAACCAGCACCATCAGCACCACCGCGTGGAGATGCCCGGCCGAGGGCTGGGCCCCAGAGTCCGTCGGCCCCTGAAGACGAGGCGCAGGGTGAGCACGTCGCTGGCTCACGGGCCAATGGTCTCTGGGTGGCACCCCCAGCGCCGCAGGGCCACCCCGTCCCAGACTCAGGGGCCATAAGAGGCAGCCCCAGGACGCTCCGCTGGCACCTCCACGGCAGCCCCTCCCGCCGAGCAGCCCCTCTGCCCATGGACGCTGAGCAGAGAGTTGATGGGGCAGGAAGGGAGGGCAGGATGTAGGACTTCCACTCCGGGCCTCCAGCCCAGCCCCTGGGATGCCGAGCAGCCCCGCTGCCACGCCTGCTCTCCCGGAAAGCTGTCAACCCGAGGCTCGGTGCTTCGAGGGTTGAGGCAGGTCTCAAGGCACCCACAGCGTAGGGGAACGTGGAGGATGAGGGGCGTGCGCCGAGGAAGGCCCGCGTGCCCCGGGCCGGGGGGGGGGGGGTGCGCGGGGAGAGGGTAGGCAGGCTGGAGGCAGGGCTGTGGCCTCCAGACTCAGCCCCCAGGTGCGGGGAGGGCCAGGCTGGGGGAGTGTGTGGGGCCTAAATAATGCGTTTCTCCCCTTTAAGAGTGTGCTGAGCTGCCCTCGCAGGTTTGGCTCAGTGGATAGAGCATCAGCCCCCAAACGGAAGGGCCCAAGTTCGATTCCTGTCAAGGGCACGCACCTCGGTTGCAGGCTGGGTCCCCTGCCCCCGGCCCCTAGCATGCGGGAGGCAGCAAGTCGATGTGTCTCTCCTGCATCTGTGTGTGTCTCTCTCCCTCCCACTCTCTCTAAAAATCAATGGGAAAAATAGCCTCAGGTGAGGATTAACCAAAAACAAGTGTGCTGATCGGAGAGGGTGGAGGCTGGGCCTGGCCCAGTGCCCAGGTGTCTCCCGGGCCACATCCTCTGGGCTCTGAGGGCTTCCCAGGAAGGTCTGGAGCGCAGGGCGGGTCTCAGGGCAACAGAAGCCGGAAGCGCGAGGAGTTCTGGCTGCAGCCTGTCCCCTGCCGGCCTCGGCCCAGATCAAAGGCCGCTCTTTCCCGTTCATCAGCAGCCGGGCACCTCCAGGGTGTGCTCTGGTCTGGGGCGCCCCTTCCCTGCCAGCCCCAGCACCCAGGCCCAGCCCTGGTCTTCAGTGTTGGGGCGGGGGGCGTCCTGGGGCACCTGCTCTGACCTACCTGGTCTCCCCTGCTCCCTGCCCTCTGCCCCCCGCCCTCCGACGTGGGTGTTCCTGAGGCCCCGCGGCTTCCAGGGTGTGGATCCCTCACTTTCTTTCAGGAGAGGCCCGCCCAGCGCCCATGGGGCTGCGTGAGGCCCTGGGGAGGGGGAGCCAGCGCGGTGCGGTATAGCCGGGAGACCACAGGTGTGGGGAGGCTCGGCCGCGTGGCCTGAACGCTGAGTCCCCGCAGAGCTGGGCCTGGGACGCTGCCCAGCTCCACGTTCTCCGCCTCTCACAGCTGCAGACACCCCTCCCCGCCCCCCCGCCCCGAGTGTCCAGGGCCCTGGTCCCTCCGGGCGTGGTTTCTGCCGAGAGCGACACCCGTCCAGTGGGTGTAACCGTCAGGCCGTGGTGGTCAGGCTGGCATCTCGGAAGAGTGGGGGTGTCCTTGGCACCAGCTTCCCCACGACTCAGGGGTCAGCCCGTCATCGCCACGCGGTGCTAACGGCCAGTCTGCACGCCACCTCCCATGTCCGCTTCACCCCGTGACTGCCGGGAGCAGAAGGGGCGCCCGGCCCCCAGGCCTGTCCATGCCCCAGATGGTGAAGGAGGCAGGAGGCCTCCCAGGACCCGGGCCAGTGGAGTCTCAAGACCAACACCCACAGGCTGGTTCCCAAACGCTCACTGTGACTCCTCCCCATGGAGAGCCCGCCCACCCCATGCCTGCATCAGCGGTTCCGGTGCTCGAACGCCTGTGTGAGGGTCCGCGCGTGTGCTCGGTCTCCCGTGTGTGCCAGGCCCACGTGTGCTGGGCTCTATTTTCTCCTCTCATCTCACTCAATCCCATTTCACAAGAGCGAGGCCGCAACCTGCCAGGGGTGGTGCTTTCCCCGGCGGCTGAGCCGACACGCCCAGACGGGCTTCAGCAGCAGCAGCTTCTCTCTCACCTTCGAGGCCGGGGTCCAAGGCCGGGGTATGGGCGGGCCGCCTCCCCCGGGGCTGCAGGGAGGGCGCTGGACTCTGGCCAGACTCGGCTCCAGCCTGACCCGTGTCCCCAGGGTCCTCTGTGCGTCTGTGTCACAGTCACACCGGGGGAGACCCCCCCCATTCCCCTGTGACCTCGCCTCACCTCTGCCGGGACCCCATCTCCAAATAAGGCCACGGGCTGAGGTGCTGGGGATAGGACTTCGGCATGGAACTTGGGGGTGCCGTGGGCCCCTGACCCCAGGCACACAGGCTGAGGCCCCGCCATCTGCTGCAGGCCATGTGGAGGGCCGGCTGTGTGTGCCCCACGCAGGGTCTGGGTGGTGCCAGGATGCGGGCAGAGCTGGGCTGAGGGCAGTCCCACCCCTGGGGGCGGTCACTGGTCTGGAGGCCTCGTCACGACTGCTCTCTGGGAGGGTCTGCCAGACGCCCAGCTCGGAATGACTTTTCCAGACCCATCGACCTGAGTTGTTTTTCCAAAGGAACACCCCACCCCCCAAAAAAAGCAAGGGAGGCGGGGCTGGGCCCCAGAGGCAGCAGGACCTAGTGGAGGCCGGGGCCGACCTGCAGGCCTGCCCTCGAAGGTGCAGGCCAGTGCTTTGGGAGGAGCAGGGCGTCTGCCAATCACAGCGGTCATGACAGCAGGGCC
Source organism: Ia io (assembly GCA_025583905.1). NCBI lineage: Eukaryota > Metazoa > Chordata > Mammalia > Chiroptera > Vespertilionidae > Ia > Ia io. The sequence goes on along the minus strand of JAJQQW010000005.1, from coordinate 236,290 downwards.
TCGTCAATGTCGGCGCCCAGCCGAGAGGAAGCAGCGGTGGCGACGGCAGAGCAGCCGAGACTCAGCCTCGCGGTCTCTCCAGCACAGCTTCCCACGGGCAGCAGGGACATGGGGGCCCTGGGGATAAGCAGCAGGGACGTGGGGGGCCCTGAGGATGGGCAGCAGGGAAGTGGGGGGCCGTGGGGACGGGAAGCAGGGATGTAGGGGCCTGGGGATGAGCAGCAGGGATGTGGGGGGCCTGGGGATGAGCAGCAGAGATGTGGGGGGCCCTGGGATGAGCAGCAGGAACACCGACAAATGTTCTCCATTCGGTTGTGACGGCCGCGCACTCTATCAAACCCACAGAACGGTGTGTGTGACGTCGTGAAGTTTAAGGCGCGTAAATTATCCATAATAATGAAAGGGTAATATGCTAATTAGACCGGACGTCATTCTGGACAAAGCTGGGGCCTGAGGGAAGCCAGCTCAGGTCCCGGGTGCCCGTGGGCGGCCAGAGGAGGGAAGCTGGGTCCCGGGTGCCGGAGGGAAGCCGGTGCCGGTAGCCAGTAGCCGGCAGCCGGCAGCCGAGGGAAGGAAGGCCTACTCTTGCACGAATTATTGTGCATCGGGCCTCTAGTGTCTCAATAAAGCTGTTAAGAAAACTTACTGAACAGCACTTGTTAAAGTCAAAAATATTTACAGACGCGAGTTTTACAACTGTTTTTAAAAGAACACAAGTGTTTCCCCAAATGTCACGGAGTGTTTTTGCAAAAAGAGCAAAGCGGAGACTCCGTGCAGGTGCGGGAGGTGCTAATCAGAGGTGTCAGAGGGTGCAGGAGGCGAGAGGCGTGCTGACCGCGGGGACCCCGGGGTGCAGAGCGGCCCAGGCTTTCCCACAGAACAAGCTTTGGGGTTCACCAGGGTCGGGGAGATGGGGCAGCGTTTGGCTCCCACTCGGATGAGCGGTCCCTTCCCCACGGGGCAGCAGGCTCGCCCGTGGGTGCACGTGAGCTCCCACAGGCTCCTGGGTGGGAGGAGGGTGCTGGGCTGGTGTGGATGGCCAGGCCCTGCTGTCCTGAGCCCCCGGGTCCCTGAGCAGCTCCGGCCGCAGCTCCCGGGGTGCAGGGAGGACGCGCGAGGCTCTGGGCTTGGGAAGATTTCTCCAAACCGCAGGGAGAGCACCCCAGCTTCCTGTGCCCACGCCCCTCCCCTCGCTGCGTCACCCACCAGCCAGGTCATCTGGCGGGCGAGGGGGGCCTCGTTTGCGGGGTGCGCTGTTGGGTTCAGACTTGGCCGTCTGACCAGTGTTGGGGGCCGTCACTGCCCGGTTTCCTGGTTTGAGACCCCAAAGCAGCTAAAGTGGTGTGTGTCCCCCTTTGAGAAAATGGAACCGTCTGTGTCGGAACCCAGACTCGCCACATCATGCGTTTTCCCGAAAGGGTGTCTGAAATCCTCGTGGGAGGGGCCTGCTCGTGTGTCCCAAACTTGGCTCAGCGTCCAACTGGCAGAGCCACCGACGGCGCTCACCGGGGCAGGTGCTCCTGGCCTCGTGCGTCCCCAAGTCCTCGGTGCGTCCCCCAGCAGGTCCTGGACCCGACCGGCACCAGCCACCCTCCTGAGGGACAGCTGCCTTGCCTCCCAGCTGGTCCCACGTCCGTTCCCACAAACCGAGGCCCCTCGAGCCCCCTGATTCCAGTCCAGCGTCCCGAGCTGGGACTGGGCTCGGAGCTGGGCTGCTGGTCCCACGCCCGGTTCCGCTGCTCCTCGGGCAGGTGCGAGCCTTCCTGGGTCTGGGGCCTCACCTGAGGTTGGGGCGATGCCGGCTGTACCTCCCGTCCTGTGTGCGGCTGAGGAGGGCCCTGCTGGGGCAGGTCCAGGGCTCAGGGCAGCTGGACCCGCAGGCACCCACCCTGTCGGCCACCACTAGTCACCGCAGGACGGGCACTTCCTGTGGGGGCTCCTGGGCCCGGGGGGTCTGGCCTCTGCACGTCGCCACCCGGCCTTGGGCGGTTCCCTCCAACTTGTTTCCGTGGGTGCTGGTCCCCGAACCTCCCTTCTCTCACCTCCCTCTGCTGTGTTGGCGGGTCAGGGGCGGGGGGGGGAAACCTTTCCCGTCTAAGTGCCAGGCGTCTGGTGGTGATCACGTGTGACGATCACACGGGCTCCTGTTTGGCGCATCGGAGGTGGATGCTCCCCTCTCCTCCCCTCGGATCTGCTCCCGCCACAACCTCGCGGTCACATCCCAGCAGGGCCTGGGCCGCACTCTCCGTCTGCCCGTCTGTCTGGGGCCTCGGGGAGTGATCAGAGCCCCAGGCAGCGCCCATTCTCGGGCAGAGCTGTTGGCTCCCATGGCAAGTGCTCAGGAGGGGGAGGCAGTGCGTCTCAGAAGAGACACTTCTGTGAAAACCTTTCATCCAGAGAGAGGCTGAGCCGGGCGGGCTGGCGTGGGGCAGAAAGTGACGCTGGGGGACCAGGCCCCTGAGGGTCAGGCCCAGGCGCCCCGAGCCCCCCGAGTCCCTGGAGGCACCGGCAGGTCCACGCGCCCCTCCACCCAGCAGAGGGGTGACTCATGTGTCAATCGGGGACTTGGAGGGAGTGACATGCAATTACTCTTCAAGCCCAACCAGCGACTCGCCTCTCGGCCCTCCAGGGAGAACGAACACGAGGTACAGCCTGTGGACGCAGCCTCTCCTCCCTCTGCGCTAATCACCGGGGCCGGCGAGATCATTAGTCCCCGGAGGAGGCCGGGGAGGGCGCCCGCCACAGCGAGACTGCGACGGAGGCGGAACAGAAGGACCCACACACGTCTGCCCACAGGGGCTCCCCGGGCGCCGGACGTCTGCCGCGGGGAGAGGCGGTTTGCGGCTGCGTAATTGGGCGCGTGGGTGCCCTAAACGTCATCCATGGGGCTCAGTGAAAGGGAGTTCAATTTAAATCAATTTGGGAAAATCCACGGAGTGCCCACTCCAACGAGGTTCTGAAAGGGCGGAGGCCAGCGGCTCCTGAGGGGTGAGCCGGCCTTGGGTTCCACGTGGTCGTTTTGGCATTAAGAGCAGCGGAGGCTGGTTACCACCTATCCCACTCGGTTCACCCGGGGCCTGAGGGCAGCAGGGCCCGTGGGGGAACAGAAGCAGGAGGAACACTGGGCCACGACCAGCCGTGCGGTTACCTGAACGTGTTGGGTTTAAAACAAGAAGTAATCGCTTCATCGGGGGGCTCGGGAGTCCCACTGTCAGGAACAAGCCTTCACACGCTACCCCCACCTCAGCCCCTCCCACTCCCCCCCCCCCCCGTGGCGTGTGGCTGCCAGCCCTTCCCCCAGGGACGTGGCGTCCCTGCCCCAGAGAGGATGTGGGGACGCTGACCCCCAGGAACGCGGCCGGGCCACCACCTCCCTTCAGAGGAGGGACCCCGTCATTCGTGTCCGTGCTGGTGCGCGCTCCCCACGCTATTCTGACGTTTATGCTAGAAAACAGGCTGGAAGGAAAGCGCTCCCATTGTCCCTTTTACTTGTTAAATGCGAAGTCCTTCCTCCGCCTGCCATCACTACTGACGTGGAGAGGCCCCGGGGGCACCTGTGTCCGACCCACGAGGGGAGGGGGGCGATGTCACCGAGAGGGTCGGGGTGGCCCAGTCCTCCAGGAGAAGGGCCAGCCGGCATGTCACCACCCTCCACGCCCGAAACAAACATCCTGGGACGCACCAGCTGCCCCGCCTGCTTTGCCTGTTTTAACATAAATGTGTTTCTATTGGTCTCAGAGAGGAAGGGAGAGGGAGAGAGAGAAACATCAATGATGAGAGAGAATCATGGACCGGCTGCCTCCTGCAGGCCCCACACTGGGGACGGAGCCCATAACCCGGGCCTGTGCCCTGACCGGGAATCGAACCCTGACCTCCTGGTCCAGAGGTCGACGCTCAGCCCTGAGCCCGCCGGCAGGCAAGAGTCACTTGTTTGCATTCCATGAAGGCTCTGCTCACCCTCAACAGCAGGTCGAACCCCCCCCCCCCCCCCGCCACTTCCCTTCTCGTGCAGCCTCGGGACTTGTCTTCATAACCTGGTCTCGGCCGGCAACGGTGGGAATGAGCACCACAGCCTTGGTCCCGGGAAGTGGGGCGCGGGCCCTCCCCCAGCACCGCCTGCTGGACAGCGCCTGGCCCTCACGCCTCCCTCTCAGGCGCCTGCCCCCTTCAGCCTCCAGCCCCTCCGTCCCCACCCCCTCAGCTACTCTGTGCCCAGGTCACTGCCCTCCTGCCCCAGTGACCCCCTCGCCTGGGCACAGGGCTGTGGCGGGTACTGGTCTCACCGTGGGTGCCCAGGAGGGGGCGCTGGGCGGGCTCATGTGGATGGCCACAGCACCCGCCCTCACCCCCACGTTGGTGGAGGGTGGAGGATGGAGGGTGGAAGGTGGAGGATGGAGGGTGGAGGGTGGAGGGTGGAGGGTGGAGGGTGGAGGGTGGAGGGTGGAGGGTGGAGGGTGCTGTCGGTGGAGGTGAGGGTCCTTAGCCTCACAGGCAGGCGGGCGGGTGTCTGCCAGTTCCCAGATGATCCACAGCCGGGGCGGCTGAGTTTCTCATCAATCAGGCCTGGCCCAAAGTCAATTAGGACCAGGCCGGCTTCACGGCACAGACGGTGGGGCGGGGGCCACTGGGCTCGCCATGTGGGGGCGCGTGATTAATTGCGAGCTGGTGGGAACAGCGTCTCACTGACTTCAGCTGCGTTTGGGTGTCTGCGTGGGGCTGACTGAACAGCCCATCTGCACCAGAGCAAACTGCTACTTGGGTGTCCGCGGGCGTGGGGTCCGGCCCCTGGCTGTGCATGAGGACGGCCCCTCCCAGCTCCCGACACCCAGGGGCACCTGGGACACACACGGGACTCCTCTTCCCCTCAGCGCCCTCGCCTTCCCCAGGAAGGGGGACGTCAGGCTCTGAGACCCTCGGCCGGAGACAGCCTCACTCCACTCTCCCTGAAGTTCTGGTCTAGGGCCGGGTTTTGACCACGAATGCTGAAGCCCAGACGCCCTGCCAGCTTAGCCTCGAAGCCGCCTGCCTCCCTGCTCTGCTCCACCCCGCCCAGCGTGTGACTCAGGCACGCCCCCATCACCACAGCCCCTCCTCTGTGGGAACGCGATTCCCTCTAATTAATGAAGTTTTGTGTTCAAAGCCATCTGCCTGCTCTCGGTGGGTCCTGTGTGATTAATGGCCTCGGGCTCCGGGCTGTGCCTCACTGTGCCCGGAGCTCACAGGGACGCTTGGAGTCAAGTGTGCGTGGACGTGTGGCCCTGCCGGCCCGTGACCTTCAGCCTGGAGCTCCCACCACCTCCCCTAACCTGGGGGTCATTATCGGGGCTGCAGTGCGATGCCAGGCCGCCAACTTACCACCCTCTCCCACGGTGCAAGCACCACCGGGCGGGCTCCCTGCCCACTCTCAGGACCCTCTGCACCCAGCTCTCCACACATTCACACACATACACACTCACACACGCACATATACTCACCCACACCCATACACACTCAGACACACACACACACAACTCACACACTCAGACACACACACACACACATACTCACACATACCCCCCCACACACACACTCACACACCTACCCACACACACTCACACATACACACACACAGGCACTTACCCCCCCACACACACACTCACACACACACACTCACACATACACGCACACAGACACATACTCACCCCCCCACACATACACACACACTCTCTCACACACACACACACACACTCTCACACACTCACACATACACACACACCCCACACACTCACACACTCACACACACACACACACACACTCTCTCACACACACACACACACACTCTCACACACACACTCACACATACACCCCCCCACCCCCCCACACACACTCACACACACACTCACACATACACACACACACTCACACATACACACACACAGACACATACTCACCCCCCCACACATACACACACACTCTCTCTCTCACACACACACACACACACACACACACACACATTCACACACACACACACACACACACACACACACACAGAGGCCCTGGCTGAGCAAGCAGGAGGGTCTCGTCAGGCCTTGAGTGGCTCCCACACATCTGGGAACTGGACCTTCCGTGACTCCACGCCCTGCACCTGGCACCTGGCACCTGGCACCGACTGGGAGCAGCACCTCTTCAGTTTCGGGACGGACCCCAACTCCTGGCTCCCAGCTCTGGGCTCCAGGTGCCGGGATAAGGGCCCGCTACCCAGCGTTCCCACGGGGGACGCACCACCTCCAGGGACAGGGAGTGGGAGGCCTGTCTCCAAAAGCTTGGTCTGGTTTTCCGCGACGTTGGGGACAGGCGACCTTGGAGACACGCAACAGGCATGGCTGCACGTCCTGGGAAAGAACTGAGCGGACAGCAGGGGAGCCCCCGAGTGTGAGGCCATGCAGAGCCTTCAGCACCGAGGCCGGGCCTGCCCATGCAGCCTGCCCACGGGACACAGGGAGGCTGCCACGGACACGCCTGCTGGCTACGTTCTGGGCTCTGGGTTCCAATGGTGGGCGCACCGGCATCCCGTGTCACTAAACACAAACACCCGTATGGAATGCGGGTCAAGGAGGACAGGACGCCGGGGAGGGGCCGTGACCTCCGGGTGCCCACTGAATGCTGCCCACTTCCTGTCCCTGAACGAGCTTCTTCAGGACGAATCAGGATCCGTCACCGGGTAGGGTGGCCCCTGGCCAGCGGCCTGTGGACAGTGGTCGCCAGACCCCACGAGAACACCCATGCTGGCTCCGGGCCCAGGGCTGTCTGGGCGAGGCCCACGTGGGCTGCAGGACGTGGGAGGCAAGTGTCCACACCTCTGGCCTGTGAAGTCTCCAGCCCTGTGGGCGCCACACGGAGGCCAGATGTTGGTGGGGGCTGATGGCTCCGCCCAGGCTGTCCCTCTGCGCCCGAGCCTGGGTGGTCAGTGCTTCCCGGGCCGTGTAGCCGTGTGACTGGGCCGTCCCTCTGCTCCCGAGCCTGGTGGTCAGTGCCTCCTGGGCGTGCAGGCGTGTGGCTGGGACGGAGTGACGAAGGGGCCTGAGCCTGCCGAGCCCGGGCAGAGGGTCCTGGCTGTGGGGGCTGAGGCCTGGGTGCCGGGGTTTGGACAGAATTCAGACAGTTCTCCAGCCTTGGCCATGTGACGCTGGGCTGACCGGCAGAGGCGAGGTGAGACCGGCACAGACTCTCCCGCCCACGCCTGTGTCCCTTGTCTTCCTCAGGGTCACACGTGTCCCTTCTCAAGGTCAGGTGCAAACACCTGTGTGTTCGGGAGAACATTTGGTCCCAGGAACGAGACTGTGCCCCTAACTCATGACTAACAAACCGGTCGGTGACGCGCCCAGTCCCCCAGCGGGCGTCCACAGCGTCCCATCCGGGGCCCTGGCTGCCCTCGGCCTCCGCCTGAGCGGCCACAGCTGCACCGGCCTTCCCAGCCAGCCCGCGCCTCGGTGGCCGCCGCGTGGCTCCGCCTCCTCCTGCTGGCATGACTGTGAGCTCTCACGGTCCTGGGTCCGGACTGTTCGGGCTCCTGCACGCGCTCCCTCCTGAGCCTGAGGCAGCGAGCGTCCGTGTTTGCGATTCCCACGCCCACACGTGCCCGTCACTGGCGTGGTGGGGGACGGGAGCCTGCCCAGCGAGTTCGGCCAAGGGGATGGATAAACACGTGCGTCTGGTTCCACAGCGCTGGTTTAGTGAGAACGTTGCCCTGAGGCCAGGTCTGTGAGGGTCTGGTCACCTCCGCCCCCTCCTGCCCTCCTCCCCTCCTGCTGAGGCCGGGTGGTGCCACCAGAACAGACAGGACGGGGGCGGTCGCGCGCAGTGATGCAGGCTCACTCGTCCTGTTCAGTGGCCTCCCCCTGGGACAGGGGTGGAGGGGTGGCGGCCTGTCCGCCTGTCCAGGCTGTGCAGCAGCCCGATGACCCCCCGCGCTGTTTTCCATCTCCCCTGCCTCCCCCCGGCCCTGAGGACCCACCCTCTCCTTCCTGCAGCCATTGTCTCCTTGATTAACAAGCTGCAGAGAAGGGAGTCAGTGACGCCAAGTGCAACAGAGGAACCAACTTAAACTCGGGCAAACTCGTGAGCTGTGTGGGGAGCCCGGGCCCTGGGTCAGTACAAAGAGCCCTCCTGGACCCTCCTTCCCCCCGCCCCCGAGTCCAGGTGCCCTGCCCAGGAGAAGGGGTTCAAGAGCCAGGTTCCTGAGAGGCAGTGTTTGAGGGGGGGTGGGGGAGAGCGTGCATGACCAGCAGCAGACAGAGAGCTCGGGGCTGGGTAGGGACAGGTGGCAAGAACATGGGCGAGTGCCAGGGGCAGTGCAGGGCAGACGTCAGCTGGAGCATCCAGCTGTTAGCTGAGAGGGTTTCCATGCCCTCCCATGAGCTTCAGTTTTCGATTCCCTCCTGAGAAGAGTCAAATAGCATCCTCTGTGCTCTGGCATCCTCTGTGCTCCAGCATCCTCTGTGCTCCGGCATCCTCTGTGCTCTGTCATCCTCTGTGCTCCGGCATCCTCTGTGCTCCGGCATCCTCTGTGCTCCGGCATCCTCAGTGCTCCAGCATCCTCTGTGCTCTGTCATCCTCTGTGCTCTGTCATCCTCTGTGCTCCGGCATCCTCAGTGCTCCAGCATCCTCTGTGCTCTGTCATCCTCTGTGCTCTGTCATCCTCTGTGCTCCAGCATCCTTTGTGCTCCAGCATCCTCTGTGCTCCGTCATCCCCTGTGCTCCGGCATCCTCTGTGCTCCGGCATCCTCTGTGCTCCAACATCCTCGGTGCTCTGGCATCATATGTGCTCTGGCATCCTTAGTACTTTTGATTTGGGAGCACTTGGATGTTCACATCTAAATTATTAGTATTATGCTTTTTCATTTGCCTTAGTTTTGACTCCTTAACTGGGTCATAATTTCTTTTAAAATATTTTAATTTAATTTTAACCTATTGTAATTTTCATCCTAACCGTAACCTAGCATAATGATGATTGGACAGAGTACGGCAGGGCACTAGTAATGAACACAGGCCACGCTTGCTAAGTGCCAGGGGCTGTGCTGGATGCCGGCACATCACCTCGGGGCCTGGACTCACCAGCTGTGGCTATAGACCCAGGTGCCTCGCCCCCCGTGCCCTGGGGATGGCCTTCTCTCCTGCTGCTGCCGCCCCTGCCCAGCAGCTGCCTTCGGTCCCTGCCCTACAGCCCAGGCGTCCTCCATGACGTGGGTCTGGTGTGGCCCAGGCCGTGGGCCTGGGCTCCAGCCCCGATGGGGCCGCGACGCTGAGGTGCACGGGCAGCAATCCCTGGGTCCTTCCCGGAGGCCGTGCCGGGAAGGGGGGCTTGGCCGTCTCCCCACAGTCCTCGCCATGCGTTTGCTCCATGTGGAGGGAAAGGAGACCCAGCGGGCAGCGGGGCCCTGCAGGGCGGTCAGCTGGCTGCCCTCGTGGAGGCCGCGGACGAGGGCTGGCTCCCCACCTGGGTGTTTGGTTTCCATCTTCAAAGCAAAGGATGTTTTAGGAAGAAAAATCAATGAATTGGAACGCCTTTGCCTTCTGGGAAGAATTGATGTTTTTAATTAGGAGACAATAAGAGAATACACTTTGAGAAGAAATAGACACACACGCAGGCCTCTGAGGGTAATTAAGGCGCACAGCCACATGGGCCTTGCTTAGGCAAGTCAGCCTCCGCTCTGGACGCTGCTCTCGGGCCGGAGCCGGAGCCTGAGACGCGGAGGCCGGGGCGGCAGCGGCCAGCCCTCAGTGCGTGGCCCGTGTCCGCTCTCCGGCTGGCGCGGGGTGTCAGGTCCTGGACCAGCCTGCATGGGAGGGTGGGTGGGCCTGTTCCTGAAAGCTGAGCGATCTCGGGTGGCAGGTGCCAGAAGCAGGGCAGGGACCGCTGCATGAGTCCATGGCCATCATGTGTCTCCGTGACCATCACGTGTCTCTGTGAGCACCGCGTGTCTCCGTGACCACCGCGTGTCTCCGTGACCATCACGTGTCTCCATGAGCACCGCGTGTCTCCGTGACCACCGTGTGTCTCCGTGAGCACCGTGTGTCTCTGTGAGCACCACGTGTCTGTGAGCACCGCGTGTCTCCATGACCATCACGTGTCTCCGTGACCACCGCGTGTCTCCGTGAGCACCGCGTGTCTCTGTGAGCACCGCATGTCTCCGTGACCACCGTGTGTCTCCGTGACCACCGCGTGTCTCCGTGACCACCGCGTGTCTCCGTGAGCACCACGTGTCTCCGTGAGCACCGCGTGTCTCCGTGAGCACCGCGTGTCTCCGTGACCACCGTGTGTCTCCGTGACCACTGCGTGTCTCCGTGACCACCGCGTGTCTCCGTGACCACCGCGTGTCTCCGTGAGCACCGCGTGTCTCTGTGAGCACCGCGTGTCTCTGTGAGCACCGCGTGTCTATGACCACCGCGTGTCTCCGTGACCACCGCGTGTTTCCGTGAGCACCGCGTGTCTGTGACCACCGCGTGTCTCCGTGAGCACCGCGTGTCTGTGACCACCGCGTGTCTCCGTGAGCACCGCGTGTCTCTGGGATCGCTGCGTGTCTCCGTGACCACCATGTGTCTCTGTGACCACCGCGTGTCTGTGAGCACCGCCTATCTCTGTGACCACCGCGTGTCTCCGTGACCACCGCGTGTCTCTGCGATTGCTGCGTGACTCCATGAGTGCAGCCCAATGGGACTGGGAGCTGCCTGTGCTGAGGCAGCCATTAGGCGCTGTGTACACGCAGCTCCCACCCCACAGAGCTGCTCCCGGGAATACAGGCACATGCGACCAAGGCGCACGGGGACTGCACCCGCTGGTCCCTCCGGCCCAGGTTCCAGCGTCACTAACACACAGATAACCCGTCACTCTGTCACCTAAAGAGCCAACAAAACGTGCTCTCGGGGAAGACAGCGGGGCTCTGGTCTGACCGCCCCCAGGTGGTCCGTGGGGCTGGGGGCAGGAGGGGGCAGGAGCTCAGGGAGGGCGGAGTGGCCAGAGCAGGAGGGACCCCGGGCCTGCCCGACCCACGGCTGTGGCCGCCCACAGACTCAGGACAGGTGGCCCGGAGGTAGCTGACCAGGCACCATTCTGCATCTCGGTCCGAGCAGAATGGACCGGGTAGCGTGGTCGGACCTGGGATGCGAGAGAGGGAGGGAGACAGACAGACATCACTCTGGCCTTTTCTGGCCGTCCTGGGCGGCCTCTGGTCTGTGTCTGCGTTTCTCAGGCAGCATTCGAGCCAGGCTTCTCACGTCCAGGCTGCGTCCGCCTTAATCGCCGGTGTGGGTCCTGGGGCAGCGAAGTGGGGCGACAGAATGTTCCGGAGGGAAGCCCCGAGGCTGAGCCTAGGCTGGGAGCTCACACCGCCTCCCACTCTGCCTGCATCCCTTTGGGGCCAGGGGCGCGGGCCCTGCTCTGCCTGGGAGACAGGAGGACACAGGGCGTTTGGAGCGAGCGGCCGACGGCCGGGGCGGGCGGCTGACAGCTGTGAGCTGTGGCCACCTCTGTGGATCCCATCAGCACCGGGAGGAGGCGGCGAGGACCCGTCCATCTCCGTCGGGAGGACAAGCAAACACCCATGTGTTGTCATCACTCAAGGCCCCCGGCGCCCGGAGGGGGCGGGAGCGAGGACACGGTGCCTGACCGCCAGGGAACCCGAAACTGGGCAGGAGCTGCTGGCGTGGCGCTGAGTGCAGGAGGGATTTAGATCAAAGGCCTGCAGCTGTGAGGGCGGAGGCCACTCCCGCAGCCGCGGGCGGCCGGGCGCAGCAGCTGGGCGGGCTGGGCTGGGCTCCGGATGCCTGTCCTCTGCCTCCAGGCCCGGCCGCCCAGGTCACCCTTGGGCGCAGGGACCCCGTCCTGGGGACCCCCCATCCTGACAGTCCTGCACGCTCACCTCAGGAAGGAGGGAGGCCCCGGTGTCAGAGCTGGGGGTGGGGCTGGAGACCCCAGGGTGTCCAGGGCCCCTGCAGGGAGCATCCTGGCAGGAGGACATAAGTCACCGCCCTCAGGGCTTGGCTCCAGCCCCTGTGAAATCAGCTCATCAGGAAGTATCACGTGACCACCGCGTCCACCAGGAGCGCGGGCCAGACCCGGGGGAGCGGGGCCAGGCTGGGCGGCGCAGGCCACCAGGGCAGGGCACCCAGGCAATGGGGTCTCCGGAGCCGTAATAACATCGCAGAGTTAAAGGGAGACATCGGGCTCCCTCAGCCCCTGACTCTCACCAAGTCCCGTGCCTCCGAGGAGCTGGTGGTCAGAATCGTGTGAGATGACGTGTCTGCATGAAGCAGCAACCGGGCACCGGCCTCAGGGGCCCCGAGAGAGACACAGCTGAGGCCCCGACCCTGCTGGGCGGTGGTCTGTGGGGGCCATGGAGAGCCGGTGGCAGCGACCTCAGAGCCACCACGTGGGGCGCTCTGCGGCGAACAGACGTCTGCCCTGGGTGGAAGGGCCCTCGAGGGCCAGGCCTGAGGACTCGGTGGGGCTGGTCCGTGGGAGGACGTGGGGAGGGCTCCAGCCAGGGGTCCCCGTGTCTGCTCCAGGGACAGCGTCCTCGGGGAGGAGGGCAGAGGCCCGGTCCTGGCGTGGGGTCCCCCAAAGGCTCACGGGACTGCCAGAGGCTGCAGGGAGACGGGGCCCCGTGGTACCAGGAAAAGGCACGGGCCCCAGGGATGGAAGACTGCCCCCAGCCGCTGGGTCGCAGCCCCTCACAGACGCGGAGTCGGAGACCCGCGTGGCAGCCGTGCTGAGCAGGTCCACGGCCTCCTCCTGCCGGGCCTCTGCGGGAAGAACGGCGAGGCCACGAGAAGCAAACCCGCTGCGGAGACCACGGCCAGCGTCCTGCCCCTCGGTGGCCTGAGCTCAGAGGCAGGTCCAGGTCACACGCATGTAGCTGCAGGCACCCCACCCGATCCCCTCCTGATGGAAGACTCACCCTGTCCCCTCCTGCCATCAACACCCACCAGCTCCACACCGTCACCGCCACACCAGCCTCCTGGGGACTCACTGCACCCTTCCCGGCCTGCACCCCTCCCGTCAGCTCCACAGCCGTCACCGCCACACCAGCTTCCTGGGGACTCACTGCACCCCTCCCGGCCTGCACCCCTCCCGGCCTGTACCCCCTCCCGCCATCAACACCCCGCCAGCTCCATGCCGTCACCGCCACACCAGCCTCCTAGGGACTCACTGCACCCCTCCCGGCCTGCACCCCTCCCACCATCAACACCCCGCCATCAACACCCCGCCAGCTCCATGCCGTCACCGCCACACCAGCCTCCTAGGGACTCTCTGCACCCCTCCCGGCCTGCACCCCTCCCACCATCAACACCCCGCCATCAACACCCCGCCAGCTCCATAGCCGTCACCGCCACACCAGCCTCCTGGGGACTCACTGCACCCCTCCCAGCCTGTACCCCCTCCCGGCCTGCACCCCCTCCTGCCATCACCCCCCTCCCGGCCTGTACCCCCTCCCGCCAGCACCCCCCTCCCGGCCTGCACCCCCTCCTGCCATCAACACCCCACCAGCTCCACAGCCGTCACCGCCACACCAGCCTCCTGGGGACTCACTGCACCCCTCCCGGCATGTACCCCCTCCCGGCCTGCACCCCCTCCTGCCATCACCCCCCTCCCGGCCTGTACGCCCTCCCGCCAGCACCCCCCTCCCGGCCTGCACCCCCGCCTGCCATCAACACCCCGCCAGCTCCACAGCCGTCACTGCCACACCAGCCTCCTGGGGACTCACTGCACCCCTCCCGGCCTGCACCCCCTCCTGCCATCAACACTCCGCCAGCTCCACAGCCGTCACCACCACACCAGCCTCCTGGGGACTCACTGCACCCCTCCCGGCCTGCACCCCTCCTGCCAGCACCCCCCCCTCCCGGCCTGTACCCCCTCCCGGCCTGCACCCCCTCCCGCAGCACCCCCTCCCGGCCTGCACCCCTCCTGGCCTGCACCCCTCCCGCCAGCACCCCCCTCCCGGCCTGCACCCCCTCCCGGCCTGCACCCCCTCCTGGCCTGCACCCCCGCCCGGCAGCGCGACGTTTTAATCCAGAGCCCGTTGTTGCTTCTGCTCTGATTTGGAGCCAAGGCCAGATGTCTGCACTGCAGGGTCTGTTCACACGTGTATGCAGAGGGGGCTGCACGTGGTGTCCATGCTGGGCTTCCGGAGGCACACGGAGCCAGGACACACTCCCTGTGATCGGTGCAAAGGACACAGCTCAGGACACAGCAGAGAACATGGCCCATGGCCTGACCCAGGCAACACGGCCCACAACACGCCACAGACAACACGGCCCACAACACGGCACAGACAACACGGCACAGACAACTCGGCCCACAACACGGCACAGACAACATGGCACAGACAACACGGCCCACAACACGGCACAGACAACACAGCACAGACAACACGGCCCACAACACGGCACAGACAACACGGCACAGACAACACGGCACAGACAACACGGCACAGACAACACGGCCCACAACACGGCACAGACAACACGGCACAGACAACACAGCCCACAACACGGCACAGACAACACGGCACAGACAACACGGCCCACAACACGGCACAGACAACACGGCCCACAACACGGCACAGACAACACGGCACAGACAACACGGCACAGACAACACGGCCCACAACACGGCACAGACAACACGGCACAGACGGCCCACAACACGGCACAGACGGCCCACAACACGGCACAGACAGCCTGGCCCACAAACAACGTCTGGACGACGACAGAAGGTCGGGGCTCCTCAGAGCTGGTGACAATGGAAGGTGTGTGGGTTCCTGGGACAAGTGTCTCCCGGCCCCCCCATCGCCCTGGGCATTGCTGGCACCACCTCTCAGCCTCAGGAGCCCCCCTCCCCGCCCCCCGGGGTCCCTGCAGCTGTGAACTGGGTGAGCGGCCGCAGCTCCGTCCTCTGCCCGCCTCTCTGTGCCCACAGGTCCCAGGAGCAGCATGGCATAGCCCTCCAGGACATCCGCCGCCCTGACAGAGGGGGCTCTGAGGTGGCTAACCTGCCGCTGGAGGACACACGTCCCAAGAAACAGGGGGGCGGGGGAGCAGTCAGTCCCTCTGAGAGGCAGCCTCTGTCCGTCAGAGCCGGGGGAACTGGATCCGGGGCCGGGTCGCCTCCTCCTCTGCTGACTCCAGCACCGTTAGGTCCTGCGTGTGGGCCCGTGCAGGCCTGTGCACCCGGGCTTTGCTATGGAGTCAGTTCTAATGATTCCCATGACCTGCCATGGCCCTGGGACCCTGCGCCCTGTCCCCCGCGGCCCCCTGGGCCCTGAGCCTCGACCCCGGACACAGGCTGTGTCGGTGAAGGGGCTCCTGGCGGGTTATGGGCCTGTGAGTAATTTTTCTCGTGTGCTGCGCTGAAGGGTATTCACTGGTTTGTGTTCTGGTATTAAAAACAGATGAAACATCCATTGATCCATCGGGGTGCCCTTGGGGGTTACAGTCAAAATAATTTGAAAGACCTTTTTAAATGCTTTTTAACTGAAGTTCCAGATGGTGGTTAAAGACGTGCTGAAGGGATTCTGTCTAAATCAAAAGGAACAGCCACAAACACAGCCCACAGAGGAGCAGGCGGGCGGCGTGTCCGGGTCTGTGCTCGGTACCCAACGCGGGGAACACGGGGGTCGGCAGGCAGACGCCTCCTGCCCGACCTGGGACCTGCGCACTCCCTCGAGAAGGGAACCTCCACCGCAGCCCCAGCGGCCATCCTTCTAAAAGTACAAAATCCATCTCCAATCCACGTGGCGTCTCAGGGAACCACAAAAAGCCCAAACAGCCTTGGAAAAGAACAAAACTGGCCCCCAGCCGGTTTGGCCCAGCGGGTGGAGCGTCGGGTTTGATTCTGATCAAGGCCACGTTCCTTGGTGGCAGGCTCCTCCCCAGCCTGGGCCCTGGGTGGGGCGTATGCAGGAGGCAACCGATCGATGTTTCTCTCTGTCTTTCCCTCTCTCTAAAAATCAATGGAAAATATCCTCGGGTGAGGATTAACCACCAACAACAAAAAGAATGAAGTTGGAGGTCTCACTCTTTCCAGGTTCATAACTTATTACAGAGAAGTAGTGATCAGAACAGCATGGTATTGGCATAAGGACAGACGTATGGACTAGTGGATTGGAATGGAAAACCCAGAAATAAGCTCTCAAGGTCATGGCTGAATGACCTTGGACAAGGGTGCACACGCCCTTGGGAGGGACAGCCTCTTTCACAAATGGCGTTGGGAAACGGGACATCCACACCCAAAGACTGGAGCTGGTCCTTACATTACATCAAATGCAAAGATGAGCTCAAATGGGTCAAAGACTAAATATAAGACCCAAACCACAAAACTCCTAAAGGAAACAGAGTAGAAGATATTGGATTCAGCAAGAATTTCCTAGATATGACACCAAAAGCACAGACAACAAACCTTAAAAATGTTGGAGTTATCCAAATTTAAAACTTCTGCACATCCCAGAATCTACCAACAGAATGAAAGGAACCTACGTCATGAGAGAAAATGTTTGCAAATCATATACTAGGTGTACCGGTTAATAATGCGGATTTTTTTTACTAGATGGAGTTACACATATGTTGATATATATGCGATTTGATATGTATGCTATTTTGTTGTATTGCTCCTTCAGCTTACCACTTGTTCCTATCGATGGCACACGCACTTTCTGAGCAGCACTCAAAACGTACGAAGAAGTGGAAAATGGGGTCTCTGAATGGTCTGCCTCAAAACAAGAAAAGTTCTGTTGGGACGGTATCCACAAATTACCTTGAAAGGTGGGGGAAATGTGTAGCCAGCGATGGACATTACTTTGAATAAAGCACTTTTGATGTTTCTCTTGAAATGATCATGTTTTCTTTGATTACAAAATCTGAATTATTATGGTTAATAAAGCAGATTATCTATTAACTGGTAAAAATGCAGATTAATCATTAACCGGTTAATAGTTGGATTAACTGGTTAATAATTCGGATTTTGTAATCCAAAGAAAACATGATCATTTCAAGAGAAACATCAAAAGTGCTTTATTCAAAGTAATGTCCATCGCTGGCTACACATTTCCCCCACCTTTCAAGGTAATTTGTGGATACCGTCCCAACAGAACTTTTCTTGTTTTGAGGCAGACCATTCAGAGACCCCATTTTCCACTTCCTCATGCATTTTGAAGTGCTGCTCAGAAAGTGCATGTGCCATCGATCAGAACAAGTAGTAAGCTGAAGGAGCAATACAACAAAATAGCATACATATCAAATCACATATATATCAACATATGTGTAACTCCATCTATTGAAAAAATCCGCATTATTAACTGGTACACCTAGTCTGTACTAATAAAGAGCTAATATGCTAATGGTCAGGATGTTGTAACGGGTAACGACCAGGTCATTAGCATACTAGCTGGGGTGTTGCTCTGGAGACGGGGCGGAAGCGGGGAGGTGCCCAGAGAAGGCAGGACCAACCCGAGGTAACTCGAGGGACTGAGGGCGGGGCTTGAAGCGGCCAGAGAAGGCCTGAGGGTTTGGGGGCGGGGCCAGGCATGCTGGAGCTCTGCGTGGACAGGTTCCGTGTCAAGGCAGGGCTGCAGGTGTGTGGGCAGCATCCCGTGAATTTGCACGTTGGGCTCCTAGAATTTAATAAAGGGCTAACACCTAGAATCTATAAAGAACTCATAACTTCACAACAACAATAACAAAAATAACTTGATTTTAAAATGGGCAAAAAACCTGAAAAACATTTCTTTAAAAATTCTAATATATAAAAACCCTGGGTCTGTCATGACCAGAGGCTCAACCAAGTGCAAGTCAGTCCTGCAGTCAGCACTGGGTTGCCGTGGCGACCCAGCACTGACTGCTATGGCTGCAGGCTCGGTGACCCAGCACTGACTTCTGAGGGGACTGTGAATCAGGCCCAGAGAGAGGCCTGAAGAGAGAAGCAGGGTCTGATCTGTAGCCTCTGTGGCAGCTATTGATCAGCACTTGCCTCTCTCTTTCTCTCTGGGCTGGGCCAGCAGCTGTGCCTCCATTTCTCTCCAGGCCTCCACTGGGGCTGCTGATCAGCCCCGCCTTTCTGATCAGGCCCCATTGATAGGCCCAGAGACACTGACTGGCATAGAAACCGACCAATCAGAACCAAATCTGGGTGATGTGTGAGGAGCCAATGGCTGCCTAGGAGGCGGAGCTTTTGATGCTGACTGGCATAGAAACTGACCAATCAGAACCAAATTGGCTGGCAGAGGAGGGCAGTTGTGGGCGAGATTGGGCCGGCAGGGGAGGGCAGTTAGGGGTGATCAGGCAGGCAGGCAGGTGAGCAGTTAGGAGCCAGCGGTCCCAGATTGTGAGAGGGATGTCCGACTGCCAGTTAAACCGGCAGTCAGACATCCCCCAAGGGGTCCCTGATTGGAGAGGGTGAAGGCTGGGCTGAGGGGAACCCCCCTCTGTGCACAAATTTCATGCACCAGGCCACTAGTAATATATAAATTCCCAACAAGTATGTGAAAATATGCTCCATGCAATAATCATTAGGGAAATGCAAGTCAAAGCCACAATGAGACACAACCTCACACCTGTCAGGGTGGTTGTCATTAAAAACAACAACAACAAAAGGAAGAACAGTGTCGGGAGGATGTGGAGGAACTGGGTCCCTGTTGGTGGGATGTAAAGTGGGGCAGATGCTGTGGAAACCAGTAGGGTGGCTTTCTCCAAAAGGTAAACACAGAGCTGCCATTTGCCACAGTACTCCTGCTTCTGGGTTTGTACCCCAAAGAAATCGAAGCAGGGTCTCAGGTATGTGTCCACCCATTTTCACAGAGACACTATTACAATGGCTAACACACGGAAGCCACCCAGTGTCCATGGACAACAGTGACTGGACGGGAAATGCCATGCACCCTGTGATGGATGTCACTCAGCAGCACGTGAAAAGAAGGGCATGTGGACTCCGTGCTGAGTGAGGTGAGCCAGCCACAGGAGGACAAACCCTGTGTGATCCTCATGCGGGCACCCACGTACTCACACCCATGGAAAGGGAAGGTGAGATGGTGTGCTGGGCAGGGAGGACAGCGTGTTCTACAAGATGAAAAGGTTTGCAGGGCTGCACAGCGACGTGAGTGAACTTGGCACGCCTGGACTGTACACGGGACAGTGAGTTTCGTGTGCTGCTATTTTCAGCAAGTAATTCCGAGTGCCTGTGCTGCATGGATATAGTGAGAAAGCACTCTTGCCTTCAGGGACTCAACGTTTACAAAAGGCAAAACAGCCAGACAGCGTGGCTCAGTGGTTGAGTGTCGACCTATGAACCTGGAGGTCACGGTTCCATGCCCGGTCAGGGCTCAGGTGTGGGCTCGATCCCCAGTAGGTGCCGGGGAATGGGCAGAGTCACAGGTCCACGCGGCACGTACCACCCTGTGACCCAACCCTGAGAGAACCCAGCCCTGCCTGACTCAGGGTCCCTCTCGGCTCAGGTCCCTGACCATGGGGGGAGCCACTTTCTCCTCCAGCAGAACTCTCTGCAGCCTGGAGTGTCCTTGTCCCACCGAGCTTCACCCCAACACTGGAATGCCGCCGGCAGGATGTAGAGGGGAGACCGATTCAACGCCTGGGAAGCCCAGCACCAAGCCTGTTTCTGAAGCGCTGGGAAAGCTGGTTCTCTGGACGCCCTGAGTCCGACGGGTTCACCCCGAGCCTGGCTTCGGCGGGAAGGAGCCGGCCGGCAGCCACGGCCATGCGGGCTCACACTCTGGTGGACTCGGTGTGAGCCTTTTGTTTCTGTATTTAACCGAAAATTAAAGATGTGACTTGGGGGAAATGTGAATTTGGGACACGAGGCAGAGGGCGTCCGTGCACCGTGAGTACGGGATGCGGGAGGGAGCCGCTGCCCCGCATGCTCTGGGCTAAGATTTCAGAAATCATTTGACGAGTGTGACAAGCAGATGGTCACAGCGGTCCCGTGCCAGGTGCTTTAATGAGCCATCCGCGGGCCGGGTGTCTCCTGGGACCTCCTGGTGGGCGTCTCTCACAGCAGCCCCGCCCCTCCCCCCTCAGGTGGAACCTGGCTGGCTGCGCACATTAGCATGACAAAGGCCGCTGCCTGGGCCTACCGCTTGTTTTAATTGCGTTCCCAGGGCAGTGGCTGCAGGCCTCCCTCTGGCCTGTAACTAAGCAGCAAGAGTTTGTGCTCAGATAGATGTGGTTTGTAATTGCTCACCCGGCCACCCTCCACGGCTCTGCTACGATTTCCTGATCATAACGGAGGCCTCACCCCATAGGCCACCTGCCCGTTCCTTAAAGGGACAGTGAGCCCGGACACGCCCTGTCCTCGTGGAGTTCGGCAGGTGAAGCTCCAAGCGAAGAAGCTGTTTGCCCAGCCTTCACTCCTCACACGTGTGTCTGCCTTCACCCCTCACACGTGTGTCTGCCTTCATCCCTTCACACGTGTGTCTGCCTTCACCCCTCACACGTGTGTCTGCCTTCACCCCTCACACTTGTGCCTGCCTTCATCCCTTCACACGTGTGTCTGCCTTCACCCCTCACACGTGTGTCTGCCTTCATCCCCTCACACGTGTGTCTGCCTTCATCCCCTCACACGTGTGTCTGCCTTCATCCCCTCACACGTGTGTCTGCCTTCATCCCCTCACACGTGTGTCTGCCTTCATCCCCTCACACGTGTGTCTGCCTTCATCCCCTCACACGTGTGTCTGCCTTCATCCCTTCACACGTGTGTCTGCCTTCACCCCTCACACGTGTGTCTGCCTTCATCCCCTCACACGTGTGTCTGCCTTCATCCCTCTCACACGTGTGTCTGCCTTCATCCCCTCACACGTGTGTCTGCCTTCATCCCTTCACACGTGTGTCTGCCTTCACCCCTCACACGTGTGTCTGCCTTCATCCCCTCACACGTGTGTCTGCCTTCATCCCCTCACACGTGTGTCTGCCTTCATCCCCTCACACGTGTGTCTGCCTTCATCCCTTCACACGTGTGTCTGCCTTCAACACGTGTGTCTGCCTTCCCTCACACGTGTGTCTGCCTCATCCCCTTCACACGTGTGTCTGCCTTCATCCCTTCACACGTGTGTCTGCCTTCATCCCCTCACACGTGTGTCTGCCTTCATCCCCTCACACGTGTGTCTGCCTTCATCCCCTCACACGTGTGTCTGCCTTCATCCCCTCACACGTGTGTCTGCCTTCATCCCCTCACACGTGTGTCTGCCTTCATCCCCTCACACGTGTGTCTGCCTTCATCCCTTCACACGTGTGCCTGCCTTCACCCCTCACATGTGTGTCTGCCTTCATCCCCTCACACGTGTGTCTGCCTTCATCCCCTCACACGTGTGTCTGCCTTCACCCCTCACACGTGTGTCTGCCTTCATCCCCTCACGTGTGTCTGCCTTCATCCCCTCACACGTGTGTGTCTGCCTTCATGCCTTCACGTGTGCCTGCCTTCCCCTCACATGTGTGTCTGCCTTCATCCCCTCACACGTGTGTCTGCCTTCATCCCCTCACACGTGTGTCTGCCTTCTCCCCTCACACGTGTGTCTGCCTTCATCCCCTCACGTGTGTCTGCCTTCATCCCCTCACATGTGTGTCTGCCTTCATCCCCTCACATGTGTGTCTGCCTTCACCCCTCACACGTGTGTCTGCCTTCATCCCCTCACGTGTGTGTCTGCCTTCATCCCCTCACGTGTGTGTCTGCCTTCATCCCCCCACACGTGTGTCTGCCTTCATCCCCTCACACATGTGTCTGCCTTCACCCACGTGTGTGTCTGCCTTCATCCCCTCACGTGTGTGTCTGCCTTCATCCCCTCACGTGTGTGTCTGCCTTCATCCCCTCACACGTGTGCCTGCCTTCATACCCTCTCACGTGTGTGTCTGCCTTCATCCCCTCACACATGTGTGTCTGCCTTCATCCCCTCACACGTGTGCCTGCCTTCATCCCCTCACGTGTGTCTGCCTTCATCCCCTCACGTGTGTCTGCCTTCATCCCCTCATGTGTGTCTGCCTTCATCCCCTCATGTGTGTCTGCCTTCATCCCCTCACACATGTATCTGCCTTCACCCCTCACACGTGTGTCTGCCTTCATCCCCTCACATGTGTGTCTGCCTTCATCCCTTCACATGTGTGTCTGCCCTCATCCCCTCCTGTGTGTGTCCTGTGCCCGAGCGGGGACAGGTAAATGCTAATTCATGATGCAAGGCAGAGCTGCCAGAGGCACGGGCCACACTGAGACTGGTCTCTGGTACCGGAGGTGGTCGGGCGGCACCGGGCGGGCGGAACTGGGTCACTGGAGGGACCATCAGGGAGTGATGGAAACTGAGAAGGTGCATTTATTTTTTTAAGTATATTTCTATTGATTTCAGAGAGGAAGGGCAGGAGCGAGAGAGAGAGAAACATCAATGATGAGAGAGAATCATGGATCGGCTGCCTCCTGCACGCCCCACACTGGGGATGGAGCCCACAACCTGGGCCTGTGCCCTGACCGGGAATCGAACCGTGACCTCCTGGTTCTTAGGTCGACACTCAGCCACGGAGCCACGCCGGCCGGGCTGAGAAGGTGCATTGAGAGGAAGGAGGCTCCTGTGCATAAAACAGGAGAGCTCGGGGCCACAGGCCCAGCACCCGGCCCGGTCAGGTGGCTCTCAGGGGTCTGTCCAAGGTCGCAGTGTAAAGACTGTGAGGTTTCGGGGTCCCCGTGTTGCCTTCTGGGAACCCCTTGAAGGCAACCCAATGCTGCTGCGCCCACCACGAGTGCGACCGGGGCTCCAGGCGTCCTGTCCGGGAAGGACGTGCCGTCCACGCTTTCAGGCCTGAGGCCGGGGGAGCGAGGGGGTGGGGCGTGGGCGAGGCAGGAAGACTTTAGGGAGAAGAGTCCCAGCTGGACGTCTGCAGGAAGCAGTGACTGACCTCGGGAGAGTCTAGAAAACAGGCATTCCTGCATTTGCTGAGTTTCTAGTAAAATGAAAGAAAGTTCTGGAATGGGACTGGCGTGGCTGAGGAGAGGACGCGAAGGCCGTCAGGGTGGGGCCTCACTGGGAGCCCCCGTGGGTGCGCCCATTTCAGTCCAACTGCCCCCAAGACCCTCCTTGGCCGTTGCTCTGATCTCTAATTTTGTATTAGATACAGAACTACAGTTTTTAAAATTAAATCTGTTAATGCTTTGAATTCAGAACATAAGAAAAATTCACTTTACACTGAATATGTGTCACTTTCTTTTAGATGAAAATACAGCAGTTTAGGGGCATTTTGAATGAATATTTAAAGAACAGGTAACGTGAGGGTAACACCTTCAGGCTGACAAACATTCGGGTACAAAGAAGGTGCCGAATATTTCCAATACACGCACATACCTCACACACACACACACACACACACACACACACACACACACACACACACGGCACACACACAGAACACGTGATTCCCTCTTAAAGTCCCTGCTGCTGGGACGCACGAAAAGCAAGTCCATCCCGTTCAGCCACGTTGTAGGTTCGATGACACAGAAGGGGTTCTCTCTAACGAACCCCGAGAGCAGCACAGCCCTGTGACGTGGCACAAGTGGAGCATGAAGTCACATGGCAGGACAGACAGGCGGACAGCACCCCGATGGGCACTGCGGGAAGCCCACGGGTGCCGGCGTTTGTGGGGAGTTTTCCTCCCTCACGCGCTCGTTTGTATTGCCTGGTTCTGGCCAGCCCTGCGTGTGCCTCTGGAGCAGGAAGCTGACGGTTTGATCAAAAAGAAGCAAAAGGCTGGAACCAATGCTTCTTGGGGAGCTGTGCTCTCTTGGACGTCAGCAGGCCCCGCACGCCTGAGGCCACACGCTGCCAGCACACATGTGTGAGCGTGCACGCATATGTATGCACACGCACACACACGGAATTCAGCTTGGTCAGGGCCACAGGCCCAGCACCCAGCCCGGTCAGGTGGCTCTCAGGGGTCTGTCCAAGGTCACAGTGTAAAGACTGAGGCTTCGGGGTCCCCGTGTTGCCTTCTGGGAACCCCTTGAAGGCAACCCAATGCTGCTGCGCCCACCACGAGTGCGACCGGGGCTCCAGGCGTCCTGTCCAGGAAGGACGTGCCATCCATGCTTTCAGGCCTGAGCCCGGGGGACGGGGGAGGGGTGGGGGGCTAAGCCGAAGCGAAGGCACTAGATCACGGACCCGAGGCCCAGGTTTTGGCCGCATCTGTGGCCAGTTCTGCAGTGACGTTCCTCCTGCCCCCACGTCCTGGAGACCCTCGTACTGACCTCGCAGAGGAGCTGGACGATGCTGCTCTGGAGCCCAGCCTCTACTTTGGGGAAGGTCTCAGGCCTCCTCTGATACCCCCTCCCCCCACGCTGACCGCCACGCCTGCTGTGGCCCCTCGGAGCCCCAGCTTGCACTGCCTAAGACGGCAGGGGGCAGGGGGAGGCGTCAGCAGGAAGGAATGAGAAACAGAAGGAAAGGAGGAGGCAGGAGCCGCCAGGCCCTGGGAGCACAACCCTGAGTGAGACAGACACTCCCAGGCTCCGTGGATGAGCAGGTATCAACCAGCATTTGTTGGGAGGTCACAGGGCTGCGGTGAGGTCACAGGGCTGTTGGGAGGTCACAGGGCTGCTGGAGGTCACAGGGCTGCAGGGAGGTCACAGGGCTGCAGGGAGGTCACAGGTCTGTATGAGGTCATAGGGCTTTGTGAGGTCACAGGGCTGTGTGAGGTCACAGGGCTGTGTGAGATCACAGGTCTGTATGAGGTCACAGGGCTGCGGGGAAGTCACAGGGCTGTGTGAGGTCACAGGGCTGTATGAGGTCACAGGGCTGTGTGAGGTCACAGGGCTGTGTGAGATCACAGGTCTGTATGAGGTCACAGGGCTGCAGGGAAGTCACAGGGCTGTGTGAGGTCACAGGGCTGTATGAGGTCACAGGGCTGTATGAGGTCACAGGGCTGTGTGAGGTCACAGGGCTGTGTGAGGTCACAGGGCTGTATGAGGTCACAGGGCTGCTGGAGGTCACAGGGCTGTGTGAGGTCACAGGGCTTTGTGAGGTCACAGGGCTGCGGGGAAGTCACAGGGCTGTGTGAGGTCACAGGGCTGTATGAGGTCACAGGGCTGCAGGGAGGTCACATGGCTGCAGGGAGGTCACAGGGCTGCAGGGAGGTCACAGGGCTGTTGGGAGGTCACAGGGCTGCTGGAGGTCACAGGGCTGTTGGGAGGTCACAGGGCTGCTGGAGGTCACAGGGCTGTTGGGAGGTCACAGGGCTGCTGGAGGTCACAGGGCTGCAGGGAGGTCACAGGACTGCACAGAGGTCACAGGGCTGTGTGAGGTCACAGGGCTGTGTGAGGTCATAGGGCTGCTGGAGGTCATAGGGCTGTATGAGGTCACAGGGCTGCTGGAGGTCACAGGGCTGTGTGAGGTCACAGGGCTGTGTGAGGTCACAGGGCTGTATGAGGTCACAGGGCTGCAGGGAGGTCACATGGCTGCAGGGAGGTCACAGGGCTGCAGGGAGGTCACAGGGCTGTTGGGAGGTCACAGGGCTGCTGGAGGTCACAGGGCTGTTGGGAGGTCACAGGGCTGCTGGAGGTCACAGGGCTGTTGGGAGGTCACAGGGCTGCTGGAGGTCACAGGGCTGCAGGGAGGTCACAGGACTGCACGGAGGTCACAGGGCTGTGTGAGGTCACAGGGCTGTGTGAGGTCATAGGGCTGCTGGAGGTCATAGGGCTGTATGAGGTCACAGGGCTGCTGGAGGTCACAGGGCTGTGTGAGGTTAAAAGGCTGCTGGAGGTTACAGGGCTGAAGGGAGGTCACAGGGCTGCAGGGAGGTCACAGGGCTTTGTGAGGTCACAGGGCTGCTGGAGGTCACAGGGCTGCAGGGAGGTCACAGGGCTTTGGGAGGTCACAGGGCTGCTGGAGGTCACATGGCTGCAGGGAGGTCACAGGGCTGCAGGGAGGTCACAGGACTGCACAAGGTCATAGGGCTGCACAAGGTCACAGGGCTGTGTGAGGTCACAGGGCTGTGTGAGGTCACAGGTCTGTATGAGGTCACAGGGCTGCAGGGAGGTCACAGGGCTGTGTGAGGTCACAGGGCTGTGTGAGGTCACAGGGCTGCTGGAGGTCATAGGGCTGTATGAGGTCACAGGGCTGCTGAAGGTCACAGGGCTGTGTGAGGTTAAAGGGCTGCTGGAGGTCACAGGGCTGTGTGAGGTTAAAGGGCTGCTGGAGGTCACAGGGCTGTGTGAGATCACAGGGCTGCTGGAGGTCACAGGGCTGCAGGGAGGTCACAGGGCTGCAGGGAGGTCACATGGCTGCAGGGAGGTCACAGGGCTGCAGGGAGGTCACAGGGCTGCAGGGAGGTCACAGGGCTGTGTGAGGTCACAGGGCTGCTGGAGGTCACAGGGCTGTGTGAGGTCACAGGGCTGCTGGAGGTCACAGGGCTGTGTGAGGTTAAAGGGCTGCTGGAGGTCACAGGGCTGTGTGAGGTCACAGGGCTGTGTGAGGTCACAGGGCTGTATGAGTTCATAGGGCTACTGGAGGTCACAGGGCTGTATGAGGTCACAGGGCTGTGTGAGGTCACAGGGCTGCTAGAGGTCACAGGGCTGTATGAGGTCACAGGGCTGCTAGAGGTCACAGGGCTGTATGAGATCACAGGGCTGTATGAGGTCACAGGGCTGCTGGAGTTCACAGGGCTGTGTGAGGTCACAGGGCTGTATGAGGTCACAGGGCTGTGTGAGGTCACAGGGCTTTGTGAGGTCACAGGGCTGCAGGGAGACTTTCTGAGGGAGGAAGCTGCTCCCTCCCCATGAGTTCCTCCCCAGAGGATGCTCCTAATTTGCTGCTGGCAGAGAGACAAGCAGGACACAGGCCCTGCCAACTGGGGAGGGTGGAGGGGGAGTCAGGGACCAGGCCAGGCCTGGAGGTGGGAGGGTGACTCGTTCCTGGTGCCTCTGGGGAGCGCCACCGCCAGCCAGTCAGCCCATATATGGGGGGGAAGGGCAATCTGCACCGCGCAGGGTCCCCTCACCCGGAGGGCGGCTGTCACTAGGGACAGAAGGACACGCCTGCCTGAGGGCCGAGCCAGCAGCCAGCTTCCTCCTGGCGATGACGTCACCGTGTCCGCGGGGACCAGGCGGCACATCCGAGGGCGCACAGGCACATCCTGCCGTGCAACCCGAAGACCCTGACGGCAGGGAGCCCGCCTCCAGGCGGAGGACACGCTGGTATTTCAGCCACTGAGGGTCCTCCCCCTTGGCCTCCTGAAGGGCTAGGTCCCCCCCTCCCTGCCCCCCCATCCTCCTCACCCTGAAGGGATAGGTCCCCCCTACCTGACCCCACCCCCTCCTGTCCTCCCCCCTCGTCCTCCTGAAGGGATAGGTCCCCCCTACCTGCCCCCACCCCCTCCTGTCCTCCCCCCTCGTCCTCCTGAAGGGATAGGTCCCCCCTACCCACTCCACCCCTGTCCTCTTCGCCCTGAAGGGATAGGTCCCCCCTACCTGCCTCCACCCCCTCCTGTCCTCCTCCCTCGTCCTCCTGAAGGGATAGGTCCCCTCTACCCACCCCACCCCCGTCCTCCTCGCCCTGAAGGGATAGGTCCCACCCGCCCCACCCCCCCATCCTCCTCACCCTGAAGGGATAAGTCCCTCCCCTATTCCCCTCTTCACCCTGAAGGGCTAGGTCTCCCCTACCTGCCCCCCCCCCTCCTCCTCTCCCTGAAGGGATAGGTCCCTCCCCTACCCCCCCTTCACACTGGAGGGATAAGTCCCCCACCCCCCTCCTCCTCGCCCTGGAGGGACTGTCCCCCCTCAGTCCCTGGGGAGAAGGGGGTCTCTCTACTCGGTGACGTGGGGGATGCAGACTGTCCCCCCTCGGTCCCTGGGGAGAAGGGGGTCTCTCCACTCGGTGACGTGGAGATGCAGACTGTCCCCCCTCGGTCCCTGCGGAGAAGGGGGTCTCTCCACTCGGTGACGTGGGGATGCAGACTGGCCTCCCTCGGTCACTGTCCAGGAATGTTTCGGACGCAGTCGAAGGCCGAGCGGATGAGGAGCGGGGTCATAAGCATGCGTGTCTCTCCTGGTCGGATGGCCTCGCCGTGGGTGTCCCAGGGTCTCCCCGTCCTGCCCGGGGCGTGGGACAGCGCAGATGGGACGTGAGTGTCAAGCAGAAAAGAGGGGCTCCTGGGAGCCTTCTCACAGGGACAGGCACCCACCGTCACCTCCTGTCTCTCAAACACGCGGGTAGATCGTCACACAGCGAGCGAGCCGCCGGTCCTATTTTTAAAGTGTTGGGGCCTGGGTCAGAAGTCACACCTGGTAGAAGCGGGAGGAAAGGATGGCCGTAGGACCGCGGCTGCCTGCGTCTGCCTGGAGCTCCCGGCTCCGTGACCGCAGTCGCCGGCTTCCCCGTGAGTCACAGGGCTGCGGGGAGGTAGACTGTGGTGCCGGCCGGGCAGAGGCCACGGCGGCTGTGAGGTTAGCAAATCCACGCGTGCTGAGCGGCCGGGACGTGGCATGGCCCCAGCAAACACGCAGGAAGTTAGTCAGAGCATGCTTGTCCTGGAGAGCGCTGGCTGAGTGGTGACCCGGATGTGCAGGCTCCTCTGGGTGGGGGCTGGAGGCCCGGCCTGGTGTCCAGCTGCCGAGCGTCGATGCCAGAGCGGCCACGGCTGCCAAAACCCCAATCTCATCGTTCCTGAAAGGGCATCCAGTTCCTACTTCTGGGCTTTTTGGAAATTCCCGAGACCCGGTGCCCGTCCCTCACTGCCGGCCACTTGCTTCCCGCGTGAACACCATGGCCAGCTGGAGGCTGGGGGGAAGGGTGCTGGCGGGCCCCAGGCTGCCTTCCTCTGCCTGTCCTGCCGGCTCCTCCCAGGTGCAGCCTCACTGGGCCCCAAGGCTGCCCAGGCCCCGGGAGGTGGGGCCCCAGCCCGCACGGCCTCACAGCCGAGTCCCAGTTCTCAAAGCGGTTCCCCCAAGGCCCTCCCTCGCAGGCGCAGAATCAAGGCGGGTCACAGCCCTGGAGCTGCCACGTGGCGAGAAGACTGACTGGCGTGCTCTCTCTGAACAACGCTGTGCGTCCGCTGGGCGAGTGCACTCACTGGGAACCCAGCGTGGGCGGCCAGGCTCCAAGTGCATCCCCGCAGCTCCTGGGACCTGGGGCAGCTGTGACCTGACCTCTGACCCGGGCCTGGTGCTGGCCGTGTACTAGGCTGGGCTCCCCCTGCCCGTGTGCCCCATCCTCAGCCCTGAACTCTAGACCTGTGCGGCGCTCGTCCCCGGGCCCAGCCTGCTGGCAGCTGGCCACCCCCCGACTCTGCACTCTGTCCTGGGGCGGGGGGGGGGGGGGGGGGCGGGCAGTGGGGCTCCTGAGGGCAGTGGCTCTCCTGAGGGCAGTGACTCTCCTGAGGGCAGTGGCTCTCCTGAGGGCAGTGTGACTCCTGAGGGCAGTGGCTCTCCTGAGGGCAGTGGCTCTCCTGAGGGCAGTGACTCTCCTGAGGGCAGTGTGACTCCTGAGGGCAGTGGCTCTCCTGAGGGCAGTGTGACTCCTGAGGGCAGCGACTCTCCTGAGGGTAGCCCCGTGGATGCCACCCTTGCCCACATGCTGGCTCCTCCCCAGGCTCCAGGGCAGCTGTCAGGACGCCGCTGCCACCTCCCGCTCCCTCGGGCGGAGCATTTAACTCCAAGTCAGCATCTCACCAACTCGCCCCGACCTGGGGTCTGCAGGCAGCAGCTGGCAGAGACGGCGGTCTCCCTGTGCCACTGGGATGAAACGCCAAGTGCAGGTCTGGGTTGAGGGACACGGTTGGGTGCTTGGGTGAGGGCACTGCACGCAGGCCTGCGGGTAAGCAGAACGCACCTCGTGTCTGCGGACGGACAGACGGGAGGCAGTGCAGACAGGGAGGTGCCCTCGGGCTGGGCGTAGGAGGGGCCCCACACTCACCGCAGACGTGAGGTGGGAGGGACCCACCCCCCACCCCCCACCCCCCACCCCCACAACCCCCACAACCCCCCAACTCCCCCATCCCCAGCGGTGCCGCCACCAGGCAGGAGGCTGTGCGCGTGGTGCTTGCCCGCGGGGCCCGCTCCTGCGAGGTGGTGCCCTCGCCCACACTGTGCCACCCCACCAGGAGCTGCGTGTGGCCTGTGGCTCACCAGGACCCCAGGATGGAGCACCTCCCGGGTGCGCTGTGACGTGCTGCAGTGCGGACACCCTGGGGGGAGATTTATGGTTCAGTTTTCTTTCCTGACTTTTGTCCTTTCAGGCTGCACCCCAACCCCAGCCGGGAGCAGGCGATGGGGAGAGGTGCCTGTGCACGGCGGCCAGAGCAGGCCACCGGCCGAGGCCTGGAGGGTCTGCATTATAGCAAGAGGCCTGACCCCTGGTCTAGAAGCTTCTAGAAGCCAGACCAGCATTCCTGGTGAGAGTCTCGGTAAGTGCCTGCCCAGAGGCCATAGCTAGGCCCCGCCTCCGAGGCCCCGTGCTGAGTCACCTCCAGGAGCGGATTCCACAGCCTGTGCCTGTGCCAAACACCTGCTGGGGGCCTGCCTGTTCAGGTGAGGGGTGCTGGGGTGCGCGTGCTGGCACGAGCGGGAGGCAGCACCCGCCTGCAGCCGAGAGCATGGGTGAGAGTTAACATGTTAGTACACGGGATTGTGCATAGCTGCACAACACACACGTGTGCCGGTGATCTACAGAATCCCGCCCAAGCCAACCGGCATGGCGCTCCAGCGAGGTCGCACAGTGTCCCTGGTGCGCCATGTCCCTTGGCGCTCGCTCCTCGCGGCTCTCGGCCACGCGCCAGGCGGGCCTGCGTCAGCGACGATCCTCACTGCAGACACACCTGGCAGGAACCATTGTGCCTTCTGCCTTTGGACACGAGGAAGCTCAGGTGCGAAGGGCGAGAGCCCAGCCACAGGCTGGGAGCCCAGGTGACCGCTTGACAGAGGAACCCACACTGGGCCGGGCGCAGAGCCCGAGAGGACCTGGGCGGCCAGCCCGCCACCATCACCTTCCGGGACCCTCCGAGGCTCTCGCCGGTTCTGTCTGTGCCTCCGCAGCCCACGAAGACTGAGGTTCAGGTCCTTCTCTCGGAGCCACCTCCGCGCCTTCCTGCTGGGCCTGCCGTCGCCTGGCTCACCCCACCCGCTCAGGCCTCTCCTAGCTCCCCTCTCAGGTTCCAAAACATGGCCCTCCTCACAACACACAGATGTACTCCAGGGTGCACACACGTGCACACACTCACACACGGACACACACCTGTGCATCACACGTAAACATATAGGGACACGTGCCTGTGCATCATCATACGTGCACACACAGCACCACCGCACGGCCTCTCGTGGCAGAAGCCTGAAGGACGAGGACCCCCTGGAGCCCACGGGTAGCACCTTGAAGGGAAGTGTCCTGCACCCGTGGGGACGGCCCCCTCCGAGGCGTGGGACTGCTCCCTGGGCCCTCGTGTGGAGCACAGGCCTCAGCATGTGCCCCACGGTGGTGGAGCCGACTCCCTGCGCCTCCTTCTGTGGATGGGACCTCGGAAGTGCTCACTAATGGGGGTGCCTCGGGGCCCCCAGGGCTGAGGCTCCACCCCGCGGGCCCCTCCTAGGGGCCTGGCCTGCCTGGTCCTCCCAGCCCCACCCGCCGGGGCCAGGAGGCGAGGCCTGAGCAAGGCCCTCTGAGCTCCAGGCGCCTCTGACGTCTAATTCTCAGGAACCTACCCGCTCATCTCCTAGCTTCTTTGTGATGTAGCAACAGCCCCGAGTCAGGCAGCCTGGACAGCCCAGTAAATATTTACAAAGCCCGGCTGCTGGCCCTGTGTGGGGGGTGGAGGGGGAGCAGGGCCCCCGCTGCACACTCACTTCCGCGGAAACAGGAGCCCCACCCCCACCATCTGGGCAGCTCAGAGCCCCGGCTCCGCGTGTGGGATGCTGCCGGCGCGTCCCCAAGGCGTTATCTCTAAACAACAGGTCCTGTCACCCAAACAACAAGCAACCCCTGTCTTCCCAAGTGTTGTAGGTAAACTGAGGCACACCGAGACCCCCCATGTCCCTCCAGCCACACAGGCCCCTGTGGGTCATGCTCCGTCGGAGCGCTGGGAGGAGGTGGGAGGGACCGGGCCTCCTCGGAGCTGCTGAGTGTCAGCCTGGGGCCTCCAGCTCCTGCCAGGACACTCGACCTCGGCTCCTTCCCAAACCCTGGGCTCCTTCCACCTCCTCCCGAAGGCCTGGCCCTCAGGGCCTGCCCGGCCGAGGGTGGGGACCCTGGGAGCTGCACCCCAGTCCCAGGAGGGACCCGACCCCGCGGGAGGCCTGGGCTGGGGGCGCCGCCTCCTCGTCCCACCCCCGGGCCAGCTCCCGGCCGAGGCTTCATCTCACTGTGGGATTTCTCTCATCGCCCCCCTTCTGGAGGTTTCCAGGCTTCTAACTTTCCAGCAAATAAGACATGAGGAAAAGCCTTATTTATCTCCCTAAATATCTCGATTAAAACATTCCGTTCCACAAGCGTGACCGGGCCTGGCACCTCGCTGCTGTGAGGCAGCCGGGCCTCAGAGCTGGAGGAGCTGCTTCCTGCCATCCGTCGCCATCCCTCCCGGGTGCGGGGGCGACAAACGTCCTACGTGAACGGACGCAGCACCTCGCCAAGGGGACGAGGATGGCCCAGAAGGCTGCTCTCCGCTGACAGGGACCTCACACCACCTCCTGTCCCCTGAGGGCCGGACTGCGGGGAACCATCTGGGAAACCAGCCCCCCAGCCCCATGCACTAGTCCCTCCACAGACCTGTGTCCAGACAGGGAGCTGCCCCCCAGCCAGCTCAGCTGCCCCCCCACCCCCCAGCCAGCTCAGCTGCAGGGCGGAGCCTGCCCCTCGTCTGTGGTCTGTGCGGAGACACAGGGGCAAGGCCCCCTGCAGGTCCCTGCTCCTCCTGCTGACACGACGCCCACCAGCGTCAGGAGTGGGTTCTCGGCCTGCAGACCCTCCTTGTCGGCTCCCTGTGCTTGATAATCCACCAAAGATCCCGGGGAACACTTCCCTTCCAGAGCCTGTGACGCTCGACTTCACCTCCTGGTGGAACAACATTTTAGCAGTTCCCACCAAAGAGGAAAACTGCAGCTGAAGTCATGACTGATTCGGCTCAGGTCTGGTTCTCACAGGATGGTGTCAGTGTCTTAGTGGGGGGGTGGGGGCGGGCGGGTAGAGAATAACAGTGAACTAGGCGCCCCGACCACGTTCAGAGACTCGTGTGGGCTCTCTGGAATGTGTCCCCAAAACCGTACATGATGAACTGCTAACCCCCCAGGTGAGGAGTCAGCAGGTGGCGTCTGGGCGGTGATGGGGCTGTGGGGGGGGAGCCCCGGTGAGGGGGTCCGTGTCCTTGTAAAAGGCCCACGAGCTCTGGGAGGACACGGCAAGGACACGCCTCTGCCCCAGGAAGGGGCCTCGCCCGACGCCCCGTGGCCAGCACCTCTATCTTGGACTTCAGCCTCTGGCCTGTGAGACTGGACACGCTTCTGTCGTGTGAGCCTCGGCCTGTGGTGCCTGCCAGGGACCTGGTGGGGCTGTGGCACACGCAGGTCGATGGTCATGTCCTCGTGCTGGGATGGCAGCGGGAACGCGTGGCCGTCACGGTGAAGTGCGTGCCGTTCTTTGTCAGCAGGTGTCGGGTCGGGAAAGGTGCCTGCAGCTGAGTGGGGTGCAGACGCCCCCCTCCGCCCACCGTGGCTGCGGGCCCGCCGGGCATTGCTGAGGAAGAGTGCCCAGGCCCACAGCCCCCGCTCGGCCGACGCCCAGGACGGCAGGGCCTCCTCCGCACCCCCCTCGGCCCGCTCACCGCTCTGACCACACCTGCGCGTGTCTTAGCAGCGCTGCCTTGAGGAGCATCGCCAGCCTTGCGTGACCGCACACGCCTGGCCCAGGCGGCCCGTCAGCTGTGGGCGGTGTTGGCATCGACGTGGAAATTGGGTGCGGATGACCCTCTGGGAGATCAGCAAAGGGCAGGTCCCTGGGGACTGGCTCCCGCCGCGTCTGGTCCTGAGCTCCGGGCCGGCCTCATGGCCTCCTCCGTGGCTCATGCTCCGTGTGATCGCGTCGGCCAGCTGCCAGGTGACAGGATCTGTGGACGGGAGGGAAGGGTGTCGGCCGGACGTGCGTGGAGGATGGGTGCGTGAGCTCCAGGGACCGGTTCCAGGACCTGTGTCTTCCCAAGGAAAATGCAGGAGGGTCTTTGGCTCAGGCCGGCCGGGCACTGCCTCCGGGGGAAGCGGGTCAATAAACCAGCCGTGATTCCACAGGACACGGTGAATCAGCCTGGCACTGCCCCGCCCTCACGGGTGCAGATGCTTCCTCCAGCCCCCAGCGTGGTCTAACTAGAAAGGGAGGGACTTTGTTCAGGGAACCGTTCATGCCGGAGCCTTCTGAGCTGGGGAGGCCCGTGTGGCCTGGGCTTGGGGGGAAGCTGAGGAAAGTCCTAGGAGCCTCTGCCAGGGGATTCAGGTCAGAAGCTCATTGCACAACAGGCTGGCAAACATCTGTGGTCCTAACCCAGCCAAGGGAGAGGCCAGCATCCAGCGTCAGGTATGTGACCTGCCTGACAGCTAGCCCAGGGCACCTTGTGAAAGGCCTGGCAGCGACCCACGTCCCAGGGAGCTCACGTCCCAGAGAATCCACGTCCCAGGGAATCCACTTCCCAGGGAGCCCATGTCCCAGTGAATCTATGTCCCAGGGAATCCACGTCCCAGGGAGCCCACGTCACAGAAAATCCATGTCCCAGGGAGACCACGTCCCAGAAAATCCATATCCCAGGGAATCCATGTCCCAGGGAGCCCACGTCCCAGGGAATCTACGTCCCAGGAAGCCCACGTCTCTCTGGACAATGAGAGTGGGAAGGAAGAAAGTAAGTTAGTGGAAATTTCAAAGGATCAAAACCTTTAGAGATGAAGACCTCCTTCTCTCTGTCCCCGAGCCCTCCCTCCCTCACCAAAAGGAACAAGTTCCATGTCCCGCCAGTCACACCAGTCAGCTCAGGCTGCGTGACAAATGCCATCGCCGAGCGGCCTGAACAGCAAGAAGTCCGGAGGCTGGAAGCCTGGGATCGAGTGTGGGGTTGGTCTGTCCTCTCTCCTCCAAGTACGGAGGCCGCCTTCTCCCACATCTTCACGTGGCCGTTTCTCTGTGTGCGTCTGTGTCCTCACCTCCCTTCTTCCAAGGACCCAGTCCCATTGCACTGGGGCCACATCACTCCCTTAACATCCCAACTTCAGGTGCAGGCCCACTGAGAGGCTGGGGATTAGGGCTCCAATGTGAGTTTGGGGTGCAGTCCATCCACACCCACCAGGCCTCACAGTGACCAGAGCCCAGGGCAGAGGTCGCTCCCCAAACCTCCTTGCCGCCCCTGGAGCTGGCACCGCAGATGGACAGAGACCCCGGAGCTTTTCCTCCACAAGCAGCTCGTGGTCTGCACGGCGGACGAGACGCGAGCCACAGGCAGGTGGGAAAGCAGCCAGCCAACCTGACGGGGCTCCTGGAGGGAGTCGGATGGAGACAGGGCTGCTGTCGGGGAGCAAGATCGCCCTGTAGCCCGAGGCCACGCAGTGGGGGGCCCTTCCAGAAAAAGGAAGGAGCAGGGTGGGGAGTGGACACAGGAGGTACCCGTGGGCTGGGACACGGGGCGAGGTGAGGTTGGGGGTGAGGCGGGTGTGGGGCAGGCCCTGAACAAAGAACAAATTCACGGCGTGCCCTGTCCACGCGGTGGCTCGTGGCCGCCCCAGGGCTGCAGCTGGGGGTGGCAGGGTCCCGGGGGCTGTGCCCAGGACGGTCCCACCAGGAACTCAGGGCAGAACGTCCCAGTTACACACACTCTCCAGCACCCGCCAACGTCCCGCTGGTTCACCTTCCCTCTGGGCTCGGGCAGCGTGTGGTGGTGTGACCGATGAGACGTGGAACGTGGGTCTTCGTGGGGCCACAGAGCCAGAAAGCGAGGAAGCCATGAGGACGGCGGACCCGCCCGGCGGCCGGCCCACAAGCAGAGGGGAAGGAGCAGGGGACGTGGGCCGTCAGCTGAGCTGTGGACCAGGAGCCACTTTGTTGTGCGACAGCCCACGGCACTGGGTGTGGGATGAGGCTGGGGACTGGCCCAACCTGGGGAGGAGGGACGGTCCCGCTCCAGCCCAGGAAAGAGCCTGGCATCACCTCGGAGCAGGCGGGCACAGGGCAGGGACGCGGGGGAGAAGGGGTTCGAGGGCGGACGGGTAGTGGCCCCTCTCCTCTGGGCAGGAGCCCACCGTGGGCACAATGCCCAGGCGAGAGGCCCAAGTGCATGGCTCACAGACAACCAAACCCAACAGCCAACCGTCCGTCAGCCTGAGGTTTCCCGAGGGGGATCTGCAAAAGCTGCTGTTTGAGTCCCTGACTCACTGTGTGTCAAGGGCCCAGCCTGTGCTGGTCCGCCCACACCCCGCACCACCCCCCCACCCCCCGGGCAGATCAGAGAAAGGAGGTGCTGTAGGGGCCCCCTCGCCTGTTTTATGACAGAGACATTGTACAAAGTTGCACCTCCAGCCCCGAGACCCTCCTGCACCCCCAGCCCCGAGACCCTGCACCCTCCTTCCAGACGATGGAATGCCCGTGGTGCTGGCAGACGCACTGGGGCCGCGCCAGTTGCCCCAATGTGAGTTTGGGGTGCAGTCCGTCCACACCCACCAGGCCTCACAGTGACCAGAGCCCAGGGCAGAGGTCGCTCCCCAAACCTCCTTGCCGCCCCTGGAGCTGGCACCGCAGATGGACAGAGACCCCGGAGCTTTTCCTCCGCAAGCAGCTCACGGTCTGCACGGCGGACGAGACGCAAGCCACAGGCAGGTGGGAAAGCAGCCAGCCAACCTCACGGGGCTCCTGGAGGGAGTCGGATGGAGACAGGGCTGCTGTCGGGGAGCAAGATCGCCCTGTAGGCCGAGGCCACGCAGTGGGGGGCCCTTCCAGAAAGAGGGGAAGACACTGTTCATGTCTCCAGGAGCCCCTCGCGGCCCTGGGCGCGTCCTACTCCACTCTGGTGCCCGCAGCCAGGACAGCGGGAAACCAGGGTCCCCCCACCTGGCGGCAGGGGCTTGGGCTGCAGAGGGGACATCAGACTGCCGAGCTGGACAAGGGGTGCGTCTGTGGGCGCAGCTCCCTTCCTGTAGAACGGGGCGCCCAGGGCCCCCTGTGCTGGCTGTGGAGTGGAGGGGGGGGTATGGCGCACGGAGAGATGAGCCCAGGACCTAGGTATCCAAAAGCGCATCCTACATGATACCGCGTGGAGATTTAAACCTGTTTCTTCATGACACGGAGGCACAACCAGCCCACGTCTGTGGCTTTCGGGGTGCAATTGGGTCTCCCCAGACAGAACCCGTCTCCCCTGTCGCTAGGGCACTGATTCAGGGGTCTCTCATGTCTGGGCCCAAGGCCAGCAGAGGTGTGTGTGTTGGGGGGGCAGCCACACTCCTGGCGTCCCCGTAGGCGCTACTTCCAGGGACGCTGTGACGTCTGAGCTGTGTTTGCTAGAGGGCGTCTGTCGGTCCTGAGACGGATGGAC
The DNA here is from genome assembly GCA_025583905.1 of Ia io. Taxonomy (NCBI): domain Eukaryota; kingdom Metazoa; phylum Chordata; class Mammalia; order Chiroptera; family Vespertilionidae; genus Ia; species Ia io. The sequence goes on along the minus strand of JAJQQW010000005.1, from coordinate 198,748 downwards.
AGTGTGTGGAGAGGACAGTCTGGGGGTCAACACAGACACCCAGGAAGAGATGGCACGTGTGGGCTTCTCCCAGCCCCAGGCCAGTCACCCCATGAGTTCCCAGAACCACCCCCACCCCCCATCCCGCTGGGCGGGACGAGCTCTGGGCGAGGTCGTGGCCGCCTGGTGCATCTGGAAGGTTTTAGGCTGCAGCTGGCTGGCCAGGTTGCGTGTTCGTACACAGAACACGTCTCATCTGCACGCACCCCGCCAGCGCACGTCCGAGGTGGAGCTGGGCCCCTCCCCCTGAGTCGAGGGGCTCCTGATGTAACCAGCGCCTCCCACGCTCACCGGGTTCCCAGAATCGCCTGTGAACAGAGGTGCCCGGCCACCCCGCAGGGCCTGTGTGTGCTGAGACATGGCTGCCAGCTGGGGGGCTGGGTGGGGGTGACCGGGGGCTGTCAAGGACCACAGCCACAGCCACTCCGGCCCCGATGCTGTGGCTCTTCTCTTCTTCCAACCCCAGGTGCCCTTACTGAACTCGGGGAGTCCGGGAAGAGCCAGTGAATGTGGAAATCCAGTTTCCTGCCTGTGAGATGATTGACTGATTCATGAAATCCCCCCTTCATCCCCATTCAGCACGCCCTCTCCGGGTGCTCTGTCGGCTGAGCTTCAGGAGCCGTGTCATCAGGCGCTGACGTGTAATAAACAGGGAGCGTGGGGAAGGCGGGTCCAGGAGCCCCGGAGCTGCGTGCTGGCAGCACTCACAGCCAACAGCAAGCAGCACAGAGGCAGCGTTCGCCCTGAGCCGGGGACAGCCACACACAACCCCGTTCATCCGGCCGCTCGTCCTGCGAAGAACTGGTCCGAGCCCTTCCCCGCGCCCCCCCGACAGGCCGCATGGGCAGGGGGCAGGGCCGCAGGACCCCGGTCCCCAGAGCGGTCCTCAGCCCAGAGTTGGGGTGCAGGCCACACACACCTGCCCTCGGTCCACCCTGCCCGCCAGGACAGCACTGGGCAGCATGTCCTTGGCAGAAAGCTGCCAGCCGGAGCACGCGGGCGCCACGGGCGGGCGCCACGGGCGGGCGCACGGTCCTCCAGGGCCCGCCTCCTGCTTCCCGGTCCCCACCTGCTCTGTCTCACCTCTCCTTCCCCTGCACAGTTGCCCCCTTCTCCGAGGGGACACGTGCCAGGACCCCAGAGGCACCTAAAACCGCAGACCGCTCCAACCCCTAGGCCAACCGTGTTTCTCCTGTGAGAACAGTCACACGGCTCACATGGTCCCGGCTCCTCACGTCGTCAGCACGTGGTTGGCCCACGTGCAGGGCCTCGCCTGTGGCTTCATTTGCATTTCTTGGGACTGACGACACCGAGCAGCATTTAGGTGTGTCTTGGAGGCCTGTGTGTCTTCTCTGGGGATGTGTCTGTTCACATATTTTGCCTGACTTTATTGGCTGGTTTGTTTCTAATAACTAAGTTTTAAGAACTGTACCCTTTTCATTCATCCCGTACACAGGCGTCTATCAAATGCGCTTCCTCCCAGTCTTGCTCCCGTCTCTCCCCAGATGGTGTTTGCTCAGAGCACACGCTCGTCACTGGATGAAGTCCAATTCATCGTGGGGTTTTAACTCATGAGTCAGGGATTTGGTGTTGCAGCTAAGAAATCTTTGCTCAGGTCGGAGAATTTCCTCCCATGTTTTCTTCTAGAAGTTCTATGGCTTTAGGTTCTACGCTCAGGTCTAGGATTCGCTCTCAGGTCCCTGTACATGGCACAGGGAACATGTTGAAGATCACTTTTCGAACACGGCCACCCAATTTCCCCGGCACCTCCTATTGACCGGACGATCTTGACTCCATCGAAATGCCGTTGCCTCGTTGTCAGAAATCAATCGCCTATTCACCCATTTACTTACTCCCGATGCTCGAGCTTCCCTCGATTGGTGTGAGTGTCAGGGTGCCAAGACCACTTGTCGGGGGGACTGCGGCGCGGCAGCGGGTCTACGAGTGGGTCTGTGAGTCCCGTCTCCTGCTGTGTGCAACCTCCTGGCCTACAGGCCTGTGGTTTGCCCAGAGAAAGAACGAGAGAATGGAGGCAGTACAGGATGAGCGTGGGAGTGGAGGGCGAGATCTGGGGCAAGAACAGCCTCCACCCATAGGGGCCCGGCTCTCCTGGGCTCAGGGACGTCCACGGTGGAGACTCGGCCAAGGCTGGGGAGACCCAACCACAGACAAACTCCCTGAACCAAACAAAACATTCCTTCATCCTCAAATGGTTGGTTTCCTTTCTCCTGGCAGGAGTTCAAGGGTGAAAGGTTAGTTCTCTTCACCTCACCCCATGTTGCTGGCCTTGTCGGTTGGTCACGGCGCCTGAGGACATGCATGGGGACTGTTCTAGAACTCGGTAAACCTCCTGGGTTTTGAATTCCCGAGGACGCAGGGATGTTTTGTAGTTTGATACAGTTTATTTCAGAGAACACAGATCTGCTTCCTGTTTCGCAATAAATCCTTTCATAAGCCTCTGTGAAGGATCGCGACACCCTCGCCCCGGGCAGGGAGCTTAGCAAAGCCTGTCCCAGCTCCTGTCCCAGCAAGGGGAGAACAGATGGAGGCCCAGCTCTGGCGCTCGTCCGAAGCCCAGCTCGGAGGCCCCGTCGCTGCTCCAGGCCACGCCCGCTCTCCCTGAAGTCTGGGTGCCGGCACCCACTGTGGCAAGGACATCGAGGCTCAGAGGCCCGGCTTCTGCGGTCACACCAGGGCCGCCTGCTGAAGTGTCCGGGAGGGTGCATCCTGGGGCCGTGGCCCTCGAGGTTCTCGCTGCTGACCATGAGCAGCTGGCAAAAGCATCGTGGGGTGGCTCCATCTCCTCTCTCCACCCGCGCTCCTCGGAGTGCCACCCTCCAGGCAGGAGTGGGCTCCCAGGCCAGTGACCATCACCTCCATCGCCACAGCACACCCGGCCAGGCTGCCTTCCCCCCGCCCCCCGGCCAGTCCCCCACTCAGCAGGACAGCCGGGCCACTCCCACGCCGCCCACAGCTCCAGCCCAAAGTGAATGAAAGCTGAGCCCGCTTCTGTCCCTGGCAGGTCATTTGCAGGTCACTGTAACAGGAAGATAAACTGATGAGGTCGAGATGGGTTTGAAAATAGAACACCTGCAGCTGCACATTAGGTGGAAGGTGCACGTGAACACGCTAGCTGCTGGCATTGCTTGAACATCCCTGCTTCCGCCCACCAGCTTACTCCCAAGGCCTTTTCCTCTGGTTTGACGATTATTATATTATTAAAGCAAAACACAGAGGCTGCCCATGTCCCTCAGTCCCGCCAGAGCTGGCGTCAGCAACCCACCAGCCAGGGAGGCTGGTCACAGGGAACGCTGACCGGGGACTCAGGGCTGACTGTGGACACAGGGCTGACCGTGCACTCAGGGCTGGCCGTGTGCCCAGGGCTGGCCGTGGACTCAGGGCTGACCGGGGACTCAGGGCTGACCGTGGACACAGGGCTGACTGTGCACTCAGGGCTGGCCGTGTGCCCAGGGCTGGCCGTGGACTCAGGGCTGACTGTGGACTCAGGGCTGGCCGTGGACTCAGGGCTGACCGTGCACTCAGGGCTGGCCGTGTGCCCAGGGCTGGCCGTGGACTCAGGGCTGACCGTGGACTCAGGGCTGGCTGTGGACTCAGGGCTGGCCGTGGACTCAGGGCTGACCGTGGGCTCAGGGCTGGCTGTGGACACAGGGATGGCCGTGGACTCAGGACTGGCCGTGGACTCAGGGCTGACCGTGGACTCAGGGCTGGCTGTGGACACAGGGATGGCCGTGGACTCAGGACTGGCCGTGGACTCAGGGCTGACCGTGGACTCAGGGCTGGCTGTGGACACAGGGATGGCCGTGGACTCAGGACTGGCCGTGGACTCAGGGCTGACCGTGGACTCAGGGCTGGCTGTGGACACAGGACTGGCCGTGGACTCAGGGCTGACCGTGGGCTCAGGGATGACCGTGGGCTCAGGGCTGGGCATGGACACAGGGCTGACCGTGGCTCAGGGCTGACCGTGGCTCAGGGCTGGCCATGTGCCCAGGGCTGGCCGTGGACTCAGGGCTGACTGTGGACTCAGGGCTGGCCATGGGCTCAGGGCTGAACGTGGGCTCAGGGCTGGCCGTGGACTCAGGGCTGGCCGTGGACTCAGGGCTGACCGTGGGCTCAGGGCTGACCGTGGGCTCAGGGCTGGGCATGGACACAGGGCTGACCGTGGCTCAGGGCTGACCGTGCACTCAGGGCTGGCCGTGTGCCCAGGGCTGGCCGTGGACTCAGGGCTGGCCATGCACTCAGGGCTGGCCGTGTGCCCAGGGCTGGCCGTGGACTCAGGGCTGGCCGTGGGCTCAGGGCTGACCGTGGGCTCAGGGCTGGGCATGGACACAGGGCTGACCGTGGCTCAGGGCTGACCGTGCACTCAGGGCTGGCCGCGTGCCCAGGGCTGGCCGTGGACTCAGGGCTGGCCATGCACTCAGGGCTGGCCGTGTGCCCAGGGCTGGCCGTGGACTCAGGGCTGGCCGTGTGCCCAGGGCTGGCCGTGGGCTCAGGGCTGACCGGGGACTCAGGGCTGGCCGTGGACTCAGGGCTGGCCGTGGACTCAGGGCTGACTGTGGACACAGGGCTGACCGTGGCTCAGGGCTGACCGTGGCTCAGGGCTGGCCATGGACACAGGCCACGCAGGTGTGCACAGGCAGGTTTAACCAGAAATTGTGATCTACGCGTGTTGTTGGGTTATGAGCGCGGAATGACCAAGGTTACGGTGTGAAGTCTAAACACCACTTCAATGTTCCCCTTTCACTGAACCCCACGTGGAGTTTAGTAAATCCTGTGTTCTCCTGTGGCTCTGGTTTTGCTGTTTGAAGAACGGCAGTCTCTTTATTTCATCTCCATAGTAACTCGGTTTGTCAGACTTTACAGGAGGAGCAGCCGACAGGAGACTGAGATGTTCGCGGTCTCCCTCGCGGGTCAGTGCCTCAGGACGCGGGGCCGTGGGCTGGGGGCGCTCAGGGAAAGGGGGGTGGGGGTGCTCAGAGCTGAGGGCTGTGCAGCCAGTGGCAGCAGCTCTGGGACCTGACCCCCGGGAGGCAGTGCCAGGCCTCTGTGGCATCTCCAGGGCAAGGCGCACCTTCTCACCTCCTCGGAGGCTGAGCAATGACAGGGCCTCTGGCCAAGGACAGGCCTGCTGCCACCTCCTCATCCTGGTTGGGTCCAGCGGCCAAGGCAGAAGGTGGCAGGTCCCAGGGGCCAGGAGGTCCCATGGGCTGGCCCAATAGAGGTCCAGGCTGCTGCTGCCCATTGCTCTGCGGCCTCTTTGAGCGCGGCCTGTCCCTGAACACATTCCCTCGGGCACATGCCTGCCTGCTGAGGCCTGAGTCCAGAAACAGCCCTGCAGGCCAGGGGCTGGGTGAGGGCCAGAAGGGACAGGGACAAGGGGAGCAGGGCTGAACCGGGACGGGAGGAGGGGCATGCTCACAGAGAGAATGAGAGGGAAAGGGAGGGGGGCACTCAGGACAAATTCCATCAGACCTCTGACCTCTGGCCTCACGGACACATCCACAGCAAACCAGGTCCCGTGAGCTGCAGACCAGTGCCCGTGGCCCAAGCCGGCTGGTGGCCTGGGTGCAGCGCTGCCGGGCGTTAGAGGCCCAAGGAGGGCCTGGGCCGCGGGGCAGCACTCCTTCTGGGCGGCTCTCCTGGAGTCGCTGTGCAAGAATGGTGGGCAGCCGCGCCACACAGATGGCTCTTTGTCCCGCTGACACCTGCCGTCTGCTTGTTTGTCTAAACGACGCTGGAGGGGCAGGGCTCCAATCTGCTGCCAGGCCCCTCCCACCCACAGCGACCTCCTGACCCCGGGCAGACAGGGCTCGGAGTCTGTTCTCGAGCACAGAGGACTCCCCTGTGCCCACGTCCCAGCCTCTCCCCGGGCCGTGCTCAGTGCTCGGTGCTCGGTGCTCGGTGCTCGGTGCTCGGTGCCCGGTGCCGGGTGCCGGGTGCCGGGTGCCGGGTGCTCAGGCGGAGCAGGGCAGGAGGCGGCGAGAGGAAGGGCAGCAGGAGCAGCCCACGGAGGAGAAGCTGCAGCAGCAGCAGCTGCGGCCAGGGCCTCCCGGGGCCTCCTGCTCCGGGGCCAGGCTGGAAGCTGGTGTTTCTGAAGTGCAGCCCTCGCACCTGTTAAGGAAGAGGGCTTTGTGGGGAGAGACCCGGGGCAGATGCTGGAGCCGCCTCTGGGCAGAGCCCACAGCTGCAGGGACGTAGGGACGGGAGAGGCGCGGCCCACGCCTGACAGATGTGAGGGGGGTGGGCTCAGGGCTCAGCGGGCGTGCAACAAGCATGAAAACTCACTCGGCCCCGCGGGGCAGCCAGGCCTGCGATACGGGGAGGGGCCCGGCCACCTCTGTGCTGCCCCTTGGGGCCACATCACCACCTTCGCAGCCAGGGGGCCGCACCTCCTTTCATAGCTGAGCTCCCCGAGTCTGCGTGAAGGCCAGGCTGGGATCGGGGTCCTGGCTGCCTTCCTGCCTGAGCCCTGTGCCCCTGAGTGAACAGGCCGCTAACGACCCCTGAAACCATGCAGCCTCGCTGTGCCACCGCCGTGTGACCCGTGAAGACTGTCCCAGGCCCCCCACGTGCTGACTCAGGTCCCCCACGTGCTGACTCAGGTCCCCCACGTGCTTACTCAGGTCCCCCACGTGCTGACTCAGGTCCCCCACGTGCTGTCCCAGGTCCCCCACGTGCTGACTCAGGTCCCCCACGTGCTGTACCAGGTCCCCCACGTGCTGACTCAGGTCCCCCACGTGCTGTACCAGGTCCCCCACGTGCTTACTCAGGTCCCCCACGTGCTGACTCAGGTCCCCCACGTGCTGTCCCAGGTCCCCCACGTGCTGACTCAGGTCCCCCACGTGCTGTCCCAGGTCCCCCACGTGCTGTCTCAGGTCCCCCACGTGCTGACTCAGGTCCCCCACGTGCTGACTCAGGCCCCCCACATGCTGTCCCAGGTCCCCCACGTGCTGTCTCAGGTCCCCCACGTGCTGACTCAGGCCCCCCACGTGCTGTCTCAGGTCCCGCTGCTGCTGTCTCAGATCGCAGGAGCAGAGTAGCTTCTGAAGGTCAGGAAAAAGGGCGCTCCCGTCTGGCCCCGCCTCCCACCGGCACGGACTCCAGTCTACACCTGTGATAGGCAGAGCCTGGGCAGAGTACCGCAGAACAGACGCCTGAGCAGTCAGGGGCACAGTTATTGACGGACAGCGTTCCATCTACTATACACGCAGTCTGTGAGCCGCGTCGGCACGGACGGCCCCTCGCACAGGTGCCCTGTGACCGCCAGCGGTGAGAGCGGGCGTGGACAGGGCTCACAGGACACGCTGACCTTTCCGACAGCCGTGACTGTGAATCTTTTCTCTCTTGGGTTCTCAGATGGAGCGGCGGACGGGTGAGTAACTGCTCTGGGAGGCGCCCCGTGCCAGGGCGGTGGCCCTCATCACCCCAGAGGGGTGGTTCAGGTGTGTCCTGGCTTTGAACATCTTACAAACTCTCCGTCTCTTTGGTCCCTGGACCCAGCGGCCTGCGTGATGCACAGATCCCGCGTCTGTCACACTTCACAGGCGTGTGCGTGCGGGAGCGCCGGAGCCTGCAGCACGGGCCTCGCACGTGGCCTGAGTGATGCTTCTTCCTCGTCCGCAGGCTGCTCACAGGCGCAGGCACGCCCCAGGCTCCTGCCGCAGTCCTGGCAGCGGGAAGGTCAGCAGGTCGTCCGTGAGGTTGCACACGCGCAGGGCGTCTCGTGGGGACTTGAGGAAGCTGCTCGGGCAGGACATTGGCGCGGCCCTGACCGCGGGTTTTCTGATTCTGAGTTTCCGGCCGAGCGGCTGTGCTGGAGCCAGAGGACCAGAGCGGAGGCCAGGAGCCTGGGGAGAGCGTTCTGCCCAGAGAGGGACTCGGGTGAGGACAGTGCGGCCGAATTCTCGGGCGGCTCCAGAGTGACCTGTGGAGCTCCGTGGCGGCTGTGCCGTGCCAGGCGGGTGGGAGCCTCAAGTTCCGCGACCTTTCACCCCTGGGTCCTCACACCAGGACAGGAGCGGACGCCCGTCTCCCAGTGCCGGCTCCGTCCCGGTTCTGTCCGGGCTCCGTCCCAGCCACGGGTCCCCTTCCACCAGGCCCGCTCTCTGCGCACGCGCCCGGTCTTCACGGGGCCTGAGCCGGCCGCTCTCTGCGCACGCGCCTTGCTCGGTTCCCAGCACAGTCAGTCCCTCCAGTGAATGTGCAAACAGAAGCGCCAAGGAATGGCTCGGTAGCCTCTGCTGGTCTTTCCATGAACCCCTTTTTCCCGAGGATGAAAGGCATTTGGATGAAGACGTCCCTTGAAGTTCCGTCCCTGCCCCTTGCGGGGCCGCCGGGCTCAGTCCTGGGTGACCTACTTTCCGTCCCAGCCCGAGGCTCCCAGAGGCTATTGTGTGACAGGAATTAGTTTTTCCAGTCGCTGGAAATAGAATTCCACTGAAATAAAACCTTTAAGATCCCACTGGTGGCTGGGACAATGTCATCAATCTCGTTTGTATTTTTCAATTAAGTGTTTCCAACTGTCTTTATACTAATTGTGTTTGCAGAAGATCAGAGAGGGTGCATTTCACATAGAAACACAAAGAGTGTGGTCTCGGCCCCACCAGAGACAGAAAGGTGGCTGGTTCTCGTGGGAAACAGGGGGCCAGTCAGCCAGCAGGAGCTGGAGGCCGGGGCCATGCCGGAGAGAGGGGAGCGGGCACGGACGGGGCACAGGAGGCACGGCGAGCGGGGAGGACGTGGGCCTGGCCATGAGGGTGCGCGTTGGGGTGACTTTGTCTCCTGGGGGGCTGCTCAGCCCAGGTGCACAGACGTGGCGTGTAGGAGGAGGGAGCTCTGTGGCCTCAGGGGGCCAGTACCCCCTCCCACCGCCCCCCACGCACGGGGTGGGCCCTGCCGAAGCCGCCAGAAAACCACAGGCGTGGGCAGTCTCGCTGGGAACATGGGGTGCAAGTGCAGAGAACTCCAGGGCCTCGCGGCTGACACATGGCTCAGTGCTCACTGCAGGGGACTGAACCCCAGCACGAGGGCACTGGGGTGGCCCCGGCTCAGGGAGACCTCCGCCTCTGAGACACTCGGGTCTGAGTGGACAGCGGGGGCCGGGCCGGGCCTCCCCCTGTCCCTGCTCCCCTCCCTCCTGCGTGGCCCCGGCTGCCTCCAGCTCCTGCTGGCTGACTGGCCGCCTGTGGACGGGCCGGCACCTGCAGGGTCTGCCAGGGCTCCCTCGGGTGGTCTGCAGTTTGGTGACCCATGCCTCAACCCTGGGTCTACCGGCCACAGCTGCCCACCGGCCACGGTGTCCGCTCCAAAGCTTTTCTTCTTCGTCTGAACAGGCACCACAGTGGAAACCCACAGCCTCCGTTTCAGCAACTGCAGATGGGGCTTCCCCCCACTGGCCTGCGCCCAGGTCCCCCCCCCCCCCCCCCCCGCCTGGTGCATCCCCTCCCACGCAGGGGCTGCTGTTCCCAGGCTCCCCGCGCCTTCCCTCCGCGCTGCGACCTCAGCGTGCTGGCTCGCTCCTGCGCCCCACGCCTCTGGACTCCCTGTGGGCAGTCTGGTGCGCACACGGCCCCGCCCCTCGTCCTTATCGGGACTTCCTGCTGTGCCTGTGGGCTTTCCAGCCGCAGCCGCGCCGATTGTCCCGGACAGGAAATGGCTCCTTACTCCTCCGCTATCGCCGGACATCGCCCTCCTCTTTCCTGTCCCAACAGCGTTTACTACGTCTCCACGGCGCCTCTGCCCCAGTCCCCGCCTCACAGAGCTAATTGCAACTTTACCATCAAACAGTCTGAGAAAACACACCTTCCCCACTTTCCGGGCCCTCACGTCCGCACTCCGTGTGGAAATAGGACACGGAGGTAGCGTCCCTCCTTCCCGTTCACCGCGGCCCTCGGGGAAGCCCCGGCCCCTCCTGGCTGTCCCTGTCCCTTCTCTCCTCAGCCGGGTGTCCCGGGGCCGCCTGTGAAGCTAAGAGGTCACTTCCCTGAAACACTGGCCGTCGAATTGGAGCCTGTCCCCCCCGCCCCCCGTGCTGGGAGATGTGTGGACCCCACGGGAGCCGCAGTGCAGGGCCTGGGCCTCGGTGGGGAGAACCCCAGGGTCACGGGCAGGGAGCTTAGGGGGGGCCGGAGGTTGCTGCTCGTATTCGAACCCCCTGAAGTGGGGCCACAGGGAACAGCCCGACCCTCGCAGGTGCCGACGCGGTGAGGGTGCCCGTCCCGAGGTGCTCATTCAGGGGTGTCCGTGTCGGGTGGCCCGTGCGAGGTGTGCGGGCTTGTCTGCACTCGGACGGTGGTGACTGGCGGCCTCGGGCCTCGGGGGTCAGGCTCCGACCGGCAGCGACCTTGGGCCATGACGGGACCGACCGTCGGTTCCTCACCTGCTAAGCAAGGACGTGGGCTCCTTCACAGCAGGGTCTCGTGGTGAAACCGGGAAGCGTGTCCACAGGGCGGACACGGTAGGGATGCCCACAGGTGTCCCCGCCTCCCCGCCTCGCGCAGACGCCCCTCCCTTGGCAGGCGCCACCTCCAGGATAAACCGCTCCCCCGTCGCTCCATCTGCTCGCCCTGCCTTCTCACCAGAGACAAGAACGGCAGGAAGTGGGAGACGTCCTTTCCAAGTGGAGAAGCTGAGGCCTGAGAGCCGGACGGAGGCAGCACCTCGAGAGCCAGGGGAGGTACTCATCTCCTGACAGTTCTCTCGGAAGGTCCCACACCCCAACATCCCACACCCCCACACCCCAACATCCCACACCCCAACACCCCAACATCCCACACCCCAACACCCCAACATCCCACACCCCAACGTCCCACACCCCCACACCCCAACATCCCACACCCCCACACCCCAACATCCCACATCCCCACACCCCAACATCCCACACCCCAACACCCCAACATCCCACACCCCCACACCCCAACGTCCCACATCCCCACACCCCAACACCCCAACGTCCCACACCCCCACACCCCAACGTCCCACATCCCCACACCCTGACATCCCACACCCCAACACCCCAACATCCCACACCCCCACACCCCAACATCCAACATCCCACATCCCACACCCCCACACCCCAACGTCCCACACCCCCACACCCCAACGTCCCACACCCCCACACCCCAACGTCCCACATCCCACAGCCGACATCCCACACCCCAACACCCCAACATCCCACACCCCCACACCCCAACGTCCCACATTCCAACACCCCAACATCCCAACACACCAACATCCCACACCCCCACACCCCAACATCCCAACGTCCCACACCCCAACACACCAACATCCCACACCCCAACATCCCACATTCCAACACCCCAACATCCCAACCCCAACACCCCAATGTCCCACATCCCCACACCCCAACATCCTACACCCCCACACCCCAACATCCCACATCCCACACCCCCACACCCCAACGTCCCACACCCCCACACCCCAACGTCCCACATCCCAACACCCCAACGTCCCACATCCCACACCCCAACATCCCACATCCCACAGCCCAACATCCCACACCCCAACACCCCAACATCCCACACCCCAACACCCCAACATCCTACACCCCAACGTCCCACACCCCAACACCCCAATGTCCCACATCCCCACACCCCAACATCCCACACCCCCCACCCCAACGTCCCACATCCCACACCCCCACACCCCAACGTCCCACATCCCACAGCCCAACATCCCACACCCCAACACCCCAACATCCCACATTCCAACACCCCAACATCCCAACACACCAACATCCCACACCCCCACACCCCAACATCCCAACGTCCCACACCCCAACATCCCACATTCCAACACCCCAACATCCCAACCCCAACACCCCAATGTCCCACATCCCCACACCCCAACATCCCACACCCCCACACCCCAACATCCCACATCCCACACCCCAACGTCCCACACCCCAACGTCCCACATCCCAACACCCCAACGTCCCACATCCCACAGCCCAACATCCCACATCCCACAGCCCAACATCCCACACCCCAACACCCCAACATCCCACACCCCCACACTCCAACGTCCCACATTCCAACACCCCAACATCCCAACACACCAACATCCCCACACCCCCCACACCCCAACATCCCAACGTCCCACACCCCAACACACCAACATCCCACACCCCAACATCCCACATTCCAACACCCCAACATCCCAACCCCAACACCCCAATGTCCCACATCCCCACACCCCAACATCCCACACCCCCACACCCCAACATCCCACATCCCACACCCCCACACCCCAACGTCCCACACCCCCACACCCCAACGTCCCACATCCCAACACCCCAACGTCCCACATCCCACAGCCCAACATCCCACATCCCACAGCCCAACATCCCACACCCCAACACCCCAACATCCCACACCCCCACACTCCAACGTCCCACATTCCAACACCCCAACATCCCAACACACCAACATCCCACACCCCCACACCCCAACACCCCAACGTCCCACACCCCAACACACCAACATCCCACACCCCAACATCTCACACCCCAACACCCCAACATCTCACACCCCAACATCCCAACACCCCAACGTCCTACACCCCAACGTCCCACACCCCAACACCCCAACATCCCACACCCCAACACCCCAATGTCCCACATCCCACATCCTAACACCCCGCCGACACCCCAATCCCTTCGCCCGGCCTGTGTCTGGACGCCTCTGTGCTTCCTCCCTGTGAGGTGTCTCTCACTTTCTCTTGTTCGTCCGGTCCAGGTTCCGGTCCCTCCGAGTGGCCCCCCATCGCAGCCGCTCCCTGGTCGCGTGCCCGTGCCCGCAGCACCCCTCGCCAGCTGTGTCCTCCGTCCCTCGCTCACCGCCTCAGCTTGGGTTTGACACTCCCTCCCTTCGGAGGACCCGCTCGGCAAACGTCTCATGGGAAATTGGACCAAGCACGTGGCTCTGTGTCCCCGGATGCGGAGAGGAGGCCAGCATTGGGGGTGGGGGCTGCTCAGGGTCACTGTGCACCCCCCGGCCATGGAGGCCTGCAGGCCCAGTGCCCGCCCTGTCCCTGCTCGTCTGCGTCGCTGAGGCCGAGCCCTGAGGGGCCGGTGCTTTCCTCTCCTCGCTGGGCACTGACCTTCGGGCCTCAGCCTGCCAGTGGGCTCTGCTGCTAACCAGGGGCTGAGCCTGTGGCCTGCAGAGTGGGCCGGCCAGGCAGGGGACGGGGAGGCCCTGGGAGGGAGGCGGGAGGCGGGGCACCCCTCCCAGGGCCTGGGCCCCAGGGGAGGCCTCACCTTCAGAACCCTGTTGTGGGAGAAGCTCGGGGTGGGGTGCCGTAGGAGGCCCTCTCCCCTCGCCCGGAGCCTCTGAGAGGGGCCACCGCCCACAGACCGCATGCAGCTCACAGAGGGGCCTGGACAGGTCGGTCGGCCTCGGCCTCGTGGTCCGACCCTGAGGAGGCGGCTCTCAGAGGGCCAGGGAGGGTCCCAGCACAGGCTGGTTCACCCTCACGGCGAGCGGGGAGGACGTGGGCCTGGCCATGAGGGTGCGCGTTGGGGTGACTTTGTCTCCTTGGGGGCTGCTCAGCCCAGGTGCACAGACGTGGCGTGTAGGAGGAGGGAGGTGGCGCACCTGTGGGGGTGTGGGATGTGGGATGTTGTGGTGTGGGATGTGGGACGTTGGGGTGTTGGGATGTTGGGGTGTGGGATGTGGGATGTTGGGGTGTGGGGGTGTGGGATGTTGGGGTGTTGGGGTGTGGGGGTGTGGGATGTGGGATGTTGGGGTGTGGGGGTGTGGGATGTTGGGGTGTGGGGATGTGGGATGTTGGGGTGTGGGGGTGTGGGATGTTGGGGTGTTGGGGTGTGTGGGGGTGTGGGATGTGGGATGTTGGGGTGTGGGGGTGTGGGATGTTGGGGTGTGGGGATGTGGGACGTTGGGGTGTGGGGGTGTGGGATGTGGGATGTTGGGGTGTGGGGGTGTGGGATGTTGGGGTGTGGGGATGTGGGGGTGTGGGATGTTGGGGTGTTGGGATGTGCGATGTTGGGGTGTGGGGATGTGGGATGTTGGGGTGTGGGGGTGTGGGATGTTGGGGTGTTGGGATGTGGGATGTTGGGGTGTGGGGATGTGGGATGTTGGGGTGTGGGGTGTGGGACGTTGGGGTGTGGGGGTGTGGGATGTTGGGGTGTGGGGATGTGGGATGTTGGGGTGTGGGGTGTGGGGTGTGGGATGCTCGGCCCAGGTGGCGCACCTGTCCCAGGTGAGACTGTGGTGGCCTGGCCCCTGAAGCCCGTGGGGACCGAGCTCCCCCCTCTCGGGGCCGCACCTCTCAAGCCACTAGTCCCTCCCCACGCGGTGGCAAGGGGCCCCGTGCTGTCCCATCCCAAGCGGTGGTAGAGGGCCCCATGCTGTCCCTCCCCACGCGGTGGTAGAGGGGCTCCGTGCTGTCCCTCCCCACGCGGTGGTAGAGGGCCCCGTGCTGTCCCTCCCCACGCGGTGGCAAGGGGCCCCGTGCTGTCCCTCCCCACGTGGTGGTAGAGGGCCCCGTGCTGTCCCTCCTCACTGGGTGGCAGGGGGCCCCGTGCTGTCCCTCCCCACGGGGTGGTAGAGGGTCCCGTGCTGTCCCTCCCCACGCGGTGGTAGAGGGCCCCGTGCTGTCCCTCCCCACGCGGTGGTAGAGGGCCCCGTGCTGTCCCTCCCCACGCGGTGGTAGAGGGCCCCGTGCTGTCCCTCACCACGCGGTGGTAGAGGGCCCCGTGCTGTCGTCCTGGAGCAGAGCGGGGCAGGGCTGGCACCCAGGTGGTCCCCGTCCTGCAGCTTCGTGCAAACCTGTCAGGGAGCCCCCCGTCTCTGGGTCTGTTCTGTGCCACACCCCAACCCGGCTAACCTTGCCTTCCTGTGGCCACCCTCGCCCAGCCCTGCCGGCACCGCTCGATCCGGGATTGCCCTCCCCAAGGCAAAAGCTACCAGACGTGCCGCTTTCCTGGATCCCGAGGACGGCCGCACGTCGGTGATAGGATCTCCGCTCTGGGAGGACAGCCTGTGGGTAGCCATGTGCACGAGAGACTTAAATTCCATCCAGAGTGAAGCAGGCAGGTGGGAGGTCGAAAATAAACTATAAAGTCGGTGCCCCTGGTGCCTCCCGTCTAATCTGTGGGACCGCTCGCATGGCCTTGTCCCCCAGCAGCCTGGTCACTCGGAGCCTGCCCCCTACCCCCCACTCCGGCCCCAGCTCTGGACCCCCGCTCTGGACCCCAGTTCCAGCCCCCAGCTCCAGCCCCCCACTCTGGCCCCCAGCTCTGGCCCCCCACTCTGGCCCCCAGCTCCAGCCCCCAGCTCCGGCCCCCTGCTCTGGCCCCCCGCTCTGGCCCCCAGCTCCAGCCCCCCACTCTGGCCCCCAGCTCTGGCCCCCTGCTTTGCTGTTCCCAGCCACCAGTGGGTTCTCTCCACCCTTCGTGGTTCTCATCAGCCTCATCACTCTCTTCCCAGGAGGAGCCTGAGCGCTGACTCTTGGTCCCCAAGGTCCCCCTGGAGTGCCCACCGGGGTTGTAGCCGGAGTTGAGCACAGCCCTGCCAGGTGGGCAGCCTCCGTCAGGGGGACACCTGCGCCTGCGTACGGTTAGAGCCGCTGGAACAGTCTCCTCCCTGGAGCTGGAGCAAGAGGTGCCCACTCGGTGGGTTCAAGAAACCGTCCAACCACGGGGTCCATGCAGGGGCTGGAGTGCACCCTGCCCCCCTCCCTGCAGATGCCCTGTGCACCCTGCCCCCCTCCCTGCAGATGCCCCCTACACCCTGCCCCGTCCTCCCTGCAGATGCCCCCTACACCCTGCCCCGTCCTCCCTGCAGATGCCCTGTGCACCCTGCCCCCCTCCCTGCAGATGCCCTGTGCACCCTGCCCCCCCTCCCTGCAGATGCCCCCTGCACCCTGCCCCGTCCTTCCTGCAGATGCCCCGCACCCTGCCCCGTCCTCCCTGCAGATGCCCCGCACCCTGCCATGGCGATCCCAGGCCCTGTCTGTCATGCATTCATAGCAAGAACAATGGCCGCCTTGGAGGAGCCCTGTCATCAGTGAGAGGAAATGCTGTTTTCTGCCGCCTGTGAATTCAGCGTTTATGACTAAATGACTACTTAAATCTCAAGGCCCTAATCATTACCATTTGCTTCCTAAAAATAACTGTCTCTCTGTCCGAATTTAGAGCAGACGGTACTGCCCCTGGAGGCACTGCCCCTGGAGGCTTGTGTGAGGGCTTCCGAGTCCTCGTCCCCTTAACCCCTTCCTGGCTGTGACCCGCCCCCGCCCCTCCTCCACGTGCATCTGGCCAGCAGAGAACCTGGGGGCAGCCGAGGGCCGAGGGCCAACTCCTTCGTGCCAGGCCCTGGCCGGACCCTGGGCCTCCGTGCAGCCTGGGCTCGGTGACTCTCGGGGCCCTGTGGGCGGGGCAGTCACCGAGGCCCCGGCCTGTGGTGGGGAGACCCCGAGGGGCTGGGAGCCTGATGTGCAGCCGTCCTAGGAGGGAACACACGTGCCCTGTTCCCCGCGTCCTCCCAGCAGCTCCTATTCCAAGAAACGGCAAACGCTGACTCAGAGTGAGTGGCTTGTCCACCCGCGTCTTCCTGCCGGGAGCCGCCCGAGCACGGAGGGTGAGGGTGGGGCCTCCCGGGAAGGACCCAGGGCCCTGGGACTGACCCAGCCTGGCAGGAAAGGGCGGGGGGCAGGGGACAGGCCGGGAGTTGATGCGTTTCCTCCAGCTGCAGCGGGCGGCAGGGGACAGTCTCTGGGAGTGGCACCCCAGCTCTCCCCGTGACTAACCATGAGCACCCAAGAGCCGCTGATGTCGGGGGCAGAGGACCAGGGCTGATGCAGTGGACTGGGCTGATGCCTCAGGGCCGACCAGAGTCCAGGCATCTTCCCACAGGGACCCGGGTCGTGCACGGGGTTCTCGGTGGGGCATTAACACCACCCTTTCTTCTCTCCCCCGGACCTTCACACGGCAGAGAGCCAGGCCTGGGGGGCTGAGGGGTCTCCCCACTTGCAGGCTGACTGGAGAGGCTACCCTGGGCTGGGGGATGTTGGCAGGAGACAGGAGACTCCTGGGTCAGGACAGAGAATGATGATGATGGCGAAGCTTCACGCTGAGTCTGTCGGAATTTTCTGTGCCAGGTCCCCAGCCCCTCCTGCAGGCCATGCCGAGCACCAGGCGCCAGGGGCACATACGTGCTGCAAACGTGTGCCACAGGCGAGGACTGGGGTCCTTCATGGACACCTTGTCCTTGGCTGCCCGGGGACACTGTGCCTTCCAAGCTGCCGGCGCAACTGCTTCCTCAGCAGAAGGACCGCCCGTGCCCCTGCTCGCGGGACCAGCGGAACGAGGCCCACAGAGAACGCTCTCCAACACCGAGCTGCCAGCAGGTCATCGCTCCACGTGGTACTGCACAGGCCGCAGTGACTCAGCGAACAAGGCGAGCCATGCCCACACAGCGACTGCTGCAGAGACGTGGCCACCAAGTCACGCTGGGGAGTATGATCAACAGCCTGGAAAAGTAACCAAACTGTCCTTCAGCGTGGACAAATAGGCTGCGAGTTTCTACACCCTCCACCTCGGAGGGAGAACAGGTAGGAAACCAAACTGCCTGGTAGCCGTTCTTTGGGCCCCGGGCTTCTGAGTGAGTTCCATCATTCGCTTTTGCTTCTCTGCATTTGATGTGCTGGTAACGTATGATGAAACGCATTGCTTTGGGGGATCGGTAAGTGAGTGACTGTCTGTACGACAGTCCCTTCCTCGCACACGCACAGCACAGAGAGGCTGCCGTGTACACGCGTCGGGCGGGCTCCGGCGTGCCCCCTCGCAGGCTGGTGGCCAGACCCCCGGGGCGACTCTGAAGAAGCAGCTTCACAGAGGCGTGGGGGTCATCAGCTACACCCCAGGCACTCGGAACGTCCTGACCTCTCACCTTCCCCGCGGTCGGGTCGGTGGCTGAGACAGTCGCCGGAAGGAGGCCGAGGGACGCCCTCGAAGCAGCCTAGCCAGGCGCCCACATTCCCGGCGACGGGGACAGAAGCACCACCTATGTTTTCCTTCAGTCCCAGGGCTCATCGTCCAGTTGCCGACAGTAGTTTTCACTAATCACAAGGTCATTGGCCCCGATTTGGAAGAAATTGCCCTCAGAATAGAAGGGGGAAAGCCTAAGAATATTGACAAGTGATGGAAATGCCCCCAGAGCTTAAGATGACCCGTAACCGCCATGTTATCTCTACGAGAAGTTTGATAAAAGAGAGGAAAGGAAAGAAGGCAGGAGGGAGAGGGGCCGAGGAGGGCCCACCTTCCCCTTAAAACTCGAAACTTGAAACCCCGCTCCCCACCCTTCCTCTGCCCAACACCGCCCTGCCCTGCCCGGCTCCCACCTTTCCCGGTTCATCAGGCCGGGAAGTTGTCTCAAAAGCAGCAAATTGTAGGGAATGTGGTCCTTGTTGCTCAGAAAATGAAATGAGCTTGTTTATCGGCCACAAAAAGAAGTGAAATTCAAGTCTCATTCCGAGGACATTTTGCTCCTAGCGGCCAAGAGAAGACGGTGTCACGGATGAGGATTGTAAAATGAAGAAGACGCATTTCCACCAAAACCTGGGGGGAAGGATGCCTGGTGCGGGAGAGGAAGAGGGAGATGGCGGGTACCAGACGCCCATCTGTAAAGGGCCACGCTGACCCAGGGAGCACGTTCCCGCCCTTTGCCTGTTTCCAGTTCAATAAACAAGAGTGTGAACGACAAAAATCTTGGTCCCGTGGCCCTTGGCTCTGGGGGAGGGGTATGGGGGGAGGGACACAGGAGCCTGGCCTGCTGGCCTGGGAGGGCGCAGCCTCGGGACCCCAGCCAAGGAGGATGTGGGCGGCCGGGGACAGGGAGGGAGGCCCAGGCAGGGTCCTCCGAGAGGAAGTGGCACCAGCTCAGGGCGTCACTTGGGCTCCCACGCCCTGCGAGCTGTGTCTCCCCCAGGGCTCATGTGCCCCGGGGCAGCAGACCAGACCGGAGTCGGGAGACACCCACCCCGGGCACAGCCCCGCCCGGGATGCGGACAGCCCGGTGGCTGAGACACAAGGGCCAGGACTCAGGAGGGAAGGACCTGGCTCTCTCAAGTGTGGCCTGGAGGTGGGGGTGATAGTAACTGCGTGTACGTTAGGCAACTGCTCCGATAGCCAACGTGTGGTGGGACCTGACTGGTAAAAGCCAGTACTGCGTCTTTGGTGTTTCGGCTCAGCCAGGGACACAGCCTTCAGTCTCAGGTGGGAGGGGAAGTGCTCCAAAGCCAGACGGGAACTGGCTCTATGGACAGAAGTCCCCATCCCTGGTCTCTGACTTCTGTCCTCATGCACATGAGGACCCCAAATCCTCACAGTTCGATTGGTCCAAAATGCACTGTCCTGAATTGGACGGGGGAAGCCTCAGTCCTATTGGTTGAAATGGGATTCCAGGAAACCTTTTGAAGGGCTGGCTCAGGCGCAGGAACCAGGCAGGCAGCTCAGTGCAGGCGCCTCCTGATGTGGGGTTTGCAGGAGAGGCCCCTGTGCAGAAATGGCTGCTAGGCTGTTTTTTTAAATTGAGGACAGTGAGCTACCAGGAACCCTTCTTAAAAGGTGTCTTTTTTTCTCTCGGGGTTCATATGCCTGATTTACCCCCACACCTGACAGGTCAGTGTGTGTGCGCGCATGTGTATGTGTGCCTGTGTGCCTGTGTGCACATGTGTGCACATGTGTGTACACATGCCTGTGTGCATGTGCCTGTGTACATGTGTGTGTGTGTGTGTGTGTGTGTGTGTGTGTGTGTGTGTGCATGCGCCTACCTTCCGGCTCAGCCCAGGGTCTGTGATCATCGACCCCAACCAGCTTTCCCAGGAGTGGTGAGGACAGGGGTTGGGGGTCGGGGGGCGGAGAGGGAGCAGAGGAGGGGAAGGTCGTCTCCGCACAGGAGCTTCTGCTCGCTGCTCCGCACGCTGGGCGGGGTGCCAGCCCTTCGCACCAGAGCCCCTGGACCCCTGCCAGCCCGGCTGGCTCCCTCTGGGTGCGACAGAACGTGCTGCTCCCAGCGCCCGCCCCACCCGGCAGCTGGGCTGCTCACCCGGCCTGCAGACACACAGCCGTGCTCACCGCGGCCGCATATGCATGCAGGGAAGGGCCGCTGGGTCCCAGGTCCCATGTGAGAGAGGGGACTTCATAGACAGGAGGCTGGGATCACCGGGCGGAGGCCCGTCTGGGTCCCAGCCGGCACGTGGCGGCATTTCCATTCCGTCCTGAAGGGTGAGGGACATTCTGTTCTCGCTCCAGCTGCCGGGAGGGACCAGGAGAGGGGAGAAGGGACCAGGTGGACAGAGGCCCGGGCCGTCCCCCTAGCCTTTCTCAGAACAGTCTTGAGACCACTGTGCAGGTGTGACTGCCGCCCCCCAAATGAATTGAGCCTCAAGTGTGACAAACTGTTCTCCCAGAGAAAGGGGGCGCTCCGGGGACAGTGCCGCCAGCACGCAGGCTGCTGCGGGGTGACCCAGGCTGCTGCGGGGTGACCTAGGCAGCCGAGCCACGTGGGGCACAGGCGCTGGGTCACGGCTCTGAGACTCGCGCCCCCTCCAGTCTGCAGCTGGGCATGTTCTCCAGGAGCCTGGCTCCCCACCTCCCAGCAAACTGGTTTCACTCCCACTGCCCAGGAGCGGCTGAGAGCAAAGGGCAGTTCTCCGTGGGCGTGTCTGGCCCTGCAGCTGCCCTGTGACCCAGGACAGCCACCCCCCCCCCCCCCCCGCCCCCGGGCCTCAGCTCTGCTGTAAAACCAAACACTCAAACCTGGTCCCTCTGGTGGGTCCGGCTCAGGTACAATGGAGAAGGCACCTCGTGGATGTGGCTCCTGATGGGACGCCTCATTGACCCAGCCCAGCTGGGGACCCTGGGGGTGGGCCCTGCCATCCACTGAGTTCAGCTGGGGCCCTTGGCCCTCACTCCCCAATGCGGGGGGGGGGGGGTCCCACAGCGAGTCCAGGTGACTGTCCGTGGGCCACCTGAGGTGTCCTGAGGAGGTGAGGACTCGGGGCGCCCAGGGTGCAGGGAGGAGTGGCAGGGAAGGCCCACCCCACAGGGCACTCAGGTGCAGCCCAACAGGGGAGGCTGGGGCCTGGGCTGAGACAACCTCTGGTGCCGTGTCCACGCGAGCCAGGCTCCTGGCACAGCTGCTGGCTTCAGGCCTGAGGTCCTGGCTCCTGGACGAGCATCAGGACCAACGGGGCAATGCTCACAGCACCCTCCGCCAGGCCGCCGCCCAGAGCCAGGTCTGGTGCTCAAGGCGGGGCCCCAGGTGAAATTTCCGAAGCCTAGGGGGCAGTGACCTGAAGCCAGCGGTGTAACCTTCCCACCCCCTTCCTCGCTCAGGTCCTTTCTCAAGCTGCAGGAATTTTATTTGCATAATTCTAAATGTTGGTGACAAGGAGGCTTCCCAATTATATAAGGTGCAGGCACTTCAACACCTGGACCTGCCCCTGCCTTTTAGGTAGAAAATCACCTGGAGCTGTTGCCTTCCGTTACCTGCGGCCCGTCATTCAAACCTTAGCCCAGAACAGACGTGAAACATGGTTTTCATCCCTGTGTTCATTTTGAATCACTTGCAGGAGCTACTGGGTGCTGAGTTCAGGGGGACTCTGAGGCGGCCTTGATCGGCCCCGTCTGCCTTGGACCCGGGAGGGGAGGCAGGGCTCCGTGCCAGGGAAGTGGTCCAGGTGGGGATTCTGGGTGGCTCTGTTGCATTCCATAGATGAGGGGTTGGCAAGTTTTTGTCTGTAAAGGGCCTGAGAGGAAATGCATTAGGTTTCTCACGCCATCCAACCTGCTCAGCTCTGCGGGTCTGGCGGAAACGGCGTGGACCAGGGCGTGTGTTCCAGTAACTTCTATTGAGGGAAGCAGCCTGCCGGACCACCGTGGTTACGGGCCGTGGGGATGGCGCCTGCCCAGGAGGATGTCCACGCACACAAGGCGGTGATGTCACCTGTGTCTCAGCCAGAACGTTCTAGAGGGAATCACTCAGGTCTGTCTCCTTGTGTGTGGGAGTCTAACTGGGCCGGCGAGGCTGTGGCTGTCCCCGTACATAGGTTTTTTGCAGGAAGCGTCTGTCAGGGTTTCGTTCAAGAAAGACGCATCCTTCCAACACCTGCAGGTGGTGACTGCCTCGCAGGGAGCCCGAGACCGGGAAACGGGCCCAAACCTCAGGCACCTCTCTCGCCCTCACAGGCCCACCAGAGCTGAAAATAGACGCCGTGTCAGTGCACGCCAACGGGAAAATAACTCAATTCCACTGAAATCCAATTTCCAAACAGCATCTGGCGGTCTGGTGCTGGGTGACGGCGTAATTGCGCCCGTGGCGACTGCAGCTGCCAGGCTGGCGGGTGGAGCCGTGTCACCAGAGACAGCGCTTAGCAGGGACGTTACCTCTCACCTCCAGGGTCCCGGCTCCCCTTGGCGTGGCCTCGAGCCCAGCAGGGGCCACGGGACAGACCGGGAGGAGTCTCCAGACCTGGCTCATGGAACAGGAGAGGGGACTCCCAACGCCCCCACGGTGGGGATCCCCACCGTTCCCCATCTGTTCTCGGCGCTTTGCCCATGCTGTCCCGGGTGGCGGCTATGGCAGGAGGACCCCCAGGGCCAGAGCTCTGGGGAACGGGACCTTCCTTCCTGACTCCAGGGCCGAGTCCCAGGAGGCCTGTGGAACCCCTGCTCGGTCCTCTGGGCACTCGGTCCCAGGCTGGCCCATGTGGGGGTGCCCATGGGATGGGTCCGAGCAGCATTTGAGAAGCTGGAAAACCGAGCTGGCGTTAGAACCACAACCCCGGGGGCAGGTGGGGACTTACAGCTTCAGTCCAGCCAGACTGACCTGCTGACTCGAGGGGCCATTTCCCAGAGGCTTCAGCGATGCTCCAGAGCAAGCAGGTCAGACTCGCGCCGGCGGCCGCAGCCCATTCGCACGCTTGCTCTGAGTCTCCTGGCCTAACCGTTCAAGCCTGGGATGTGAGTCCTACAATCACGTAGCACAGGAGGAGCCCGGGAAGTCAGACCTTCCAGAGGAAGGACAGTCACGGACCCGATGTCGCCACCTGAGGCCGGAACCTGACCCGAGAGAGGCCCTCCTGGGTCAGACGCACTCCACGGCCCGGGGCAGGACTGGAGCTGACACATGCGTGCTCGGCCTGTTGGTGTTAGACTAGAACCCAGAGCCACGGCCAGAACACGAAAACCTCCAAACCTGTGAACTCCAGCAAAACGCTCCTAAGTAACCCTCAGGTCAAGGAGGAAGGCTCAGCGGAAATGAGGAAATATTTAGAAATGAGGAAGTATTAGAAAATGTATAAAAGTGAAAATACAAAATATCAAAATTTCCTGGAGGGGAAAGTATAGCATTAGGTGTTGGATTATAAGAGAAAAAAGAACTCCAGACCCACGAGGAAGCTTCAGAGTATCATGTTAGAAAAACCAGAGCAAACAAACCCCTGGGAGAGCAGAAATGAAGTTGAAAACAAGACATGCCGCCAGGGACCGAGAGGGGGCATCGGCCAAGCCACAGGCATCGAGTGGCCACGCAGAGACGCTGTGCAGCCAGGCCCAGAAACTTTCATTGGCAGATTCTACCAAAATGTTTTCTAATTATGTCTACCAAATATCTTCCAGAAAACAGACGAGGAGGGAAACGTGTCCACTCCTTCCATGAGGCCACAGCACCCCGACACCGAAACCGGTGAAATGAGAAAAGTGGGAGTCAGTCTTACTCACGAACCCCGCTCAGATCTTCGCCACCAACAGCGCGCGTGAGTCGGCCACAGACGGGCGGGCAGGACAGGCTTACAGCTGTGAGCATGCAAAACACGGTTTGTTCCTGTGTTATAATTCATTGACCATTGTATTATTCATGTTACGACTGTAAGCCTACTTTTGCCCACCCCTGTATATGGCATGGGATTCTTTTACATTATTTTTTAATCTTCACCCGAGGATATTTTCCCATTGATTTTAAGAGAGAGGGAAAGACAGAAAGAAACACTGATGTGAGAGAAACACATCGATTGGTTGCCTCCTGCATGCGCCCCAACCAGGGCCCGGGCCAAGGAGGAGCCTGCAACCGAGGTCCGTGCTCTTGACCCGAATCGAACATGGGACCCTTCAGTCCGCAGGCCGGCGCTCTATCCACTGAACCACACCAGCCAGAGCACTTTTTTTTTTTTTTAATTCTCACCCCAGGGTATTTTTTCCATTGATCTTTAGAGAGAGTGAAGGGGAGGAAGGAGAGAGAGAGAGAGAGAGAGAGAGAGAGAGAGAGAGAGAGAGAGAGAGAGAGAGAAACATCCATGTGAGAGAGACACGTCCATTGGTTGCCTCCTGCACATGCCTGACAGGGCCGGGAATTGAACCTGAGATCCTTGGGTCTGGGGCCGAAGTTCTAACCATTGAGCCACTGGCCAGGGCTACAACCACATGTAAAGCTTCCACCCAGCACTGGCCCTGCAGCGCGTGTTCACTCCCTCCACGCGAGGCTGCCCTGGAAGCTGCAGGCGGGGCAGCCACGGGCACGCCGATGGACAGGCAATAAGGTCCCTTTTCAGAGATGACATCACCGTCTGCATAGAAAACCTTAAAAATGCACCCAAAGCCCTCCTGTGCGCTCAGCACGTCTGTGAGGTGCAGGTCCTACGTAAGAACCAGTCCCAACCCAGAGCAGCAATCAGTAACGCCACGGGAGTGAAGACAGACTGCCCTCGGAGAGCACCCCCAGGAAATGCCTGCTGTAAACCTAACGGAGTGTGACGGGGTCTCTGTGCGAAACACTGCAAAGTGCAAACAGGCCGTCAGTCACCCCGAGAAGCTTCACGTATGCACACGTCGATGCAGTGTTAGTGAAACTCCTGGCGGATTGCTGTGTCTTTAGAGAAGTTGACTTTAAATGTATAGGAAAGAGCGAAATCGCGCAGACAGCGGTTTGGAGAAAGAGGACGAGAGCTGCAGTGCTCTTGCCCCCAGGGTTCGCGCTGTGGGAGCTCAGGCAGCAGGGACGCCCGCAGCCCCGCCCAGGTGGGCAGTGGCTCTGACGCGGGTTCAGACACCTCCACGCAGGAAGGAAACTCTCGACCCCAAACGCCCAATCCATAGAGAACTGGTCCATTAGACTTGCTGAAATGGAGAACTTTTGTTCTGTCAAAAGCACCATGAGGACAATGAAAAGACGAGCCATGGGATGGCCGAAATATTTACAAGTCACATTCCCAGTGAAGATCGTGCTGCCTGTAAAGACAGAACACTCCAAGCTCAGTGGCGAGGAGCCCGGCAGCCCGAGGAAAAGGGGCCAAATTCCTGGTGACGCCTCCCGCAGCCGCAGCCGTTGTTAGGACGGAGCGAGCAGGTGGAGAGATATTTATATCCTCCCGAGAGGTGCAGACGGAGCGCGTGGCATCCGACGGCACATCTGTTCGTTTAAAATAAAACCACGCACACGTTCCCGGTGGATGCGCGGGGAGCGGCCTCTGGACGTCAGCGGGTTCTTCAGGGCTGAGCGCCTGTCCTTGACCCGGCGTCCCACACCTTGGTCCTCACCGCGGGGAAACGAAGACTTTCCTCTCCCCGCCCAAACCTGCGCGTGAATACCTGCAGCCGTTGTGCTCACACTTGGCGAAGACCGGAGACAACGCCAGTGCCCCCACGGCGACCGATAGGCACTGCTGCCGCCCCCACGGCCACGGAGAGGCGCTATGGTCGCCCCCACGGCGATGGAGAGGCGCTGTGGTTGCCCCCACGGCGATGGATAGGCACTGTGGTCGCCCCCACGGCGATGGATAGGCGCTGTGGAATGGAGGCAGCCGGATGGGAAGCTCGCCCACCCACACACACTGACAGGACACGGGAGAGAGCGTGGGCGGTGCCGGGGCGCTGGGGACGTGGGTGGGGCTGCGGGGGCCCGGCCAGGGGGCTGGAGGTGTGAGGTGCTGTGTCCTGACTGATGGTTACATCTCCACGTGCGTGAGCATCCATAGAACTGCGCAACTTCGCAAGGTCAGGCGTGTGGTCCAACCTCAAGCGACACACATCCGTGCTGTGCTGCCCGTGTGTCCAGGCGAGAATTAGGGCCCGGACTAGGGAGCTGGGTGGTGGCTTCACAGGGGGAGGCGGGCAGAGCTGGGTGCTGGGCGCAGGCCTGGGCCCCGAGAGCTCTGCCCACAGGGCTCTGGGGGGGTTCCCCAAGCTCAGCCTCCTGACCCCAGGTTGACAGGCAGCAGCTGCCTGCGTCTGTGGGAGGGAGGCAGGGGCAGGTCCGGATCCTGGAAACCCCCGGGGCCCGCAGCCGGGAGGGGCCCTGGGTGGGCAAGGGCACCTGCTTCTGGATTGTCGGGTGGAGGGAACATTGGGTTCGCCTGACAGGACTGTCCTCTGGGGTCCATGGAAGTGGCCACTGCAGCCAAGAGCAAGGCCCTCCAGTGACGGCGCCTCCATCGCTACCATTAGAAGCAGTTGCTTCCCACATGGCGAGTTCCCATGAGGCCGCGGGGCTGCTGTGCCCATGGTTAGCTCCGACGTGGGGATTTTTAGCTCCGACTGGAACCCCAGTCTCCCCTAACTCACAGGGTGCCCCTTTCCTGCTGTGGCTGGAGCTGGACTGTCACCTGCAGAGGAGAGGGTGGTCCTGAGGGCAGGCTCCAGAGCCACACCCTGTGTCACACCCAGGGCCATGCCCCAGGGCCACGTGGGTCTGCGTGGTAGGCTAAGCTGCAGGTGGACCATGCGTGTGGGTTTGAGCAGAGACACAGTGTAGCTACTGGGACCCCCCCGGCCCCGAGCAGGTGACCCTCCTGCCAGCCTCCGGCCGCACCTCACCCAGGACTCAGCTCCCGTCTGGGCCTCAGAGGGAGGCTGGCACAGTGTGTGGCTCCGCCCATCACCCAGGCCTGTTGCCTCTCTCCTCGCTTCCTCTCAGTGTAGACCTGAGCCCGTGTTGACGGAGTCAGGGCTCCTGCAGGGGAATCTCTGGCCGTCCGGCCGCCAGAAGAGCAGGCGTGTGGGGAGAGGGGGCAGGGCGGCAGCTGTTGGATGAAGAGGAAACTCTGCAATAAATACACCACAGAACTCCAGAATGTTCCGTGACATCATCCGCATAATCCCCGGGTGCAGGGAGCCAGGCCGAGGCGGGCCTGGCCGGGCGGCCGGGTGGTGGTGCCGGCTCGTGCTCTAGGGGAGGAGACGGGACAGGCTGCCGGGACCTCCTGCACAGGCGTTTTCTGGGGCCGCCTCGTCCCTGGGTCTGTGGCACTGGCAGTCGGTTCTGTTGAGCGAGGGGCACAGATGGAAAGACAGACCGACAGACACAGCCTCCCAGCAGCACGGGCACCTGGGCTCCCAGCTCGTCCGGAGCCGCCTCCCCGGGACCCGGAGCATGGCAGCCCCGCCCCAGCCTTTTCCTTCAATGGCAAACGAGTGGCGTTCAACAGAGGCACCTTCCACATTGCCACTTGACAATCCAGCTTTCTTCCAATTGGCCCCGAGTTGTGAAACTAGTTTGTTTTGTTTTTAAATAAAAATGTTTGTATATTTTTCTTTAAAACTTCTCAGGGATGCCCTCCCCTCGGGAGTGGGCTGCCTGATTCCCCGGAGAGGTCACCGGGCAAGGTCACATGAGCCGGGAGGGTGATGGTGCCCAGGGTGGTGACTGTTGGTCTGTCGGTCGGAAGCTCTGAGCCGGGTGCCGAGGAGAGACCCCAGGGGGCGGGGGGGGCTGGGGTTAGAAATCGGGAGGAGCAGAGGGAAGCGCCCGAGGAGGGATTCTTGGGGCCTGGCATGTGTTTGTCCTGTGGCTTCTATCGCTGGGGCGGAAGCCAAGGGTAGCAGGCACGTCCGCCTCCCCTGTGCCCATGCTGGTCCCGACCCAGCCCCGCGCCGACCCTGCCCCCATGGCCCCAAACGGAAGTCGGGTTCGTCTCCTGCTTGGCAAGGCCACTGCGGGAGCTTCGTTTTCTAGGTGAGAAACAGGGACCTTCACTTGCCTGAATTTAGGTAGAACATAAACATAAAAATAAACGAGGTTGGCCCTCTAGTTGACACCCCTCAATCTGCCCCACAGGGAGGCCGCTGGGTGGTCATAGGGGGTGGGGCCTCTGCACCTTTGGAGCAGGGGCACCAGCTTGGTTTTCAGGCACTGGTGGTCCTTGAGTCTCCCCAGATACAGTGTGGCCCAGCAGGCAGGGACAGGGGTGCTGACCAGGCCCAGGGGCAGGGACAGAGGTGCTGACCAGGCCCATGGGACAGGGACAGGGTGCTGACCAGGCTCATGGGACAGGGACAGGGGTGCTGATCAGGCCCAGGGGCAGGGACAAGGGTGCTGATCAGGCCCAGGGGACAGGGACGGGGTGCTGACCAGGCCCAGGGGACAGGGACAAGGGTGCTGACCAGGCCCAGGGGCAGGGACAAGGGTGCTGACCAGGCCCAGGGGACAGGGACGGGGTGCTGACCAGGCCCAGGGGACAGGGACGGGGGTGCTGACTAACGGTGCACAAGGAGCCCAGCCAGGCGTGGCCACTGGTCACAGGCCACTAACCGAAAGCTAACAACACACAGACCAGGCTGTGGCCCAGGCCAGGCCTCATCAGAGAGAAGTCACCTCCTCAGGGTCAAACTCGGGGCTGTGTGCAGCCCAACTACCCCCACTGTGCCCTGGCCTCCAGGTGCCCGGGTGTGGGCCCAGCTCCGCCCTCGGCCTGGCCTCCTGCTCACTCTGTCCACTCCAGAGCCCTCAGCCACGGCTCCTGGCGAGCTGGGCATGGCTCCGACTGTGACTGGACCCTGTTGTGTTTCTCTCGGCCTCTCACCGTTAGGAAAGGAAAGGGCTCGGGCCGAACCAGTCTCTGCTCTTGTCATCCAGCGAGGACCAGCGGCTCCACTCCGAGGGGCCTGGGCCTGGCGGCCGGCCTCAGCCAGAACCCCAGGAAGAACCCTCTCCGCCTGGGGAAGGCCGGCCACGGGGGTCTCTGCGAGTGGCCGGCCACGGGGTCTCCGCGGCCACGGGGTCTCCGTAGGAGACTCGGCTTCCGGGCCTTTCTAACCATCCCCAGAAGCTCAGGCCTTTGAGGTGGTATCTCCCGGACTGGACCCCCGGCATTGCCCAGGCTGCATCTGCACAAACATCCCCAAGCAGCCCCTGGCCCTGGTCTCTGCGCCCCTCCCTGTCTGTCCAGGGTCCTCTAGGGGCGGGTTCCCCATTCACTCATTAATCCACAACCAAACCCCAGAAAGCAGTAAGCTGGAAGGGGGTGCCGGGGGAACGCTGGACGCCCACATTGGCTGGATGTGGGACGCACACACCTCAGGGCCTCATCCCCTTAGCTGTGCCCCTGACAGGCCAGGGCATAAGGGAACCTCCCAGGCCGCTCCGCTGGCGCCCCTCCTGCGCGCTGGCCTGATGGACAAGCTCTGGTGGCCCCCCACCCCCTGCCCCGGCACAGGTGCCCCAGGAGAAGGTGGCAGGACCTTGAGAGCAAACCTCCGAGAAGATGGATGTCCTGGGTGGGACCGTGCTGAGCAAGGTCGAGGCACTTACTCAAGATCACCTGCCACGCACGACGCTGCTAAGACACAAGGCAGTTCCGGGCTCTGCCGTGCACAGACGGGTGTTAGAAGAATCATCTTTGACTTTGGAAAAGGCAGGATTGTTTTCAAAATTAAACTCAGGCACTCTCCAAGACATAGAAGCAAAAGCAGTAAGAATGTGAGTGAGTCCCCCAAACCATTTCATACTGTGTTCCCTGCCTGGATGTCCAGAAACCTCACACACAGAACAACTGCTGGGGAGACCAGAATAGACCAGAACTGTTTGGGGGGCGAGGGTGGGATGCAGCTGGAACATCGCTGGACCGCCTGTCCCTCTAACCCGGCTCCTGTTGAGCTCATTAAGTCGGAAACGCCTGGGCCTGCACCCCCTCAGAGCAGCGAGAGTGGGCAGGGCGGGGGCGCCCGTGGGCAGCTCTGCTGTCACCTGCTCTGTAATCAGGAAGCCTGCCCAGGCCCGCGGCAGCCCCTCCCACCCCCTCAGCACTGTGGGCTCTTCATTAATTAACGATGATTGAGCATCAGGCCTGAGCCGTTTGTTTCCAGATCCCCGTTTGCTTGGAACAGTAAGTGATGCTTAACCTTCGTTAGCAGCGCCAGGCCGAGAGGCGTCTGCGGGCCGCGCTGCCATCGCCCGCCGCCCTCCAGCAGGTGCAGGCCCTCCCCCCGTTTTGCTGTTTTCCTGTCAGCGTCCCTCCAGGAGGCCTGTCAGAGGCTGTTCCCAGCACCCAGCCACGGGCCATGCAGGGCCGTCTCCCACCCACTGAGGCCCTCACTCCTCCTCCCCCTGCAGCCCCCGCAGGTCCAGGGCCCGGCCTGTGTCGGCTCCAGCCCCTCAGGGAGGAGGCCACCGTGACCGGATGAAGGCATGGAGGGCAGGGAAACGATGTCAGGCACAATGTTCGCTAACTCTACACGGATCCTCAGTAAAGAAGAGAGGCTTGCTCCTGGGACCATCCTCAGCTAATGGCAGCGGTAGCCCCGGCTGATGGGCACTCCCTGTGGCAACATTGTATCCTAACGGGAGCAGACGGCCTGTGATGGTAACTCTGTAGCGTGATGCTAGCTACGATGTGATGGCGACACTGTAACATGGTGGCAAGTCTGTATCAGTATCTCCGTCCCCTGAACTTCCCCAGTGGAGTGGTTTGGGAGGATGTTTCCGGGCAGTGCGAGTGTGACCCATCCCGACAAGGACACAGAGAGGACGTGGGGAGCTGAGCATCGCCTGGCGCACCTGGCACAGCGAGGCCTCACAATCCGGCGACAAATCCAAGTGAAGCCGGGATCTCAGGGGAGGTCACACCTGCCTCAGACAGAACCGGACCCTCCTTGCCCGTCTCAGGGGTGGCAGGCGCCCCCTCTGATGGGATCCCCATGGGTGACCCTGGGTCTTTCTGCTTCGCCCACTCATTTCCAGTTTGTGTTTCTTCGAAGGGCAGCCATGAGCCGTTAGTTTTCTCTCAGCCTCTAGCCGTGGTCCTCCCCCCGGCAGATGGAAAGCAGTGTTTCAGCAGCATGACCTGGTCAAGTCTCTCCACTCCGTGTCCTAAAGGACCAGCTCTCTCTTTCCAGTGAGACTGCAGGTGTGCCCCCACCCGAGGACATCACTCAAGTATCTTAGTCCAACAGCCACACGCAGGTTCGGGGACAAACACCACTTCTGGTCACAGGCAGGTCGGCCGGGAAGCGGCCATGACAGAGAGCTGTGGTCAGGAGCTCAGCTGCCGGGGCTGCCCTGAGGGTGTGATGCTCACTGACCATCGCGGAGGGTGACAGACCAGCCATGTGGGCAGCGGTCAGAATACTGTGGGCATCTTCGCAGGCAAAACAGCACGTTTTGTGCCCTGACTGGTGTGGCTCAGTGGATGGAGTGTCGGCCTGCGGAATGAAGGGTCCCAGGTTCGATTCTGGTCAAGGGCACATGCTGGGTTGTGGGCTCGATCCCCAGTGGGGGCTGTGCAGGAGGCAGCCGATCCATGAGTCTCATCATTGATGTTTCTATCTCTCTCTCTTCCTCCCTGAAATCAATAAAAATATATATTTTTTAAAAAACCAGCACATTTTGTGACGAAAACCATTCGGCCCAGGTCGCTTCTGTGCAGGGAAGTCAGGTGAGCGTTCCCAGGCAGCCTCACCCAGGGCCCGCCAGGCACATGTCACGTTCCTGCGGCTCCGTCCCCGGGCGGGGACCTGCCACGCGAAGGTCAGCTCCGGGGCCATGGATGCAATGCGGCTCGCGTGGCGGCGGAGACGTGGGCCAGGCCTTGCCTGAGCCTGCCCGACGGCCTTGGCGAGCTGGGCGTTGTGAGCGGCAGGAGAGCAGGCATCCGGGAAAGGCCTGCCGTCCGGCTGAGCAAACCACAGACTCGGCGCAGAGGGCGTGTTTACATTACCAAGCAGTGATTAATGGTCGGAGACTTCGGGGCTTCCCTAAACGTGGAAAACACGCCGGAAGCTTCCAGCTTTCTAAATCCCTCAAGAGAATTCCCATGTTTGATATTTACTTTATTTGGGGGATTTTTAAAAACTGAAAACCCGTTTTCATTTCAACAATGATGTGTGTACGTGAGTGTGCTTTATGCATCATACCTTATTGTGTGTGATTAAACGTGAACAAAGAACTCTCCTGCAGACATGACATGCGGTCAGTGACACGGGGTCCCGCCAGCCTCGCTGAGGATCGCTCCGCTGGGTCAGCTCCGCCTTCCCCCTGCGCGTCCTCCCTGAGGAGACCCAAGTCCCTGACAGTGGGAGCAGGACTCCTCGCCGCCCCTACAGTCCTGAGACCGACCAGCAGGCCTCTGAGGACCTCAGTCCATGGGGGGCTCCCGCCCCAGAGCCGAGTGGAGGGCCAGTCACCATCCTAAGAGCATCTGCAGGACACAGCACAGCTGCCCTTCTGGCCGCGTCTCCCCGGTCCCCGCACCCAGGCTCCGAGGCCGGAGCTCCAAAGTGGAGACCACGTTCCAGGACAAGCCGTGCTCCTGCCGGGGCCCAGGGCAGGTGTGGGGTGCAGGGGCCTGGAGCCCCTGGCCTCTGGCACTGGGACAGGGTCGGTCTGCTGGCCTCTCCTGCGGGAAGGGGTTTTGGGCTTGGAATTTGGGGATTTTGCGGGAACCACTGTCGGTGATCTCCCTGCACCAGGGCTCAGTGGGAGACGCGCGAGGCACTGCGCAGCCTGGTGCATTCTGGGACCTGCTCCAAGGTGGGACACGAGAGGCCCCCAGTCCACCTCACAGGGGGGACAGCCTCCCTAGGAGCAGGGGCCCTGGACTGTCGGGAGGGTCCTCGTTAGCCCCCCACCGAGAGCAACCCAGCAGCAAGCAGCCCCTCTGCCCCGGCCCTGCCCCGGCTCAGTCTCCTGCAGATTAATTCCCCAAATTGACAAATTCCAGGGCCGGGTGCCGGGGTCACTCAGTCACACTGGGTTCTGGTCAGTGTCACCGAGGGCTCTGCCCTGGGGGGGGGGGAAGCGGGAGGTGGCCAAACACCAGCAGGTGTGACTTGGCCCAAGCAGACGTGCAGGGAGAACGCGCCAGCGACACAACAGCATAGCTCAGCCGGCGGCCCCCAGGGCTCCCCGCGTGCCGGGACTTGGGTGCACCGATTGGTGAGAAGAGCAAACCCACAGGGCTTCTAACTGAGTGCTTTGTGCACAGAACTGTACTAACGAGCGTGTGAGCGATGAAGAGGGAGGCGGGGCCCCACGTGAACTGACCCAGAGCAGTGCCAGTACCAGGGGCCAGGAGCGGGAGGGCCAGGCAGGCAGCCTGGGGCGCCAGGAGGGCAGGGCCTGTGGCAGGAGCTCTGGGCGGCTCTGCAGACCTGTCCGGGCAGGAAGGCCGCAGAGTCCAGAGCAGGGGCCACTCCTCCGCCATGCAGCCGCGGCCCCCGCTCTTGCCAGAGGAACACACACGGATAAGCAAGGCCGATGTCAGCCCTGCACATGGGGAAGGCGGCAGCTGGGTCCTCGTCCTGCTCACTCCTTTGTCTATTTGAGCAGCCACCTGCCCTGACCTCGGTGCACGGGACAGGGGGCACCATGGGCTACAGGGGCTGGGGTGGGAGGCTGGGGTGGGAGGAGCCTGGGTCTGAAGCGGTCCTGGACACGGGGATATGGGAGGTGCCCAGGGCATGAAGGTGCCGCCGTGCAGGGCGGGGCACAGGGCACACCCTCAGGGGTAATGACTCTAGGTCCCTGGGCATTTATGCACCAGACACCGTACAAGCACTTGAAGTATTACGGTGGTTTAATATAATCCTCATGACACCCCTGAAGGCACTGCTGTCACCCCAACCACAGGTCACCCAGAGGCCAGGAGGCAGGGCCTCGCTCAAGGTGAGCGGCTTTCCTTGGCCCAAGCCCCCGGCTGCACCGTCTCCCCAGACACCTGGCGCTGACCTCCAGTCACAAGCTGTGCAAGCTCGCATCCTGGGTGACTCTGGCCCTGCAGGGAACTGTAGTTTTGCCTGATCTCGATGTTTAACTGTGGTCCATGACGGTGCATATACATGTGTGTAATTACATCCATGTGCACATACGTGCATATGCATGTATATTTATCCTGTGTAGGTCATAAAATGTGCCTCTCAGGCAGCAAAGAGACCAGGTCAGCACAGAATGCCTGACGTTGCCTCTAAGGCCGCGAATGGATGCCGCAGCCGCTATCCCCTTGCGGGCCTTCCTGCGTCGGAGGGAGCGCAAATGCTCTGGCACCGGCTGCCGAAGCCGGGATCTGCCTCAACCAAAGGCGGCATGAGATGGCTTCTCGTTTCACTTGGTTTCATTTTTACAGCGACATTCCTCCGCTCGAGCTACTGTGAGCGGGTGGAGGGAGGCGCAGCGAGGACCTGACTTGGGGAAACGTGAGATTTACGGGGAGACCGAGGCCTGGTACCTGTGGGGCCGGTGGGGCCGGTGGGGCCTGTGGGGGTCAGGCGCCCACACTCAGCAGAGAAGCAAGAAGCTGGAGAAGTGGTCATGTCCAGTGAGACTTCATACACAACATGTGTGTACACACATGCACACAGAGAGACACATGCACACACGTGTACATGAACTAACACACGCTTACACATCTGCTTTCCCACAGCCACTGGCTCAGCCAGGACAGACTCGCTCCCCCGCCTCCCCATCAGGCGGCCCACGGGATCTGCGAGGGTGCAGAAGTGCATGATGGAGTGTGTGCTGCAAGCTCACCCGGCCCCTGTCACAGACCCCTAGCCCGGCAGCCACGCTGAGCCTTGACCAGGACTTTGCAAACACACACACGCACCCTCGTACAGGTGTGCACCCACACACACGCTCCACCGTCCTGCAGGCTTCCCCTCCGAGCCTCTGGGCGTAGAAGGCACAGCTGGGAACGCTGGGACACTCCTGCCTGCGTGTTTACACCACGGTGCGCTGACCGGCCAGAGGGAGCCCATCTCAGCTCTGGGCCAGGGGACGGGGCAGTGCTCACTGCATCCCAGGCAGGGAGGCCTCTGGACGCGCCCCCTTCCTGCAGCAGGGTCGGCCGCCGCTGAGCATGGGTCAGCCTGCAGGAGGCGACGCGCCCCTGAGAGCTGCCCGCACTGCGGTCTCAGCAGCTGGTGGTCCTGCCTCCGTCTCCCCAAAGCACGTTCGCATGTGGACACCAGCCACCGGAAGGCATCTGGCTGCATTGGGCTTGCTCCCCACCAGAAACCCGAGACACAAAGGGATGAAGCAAATCTTCCCGTAGTGCTGAGGGACCCCGGCCTCGGTTTCCCTTCACCGCCTTAGCGCTGGCGGTGGGCACAGCCGACCAGCTGAGCTCCTGCATCCTGGGGAGCGACCGGCACTGCGCAGCCGCCCGGTGCTGCCACTCGCCGCCCCCACACTCGGCTTGACAGGCCTCCTGCCGACCCCTGGCCACCTCAAGGGGCCTCTCCTGGGAGGAGCTGCCTCTGCGCTTGGGCCCCACACCTGACCAGTGGGCCGGGTCCCCACACACAGAGGCACGGGATGTGTTTGCTGTTGGTCGTGGGGAACGAACACCACGCAGCCTCGGGCTGTGCTCACCTCCTGCCCACGCCCTTCTGTCCAGGTTCGCGGCTGGGATTGCAGCGAGGGGTGGGCCCGGTGCTCTGCCCCCTCACCTGTGGGGCGCTGGCCCCAGGTCATCAGTAACCACAGTGGCTGCAGGATCCCAGGGCAGGAACCCAGAAACGCAGCTCCTTGTGCCGCGGAGTCCTGCCCCCACCCCCACCTCCCCCCACCGTCTAGGGAGGCCTGGCCCAGCTTCCTCCTGCGTCGGGAGCCCCTTCAATTCCTTGTGGCCTGTCCTTCCCGAGACCTCAGAGACCCGGGGGTGTGGATTAGTGTCGCCGCAGAGGCAAGGGCAGGCCTGGCCTGTGCACACAGCAGGCAGGCGGTGGGAGGCGGAGGGTGGGGGGCGGAATCTGCCCCATGGCACCTCAGGGCCCTGCAGCCGCGGATCCCATAAGGGCGAGGGTGTCGCCAGGCCCCCCGGCGGCGGGCAGTCCTGGCCACACGGAGCTCCCTCGGGGCTGGGCGTTGTCCCTCTTCCTTACGGCTTTCTCCCTGTGCAGTCACTGCAAGATGTCCCCCTTTTTCTCAAAAAACTAAAAATAAAGCACTTATTTATTATTTTCTGAAAGATAATTGAAAGCAGCAAATTGGATATAAATGAGTGGTGACTGTGCCAAGAGGAGACGATGCACTCACACGCCTCCGGCTCCATTCAGTGCGACAGTGGGCAGGTCCCCGACGGCCTCCCCTTCTCCCTTCGTCCCCAGATGTCTGTGGAGCTCCTGCTGTGAGCTGGGAACTACAGATGTGGGGGAGAGGGTCTCCCTGCAGGTCCTGGGGGCCTCATCTGGCCCTGATGCTCCCACCCCCTCCCCAGGCACAGTCTCGGGCTGCACGCACCCCCAGCCCGTTTCCAACTCCCTAAATCATCTGCCTGCTGTCTGCCTGCCTCTTCGGAAACACAGCAGCCGACATACAATGAAGCAGGCTTTCGACCCTCTCGTGACGCGAGGTTCACTGTCCTATGAAATATTCACTCCTGGAAGCACCTTGTCCCTGGAGAGCTTCCGGCTCCCGCCCCGGGGGGATGGGGGAACTGGTCCGAGGGGGCGGGGCGGGGAGGGGAGGGCCTGTTGTTGGGGCCAGAGCCTCCTCCTGTGGGGGGGCCTCACCTGGCTTCTTCCGCTGCCAGAGGCGTCACGGTCCCCATGAACCCTTTAGGGGGTTCAGATGCTCAGGATGGACTGCAGCTGTGACGCAGCCGCACCCTCCCCACGATGCTTCCTGGGTGGCAGCCGCCTGCGGGGCCAGGCGAGGGAGGCCGGCCGGCGTGGGTGCGCGGCAGGCGCAGGCCCAGGAGCCGGCCCGGGTTGGAGGAGGTCAGCTTGTGAGCTGGAAGCACATGACCGAGCCTCTCCGTGTGGCCGTGCGGGCCCCTCCCAGTTCGCCCAGAAATGCTTCAAGCACAAACTTGGCCCGGAGAGGAAGGGAGGCCCACCGTCGGCTCCTCGGCAGCTCGGCAGCCTCGGCTCAGGAGCGCCGTCCACCGCCCTCGGTCTCGTGTCCACTTCAGCTGGAGGAGAACGTGCGGAGCCCACATCCGCGGAGACACTCGACTCCTCACTCCCCTCTTGGCTTGCAGACCAGCTGGCCTCATGCACGCCTGCGGCCAGTCGGGACGTGGCTGAGGGCTGGGCCTCCCAGCTCCTCGGCACCTGTGGACAGGTCGCGGGTCAGTGGGATGTCAGCAGCCGCCCCCGGTCCAGACGCCGCCAAAGCTGCCTTTGAGGACGTCGGGAAGTAACAGGACACCACGTGGCCACTCGCCTCCTGCCTGGCCCCCGGGGCCGGGCCTCTGGGACAGGACCAACCCACACCCCTTGGGACCCGCTTGACCTCAAGCTCCTCTCAGTACAATCACGAAATTAGCAAACGATAATGCCGACACCAGCTCTCCTGTCGCATGGCTCCTGACAGCCTTGGTCTTGAACCTCGAGGTTTGAACTTAGAAAGACTGGCTGTGGGGACTATGCAGAGCACCCCAGGGTCTCGCCGGCCAGCGGGGTGGGACCGGAGCTCTCCAGGGAAGGGGTGCTTCCAGGAGTGAATATTTCATAGGACAGCGAACCTCGCGTCACGAGAGGGTCCTGTTTGTGCGTTCCCTTTAGACCGTGCCTGGTGCATCGTCTCCCAGGATAGCCCTGGGTGCAGGGACCGAGGACAGGGTGCAGGGACCCGTGTCGAGGACGAGCGTGTCTCCCAGAGCCTGAAGCTGTGGACAGGCAGCGGCTTCTTCTCCAGACGCTCTGGCCCCGCCCACAGCCCCATCCTTCTGCCAAGCTCACGTGTTCTCCATCACAGGCCAGAGCGCCGAGAAGGCTGGCAAGCGCTCCAAGCCTCGGGGAGACTCGCGGAGGCTCCCACCCGCCCCCTCGCTCACCTAGTCTGGACCCAACCCAGTGAATCTCCTGCCAACCCCCCACCCCCGCCACCGTGTTCTCAGGAACCCCACCTGACACGTCCTTCAAATTGCAAAATATTACATCAAAACAACGTTTTAGAATCCATCATCAGCATGCAAACACGCGCATCTCAATTTGTGAAAACACTGACAGAATCCCATGGACACACACACTGAGCGCGGAGATTCTGGCCACACTTCTGCTCTGCGCCCGCCCAAGTCGACAGAGGGCCTCAGACCTGGGGTGCAGGGGCGCCCCACGAGGAGCCCAGGACAGGACGCAGGAAGCTGAGCCGACCAGCTGCAGCCCCTCTGCCTCCAGCGCACAGCGCACCGGCAGCGTCACCAGCAGATCCTGGTGGGACACGGGCTGTGCGGGACCTGCAGGGCTCGCGGGCCAGGCCCCAGGCAAAGCTGGAGCCCTGAGCACCTGCGGGGCCCTTCTCGCGCCCACCTGGCCCAGCACCGGATGCGGGCGAAAGGGTCACTGTCCGGGACTCCCTCCCACCACTGGACCTCTGGACACGTGGAGTGGGATCTGAAGGACCAGCTGCAGGAAGGCTGTGCCCACTGGGCGGCTGAAGGACACAAGATGTAGGCCGAGGGTCTCTGAGGCCTCAACTGGGCACAGGCCGAGTCTGAGGGACTTCCTGGCAGGTGCGCAGGGACCCCTCCCTCCCCCCGCCACCCCGCCTTTGTGCAGTCACTTAGAGGGACAGAGCACAGGACAGCTACTCACAGCCCTGGGATGCTTGTGCCACCTCCTGAGGCTCATGCAGGGCCGGGGCCTCTAGCCCAGGGATGGCCACAGGCCGGGCACCTGCACAGAGGTGGGCACAGGCCGGGCACCTGGCCCCTTGTCCAGAGGTTGTGGACTGACCCCAAGGGCACATGCTGTCAAGCATGCGGTTCCTCTTGGTGACAAAAACTCTTGAGCTAGCTGTGAGCTCTGCCTGTCAGTGTCCTGTTGCCTGGGGGGCACCTGCCCTGGGAAGCCCAGCAGCCTGGGCTCAGGATGACTGGCCGACAGTCAGCAATGTTTATCCTGGAGGTGACCCTGGAGGGTTGGGGGTGCCGGAGGCGCCCCCATGGAGAGCTGCCCTGGAAAGCATGGAGGTTCTACTGACACCATGTTCCTCTCCTGCTGGTTGCAGTGGCTCAACCTGCGGGGCTCCCGGGAGGTGGGGGGCCGTGGAGCCATAGTAAACAGCTATTATGCTGATCAAAGGAGCTGCTCGGACCTAATTACAGAGTTTGGAAATGGAGGGGGAGAGGGTTGTGCCCACAGGGAAAACGTGGAGTCAGGACCGCCGTCCCTGTGACTGCGTGTGGGCAGTTCCATGGCCTGCTTCTTGCCTCCTCCTCACTTCGAGGGCAGGACTGGACACCCCCTGGATTAGCATGGACGGCAGGCTGGGTCCTCCGGAAGCTGGAGCTAACATGAAGGCTGGAGGAGGGCTCTCCCTGGGCCTGGGCATCTGTGGAGGGGACATGAGTGCAGGAGATCAGCCGTGATGCGGCCGGAGACCAACCCACAAGGCCTCAGCTCCTCAGGGGCCAGCCCTGCCTGAGGTGTTAGTCGGGGGGCTCGTGGGTCCCAGGAAGGCAGCAGACTGTCCCTGGGGCAAGTCAGAAATGCTGGGCCATCCTGGCCTGTTTGATGAGCTGGGCCCCCCGGAGGTGAGCACTGAGGGTGACCTCCTGCAGGTGCTGGAAGCAATTCTGCACCGAGGTGTGTCCCCCGAGATGTTCACCAAACAGCGTGCTCAGGGCAGTGCTATGTCACAGCCCAACACTGGACATTCATGAATGCCCACATCCACAGGGAGCATCCGTGGGGCAGCGCCAGCAGCAGGAACCTCAACGTGCAGAACGTAATGAGGAAAAGGGACAAGATACACACAACATAGACCATCTGGTTCCCGTCACAGAAAACTCAAAACCAGGGAGAACTAAGTCGACAGCCAGAGGTCAGCTCTGCACAGTTGAGGGGAAGGACACAGTGACCACGTGGGGGACAGGCTCCGGGAACCAGGTGCTGGGACCCTGCCATGCTCACTGTGGGGACTTCCTGGGGACTTGCACTTAAGATGTATATCCTTTTCTCTTCAAATACAAAGGTTTTTCTTTAAATTACTCCACTTTCTTTATTCTTATTTCGTTTTACTTCTGTATTTTTCTTCACATCCTAAAATATTCAAGTTACATGTGCTTCTCACCCTTTTTATAGTGTTCAATGGGCAATGACAAGCCCATCTGTGAAGTTCTGTGTCTTCCAGGCCAAGGACATTGTGCTCTCAGGTTCTTCAAAGAGGTCTTTCCATGGTGACCATGGTGACCATGGTGATGGTGATGGTGATAGTGATGATTGATGGTGGTGATGGTGATGATGGTGATGGTGATGGTGATGATAATGGTGATGATTGATGGTGGTGATGATGGTGATGATGATAGCAATGATGATGGTAATGATGATGGTGATGATGATGGTGGTGATGATAATGACGATGATGATAGTGATGGTGATGGTGATGGTGTTGGTGATGGAGATGATGATGATGTAGTAATGATGACGGTGATGATGGTGGTGATGATGGTGATGATGATGGTGATGGTGGTGATGGTGGTGATGATGGTGGTGACGATGATGATGGTGATGGTGATGGTGATAGTGATGGTGATGGTGGTGATAGTATTGATGGTGATGTGATGGTGGTGATGTAATAATGGTATTTACCTCAGAGCATGTAACAAATACAAATGGGTAATATTAATGCTTGAATTATTAGATGAAAATATATTAGAATCCAAAATGTTGCGATTCTGTGTCCTGTTTGCAGCCCTACTGGGCTTCTGCATTATGATTTATACAGCGATGCACAAGAAGCCATGTCCGCTAGGAAACCAGTGCGCCCCCTTCTTCTTCCAGCCTCTTTTCTTTCGCTGCATCTCCCGGATATTAGAAAAGATTTCAGTGGGTACAGCACCTCCCATTACCCTCTCGTAGTAAATCCATGAGAACTCTTCCCTGGGGATGTTACTGTCAAATGCAGACAAACATAGACCCCCCTTCTGCAGCCAAGAAACACCTCCCTCATCTCCATTCCCACATGGTCACCCAGAGGCCAAGAAAGAAAGGAGGGAGCAGAGCAGAGGCACAGCCTGAGAGCCACCCTCCTGCCAACAGCTCCACTGTGCTCCGGCTCATTCACCTGGTAAGTGAGCGAGGCAGGGCTTGTCTGCGGGAACAGAGAGGGATAATCAGAGCCAGACAATAGTGCCCACTAGAGCCGCACAAGGGCCACCTGTCCAGGACGCTGCCACTCTGCCACCGCCTTCCTGGGAGTTTTTCGCTGTCTTTGTCTTTGTCTGTGGCACAAAGGTCCCCAATGGCTGGACAGAGCATGTGGCAAACAGGAGGAGACTCATTCTCACTTCCTCGCAGTGAGTGGCCGCCGCCTTGGCTGAGTGGGTGGCACTGCCTGGCCCATTCCCTAAGATACACCTGGGCCGGTTCTGGGGGCTGGGCAGAGACCTCCCCTGCCACCTACACCTACTCGTGTCTACACAGGCTGCGGAGCCCTCTGCAGCCGGGGCGGGGGGGGGAGGCCCCAGTCCCAGCTGGCTCAGGGCACCCTCTCCACTCTGTGGGCGGGGAGCCCAGAGGCGCGGTCCCAGGTGGAGAAGCGGGAGCTGAGCTGAGAAACAGGCCGCAGCGCAGCCAGAGGCGGACGGACCTCGTGGGGAGGAGGGCGTGGCAGCAAGGGGAGCCGCAAAGGGCCAGGCCGGGCCTGCAGCCTGCACCGTAGCTCGCTCGGGACCTCGCGCTGAACCCCAGCCACGTGCCCAATGGGGAAGGCTGAGCTTTATCCGTTAAGCCTCCCAGCCCACAAAATCTCCCCTGACTTAATGCTGAGGAAAAACAAAACCAGCTCTGGAGCCCGGCCAGGTCTGAACAGGCCACAGCCGCACACCCCACACCCCACACCCAGGTCCCGGCCACCCGCCAACGGGCCACTTGGGGCAGGCAGCGCATCGCAAAAGACGCTGGGCATGGGCTGCAGGGGTCTGAGCTCCTCCAGCCAGCAAGGACCCCCGCCCACCCCAGTAACAGTGAGACCTGCAACAGGTGGTGGGCAAGAAGTGTCCCGAGGTCCTCACGCCCAGTCCCGCCCTGAGAGGTCAGGCCCCTGCAGCAGCGGGACCTCCCTGAGCACAGGCTCACGTCCATTTCCCCACTCGCCTCCATATGTTCCCGTGTACAACGTGCATGTCGTGTCCACATCAGTTCCATGTGCTGACACAGTGGTGGGAGCAGGTGAGCAGAAAGATGCTGGGGGACAGGGAGACACCTGAGCAGTGCCCCCATGACGCAGAGAGATGCATGTCCCCCTGTGGGTGTTCCAGGGGGCTCTCACGGAGGGGCAGCAGGAAGTGGGGAGAGCATCCCCCGTTTCGTCCATCTTCACGGTGAGACGGCTTGATCTACTCACAGAACTTACCCTGCTGACCAGGCCCAGACCATATGGGCTGTCCAGGCCTCAGGGAGTGCCCGAGAAGAAAGAAAAAGAAAGCAGAAAGAAAAAGAAAGAAAGAAAGAAAGAAAGAAAGAGAGAGAGAGAGAGAGAGAGAGAGAGAGAGAGAGAGAGAGAGAGAGAGAGAAAGAAAGAAAGAAAGAAAGAAAGAAAGAAAGAAAAAGAAAGAAAGAAAGAAGAAAGAAAGAAAGAAAGAAAGAAAGAAAGAAAGAAAGAAAGAAAGAGAAAGAAAGAAAAAAGAAAGAAAGAAAGAAAGAAAGAAAGAAAGAAAGAAAGAAAGAAAGAAAGAGAAAGAAAGAAAGAAAGAAAGAAAGAAGAAAGAAAGAAAGAAAGAAAAAAAGAAAGAAAAAGAAAGAAAGAAAGAAAAAGAAAGAAAGAAAGAAAGAAAGAAAGAAAGAAAGAAAGAAAGAAAGAAAGAAAAAAGAAAGAAAGAAAGAAAGAAGGAAGGAAGGAAGGAAGGAAGGAAGGAAGGAAGGAAGGAAGGAAAGAAAGAAAGAAAGAAAGAAAGAAAGAAAAAGAAAGAAAGAAAGAAAGAAAGAAAGAAAGAAAGAAAGAAAGAAAGAAAGAAAGAAAAAAAAAGAAAGAAAGAAAGAAAGAAGAAAGGAAGAAGAAAGAAAGAAGAAAGAAAGAAGAAAGAAAGAAGAAAGAAAGAAGGAAGAAAGAAAAAGAAAGAAAGAAAGAAAGAAAGAAAGAGAAAGAAAGAAAGAAAGAAAGAAAGAAAGAAAGAAAGAAAGAAAAGAAAGAAAGAAAGAAGAAAGAAGAAAGAAGAAAGAAAACACAGTTGCATCATTTCTGCATAAAGACCTCAGTGCGCGCCCGATGCCCACACCAGCTTTCACCCAGACCCTGTGGGCCCCTCCCACCTGTCCTTCCCCAGCCTGTGCCCTGAATCCCACAAGACCCCCAGGCCTTCCCTCTGCCCACTGTCCTGCCTCCACGGCTGCTGCCCCT
This sequence comes from Ia io, assembly GCA_025583905.1. NCBI lineage: Eukaryota > Metazoa > Chordata > Mammalia > Chiroptera > Vespertilionidae > Ia > Ia io. The sequence goes on along the minus strand of JAJQQW010000005.1, from coordinate 155,156 downwards.
GCTGTACATGGGCGTGTCGCTCACCTGTCTCCGGGGTCCAGCCAAACCTCTGCACATGTAGTTGGGGGGCCCTGGGCTCCACCTGAGGCCCCTCGGCCCACCCAGCCAGCCCGGCTCTGAGGGCTCCACGGCCGCCCTGGGCAGGACGCTTCTGCCTTGGCTGTGATTGGCTGATTCCCTCCCATGGGGGAAGACCGTTTTATCAATGAAGAACCTGAGACTTGGAGAGATGAGGTAACTGGGCGAGTGCATATAGCCAGACACCGTGCGGGTGCATTTTGCCCAGGATGATGAGAGGAGCCCAGAGCAGCAGTCCTGGAGGCTGGAGCCTGAGGACAAGGAAACAGCCCACTCTCCAGATCGAGAGGAAATTCCCTTCGCTCCCTGGCCTTGGGCCAAGTTGCAGGCAAGTCAACCACAAAATGCTCACCCCTCCCAGGGGGTCGGCAACAACTTACCCCAGAAAGGTCCAGGCTTGAGTCCTGACCTCTGCCGACCCCACTCCCCCCAGCGTGCCGGTCAGGCCAGAGCCGGCTTTGGGCAGAGAACATGCCCTGTAACAGCCGCTCTTTCTCTGTGTGAGCAATGGGTTCAGCTTTGTTTTAGATGCGAGGTGGTTTCTTGCCTAGACAATGGCTGGGGTGAGGCAGGGCCAGACTCCGATGGCCAGACAGAGCATGGGCTTCAGCAGCAGGTGGGCAGGGAGGCAGGTGGCAGGGAGGTGGGCAGGGAGGTGGATGGCAGGGAGGTGGGTCGTCACTTCCCTCAGACGGCTCCTTCCAGGCAGCCCCTGGGGATGGGATGGGAGCAGGTCCAGCCACAGGAGAAGGATGCTTTCCAGCTGACTCCCACCCAGTGGGGCTGTGGAGGATGAAGCTGACCCTATCGCCAGCCTGGTGACACTGAAGGGACCACAGGGATGCCAGCAGCCACCTTGGGACACCCCGCTGGGCCCGGCGGACGAAGGAGGAGATGCTGTGGCCGCCTTCCAGGAGTGATCACTTCTCTCTTGCTGTTTTCAAGATTTGCTTTTTGTCTTTGTCTTTCAGAAGTTGAATTATAATGTGTCCCTGGGGGCCTCTTCGAGTTTCTCTTAATTATAGTTTGTTGAGCTTCTTGGATGTGTATACTCATGTCTTCCATCAATTGCGAGGTCTCCACCCCTTTCTTCTCTCAGGATTCTCGGATGCTTAGTTTTATCCACTGATGGGGTCCCTTAGGGCCACTTGCTTTTCTTTAATTTATCTCTTTCTGTTCTTCAGTCTTGATCATTTACATTGTCCATCCGCAAGTTGGGTGATTCTTTCTTTTTGTCTTCTTTTTTTTTAAAATATATTTTATTGATTTTTACAGAGAGGAAGGGAGAGGGATAGAGAGTTAGAAACATCAATGAGAGAGAAACATCGACCAGCTGCCTCCTGTACACCTACCACTGGGGATGTGCCCGCAACCAAGGTACATGCCCTTGACCGGAATCAAACCCGGGACCTCTCAGTCTGCAGACTGACGCTCTATCCACTGAGCCACACCAGTCAGGGCTCTTTTGTCTTCTTAAATGTGCCTTTGAATCTGTCTGGTAAAATTTTCCATTTTGCTATTGTGCTTTAGCTCCAAATTTTCTTCTGAATTTCTTTTTAGGTTTTCTGACCCTGTATTGATATTTCCATTGTGTTAACACATTGTTTTCTTGACTTTCTCCACCTATTCCTTGAGCTCTTTGAGCATACTTAACACTGTTATTTTGAAGTCTTTGTCTAGTATGTCTATCACAGGACCTACCTCAGAGACAGCTCCCGGTGTTCATCTTTGTTTTCTTTAAATGGGCCATACTTGCCTGTTTCTCTGTAAGCCTTTTGATTTTTGTTGAACACTGGACATTTCAATTTAAAAAATGTGGTAACTCTGGAAATTAAATTCTCCACCTTCCCCAGAGCTTGCTGTTTTATGTTATATTTTTCATGTTTACTTTTCTATGTAGACTGTCTCTATGCCAAGGATCAGCCTGAGGTGTTTTTGTTTTATTTAGTTTTTAACAAAAGTATAGGTAAGACCCTAGCAAGACTAGGTCAAGAAAAAAAGTACAACTTACATGTTTGGAATGAAAAGGGAAGACTAATTACAATTTAGAAGACATTTTTAAATTACAAGGGAATGCTATTAACCACTGTGCATTGATAAGCTTGAAAACTTCAATAAAATTAATCAAAATTTTAGCAATATGCTGTCGAAATTCAACCAAGGTAAAATAAAACACTAAAGGAAGCTATAACCGTAAGACCAAATCCAACTTCAACAGAAGTGAACCATTGTCACTCCCCAGTTTTCAGCTGAACTTGGATCCAAGACTGGCAGGTGCCACCCCCGTGAGGTGCCCGTCACACTCAGTGTGAGCAGAGGCTCAGCCAGTGGCCCCGGTGGCCTGTCAGCACTGCTCCCCCGGCACAGTGGTCAGGTCTCTCAACCACCCACCCAACCCAGGAGCTGTCTAGCGCCCACCTATGACGTGAAGATGCAAGGGAGTTAGCCCTCACGTCATGCACGGCCTCCTTGTGTGAGCACAAGTGTGAGTATGTGAGTGCCTATGTGTGGGTGAGTGTGTGCATGTGTGTGTATGAATGTGTGTAGGTGTATGCATGTGTGTGAGTGTATGTATGTGTGTGAGTATATGCACAATGTGTGCGAGTGTATTGTGAGTGTGTGATTGTGTGCATGTGTGTATGCACGTGTGTACCTAAGTGTGTGTATGCATGTGTGTGGGCGTATGCATGTGTGTGAGTGTGTATGTGTGTGAGTATATGCACAATATGTGCGAGTGTATGATTGTGTGCGTGTGTACATATGTACATGTGTGTGCATGTGTGTGAGTATGTGTATGCGTGTGGCTGAGTGCCCTGTGGGCGCTGTCTGTGAGCACATGTGGGAGCTGTGTGTGAGCACGTGTGTGAGCCGTGTGCATGTGTCTAATTGGAAACCGAGCTATGCAGTTTGGGCTCCCCCTCCCCCTTGCTGCAGCCTAAACAGACTTTCCTTCTCTCCCAGTGCATCTGTCCCTGGCTTTGTCCCTGCCAATGGCCGTGCGGTGGGGCTGGGCGGGCGGAGATGAAGGGCTGCATTGAGCACTCGCACACCCTGCGCTTGTGGGTGTTTAACTCTCAGATAAGCTGATGGGCCCAGAGCCAGCGGACAATGTGCTTCCCGCCCTGCCTTCCCGCTCCCGGTCAGAGGGCATCCTGTGGCTGCCGGGTTGCGCGGAGCCGGGACGCTGCAGATCTGCCTAGGGCAGGCCGTCGGCGCTCGGCCCAGGGGGTTTGAGGAAGGGCCTGAGCCGGCGCAGGAGGCTGCAGGCTGGGTCCTGGGGCCACTCTCCTGGCCAGACGGTGCCCCACAGCCGTGCTTGGCCCTGGGATGTCTGCTGGCAGCGGCAGCCAGTGAGGCACAGTCACGGGAGGAGCCTTGGGCTGCAAACATCAGGAACAGTCAGAACCCACAGCCCACCCACTCAGAGACACACTCGTCTGGATCGACAAGATTTCTACCAAAACAAGTCACTGCCTATTTGTTTGGCTGCTTGTGGCCCAGTTCTCCGCAAACAGGAAGCCCCTCTGGGACCAGCGACTGTTCCAGCAGGTCTCAGGGTTGGAGGTGAGATCCAGGCAGCCCAGGGTACCCCTCCCTCTGAACCCCCCTCCAGGGGCCAGAGACCAGCGTTGCTGACCTGTGACCTACATCCTTCCAGGTTGCACCGAGGGTTTGTGCCAGGGTCCCTCCCAGACCCATTCTCCGTTCTCCGATTTCGCCCGCGCCACCCTCTGTGCCGGGCTGGGGAGTGGCTCAGTTCTCCCATGCATTCCATCCCCAAGGGGGGTCTACTCCCCACGCCGGTCCCCGGTGACGGATCCGGTTCCCACTTTGTAAGAGCAGCTCGTGGTCACAGCGCAGGAATCAAGGATCACCTTTTCAGAGGACCCTGGGCAAACAGCCCAATAACCACGAACCGCACCCCGCGGGATGCGCCCCCGCCTCTCGGTGCCTCTGCCTCTGCTCTCCGCAGGAAGGTGGGGCCTTGAGACAGCCTCTCCCTGGGAGGTGTGGACATTGTCAACGTTTGGGAAACTCTGAGATCCAGAGTGGGGACAGCAGCATCACCTGACCCCAAGGATCGGAGGGCGGCACCCATCTCCCTCGCTCTGGGGACACAGACCCAGACGGCGGCCTCGGCGCCCAGGGGAGGCTGGTGCCCGACGCCAGGTCGCTGGCCCTGGGACAGGAGAAAGGGCCCGATGTCCCCGCACGCCCCGCACAGGTGAGAGTACCGGGTGCTGTGGGGAGCCCTGACGTGCACCCGCAGTGAATAGCGTCTGAGCCGCTGCAGGGGGCGCTGCAACCACCCAGACACGTGAGCCTCGGTCTCACAAAGGGTCTTCCGTGTGCCGTCCTCAGGAGTGGCCGCCGTGCAGGCTGTGTCGGCTCTGACCATCTGCCTGCGGAACACGGCACAGGAGCCAATGTGACACGCAGGCGCCCCGCCAGGACACGGGTGTTTGGCGGCTGCGGGATGCAGACGTGTGCAGAGCAGGGATCACTGTCATCTCAGACCCGCTGGCCCGCTCCTGCCCTGCCTTTACTTTACTCCCCTGGAGGTCAGCGCTAAAGAAAGTGATTCCGGCAGGATGTCCTTCCCGCTCCGAATCTCCAAGCCTGTCATCTCGGACAAGGAGCCCGGCATGGCGGTCAGAATAGACGCCAGGCCCGTGGGATCATGGCGTGTGGGGGTCCAGAGCTCAGATCTGGAGTCGCCAGGAACACAGAACTCGGAGGTTCGGAGCCCGGATCCTAGACCAGACCATCGAGAGTGAGTCACAGACCTTTCCGCATGGCTGGATGACCCAAGAGGGGTGAACCGCCAACACAGGAGCCAGGACCACAGCCACCCAGTGTCCGCCCTCCTGGCGGCCGCTCCCCGCCCCAGGGCCTTTGCACATCTCTTCCCTCTGCCCAGTGTCCCTGGCTCCTCTCCTCCCTGGGAGCCCACACTCCTCACAGCCCCAGCTCCTGCGGGCAGCTCTCTGGCTCCTGCGGGGCCCTGGCTTCACGGGCTTCTCATCTCTTGGTTCCGTTCACTTTGCATTTTCGTAAGTAACTGTTTGGCTGTCTCTCTCCCAGGGGACTGGACACACCATTCAGTAGAGACCGGGGGTAGCGGTGACAGAAGCCACACATTCAGGACAGGGCAGCAGGCCGGGTGTCGGAACCGTGTCCCCCACCGTCCCTTCATCCTGCCCAGCGCTGGGAGGGGAGTCGCAGGGATGAGAGTGACTTCTGCTGACCCACCCCCGTCCTTAGAAAACAACTCCAGGGGCTCAGGAAGCAGTGACCAATACCAAGCACAGGGCTCAGGGCGAGTGACGGCTGGGCTGGTGCCGCCCTTGGGCCATGGACTTGCTGTGAGCAGCAGCCTCCTCCTCCTCTCTGCCGCCCGCCCTCAGCCCTGCCCTCAGCCCTTCCTGGTCACGGTGCAGCCTGCACCCCATCCCCTCAGAACCCGGTGAGCAATCCCTTCCTGTGTGGACCCTGATTAAAACAGATTAACGGTCGGAAGCAGACACTGTGTTTAGTGAAGCCTCGCTGGGTCTCACGGGCAGTGCCAGGGCCGTGCGCCTATTTACCAGCCCCTGCAGGAGCCATCCCTGTCCCTGCCCCAACACGGGCAGTGCCAGCTGGGCTCTCACACCTTCACCCTTGGCCCCCGTCATCCACCTGGGGGACGGCCTCCACGCGACCCTGTGACCGTCTCATGGGGTCACTCCCTCCACCTGATAAAAGGTGGGCCTTCCCCACCCCCATCCCAGGCGGGGTCACATTTGGGCCCTGCCCACTCATTTCTGCACAAGACTTTGCTGCCACAAACTCATGGTCATTGGAAGTCAGGTGCTCCACGCGGTCCCCGTTTTACAGCTGGAGACCCCGAAGGTGATGTGGGATTTTTAACATTTCTGATAAGGGACGGGCCGGAGTCAGGGCACAGGGTGGGTCCAGGCGGTGGCTGGCTGGTGCCCGGAGCATGTCCTGGGCTGTCCTCTGCATGGCCACTGCAGGACCCGAGGCGTGGACCCCAGCGCTGCCCCTCCTCCCGCCCGCCCCACCCCCCCCCCGAGCTGCCCTCCCCTCTCCGGGAAAGGGCCTGGTGCCCGCTCCGCCCCCACTGAAGCAGCAGGTCGGGAAGCTGCCGCCACGTGGGCAGGCAGGCCCTCACTTGTCTCGGGTCACTGGAGGCTCTGGGCACCGGGGTCAGGGCTGACACAAGTCCACGCCTGCACTAGGTAGGCGTCTGGCCCTGCTTGATCATCCCTTCTCCCCCTGCCCCGCATTCCTGGCCCTAGCCTGCAGCCCCAAATTCCTGCCCCGCTGGAGGCAGGCTGTTCTCGGGAAGGTACACAGCTCAGGAATCCACGCTCCCTGGCCTGTCACAGCCTGAGCCCACGCCTGCGGCTCAGCACACATCCCATCTGCTCCCCGGCAGGCGGCGAGAGGCCATGACTCAGAGAGGGAAGCCCCTGGGCCACAGAGCACCGCCCCGACCAGAAGCCCGGAACCCCCTCTTCCAATGAGGGCCATAAGCTCTGCACCCCAGGCTTGGAGGAGAAGCCGCTCCCAGGTGCTGGGAGGGACGTGGCTGCCCTGAGGGGGGCTTGCGGTCCGTGGGGAGATCCTGGTCTCAGGTGTGCATGCCCAGAGCTGTGGGCTGGGATGTCAGCTGCCACTCGGGCCTGGGAAGCTGCCAGCCCACAGGAATGCCGTCTGCGGGGAAGGGCCTAGGGCACAGGCACGGTGCGGCCTACACAGCACACTCCAAAGTCAACACACTCCGAAGGAGGCCTCGCCTTAAACAGCTCCTCACAGCCCAAGCCCCACCCTCCCCCAGGTGCACAGGCCGTTCACCTGGTCTGAAACGTGCCGGGTGCACTCCGTCCTGGTGTGTCGCCCCGTCTTCCTGGTCTCCACATCCATGGCCTCCGGAGCCGGTGCAGCTGGGAGCAGGGCCTGGGCTGCTGGGTGCAGACCGGAGAGCGGGGCTCGGCTCTGCCTGCTCCCCCACGGAGGACGCCACGGAAGCTAAGTGCACGTGACATGCCGTCCTTGCCTCCGTGAGTGCGTGGACTTTGTAGTGGTGTTTTTTCATCTTTATCATGTTTTCACGGAGGGTGGGTGTCCTTTCTCCCCACCGGCCGCCACAGACCAGGAAACCAGGACCGGCTCTTCCCAAGTGGCTCACGTCCTGGTGGTTCCTGTCAAACTGTCCTCAGACGCGTGCTGTCAAGGGCTCTGAGGCCTCCGAGGTCACCTGGGCCAGCACCACCCTCGCACATGAGGGAAATGAGAGCCATTTCACCACCAGTCACAAGGTCACCCGGCCGTGGGCTCCTGGGCCGCCAGCCTCCTGGGCCGCCAGCCTCCTGGGCCACCAGCCTCCTGGGCCACCAACCTCCTGGGCCGCCAGCCTCCTGGACCACCAGACTCCTGAGCCGCCAGCCTCCTGGGCCGCCAGCCTCCTGGGCCACCAGCCTCCTGGGCCGTTGCTGGGCTCCTCAGCGGAGCGGCGGCCCGCGATGGATGTACCGACCGCGATGAGTCAGCATCACAAAAATCAGGTTCCGATGTAGCTTGGACACCTCTCTGCACGAGCTCCTACTCCCCGAGGGCCCGCCTGCCGTGCGCGAGGCCCTGGCACGAGCCGGCAGGCATGTTCGCGGGACCAGCTCATGCTCCCTGTTGACACGCCAAGCAGAGGGATCTGGGCGCAGCTCCTTTCCAAGGCGGCCCTGCGGCCCCCAGAACTCTGGTCTCCACACGAAGCATGGTCTGTGGGTTCAATCAGCACAGGTGAAAACACACGTGAATGCAAGACGTGTTCGGGAAAGTCATGAGACCGAGTCCCCGTATTGCCACCCAGGTGCTGGGCTGGACCCTGCATGTCCCAGGGCAGCCACCTCACGCCCGTGGTTGGTGTTTTCCAACAGGGTTTCATGTCCTTTCGACGTGTAGGGAACCTTTCTCCAAATAGCCTGCACACGGGAGCCTCGGTACCTGTCCTGCCATGCCCTGCATTCTGTCCGCTGCCGGGCCAGCCCTGGGAGCAACAACGGATGGCGTCCCTGTCCAGCACCCCAGCACCCTGACGGCCAGGACTGTCCTGGGTCGGGTGCTGATCGTCCGCGTCCTGAGGAATTGCCTCCCCCCACCCCACCCCACCCCCGCCTGCAGCCAGGGTGTCGGCCACCCTCTCCCTGGAACTAACCCCCACATCTCGCTTGTTTATACATCACAAAGCTTTTCCACAGTTCAAGTGACATTTCCGGTGAAGAGGAAAACGTGGGCAGAGTTGGGAACTGAGTTCAGGCCTCACATTCGGGGATGAGAGAGGGAGGCAAACCCCTTTCCACAAAACTCTGAGCCCCTCCTCCACCCTCAGGAAACGTGGTGAGGTGGGTTACGCAACACGTTCCACGTCCACGGGGGGAGAAGGCTGCGCCACTGGCTCCTGTGTCCCACATTCCTGCGCTGCCACCAGCAGGGGGTTAATGTGGAAGGCGTTCAGGCTAAGAGGCGGCAGGCCGGCACCCGCTCATGCATAAACATGGCACTAATGGTCTCACTCGGCCCAGGCCCCTGCGGGAGGGATGGAGGGAGCGCAGGCATCTGCCAGCTCTCCACACCACTGGGTCCTGCTCTCCGCACCACTCTCAGGGCAGCGCTGGGCGGGACCCAGCCCTCAGCACCCAGGGTCCCTGTGTGGTGGGGACTCCCAGGGTGGCCTTGTTGTGTCCAGAGGGTGCTTGGCTGGCACACTCTCAGGGAGGCTGGGGGGAAGCCACACGGCCAGTTTCCAGGGCAGGACCTCAGCAATGCCGCCGCTGCCGGGGACCTCAGCCATCTGGCCGGCGGCTCGAGCTGCTGCCAGGACGGCATGGAGCCCCAGGGGCAGTCTGGGTAAACCCATCCCAACGTCTGCTCTGATCTTGGACAGAGAGGGAGCTAAAAGCACTGGGACATGTACATGTGTGCGTACATGTGTGCGCACACGTGCACCGAGCTTGAGGGGAGTGGGAGAATCAAAAGAAAGGCATGCCTGTGGTCACCTTGAGTTCAAAAGAAGAAAGACAAGAAACATTATTCAAAGATGAGAGAAGGAGAAGCAAGGGATGGTCCAGGAAATGCTACATGACAGTAACCAGGGGAAGAGGGAAGAGAGTAGCCCCCCAAACTGGAAATAGCGGGATCGACACGGTTCACCACGGGCTAGTGCAAGACACGCGTGAGGCCCGCCCAGACTGGTGCCCACACCCCCCACCACACCCATGACTCTTGGTGCACTTTCTTGTTTATTTCCAACATGTTCACTTCATGCATTTACCAGAAATGAAACATCCAAGACCCACACGTGTAAAAGCTTGGAATAAGCATGTCCCTCCGAGTGGGCAGGCATGGAACAGGACACAGAGGGCGCTTCCGCTCCTCTCGCTCATTCACGGTGAATTCTGTCCAAGAGCCACACACCTGACCACAGGCTCCTCCCTGTGGCCTGCCCCTCTGCCGCTGCTCCGGAAGTGCTCAGAGCCTGGGCCAGCAGCGCCCGGCATCTCGTGACCACAGCCACGGGGAAGATGTGCGTCCACACCGGCCTCAATGGCCCACAGGAGGCAGGGCACCCAGGTCAGAGCATCGGGGTTCTGCCCTTGTCTGTGCTCAGACCCAAAGGCTGAGGGTGAAGGACAGCAGGAGCCACCAGCGAGGCAGGTAACATCTGACGAAGCACCAGCACACGGGGCTGTAATATGACCTCTGCAGCTGGTGGTCCCAGCAGGCTGCACCTACCCGGCTTTGTGCTGCCCATGTGTAAGTGTATGTATGTGAGTGTGAGCATGCGTGTGACTGTGCATGTGAGTGTGTGTATGTGTGCGTGTGAGTGTGTGCATTGAGTGTGAGCATGAGTATGAGCATGTGAGTGCGTGTGCATGCACATGTGTTCGTGTGTGGGTGCATGTGTGTAATTCTGTGCTGTGTAGATGTGAGTGTGCATTTGTGTGTGTGCATGTGTGAGCATGCATGTGTGCTGTGTGTAATGTGTCTGTGTGTGGCCCTTTGCTGATCCTGGGATGCAGGCACTCCTGGTGCCAGATCCTATCTCAGCTCCACACAGGAGCCTGCATCCTTCCCTTTGGGCCACCGGGGCCTCAGTGATGGCAGGGACCGGTTGGTGGCTTTGCATGTAGAAGAAGCACCTGTGAAAAGCCAGCACACTGAATCTGTGGCTCCCACTCACAGCCCCTGAGGAACCCCCTGGCCGATCAGGTGAGCTCAGCATCAGCCCTGAGCAAAGGTGGACGGTGGACCTGTGACCTCAGAGGGTGGGCACGGGACATGGAACAGAGATGGACACACACGTTATGCTCACGAAGGGCCTGGTCATGAGTGAGAGGAAGGAGGCGAGTGAGCGGACAGCTGACGTGATATGTTCAGGCCTTTACTCCACGTCACATGCCTGGTTCACCCACCTGACGCCATCCTACCTGCCGAGGAGTTTCCACGCCTCAGCCTGAGACAAAGTAAGGGGAAGCAGGTGGGAGGCTGGAGCAGCCCCGTGCTCACATGGAGTCAGCGCCTCGGATGTGGTGACACAGGAACAGTGAGGTGCGAGCTGTGGGAAGACAGAGACCTCGCCCGCCAACCCCAGGCTCTGGCATGCTCAGTAATCCGACTGGTCCTCGGGACCTTTTTTTCCAATTTCTTTTATCCTCACCCAAGGATACAGTTGTTGTTTCTTTAATTGATTTGAGAGAGAGAGAGGAAGGGAAAGAGAGAGAAACATTGATGTGAGAAAGAAACATCCATCGGTTGCTTCCTGTACTCGCCCTGACCGGGATTGAACCCTCCTCCACCCACCTGAGCCGCCCAGCCAGGCCGTCCTTGTGGTCTTGAGGGCACAGTGACCTGAACTCGGGCCTCTTTGACTTACAGCCAGCGTGGGATGCACGTGCTTCAAACAGGAAGTCATCTCGTGTCTAAGAGAAACGGATGCTGCCGAGCGTCCGAGTGCAGGAAGCTCGCTGCCCGTTAGACAATCTATAAATCAAGGTGGCTGTCTGTCGCATGTTGTTTTTTTCCTTAAAGACCAGATCGTGAATGCAAAGAAATGCCTACATTTTATCATCAAACGTTGCTTCTTCCTCACATGGTGGCTGGCTCTTCCTTCATGTCTTCTCTGCTCTGGCTCTGAGCACACAGTTTGCCTGGAGCGAGCAGCCCTGCCCCTGGTGTCCACGCTGCTGGGCCCCTGACGTCCACGCTGCTGGGCCCCTGGCGTCCATGCTGGAGGGCCCCTGGCGTCCACGCTGGAGGGCCCCTGACATCCACGCTGCTGGGCACCTGACGTCCACGCTCCTGGGCCCCTGACATCCACGCTGCTGGGCCCCTGACGTCCACGCTGCTGGGCCCCTGACGTCCACGCTGCTGGGCCCCTGGTGTCCACACTGCTCGGTCCCTTCACTCCGACAGGATCATCGGTTTCCGTGCTGTGTTTTTCCTTCGTTGTTCTGCTTATTCTGTGGTTTTAAAGATCATAGGGCTGACCAACCATCCTGAGGGCTGAACTTGAAAATCCCTTCAAAGGAATTCAACAAATTTTTCAACAGAATTAGTTCAATTCTCCACTAACTGTCACTCACCCTCACTAGCTGCTGTTATGAAATCTTTGCAGCCACGAGAGTCTGAAAGATGAGTTTGAAATCTATAAGAAATGTAATGTGACGGGATTTTAGTCGACGTGCTGACACCACCATTAAACTATTTAATCAGTTAGTAAAGCATTCAGGAAAGACCTGTGGCCATAAAAACATACGTTTGGGAGAAAACATGAGATCCCACAGAGAGCAGGAGATGCCTCAGGACAGGCTGCACGTCGGCCCGGCTGTCTGTCCTCGTCTCTTTTCTCCCTTCCCTTTGAAACACTGCCAATTAGCTGGGTGTAACATTCGGCCCAGGCTTTTCTTATTCAAAGGCGAGCTTTCGTTTGAAGAGGAACGGATGTAAAGCAGCAGCTCTTCCCCGCTGAGCCCCGATCGGCTATTGATTAGGGGAGGGCTGCCCGGCCTCGTCAATGCTGAATAATAGCTCCAGCAGGAAGAGCTGCCCAGCACCCTCGTTAGAGGCAGGGACGGTGGCCTTTGTGGAGAACCAAAGGCTCTGGCCTCTCGTGAGGAAAGAAATGTTAATTGAAAAATTCCTCAGATAGGTGAGGGCTCCGCTGCTCCACACAAAAGGTGTGAACACCAGGTCCCGGGCGGGAGAGGGCGGGGCGGGCGGGAGCTCCCCTGCACCCGGCGATTAGCTCCCATTCACAGGCTCCCAGCCGGGGCTGCTGGAGGATCCTTTCAGCCGCAGGGACGTGACAGCTGGGCCTGTGCTCGGGAAGTCTGAATTAATTGGCCCCTTGACAGGGAAAACTAAAACAAAGACACTTCCTATAGGGCGCGTGAAAAGGGGCTGGAGATTTACATAAAGAATCAATGCCCTGCCTTCTACTCTGCCAGCCGCCTCGGGAAAATAACGTGCCGCCATCATTAAGGCTTCTCGGTGACCCTTAAATCGAGTTTGGGCCCCGGCCGGTGTGGCTCAGTGGATAGAGCGTCGGCCTGCAGACTGAAGGGTCCGGGTTTGAGTCTGGTCAAGGGCACGTACCTCGGTGGCAGGCTCCCGGCTCTGGTTGGGGTGCGTGCGGGAGGCAACCAACCAATGTGCCTCTCTCACATCGATGTTTCTCTGTCTCCCCCCTCCCTTCCATTCTCTCTAAACATCGATGGAAAAATATCCCCGGGTGAGGATTAACAAAACAAAACAAAATCACGTTTGGGAAAGTGAGTTCACTCCCCTCGGAGCCTCTACTTAGCGCCCCTCCCAGGCCAGGTGTGTGGGTGCAGACGAGCCGGAGCCGGGCGGGAGCAGCTGGAAGCCGGGGCCCAATGACACAGGACAGTAACCAGTTCCCATGGAGAAGTCCCTCACAGCCGCTGAGGCGGAGACCCTGGCGGCGGTCTGAACCCGTGCGGCGAGCACGCCTCTACCCTGCATGTCCCTGCATCGTCCCATGTTTCTACTCCCAGGACATTCGCCTAAGGAATAAACCAAGTTCCAGAAAAAAAAAAATTTCACAACAAGTTTATGCCAGAATTATTAGTAAGAATTTTACTGTTTTAAATATTCAGATATTAAAGAGAAGAAAATGTTCAAAAGCCATCTTCTGAGCTGATAGAGGATTCCTTAGCAAGACAGTGAGCGAAGGGCAGCGAGATGCTCGCGTCAGAACAGAACAAACAACAGAGACACAACGTTGCACAGGATGCATGTCTATAACGGTCTGCGCATGGAAAAGAAGCGGGAAGGACACGCCCACGGCAGCACGCGGGGCTGCAGGTGGGGACGGGGGGGTTTATTTCCCTGCTTCCTCCAGATTGTCTAGAGACCACTGCACCTTATTTTTAGGTATAAAAATCACACCCGGATTTCTGTCCACAATAGAGAAACTTTTTCTTTAAGATCAAAGACGTCAAACTTTGCCGTCACCCCTGCTTGGCCCCCCAGGCTCGGGGTGGGGAGGCCAAAGCCGCCTCTGCGCCCAGAAAAGTAGCCCGCGGGCCTGAGAGGGGCGCTGTGCGGACACCGCGAATCCCTGCTCGCTTCCCGAAGCATTGCCTTCCAGGTTGTGTCTTTCCCGAGACCACACACAGGGCGGGCACACGCGTACACAGCCGTGTACAGCGCTCGGGGACACCATGGCAGACATGCCCCACCACGTGCGGCCAGTGCTCCGGGGAGTCACACGCGAGGAAGCAGGAAGGGCCCCGAGAAAGCCACCAACGTGGACTGTCCAATCCCCGGAGGCCACGGAGGCCACGCCCTTCCTCTGCCAAGAGCCCACGTGTCCACGCGTTTCCTCCTGAGCACACGGGACAGCGTAAACACCGAGACCCACTGAGCACCCAGTGCCTAGGCGGAGGTGGAAGGGGCCAGACACACCTGGGCTCAGAGTGGACGGGAGAGAACCTTGTCTCGCGACGAAACAGCCGAGGCCACACCAGAGGACGTGGCTAACGTCCCCACCGAACACGCGGGTCCTTTAGGAATTGGCCACCGTCACGTATTAAACACAAAGTGAATTAACAAACTATCCCACATATGTTCTTCGGAAACTCTGCGGAGGCTGCGAGACTTCTGAAGCTGATGTGGGGTCTGGGCAGAGAGGGCGGCGTGTGGGAGGCCCCGCCCCGCCCACGGGTCGGCCTGGGGAGAAGCTGGACTCTTCCCCGCCTCCCGGGAGGGGTGATGAATGCTGCCACCACATGCACGCCGTACCTGACCCCGAGCTCATCGAATCATGCCGCCACCATCTGCTGCCGTTAATTCCTCCGCAATATTTGTGTTTGGGCGGCCCCCACCTCGGGGGCGGGGCGCGGGCTGGCTGGGGAGCCGGGCCAGAAGGCATCTGTTGCTCCGGGTCCTGCAGCATCTGCTACTATTTCTCACTTTCCCGCACGCGGGGGGATACGGTTTCTCCCAAAGGTGGCCTTCCCCGTGCACTGTCAATCCCGCCATTGTCCGCCCCCGGTTCCCACGGTGCCTCCTGCCTGGCTGCTGGTTGTCTGCGAGCCTGATACCGCGAGGCTGGGCTCTGTCATTAACCCTTTGCCGGCCGCAGATTGGGAGGGAGGGGCCGCACCTGCAAAGTCTATGAGGACCGTGATGGCGCTACCCCTGAGCGGTCAGAACAGCACCTGCCCCCCCAACCCCCCAGAAACACTCGCTTTCCGATGGCAGCTTCCTTCTCTCTTGCTCCCTCTTTATCTTAACATGCTGCCCCTGCTCCCCACTCGCTGCTGAGCACTGTGGTGGGATGTGAGCGCCCTGCTGCTGACGCCTCTAATCCTTGAACACCTTCCTCCTGCTAGCCGGGGGCAGCCTGGCGGCCAACGCAAACAGAGTCTCAAACCGTCACCTTTTCTTGACCCTGAGCCCCACAAGGGCTTCTGTGGGGACACTGAGGGACTCGCCGTTCCTCCAGAAGCTGCATCTAACCGCGCAGCAGTCCTCCGTCTCGCAGCCAAGCGCCGGGCCCTCGGGGTCCCACCCGACACCTCCAGCAGCCTCCCCGAGGCGCCCTGCCCGTGGGTGGGTGTGGGCTCTGCACCCGCTCCCCAGGACACCAGCAGCAGGAGGGACAGCCCTGCCCCGCGTCCCGTGGCAGCTTCGTTTTCAGCTGCCAGGCCCAAGGCCGTGTGCCCACTGAGGTCAGGGGGACCGGGTCTGGAAGAACGCGCACTGAGTGGAAGATGGTATTGGATTAAACCACCTCTGCTGTTCCTGAGCCAGACAATACTGAGGGTCAGCTCAGTAATCCTGCACATTTTTAATTTGTAAGTAATTGGCAATTTTTAAAGAGAGGCGGACATTTAGCGGGTGCCCACTGAGGACCTGGTATACATGAACAGTCAGCACGTTTCCCACGCGTGCCAGCACCTGGGAGGCAGGTGGCTGCCCGGTGACAGACCAGAGACGCCCTGGAGGGCCGGGCCGGGCCGGGCCGGGCCGGGAAGGGCAGGTCGTCCGCCCGGAGCTCACCCACAGCCTCTGCTGCCGGGGAACGTGGACGGTAAATCGATGAAATGCAGGGAGTGCGGCTGGGTCTCTCAGGGTGTTAAGAACTTGGCGTGTCCTGGGACAAGGGAACGTGGTGTGAGATGGAGAGGATGCAGCGAGGGCCTGAGGGCCTCTCCCGTGGCCTTGGCGTGTCCTCCCATGTGGCTCCCTCTCCCAGTGGCCAGCCAGGCCCCAGGGAGCCCCGCGGGTGAAAGGGGCTGTTTTCCTGACGGGTGTGTCGTGGGAAACCAGGTTTTATAGGTTTGGTTGTTTGCCTCACTGACCAATTTATGTGACCACCCATTATCCTGCTATTAATTACAGCGCGTCCAGTCCCAATTAGCATTTCATTGCCGCGTAAAACTCAGCATCGGTGCCGGGAGGTTTCGGTCCCTGGGAAGAGGCCGTGCGTCACCTCTGTCTGAGCTCACAGGGACCGGGAAGAACATGGGTGAGCAGAGAAACACCGTTTGGGCAGGCGTGAGGTGGGTGCACGGCTCACGCCTCCCCCAGAACCCCAGGATCCAGGGCGCGGACGCAGAGGGTCACCCTGCCCGTCGTCACCCTCACACGCCTCCCCAGACGGCAGAGCCGGCACCAGGTCCCAGGTTGAGCTTCGCAGTGGCCGCCTTCCTCACAGGAGGAGGCGTGGGACTGACCCACCTGGGTCCTGGGCATCCTCAGCCCCGGCCTCAAGGTCACTGTGCAAGGCATTCGCTTAGCAGCCTCGGGCGAACCCTGGAGAGAAAATGCAAAACCAATAAAGCAGGCCCCCCGGGAGCCGGCGTCTCCAGGGAGCCGGCGTCTCCGGGAAGCAGCCCCGAGCTGCCAGGCCCCCGAGGAGACCACCTGGTGCTGGGCCTCCCTCCTCCAAGTGGCAGAAACCAGCCCCCACCCCGACCTCAGGGCCAACGAAGACCCAGAGGGTCCAGGTGGGTCTGAACCACATGAGCCTCAGATAAGCAGTCTTGGGCTTTTCCCACAGACCCCTCCACAGCACGTTCTGAACCAAAGGCACAGAAGGCGTGGGGGCGAGCGAGGGGGGAGCGAGTCGGGGTACAGGAGGCTGGACCCCCTGATCCGAGGGGCTCAAGAGGAGGGACGGGTGGGAGGGTCTCTCCAGGGAAGGACCAGCAGAGGTGGGTATCTAGCTGGGCAGGGCTCTCGCATGGGGTCCCCACAGCTGAGGGCTGGGCTGAGCGCTTTGGGGGGCTCCACTGTGACCCCCAGACCCCAGGTTCCCACCAAGAGCAGGAGACCTGCCCCCTGGGAGGCAACAGCTGTGAGCCCTGCAGGGTTCTGGGCAGAGCTTCCTTCTCAACTTCGTCTCTCTCTGCCTCTGTCTCTCTGTCTTTGTCTCTGTCTGTCTGTCTTTGTCTCTGTCTCTCTCCATCTCTCTGTCTCTGTCTTTCTGTCTGTCTGTCTTTGTCTCTGTCTCTCTCCATCTGTCTGTCTCTGTCTGTGTGTCTCTGTCTCTCTCAGTCTTTGTCTCTGTCTCTCTCCATCTCTCTGTCTCTGTCTCTCTCTCCGTCTCTCTGTCTCTGTGTGTCTGTGTCTCTGTCTCTGTCTCTGTCCCTGTCCCTGCTCTGGAACAGGAAGTCACTGCTGGCCGAGCCAGGAGCTGCTATCGCTGCCACGTGTCTGGGCAGATTCCTAACTTGTGTCCTAGTTGTCTGCTGTGTGAAACCTCCTTGTTTGGTGTGAGGTCGGAGCGCATTTGCATATCGAAAGTGCTCTGCTCGTAAACGCCACATCCGTGATCATAATTACAGTTCACGTCTCTCGGAAGCTGCTGTTGGAGACGAAGGCAGGAACCCGAGTCCTGGGACTGAGAGCCAGGCTCCCGTCCCCCAGGAGGGACTGGCCTCGTGTGCCCACGTTCCCTGCGCAGCCAGCAGCCGCCCGGACCTCCAATTATTCTCCAGAAATGAGCTCTGACCACAGCCAGGGCTTTGAGTCCCTTAAAAGCATAGACGGACAGAGGGATGGGCCTCGCTCCCTAGAAATAGATCAGCTGTTTCGGAGAGAAGACACTTCTGAGGCTTGAACTAAGCTCGGGCCGGTGCCGGCTGCCTAAAATACCTCACCTTGTGTCGCTATAAATCAGACCCCAGCCCCTCGAGCTGTGCGCTCTCTGTCACCTGTCACAGGGCCCCCCCTCACCCCCCCGGGCCCTCCCCTGGCCCTGGGGGTCAGCGGCAGGCGGGGTGTCCTGGCCAGAAGCAGCCAACAAAAATGCAGGCCCCCAACTGCATTAGAATAAGCCCTGAGCGTGTCGTCATAACGTGGTGGCACTTACAGGGAGGAATGGGTGGTTTATCTGAAGTTTGAGTCTCTGCCCGACCCCCCGCCCAGAGGCCTTTGTGAATAGGCCTGGTCCCCGGGGCGGGGGGGGGGGGCGCGTCTCACAGGGCCGGGGCCCAAAGACTTGCTCTCCTTCACCAACGTCGATGCTGCCCAGCCGGAGAGGGCACAGCTCGTGGCCAAGAGGGTCACCGTCTGCCCCGGAAGGACCCAGACCACAGCAGATGCCCTGCAGCAGGGTGTCCTGAGGCTGAGTGAGGGGGCACCCCTAAATGGCTCTACTGAGGCCCCAGTCCGTGGGGGTCATCGGAAGGGGCCCATTTGCCTCAATGACATCAACCGACCAAAGGCCACACGCACAGCCCTTTCCCAATAAGAGGTGTTGCCTGCAGACTCGACGAGACCCCTTCAGACGTGGCCCAGCCCCTCCCCCGCCTTTCCGAGGCTGCAGGGCCCAGGGTCCTGCCTCCATGCCGAGCGCCTTTTGAGGGGAGCCTGGACTTCCCACCTGGAGCCCTGCCCTCTGCAGGCCCAGCGGGCACCTAGACAAGCTTCTGGCCCCTGAGGGGGACGCCTGCCCTCTGTCAGGCCTGGCGGTTCGCCCTCCCCCACCCCCAGGCACGACACGGGTCACACACAGCGGGACCAGCTCCCAGGTGAGAGCCCACCGACTTGCACACCGTCACCCCTCAGATACCCGGAACGGGACAGTAATGCCCTCACCTGGGTGTCAGGAGCACTGACCTGATACAGCCTGTGGACACTTAAAACACGTTGAAAGACAGACAAACGGACGTTGTAGTTGGAAATCTATGCTGTTCTAGAACCGCTAGTCCCATTCACCAACACCTGGCCCCGAGGACCACGAGCCATCACCTCGCCCTCCCCTGGGCCCTCCCTGCCCACCCTTCCCTAAAGGCTCCTTCCAACGCCCTGAGGACCTGGTGGCCAGCAGTCGGCCGTGACGTACTTGTTGGTGGTGACTTCACCCCACAGACACCAAAGTGCAGCTCCGAGTCAGGGAGCCAAGGGCCCGTTGCACAGGCCCGGGTCTGCCTCACCACACGTGGCAAAATGCAGCCTCCCGCCAACACGTGACCAAACCAGACAGAACTTCTTTTCTGGGTTCTTTGCTGCCACACAGAGCCCCCGAGAGCCACGCCCAGAGCTTCATGCCACCCTCACGTGGCCCCTGAGCGACTGGGGAACAAAAGGCCGCCCGCAGCCTGTGCCCTGTCGGCCAGTGGGGACCCACCACCTTCCAGGGGCTAAAAGTAACCCGTGTCCTCCCCCTTCTGAGTTCCTCCAGAGGGCTAACAGTCCCGTTCACAGAGGCGGATTCTCGGGAGAAACCCTAATTTTAACACACACCCGTGGGGACTTCCCAGGAGCATGTCAATTCCAAGGGCTGGGGCAGCGTCAGGTGGGAGACAGAAGAGCCAGGGACCAGGAGTGCGAGGGAGACTCACGGGAGCCGAGGGAGAACGGGACACATGGCAGAGGCCCCTGCGGGCGACTTGGAAACGATGGGACCAGTGCCTCGTGCCCAGGCCCATGCAGCCCGGCTGCGTGGCTCAGGGGCGCTCAATTGCCCTGGGGAGCAGGAGACTCCAGTTGGATTCCCAGTCAGGGCACCTGCTTAGATTGCAGGCTCCATCCCCAGCGGGGGCATGCAGAAGGCAGCCGATCGATGATTCTCTCTCATCGTGGATGTTTCTCTCTCCCTCTCCCGTCCTCTCTGAAATCAATAAAAGTATATAAAAAATAAATAAAAAATAAATAAGTAAACAGGCCCAGTTGCCACCCTCCCACCCACCACTCAATCCAAACGGGGCAGCCCCGGTGGGGTCCGGGGCAGGTCTTTCCCCGAGTCTCAGGCAGGAAGGGGGGGCGGGTGCAAAGTCCTCTCTGAGTCTTTGGTTAATTAGCAGCTTAAAATCAATATCTTGACCAGCAGTCCTTCGGGTCCCCTCAGTCCCAAGGCGTCTGCTGTTGCCAGGCCTGCTCCCCGGCTGAGTGGACACACAGGCGTCTGCAGGACCTGGCCCGTCGTAAAGCACCACAAGGTCCCAAGATGCTCACACTGCCAAGAGCGTCTCACCTGGCACACAGCCAGGCCGGCCCTGCCCGCTCGCTGCCTAAGAGGACTGGCCCACCGAGAGCCCTAACAGTGAGAGCGTACCTGTCGGGGTGTCCGGGCGTCCGGTAGGGTGTGTGTATATCTCACTGAAATTCACAGCGGAGGAGGACTGTCACCCCTTCTTGAGATGGGGAAACTGAGGCTCAGAGAATCTAGGAACTTGGTGAAGGGGACCCGGCGCAAAAGCCTGCTCAGAGCAGGGCCCGTTGCCCCCACTGGCCTCCCAGAGCCCAGGCCCAAGACCTAGGAGAAATGAAGCCCTTGAACCATGTGAACATCACAAAACCAAAGTGGTTTCAGGCTCCCAGGCGCCTGGCCCTGCTGCAGGAAACTGGCCGCCACCGGGGGAACTTGGCCGGTCATTCCACCCATTGCATCGATAGTGGCTTCCTCGGGAGAAGCCGTTCCTCCTGCCTGGGCCCACGGCTTCATGAGCAAAGCACCTGCTTCGCAGGGATGTTGAAAGAATTCCCTGTGCCTCTGAGACACAGCTATAGTTGAAACTCTTTTACTTACAAAAAAAAAAAGAATCTCTAGGCATCTTGTCTAAACCTTGCAAAGTCCACACCTGGCCGAGAGCCGTGGACCCAGTGGCCAGGGCATGAACTGCCGCCAGACAGGTGCGTGGGGCCCACTGCCTGCCCCCCAGAGAGGTTTCCCCTGAGGAGCCACGGGTCTGCCTGGAGGGCAGGCAGGGGCGGGTCTGGGACTCGTGTGAGCACAGGACGGCAGACGGAGTGCCTGGAGCAGTGCCTGGCACACAGGGCTCTCAGGGGCCAGCGGCGGTTTCCACGGATCCAGCTTTTTCAGGGCTTTGGGGGCAGAGAGAGCATTCAGGGAATTTCTAAGAGTCCCCCTAAGCGCTGGGTCCTAATGTGACTGTAAAAAAGCAAATTCTGGGCACCCCAGGTTCACCTCCCTGTTGCTCTTTGGCCCCGGGGCAGATGGAAGAGGACGGAGTCTCCTGCCCGCCCTCCACCACCCAAAGCCTGGGCATGACTCCACCGCCTGCAACTGCACCCCAAGAAAACGCAGGGGGGGCACAGGATTCCAGTCACCTGGGGAGGGGACGTTGCCGTGGGAACCTGCACAGTTTGGCTAACATGAGGTCTGTACTTTGGGCTGGAATTAGGTCAAAGGAGATTGGTGCACCGGTCGTCCATCACTCTTTGGCGATTAAATATGCCTTTGATCCAAGAAAGGTAACACATATCAAAGCAAACATGAACACGGCTTCATGGGAAAGAACAAAGGGTTTCTGGTGAGAAAAGACTAAGGCTCTCCTGTTCTTGCCGAATCTGACAGCCCTGAGGGGCCGAAGGTTCCCAGCAGTACTGGGGGCGGCTCTCCTGACCAGATCAACCACTGAGAGCAAGGCCGTCCATGTGCAGAGGGGTCGTCTGAAGACGGCGGCCACGTGGAAATGCTAACAAGACCATCTTGGTGAAGCGATGGAAGGATGTGGAATTGCTCGTAGACTGATTGCAGCTTTATGGCACGTGGGAAGACGAGACGCCAGGAAACCCAGCACGTGACGTGTGTGCGGGTACGAACTCCAGGCTGAGACGCCGTTTTCCCCACTTTCTGCACCATGGCTTCATCAATTTAGGTTTGAAAGTACTTCTTACAACAACAGAGTTTGGGGTTTTCCCTTCTTGGGAGTATTAAGAGATGGCTCCAAGCCAATACAGTGCGTAGGCTGGGGGCGGGGACGGGGACGGGGACGGGGACCACAGGGGGCAGCCCCCCACCCACCTACCCCAGCCGGCACCCAGCCAGCTCCAGGGTGGAACTCTTCTGGTTGAGGATCAGCATAATCAAGACTTTCCACCACAACGTCACAACAGAAAGTACATGTTGCAAAACACAAGCACCATGCCCAGCTCACGCCCACAGGAGCGTGGTCCACTCGAACCTGCTTTAAGCTTCGAGGCTCATAACAGGCAGTTACCTTGTGGACAACTGCCCACATCCCTCCAGCAGGAGGAACGGCATTTGATGTACAATTCAGAGCTGCATTTCTCTTCTTCAACATAACCATCTTTTCAAATGTTTTGGCTCAGATCACTGAAAAAATCACTCCGTGAAACAGCAACTCTTTCATAGAGACAATCACAAGCATAAAACATGCATGGCCTTTTCCTGTACTTCCTTCCCAGCATTCACGAGCCATCTTCCTGAAGATGGGACCTTCGAGTGTGTTTCCAAGCTTGCACCTCGATGACCTCCTCTGCTGGCTTTCAGGGCGTGAAGACCCCGGTTTCCTGAGATTATCGAGATAAAATTGTCCTCAGTGAGTCATGAGAGGCAAATCGAGATGACGCGATGGCTGCAGTCTTCACAACTATCAGCACCGTCATGGAGGGTCACGTCCTAGCCACACAGAACCCCCTGAGCCCACCGAAACGGCCCCTCACCCCCAGAGACAGACCTCAACCCGCCGGTGTCACCGGGAAGCCTCAGGGCTGAGTCCAGGGAGGGCTCCACACGCCGGGGTGAGTCGGTCACCTCGGGGAGATTGAGTCGTGAATGGAGCAAAGCCAGGGGCCCTCCAGTCCTCGTGTGTGAGGGTGTGCTGCTCTCTGAACATGGGGGCTGTTCCTGCAGCCCTGGAGCAGGCTCACCGCCCACAGCGGCCGCCCGACGGCCAGCAGACAGCTGGGCCGAAGGACTATCCCGCAGCGCCCGCTCCCCTTAGGAGGGACATCAAACTCCTGGCTGTCCTTATAACCGGCCCATCATGAGCATTCGTGGGGAAACCAGGCAAAGAAGACAATCCCGGGGGGATTCGCAGGGGTGACTAGTGCAGCCTCTTGTCATGGTTTAGTTTTTAGAAGTGAAGGTACGTGGCTGGGGAAGAGGAGGCGGGAGAGAGTGTGGGGCGTAGGGCGTGGGGTGACCACAGCCCAGCGTGGGGGACCAGGGCTGAGCAGGCTCCTGCTGGTCTGCCCTCAGGGCCCCCGCTCCCCCATCATTTAACCTGAGCTAAAGTCCCTGCCCATTTATGCTTTGGTCAATAGCATCACTTTCTGTTTTATTTTTCGAAGAGGTCAAAGGTTGGGGGCTAGCGAGGTGGGACCAGGAGACCGAGGTGCAGAGATGTGCTTGCCAAACCCCCGGAGAAAATGCTTCTGTCACAGAACGTCGATGCTGGCCAGACGCCACTGCATTCATTCATTCATTCATTCATTCATTTATTGCATGTGTCCCCCAACAGCTGGCGAGAATATCAGCTCAAATATTCACCACAACACTCTTTCCACTTACCTCCAGAGAAAGGGATTGGAAATCCTACACACTGACCGGTTTGGCTCAGTGGATAGAGCATCCGCCTGAGGACTGAAGGGTCCCAGATTCGATTCCGGTCAAGGGCATGTACCTTGGTTGTGGGCACATCCCCAGTAAGAGGTGTGCAGGAGGCAGATGATCAATGTTTCTCTCTCATCGATGTTTCTAACTCTCTATCCCTCTCCCTTCCTCTCTGTAAAAAAATCAATAAAACATATTTAAAAAAGAAAGAAATCTTATTCGTCAGGAGGGGTGGTAAAAACTGTGGGATGGATATTTCTAACCAAAAGAAAGGTGACTTCCCTTCTTCCCGCTGCCACCTGGAGACTTGGGGGAGCTCTGAGAGTCGGCGCCAGCTCTGTGTCCAGGCGCTGCCCCACCCTGCACACCCGCGGCAGGTCCCAGAATCTCGGTCACCTGTCTGGGGAAGGGGACTGTCGCTCCCATCCCCTCGGTCCTGTATGAACAGGCACAGCACCAGTCCCACCGCCCTACTGTGTCCGCAGGCGCCTGGCATCTCCTCTAGAATGTCCATCCGTGTCCACGCACGTGGACTGCCGTAGGGTCTGCTGGTTCCGCGGCAGCGCCACCCTGGGCTGCCAGTGCGTTACTTACATCCCTTGCGCGGGAACGGTGGGCCCCAGGAAAGCACTTGTGGAGGAAAAGGTACGACAGAGGTGCTTCAGAAAGCTGTTGGTTGATGGCAACGAGAGTATCTGGAGTAGGGTGCATGGCGTCCCCCAAGCCCACAGCCCAGAATGTGACCTTGTTTGGAAATGGGGTTGTAGACAGTTAGGACGGAGATGAGAGGGTACTGGTGCGGGTGGGCCCTAAACCCATGACTACGTCCTCATAACAGGAGGAGGAGAGAGCCACAGGGAGTCGGCCACGGGAACACGGAGCCAAAGACGGTGACATAGCCACGACCCAGAGAGCAGCCAGGCCTGCCACCAGGAGAGCGGGGTACCGTGTGACCTCAGCCTCTGGAGGAGCCCCTGCCCACACCTGGACATGGACTGCAAGAGAACGCTGCCGTGGCTCGAAGTCACGCGGCCCCAGGACACTAACGCGGCACCTGAGAAACAGAAAGCTCCCAGCAGCTCTGAGGGAGCCGCCACCCCAGACAAGAGCCTGCGAAGCCAGCCTCCTGAGGGACCTGGCTGCCCCGTGAGGTGGCCGCAAGGCTTGTTCTGAGCTCCACGGGCAACCTGGCCGCCTGCCCCGGGGCTGGGTGAGAGAGCAGTACCCGCCCCACAGCCCAGCCGCACCCACTCTGCACACGGACTCCACCCGGGGAGGCAGCACCTGTGCTCAGGCCCTGGGGGTGACCTCGCTGCCGCCAACAGCTCGGGGAGAGCCAGGCACGCGACTGCCTTGTGCCCCGTGAGCATCCTTGGCGCAGTCTGGGGACCGTGGCGTTTCCCGTTGTGCTGGGAGCTGATAACCAGCAAAAAGGCGAAAGCCCATCGCTCATTCTCCACAGCAGCGCCTGCAGATCCGCCCGAAGTCAGGACCCGGCTGGTGGCCATTTGGTATCTGCACAATGCAGAGCCCAACACGCAAGATTGCTCAGAACCGGCAGCCGACGGGCCCCCGGGTGTGAGGAGGGAGGTGCTGGCGGGGTGAGCTAGCTCCAGGTTCCTAACCCCACACGCCGGGCCTCAGGCACAGAGCAGGCGTTCGCCCGCAGGTTAGGACACACCACAAACAGGCAGAGCCCTGGAACCGCCTCCACGGGCCCAGCTCTGCCAACAGTGTCTGCATCTGGCCCTGCACCCAGCCCTGGGCCTGGGGCATGCACTCAGCAAGTAACGAAACAGCGTACGTGACTGAGTCACACCGTCAGGACCTGCAGACAACGCACACAAGTCAAGTAGAAAGTCTTGGTATTTGTGCAGCTCAAAGTCCAGGCCGGGTGGCGTGGGTGCCCCTGGAGCCTGTGATAACAGGGACCCCGGTTTGGCAAACACTAACCTGGCTTTATCTCCTGTCCAGAGAACACATTGCACATCTGTCTCCTGACCATAAAAGCCGACCCGGAGCACAGAATCCTGTTTGCTCTGCTCGCCAGCGCAGGCCCAGCACAAATGCCGTCAGTGTGAGCGTGCCCTCGCCCGCCTCGGAGGCAGCGGTCGGCACCACCCAGCCTGTGGCGAAGTCGGCACCATTTCCCCATCTGCGGGGACATACAGCCTCAGCTCCTGAAGAAAGGTCCCAGGGAGAATGCTATTTCTCTTGCTGTTTTTGTTCATCCTCACCCAAGGATAGTTTTCCCATTTATTTTTTAGAGAGTGGAAGGGAGGCAGGGGGAGAGAGAGAGAGAGAAATATCATCATGAGAGACATCGATTGGTTGCCTCCTGCACCCGCCCGGACCAGGGTGGGGGTTGAAACCTGCAGCTCAGGTCCTTGACTGGGAATCAAACCAGCGACCCTTCAGTGTGCGGGCCGGTGCTCTAACCACTGAGCAACCGGCCACGGCCAACTGCTACTTCAAAGCAGCTGCAGGCTCGTGCCTCAGGCTTTCACTCCCCTCGCTGGTACCACTCTGGTTTGCTGCAGGTCTCAGGACTCAGTCTTTATAAGAAATATTCCATGAGACCGTGGCTGTAACTGGAAAAAGCAAGAAACATTCTTTGGATATTTCAGAGCAGAATGCCCTGAACGCCCGGGTTCCCCCAAGAAACACAGTGGAAAGCAGGAGAGCCATGAGTCAGGGCAGCTGCCCGCACCTGTTCCGGTTCTCGCCTCGGGGGGAGAACGGGAGCTTTTCCTGCAGAAATTCTCCAGTTCTGCGGACACTGTTGACGGCACCATTGTTGGCTGAAGCAATGTGCCTGGGAGGTGGGTTGCAGAACAGAGCCAGCCCCCCAAACTACCAGGAGACAGCCCCCCACTCCCTGGGAGCCACCCATCATCCTCTCTTGCCCCCTCACCCCAGCCCGAGGGCCCATCTCTGCCGGGACACGGGAGCCGCTGTGACTCGGCCTCATGGAATATTTTCGGGTGTCCTCAGGGCACTGCGGACACCCTGGGAGGACAACGCTTTCTGTTCCCCCCTTGCCCCCCACCCCAGGATCGGGTCCCAAGAGAGAAGGCACCGGAGATGGGAAAGGAGCAGAGTCTGCAGGGAGCTCGGCCCAGGAGGGAGGCTGCCGAGGGGCAGTTACAGGGCCGCAGCCCCTGCTGGGACGGTTCCGGAAGACTCGGATGGAATGAGCCAGCAGATGCATGGAGCCTGCACACAGAGCCACCACAGGCCCAGCTTCCCTGTCGATAGAACGGGAATGAACCTTCCACCTAGAATCTAGGTCCTAGATCCAAGAGTCTCACAAGCACAGAGACTAAATCATCGTCACGCGTTAGAAACCGTTTTGGGAAGATGTTTAGATGGAGCCCTGCAAGGTGGGAGAAACGTCCAACATCCCGGGGGTCAGTCTCTGTTGCCGTGTGACCTTGGGCTTCAACCTCACGTCTGAGAACAAGGACTGCATGAGGCGGGAGTGGTGGGACCCGCAGAGCAGGCCTCCGAGGGCAGGGTGACGCTGCCTCTCCCGCAAGAAGAGCTCAGAGGAGGGGGGCTTTCTCCCAAAGGGGGTCCCAGCCTCAGCCTCTGGCCGTCTGAGTGGTGGGGGTCCTGGGAGCTGGAGGAAGGGGACGGCTCCTGAGCAGCTGTGGGCTAGGCCCGCCTCGCGCTGACTCAGCCGTGATGGGACCAGCAGTTGGGGTCTGGCTCCACCTCCTGTGGCTGGGACAGGTGTCAGGGCCACAAGACCATGCGGCCCAGGTCCAGTCCTGACCTTCTATTTTTGGCGTAACAATGTCTTTACTATGGGAGTCTCCTTCACAGCACCAAGTTGGCTTCAATAACAGGTTCATTTAACCCAGGTGATCTGGTCTTTGAGCCAGAATATTGAGTTTAGGGTCTGAATTACTTTAAAATATTCCCAATTAACTGGACACTTGCTCCAGGCCTGTCTTGCCTCAGTCAGGTGGAAATTGCTTGAGAACAGGTGTTGGGTTTGGGGTGATGCCACAGGGCCGGCTGCCCTGACTCGAGCTGCCCTGGGGAGAGGGACCATGGCTACTGGCCACAAGGGGCAGCCCAGTGCAGGCCTCCCATGGGCCCACCACGCCCGCCTTGGCCTGCTCCTCCAGCGCTGCTGAGCTGCGGGCAGTCTCAGCGTCCACCTCAGAGTCATGCTGGCCTGCCCCCACTCCCGCCCCGGCACTGCTATGGGGACCAGTGAAGACCGCAGAGCAGCTCCTTCCAGCCACAGAAGGAGCGACCAGGTGTTGGGCGGCTGGACAAGCCACATTCTGGGTCAAAAGAACTTGACCTTAGCCCAGCTGGTGTGGCTCAGTGGTTGAGCGTCGACCTATGAATCAAGAGGTCACTGGTTCTAGGGCACATGCCTGGGTTGTGGGCTCAATCCCTTGTATGGGGCATGCAGGAGGCAGCCGATCAATGTTTCTCTCTCACTGATGTTTCTATCTCTCTATCCCTTCCCCTTCCTTTCTCTCTAAAGTCAATAAAAATATATTTAAAAAAAAAAAAAGAACTTAACTTTGAGAAACAGAAAGGCACCTAGCATTGTTTTTTCATCTTAAGTGAAAGACCCAAATAGAGGATGTTTTTCCCTTATAAATGTGCCCCTTTTAATATTGCATATAACTTGATTTTTTATGACAAAGTTTCTTCCTAAGAAAGGGCTGAAATTCAGTGAAACAAACTCATTCTCGGTCCTGAAGGACCTGCTGTCACCCCAGTCACAGACCTCACACAGTGTGCCCTCCTTTCCCATCCCCGGCTGATGGTCACTGGGTTCAGTGTCAGACCAAATGGCAGGAAGCCTCAGGCCCAGTTCTGTCTGCACAGATGGGCACTCACCAGGCCCAGTGAGGGCCTCGTAGTGCCCGGGGCTGCAAGCAGACACGTTCCTCTGCTCCACTCCCTTCAAAGTTCCAGGTAACGTAGAAACAGATCTTTGGTTAACACTGATTAGCTGTGATAGCGGTAAAGCCAGTGCTCACGGCACAGACCTGGCTGTCTGAGAGGAAGGAGGTGTCAGAGACCCCAAAGAGATGGCTTAACGTCCAGGTCCTCGTGCCCGCGTCGGCGGAATTACCACGCCACGTTTGCCGGAGCAGTTGATGTTTCCTTCAGAAACAAGAAGGATGAGAAGGAGGGCATATTGTTTGTCAAGGCTTCTTGCCAAGAAGTCACGGAGGACAACTTCCCACCTCCCAGCAGGAAAGTGACGCGGGTCAGAGAGGTTCCCTAAAATGGGAATATTCACGCCCCTGCCCACAGGCGCTGAGGCCCGGCCCCACACCTGCTCTCAGGTCCCTCGAAGTGCTGGCCTCCACTTTGACCTTCTGCAGATGCTCAGCTCAGCAGAAACATCGTTTAACTTCCTCGTAGCTTCTCTATGAAACATGCACTTTGAGGAAATGCGGGCGGCATGTCACTTTGTTTGCTGGAGGCCAAGCAAACGCCCTCAGGGCCTACACTGCGTCCAGGTGACCGTGTGTTTATTAGAATAACAGCAAAGCGACATAGTCCTCCCCTCAGATGATGCCAGTATCCGGCTTCATGTTATGGCCCCAAACTAGGAGTGACATTGAGAAACGTGAACACAGAATAAAACTTCCTTTGTGATCAGTGTTCTTGCACACTTTTACACATGTCCCCCCATGTGTATGTGTATGTGTGTGAATGTGAGTGTGTATGAGAGTGTGTGCGTGAGAGTATTGTGTGTGTGCATGTGTGAGTGTGTATGTGTGCATGTGCGAGTGTGTGTGTCTGTGTGTGTGTGTGCGTGCGCACACGCTCCTGGGGGTTAGCCCTCTCTGGCTCAGGCACACAGCTGGGACTGGGTACAGCTAACAAGCTGCTGGCCCTGCTCAGCCGTCTCCCGGGACACAGCCCTGAAACGAATAACCTGCTGATCCGGCCGGGGGGCATCGGACGGCAGGGCAGATACCGGGTCTGGGAGGTCCAGCCAAGCTTCCCTGGGGCCGGCATCTCCAAGTGAGAGCACAGTGGATGGAAGGCCACGTGAGAGTCTCAGGACTGGGAGGGTGGAGAGCCACATGCCAGCACCCATGTGGCTGCCGCTGGTGGCTCACGGGGCAGTGAGGGGATAACATGAAACACAGAGACAGGAGCCGCATCGCCGAAGGCCTGCCCACCACATTAAGGGTCTTGAACTCTGCGCTCAAAGCCGTCGGAAGCTGTTGGCTGGTGTTGAGCTGGGAATGGCTCCCTCAGGCTGGGCTCGGGGAGTCTTTGGTGGCAGCCAGGAGAGTGGGCAGTCACCAGTGCCTGGCCACGTGGACAGAGCCTGGGTCTGATCCAAACCCCTGCCTCTCAACATTTGATTTGTTTGGTTTTGGTCTTGCAAGATTTCTGATCTGAGAATGCATGTGCCAAGATGGAAACTCCCCAAATCGCTATCAGACAGAGCAGTAACTCCTGGCACGTGTTTGAGTGTCTCCCCGAGGTACGTTCTTTTCATGCCGGCTCCACGACTGTCACCCGCAGCTCACTGGCCAACACCCCGTCTCAGGCTACTTCAAAGCAAATCCAGACATGGCAATGTTTCATCCATATGTATTTCAGAAATTTTCTCTAAAGGTGAAGGACTCTTTTTTGTTTAGCTCAACAGTAATAACTTCACATCTAAAACATTTAAATATACTTTAATAAAATACTTCCAGCTCACGTTTCTCCAATTGGCTCGAAGGGTTTTCTTTAACTGTTTTTAATCACCACGTCTCCGGGTCCGTGAGTCCCCAGGCCTTTCCTCCTCGCACCGCTCCCTGGACTCGCTGGGCAGACCCCAGCAGTGTCCTGACCGTGTCCCCTGTCCCCTGTCCTTCTGTAAACTAGGAACCAGATTGGCTGGTCTGATCAGATTCAAGTTCCATTTTCTTTGCAAAACTCCCTCTCAGTGGTTCTGTGGGCCTGTCTGTTCAATGTGCCCGGAATCCACCATGGGAAGCACACGTGTGGAGGCGCGTCAGAATGCGTGATTGACACGGAACCTCTCTCTGCGGCCCCAACATAGGTCATCCCATGCACGTCTCGGGAACTGCTCATGGCGTCGAGGTTCACAGAGCCACAAAGTTAGAAACGCAGTTGCTGCCGCCACCGCTGAGAGGACAGCTTTGCAGGCAGAGCACGGTGGCGGCCTGAGAGGGAGGCGCTCGGGGCGGTCAGGCAGTGCAGAGGGCCGGCAGCACCGCGACCCACAGAGCGACGGTGACCCACGCGAGAAGTGCCGGCCTTGGCCGTGGGCTCGGTGGGTCGGGACGGTGACCCGTACGCCGAAAGGTTGAGGGTTCAATAGCCCGTCGGGACACGTGATTAAAAGTGGTTCAGTTGTCCACGCTGGCGGCTCAGCATCCTAGCCGCAGAAAGCCAACAGACCCGGGGTGACGATGGACAGCCGTGGTGATGGCGAGAATTCTTCAGAGTATTCTCGCAACACTTCTGGAAGTTCCAAAGCACACCCAAGCGAAACGTTAAAGAAGAAAGAAACACGGAAAGGAGCTTCACCTTCCCCGCTGTTCCCCCGAAGTCCCGGCGTGGAGCCCGGAGCGCAGAGCCAGGCAGCTGGGCGGGGCCGGCCACTTCCCAGAACTGGACCCGGAGCTCTGCCGGCTCCCGGGCTATTTTTAACTCGGGGCTGAGAGCGTGTGGCTGTGCCTTCCTTCTCACTCCTGGTGGCACACTTGGCACTGGGGGCACACGACCCAAGGCTGCCCATGCTGCGCACTGCCTGGCACGATGGGCACGGCTGGTCCGTCATGCTCGTACGTTTACACGCAGGTACCTGGACTTCCTGCCACAAACGACATCAACCCAGAAACTGAGGGACCAACTGATTCCACGTCCAGTTAAAGCTTCGTTGCCAGAAGGATGTGGAGCCTCGTCCGCAGAGCGCTGGGACCCCCACGCTGCCAGGGGGGTCTCGCTTTGCTCCTCAGGCAGGTTCCTTGCTGGCCCTGGAGGAGAGACAAGAGTATCCCCAATTGGCAGGAGGTGGGAGGATGCAAGGGAGGTTACCTGACAGAACGAGGAAGTTCTTCCTCTTTCCCAGAATGGACGTGACAGGAGTCCCAGCATAGCCCATAGTCTTGGAAAGAGATGAGCCACTTACTTTATTTCCCATATCTGCCACTTCTGAAAGTAAAAGGAAGTGCTTAACCATTGCTCCAGGTTAACGGTCATCAACGACCTCTCCCACCCTTCGCCAGAGCCGCAGACGACAGAGAACCCGGGTCAGCGCGGGGCAGGTGGGGAAGGAGGGCTGGGAGCCTGCCGCTGACGTCCTTCCTCCCGTGGTCCTTCCTCCCGTGGCCGAGCCGTCCACAGAGTCCTTGACTTAGGAGCTTATTCAAAGCCGAAGCTGGGCAGCTGGAGGGTCAGGTTCTGCTTCAGATACAGAAGCACCGGCCACGTGTGCCCTCTGACCCTGGCATGCAGGAGTTCTGTTGGTCTCAGTCTACTGTCTCCACCATTCACACACACACACACACACACACACACACACACACACACACACACACACACACACGCCTCTCCTCCTCAGGAAGATCCCAGAACTTATGACTGTACAGTCAGGACAGTGCAAAGACCTCCTGTCCCTGGGACCAGGAAGTCTGCCAGTCTGTTCCCTCCAACCCAGAAACACACCCGAGTCCGAGGGCCGACACCTGCACCCGTCCTTGGAACCACCTAAGACACCAGCGATGGGTCTCGCTCCCGAAGCAGTGGCGTTTCTGACAATGACTAAGGATCACTCTGGCGCGTGGAGCCAGCTTCCCAGGCTTCAAGGTTGACACTGCCACTTACAAACTCTGCACAAGCCTGGCTGGCATGGCTCAGTGGTTGAGCATCGATCTATGAACCAAGAGTTCCCTGATTCAACTCCCGGTCGGGGCACATGCCCAGGTTGCCAGCTTGATCCCCAGTGTGGGGCATGCAGGAGGCAGCTGATCAATGATTCTCTCATCATTGATGTTTCTCTCTCTCCCTCTCCCTCCCTTCATCTCTGAAATCAATAAAAACGTATTTGGGGAAGAGGGGAACCTGCACAAGTCGCTTCACTCCACATGCCCGCTCCCTTCGCCTGACTCAGCAATGACATCACTCTCGGGACCACCAGAACCAGCGAGATGGCTCGCAGAGGGCGTGACCAGGGGCCTGGCCTGCAGCAAGCACTGGTAATCTTACCATTACTGTTGACTAACCCACCACAACTCGAGTTGAATTAGAAGGCAACTATTTTGAATTAACTGGAAATAAACCCACAAACCAACCAAGAATCAGTATCACTCTAAGTCAGAGTCTTTGCCGTGATGTTCCTCATGGGTGTCTGTTCCGTCCTTAGGAAGGAAGGCGGGAAGGAGGGTGGCCAGTCGCCAAGTAGTGGGGCTGCTCCCGGGGTCCGGCTGCTCCTCAGGCTGTCCCCACAGTGATGGTGGGAAGGTTCTCTGAATGGGCCCAGGAGCCAGGAAGGTTGCTTTTACTCGATCCAAGGGAACCAGGAAAGGTGTTAAAAATGGAAAACCAGGGGCCCCGCTATGTCTGTTCTCGGGGCCTCGCGCAGAAAGCCAGCACACCACAGGCCGCCATTCATAATATTTATTTTGGAAAAATATTTTAAAAAGGAATTTCTTCATTAACAAAACAGTAAAAAACTCAAATAACATTTGCACAATATTCCATAAATACATTTATATACAAAAAATATAGTCACATAGACCCGAAGTGCCTTTGTACATATTTACCAAAAATTTAAATTATAAAAAAATGAACATCACAAAATACTCAAGCTTTACAGATATCATGAAAAATATTTTTACAAGTCCAAAAAATAACACACATCTTTTCCCACCTAGAAAAAAAAACACATTTTAGTATCAAAAAGGACGATAAAGGCAGTGTTTGTGATTCTAATTCAAGAAAGACTGGCTCATAAGAATCCAAAATATACACTCCGGGCAGTGCATGCGTCTCATGTCGTCATTCAGTCCACTCATTTAAATATATATTTCTTAAAAGCAACTGTCCATAGTGCAATGGAGACGTCGCGAAAAGGCAGAGTGCAACAGGCGTCCTGGAACAGCCCGAGCCTGCAGCCGCACCGCCGGCTGACCTCAGGGACCTCGTCCCACCGCCATCGCGAAGGCCTCCTTTTCCCTCTCAGCAGCATCCGTTGGGGCATAGATCCTTGGAATTCTATGTAGTTTAAGAGAAACGGGAATTTTGCCATATCACCTCAATTTTACACCTAGAGGGGCCAAGACAGAACGGGAAGTTAGCTCAAAGTCCAGATTGATGTTCCGCACCTGCCTTCGAGGGCCGTGCCCACACACACCCACCTCAGTGGCTATGACACACTCGTCCTTCTCCGATATGACGAACACCGACTGGTACTTGGTGTCTTTCGACGTGGAGTACACCGAGTCCCGCCTTTTCCTTTCAGGTGCTTCCCTGCTCAAAGGAAAGTAAAACAGAACCACAATAAGCATGTGCCAACACTTCTTTTTCAACGTATTCCTCCTGGTTTCAGAGAGGAAGTGAGAATGAGAGGGTGAGAGAGAGAGAAGCATCAATGATGAGAGAGAATTATGAATCAGCTCCTGCATGACCCACCCTGGGGATGGAGCCCACAACCCAGGTATGTGCCCTGACCGGGAATCAAACCGTGACCTCCTGGTTCATAGGTCGATGCTCAATCCACTGAGCCACACCAGCTAGGCAAACATGTTTGAACGGGGAAATGACCAGAGCTCAGAGAACACCCTCTTGCCCAGCTCGGCTCAAAGCACCCGAGTGTTGGGGTGCCCTCCCCAGGGGGCCTCCCAGACGGCCTTCCTGACACACAGCACTCACCCCCTGAGTGTCGGGGCGCCCTTCTCCTCCCCGGGAGAGCCCTGCAGCTGGCACTTGGCATCGCGCTTGCTGTGGGGGTCCCTGGAGGCGGCGTCCTCGCCCTTGGGCTCGGGCACCAGGTTATAGTCCACACCGGGGTAGCGGGCCTTGGGGCCGTTCTTGTCACTGCCGTGGTCCCCGTGGAAGTCCACCTTCTTGTTGGTGTTCTTGATCTGCGTGGCCCCGATGACGCTGACGGACACGTCCTTCTCCCGCTGGCAGCTGGCCAGATTGTTCATGGTCTCCGTCTCCCCGTGGCAGGGGTCGGCAGGGGGCGGGCCCTTCTGCAGCCTCAGCCGCACGCAGACCCCCGTGGCAGCACAGCCCAGCAGCAGCACGAGCACCAAGACCGCCCCCGCGCAGACGGCTACCCAGGGGAAGGGCCCGGCCGGGTCTACCACGGGGGCCGGGGGCGGCTCGGGGAGCAGGAACTGGCAGTTGGGGCCCCCATAGCCCCGGGCGCACTCGCACAGGTAGCGGCGGGCCCGCTCGTGGCAGGTGGCGCCGTTGTGGCAGGGCGCGTGCTCACACCGGCTGACGGGCGTGCTGCAGTTCCTGCCACTGTAGCCGGGCGGGCAGGTGCAAGAGAACTCGTTCACGCCATCCCGGCAGGTGCCACCGTTGGCACACGGGGAGGAGGCGCAGTCGTCCACGTTGTCCTGGCAGTGCCGCCCCGAGAAACCGGCCCGGCAGCGGCACACGTAGGCGTCGCCCAGGTCCACGCACTGCGCACCTGAAACACAGGGCACGTGCTTGTGTGTCGGCTGCGGGACCCACGGGAGAGACCAGGGACAGACAGCCTGTGGCTGAAGGGGTTGCAGCTCAAGGCAAGGGACCCTGTGCCTCCCACACGCCCACGGGGGAGCCGCCGGCTCCGTGACTCATGACGCCGCCCCTCGTGGCCCCACAGCGGCTACGCTGTGACCGGCGGGTGCACAACCCCGCCTGCCTCCCTGCGGCCCAACAGCCACCAACGAGGGACCCAGGTCACAGGGACAATGAGCAGTCCAGCGAGGAACCCGGGAGGGGGCAGGCTGAGCGGGAGGAAGCAGAGCTGTGTCCTCACAGAGCCCCCGGCTGAGAGCGGGGCATCGGGCCTCCCGGGTCCACAGGACGAGAGCGTGGCCGCCCACCATCCGACCGACTGACACGCCCCCTCCATCGGGAGGCTCCGGGGCTGTCCTAAGGGTGAAGCTCTGGAAGCTTCCACAGAGGCCGGCCCGTCTGGAGCCTGCTGCCCTCCCTGGAAGGTGCTGAGGATGTCCCACCCACACTGCCCCACAGACACACCAGACAGCTACTTGGGTGACCGTGCAGGGCTGGGCTTCCCTCCAAACCAGGTGGCTGGCTGGAGGGTGGCACCCTGCCTGGGCATCGGGGCCTGTTCCCAGGCACGCTGGGGCGTGGGACCCAAGCGCGCTGTGCCCTCCCCCAGATTCCCCCTGCAACATCCCTACAGAGTGTCTCTGTGTTCAGATTACAGGGCTCCGTAAGCTCCAGGTGGCTCGCAAAACCACGGGCCTGGCCTGAAGTCAGATGTGAGCTCCCGACGCCCTCGTCAGTGCCGCCCGAGACGAGGCCTCCGCGGGCTGCCCTTACCGTTGGCACAGGGCGAGGAACTGCAGGCGTCCACCTTCTTCTCACAGTTGAAGCCGGAGAAGCCTGCGGGGCAGCGGCAGGTGTAACCTCCCTCAGGGTTGTCGGAGCAGCGTCCCCCGTTGAAGCAAGGCCCGTCCGCACAGGCCATGGCGCTCAGCTCGCAGATGCTGCCGTAGAAGCCGGGTGCACAGGTGCAGGAGAAGCCATTCTCGAGATCCTACGTGACGGGGACGATGAAAAGCTCCTTAAAGCTTCTCCTCAGACCGGTGGGGTCCGTGTCCAGACAGGGCCCACGCGGCACCCAGTGCGGCACTCACCGTGCAGCTGCCCCCGTTCCTGCAGGGGCTGGGCCCGCACTCGTCCACCTCGTCCTCACAGGTGGCCCCGGTGAACCCGGGCTGGCAGGAGCAGGTGTAGCTGCCCTGGCCCGTGTTGGTGCAGGTGGCCCCGTTCCTGCAGGGCCTGTGGTGTGTGCAGTAGTTGAGGTCTGAACGGGGTGGGAGGAAGAGGAGGGAAGCCCAAAGTCAGGCCGGGAAGTCTGCACCTTCCCAGGGAGGAGCTGGAGCCCTGGCCGCCTGCAGGGGATGGGAGGCTCACCCTGGTTGCAGAAGAGGCCCCCCCAGCCCTCCTGGCAGGTGCACTGCCAGGGCTGCTGGCAGGTGCCATGGAGACAGCCCGGGTACCGAATGCACTGATCACAGTAGCGGCCCTGCCAGCCCACTCGGCACCTGAGGGGAGAGAGGACAGGGTCAGGGGGGCATCGGCCTTTGCCCAGGGTGACAAAGCATTGCCCGCTCACAGGAAACTGCCTCCCAGCAGCACCTGCACCTGGTTCTCAAACAGGCAAGATGGGGAATCTCCTAGGGTCCCCAGGGTCTGCCTCCTGGAGTCGTCTGGCAGCTCCCCAGGGGATTCTAATGCACCCCAAGTCTGACCCCAAGTAAACTGTCATTTTTCAACTGCTGTCTGTGAGTTCCCACAACCAGGGAGCTGAGCAGACTAACAAGCCGTGACCTTACACATTTCCATACACGTATGGAGTAAACACACCCGAATCACAGCCCACCGGCCAGTCTCACACCCGTTTTACAAACGACCACCTGGAGCTCACACTCACACTCCTGTACAAGGACAGCCAGACAGAAGGGCTCTGGCGAACTTACTTGCATTCCCCCGGCTTGTCGCAAAACCCATGCTGCTCATCACACCCGGGCAGGCAGATCGCTGCAGCAGAGAAAATACCGGGTCAGGCCGCGCTCCCGGGGCCACAGGGCCGCTGGCCGCACTCAGAGGGCTCCCTCCAGCCCCTGAACTAATCTCCGTCCTGCCTGGTAACCGTGGACTTTACTCAGCCGGGCGGGCGAGCATTCTTAACACAGCCGCTCAGGGACAAAAGGTGGAGGAAGCCCCCACCCCTCCCCATCCCCTTTTCTTCTGAGAGAGGGTCAGAAGTCCTTCCCCACCTCCTCCCCCACTTCCCAATTCTATGCACAAAGCTCCACCTCTTAATACCCAGAAAGTGTGTGTGTAGATAAGGGTGGACAGCTGGTCTGCAGAGACCAGGGCAAGACAGCTGCTCCATTGTCTGCTCTCTCCCAGCAGCTGCCCCGTGCAACAATACGGCCCTCACCCCGGCCCCCACCCCACACACCCCGGCGTGTACACACCACACACACACACACACACACACACATACACGTGCACGCGCGCCCTTTCCGCCAATGGGAGCCGGCATGCGTCCCTGCGCCTATCCCTGCCGGCATCTAATGGATGGCACGCGCGGGCTGGGGGCGGGGAGAGACTCCAGTGTTTGAATAAGAAGAAAAAAGTTTGAGTCTGTGGCTACCCCACAGTGAAGAAGAGGGGACAGTGAGGAAGGGAGCAGCCGGCCTGGCCCAGGAAGGGGGGGGGGGGGCCTGGCTGGCTTCCTGGTCTGGTTATGCCTGGTTATGAAACTCATTAACAAGCCGCTCCACAAGTTTTTAGGACAACAGAGCCGCTCAGGCCAGAGTGGAACTCCAAGTGCTTAAGGAGCTGGTGGAGAGCTGAGCGAAGGGCGTGGAGTGAAGGGCACCATGCCCCAGGCATAGACCCACCCCAGAGTGCACCCCCCGGAAGGCTGCCTGCCCCAGGGCAGGAGAAGGAAGGTTCCGTGGGGTCTGGGAGCTCCGGGACCCACCCTGACTGCAGGGAAACCCGATCCCTGGCTGTGCAGGTGGCAGGGGGTACGTAGCAGGCTGGGGAGAGGCCTGCGGGGGTCCACCTGAACCAGGCCCAGGAGCCTACAGGGTCCTCACAGCCCCCTCTCCCCAGCTCTGGTTCCCTGCGGCTGCAGAGCAGCTGCTGGTCTGCCCTGGCTGCCAGGAGTACCGAAGACGGGGCAGGAAGGCATAGGTCCCTCGTAAAGGCATTTCTTTCCCAGATGAGGTGCCGGGGTCCCCCCCAACGCAGGCCTGGTACCCCCGGCCTCCACATGCACCCACCCCCACGGGTGACAACGTCAGGCAGCCTGTGCACATCACACTGGTGTTTGCAAACACACGAGCTCTGGGAAGAGGCCAAGTGCCCCAACTTCAGGGAAGAATTAAGCACTTTGCACTGAGATGCTGTCCCAGCAAAAAGAACTGGCTCACAGAGGCCAACACACGAACGCCAACACCCCATGCTGCCCTCCGTTCCTCCCTTCCTTCCTCCCCCCTCTCCCTCACTGACTTCCTGACCCCTGGCCCGTCTCCAAAATCCTCCCTGATTAAGAAGGGCAGCTTCCCATAGCGGAAGTTAAAATGTCTGAGTTGACCCAACCCCACGACCAGCTTGACTGAAGTTTTGGCAAGTCTCCAGGGCTCCCCAGACTCGGTTTCCCCACGGAACCCCTCTCTAGTGCTAATAACCTGGATCTGGGGCCCGCAGAATGCCCCTCTGCTCCCTGGGAAGGGAGTAAGCTGAGGGGAGCAGCCCTCGGACCCTGGACCCACCTTCGGTGCAGTACTGGCCCCTCCAGCCGGGGTTGCACACCTTCTCCCCCCGCTCCCCGCAGGTGAAGTGGCCGAAGGCATCATCCCGGGGCCGGCAGAAGACAGAACAGCCCTCCCCATAGTAGTGCTCGTCGCACACGAAGCGGTAGGAGTACTTGAGGTCAGCACGGCCGCTGCTGTGCAGGTCCTGGGACCACTCCTCACCCACCGTCAGGTGCCTCTGTGTGGCCAGCCGGCTGATGAGCCGCTCGGGGTTTTCTGCGGGAGAGGCGCCTGTGAGTGCGGGCTCTGCACCTGGAGGCTGGGACAGGGCAGGGAGGACCACCCTGCAGGGGAACCAGACCCTCTGCCTGTGGCTCTGCAGAGTAAGGGCACAGGACTCAGCCAAGGCACAGGGGTTCGCAGAGTTCTGGGGTCTGGGGGGTTGTGTTTACCTGTGGCGAGGTCGTCGGGAGAATCTGTGTGCAGAGCTTCGATGATCAGAGAGAAGGTGCCCTGGGAGAAGGGGGAGACAGGGAAACTAGAACCTTCTCTCAAACTCTGAGCTGTGGGGACACATCAGGAGGCCTGTGGCTGCTAGCGACCTGGGCGGTGTTTTCACTTTCCTCAAGGAAATGGAAGAACTTTTTAAAGAGTGATTTCCTGGCGTGTTTTTACAGCCTGTTAGTACAGGATATCACGTAAAAAAAAAAAAAAAGGAAAGAAAAAGACTGCACGGAGCAGGCGGGGCTGTCCTCGGTCTGCAGGGGACGCACCCGCGGAGGGGCTGGGGTGCCCTCGCAAGTCAGGCCGCGCGACCAGCCCAACTCCGCAGGGGCCTTTCCACGGAAGGGCTCATTGGACCGGGGCTGGGCACAGCGTCCGGACACGGGACGGTCCGGACACGGGACGGTCCGGACACGGGAGGGCTCGTTGGACCGGGGCTGGGCACAGGGTCCGGACACGGGAGGGCTCGTTGGACCGGGGCTGGGCACAGCGTCCGGACACGGGACGGTCCGGACACGGGACGGTCCGGACACGGGACGGTCCGGACACGGGACGGTCCGGACACGGGAGGGTCCGGACACGGGAGGGCTCGTTGGACCGGGGCTGGGCACAGGGTCCGGACACGGGAGGGCTCGTTGGACCGGGGCTGGGCACAGCGTCCGGACACGGGAGGGTCCGGACACGGGAGGGCTCGTTGGACCAGGGCTGGGCACAGGGTCCGGACACGGGAGGGTCCGGACACGGGAGGGCTCGTTGGACCAGGGCTGGGCACAGGGTCCGGACACGGGAGGGTCCGGACACGGCAGGGTCCGGACAGGGCAGGGTCCGCCCCGTCTTGGCCTCACCCGCCCCCGCTGTCCCCGCCGCCGGCCCAGGCCGCGCCCAGCCCGCGCAGGTGCGCTCACCGGCCAGGTGAAGCCCAGCGGGAAGCGGATGGGGTTGCTGAAGGCGGGGTGGGCGCCCGCGCCGTCGGGGAGGCTGAAGGAGCCGACGCCCAGCACGGGCGTGACGGCGCTGCCGTAGGTGCAGGGCGGCTCGGGCGACACGCTGGCCTGGTAGTGCTTGAGGCACACGCGGAAGAAGGTCCTGCAGGCGCACGGCGGGCCCGCGGCCCCGCGGCAGCAGCTGCGGTCGCCCGGCAGCCCCTTCCGGTTGGTGAACTCCTGCAGCTTCAGCTCGAACACCCCCGAGCTCCAGACCTGCGGGGGGAGCGGCGTGAGCGCGGCGCGCGGGGCGCGGGGCGCGGGGCGTCCCCCCGGCTCGCCTTCGCTCCCCCGCGCCGCGCGTCCTGCCCCCCGGCCCCGCGGGCTCCGGACACTCACCTGGCACAGCAGGGCCGCGACCACGGCGAGGGCCAGGGCGCCCCGGCGGCCCATGGCGCACCGCCCGACTCGCCGGCCCCCCTGGCGTCCCGCCGGGTCTCCCCTCCAAGCAGCGGCGGGGTGCGAGGCCGAGTGCGCGCCAAGCGGCGTGGCAGGGAGGCCGCCTTGCCTGCCGGGAGACCCGAACTCCCCCGGGTCCGGCCCGGCTGGGTCCAGGCCGCGGCTCCCGGGTCGCCCTGCGGCTGCGGCCCCGAGCGACGCGCGAGGACAGGGCTCGCTCGGGGGAGGTCGCTCCTGCAGCGGCAACTTTCGGTTTCCTCCTCGTGCTTTCAATCCACGAGTGGGCGAGGGTCGCCCGCTTCCTGGTTTTGTCTCAGGCGTCTTCGCAGGAAAAAGGCGAGAGGGAGGGAGGGAGGGAGGACGCGTCCAGTCGGTCGGTTCAGCTCCCCGGGAACGGCGGGGGCTGCTCCGAGCCCGGTGGGAGGCGCGGTCCGGGAATCCACGGCGCGTCGGTGATCCGGGCCGAGCCGGTCACTTGGCTGCGGCGCGCGCTCGGGGAGCAGCCCGGGCCCCCGGTGCCGCCTGGGCCGCCGCGGAGAGTCGCGTCGCTCCGAGGAGCCCAGCCGGTGCCATCCGAGTGGACACGCGTGGGGCGGGGAGGCCGTGGGAGGAGGCTCCGCGCCGCAGCCCGTCCTCGCAGCGACGCGAGCCGCCGGCCGCCGGTCCCGCGGGTGCGCGCCGAGGGTCTGGCTCCGCCGGCGCCGCGCCCTTATATCCCGCCGTCCGTCCGCATGGCTAATGAGATGCAAATGAGCGGCCCCCCAATCTGGCGAGAGCTGTCACAAAGGAGCCACTTTTCCAAACCCTCCTCTCAATGGCTCGCCAAATGGTCAGTGAGCTGTAAAATGTGCAACTCCCTCCGCCCTCCCGGCCTCCCGAGTCCGCCCCCGCCCTCCGCGCAGGGCGCTCATTTACATTCCGGCGAAACGCTCGCCGCGAGGATCCCCTCGGATCCGGCGCCGGTGCCGCGGCCCGGCCGCCGCGGCTGCCTCCTGGCCACGGGCGCGCGGAGGCCCCGGAGACAGCGGGGCGCGCGCCTCCCGCCCGCCGAGCGCAACCGGCCTTGTGCGCCGGACGCAGCCGGAGAGACAGTCCCTGCCGCAGCGCCCGCCCCCGTCTCCCCGCGCGGCCGCGTCCGGAGCTCCGGGGAAGGGAGTGGGGGCGAAGTTAGAGGCCCCGCTCCCCGCGGGCCGCCTTCCCTGGGCGGCCTCTTCCGAAGGCGGAGTCTCCGGGGGAGGGGGTCGGGGGCACCGCAGGACAGGAGCGGGCACCGCGGCAGAGGGTGGCGGGAGCACAGGGCAGTTTCGAGAAGTTTGGGAAGGTCTGACCTCATCCACCTCCCGGCCGACGGCGACTTTGCGTCCGGGGATGCAGGGCCCGCGCGAAGGGGGCCCGGGGGCGAGCGCGGTGGCCCGGGGACCCGGGATCCCCGCGGCCGCCGGAGGGGCGGGGTCCGGCAGCGCGTCCCCCCCGCCCAGAGATACCGACGCCGTCAACGACAGCCCCTCCGCCCCTGTGCGCACGCACTCCCTCCCCGCGCGCTTCCCGGGCCACGCCGCCTTCCCGGGGTCTCCGGCCCTCTCTCCCGGTGTCTCCCCCTCGGCCTCCCTCCGCCTAGTAAAAAGTGAGTTCGGTGTGTGTCGCTCGCGTGGCTGTCATTAGGGCAGCCTGTTATTGTGCAGCCGAATCAGTGGCTCTTTGTGCGCTCAGCTGTATGGTAATGCGGCCGCACCTGCTCGCACAATGCGGGAGAGCTCCCTCCGCGCGCCCGGCCGCGGCAACAATGTCCGGCACATGCTCCGGGGACCTCGCCCGGCCCCCACCCGCAACCTCTGCGCAGCCATCACCTTACGAGGTTTTTACATGTCCATCAAACACTGGAACTTTTGTTTTCATTTTTTAAAAGGGAAATGAGTTTATTGGGAGGGCCGAGAGCACACGTATCACACAATGAATTCTCTAAATTGCTCTCCTGCTCACGGGCGTGAGCTAGAAGGAAGGTGGGGCGCACACTCCTGCCCTGGCACCCAGCTTTGTGCGGGCCGCACTCCGAGGTCCCTTCTCCACCGCTGCTCCGCCTTCACATCCCCAACACACACACACACACACACACACACACACACACACGCACACGCAGCAGCTTCCTCCGGTCACAAGGTGTGAGCTCTGGAGGTGTCCCTTGGACCGCAACACAGACAGGAGCGACCGCGGTGGCCTCGCTCCAGCCGCCTTACTGGTGGGAACCGCACGCTCGTCCTGGCCAAATGGGCTTTCACTGCAGCCGACGTCAAGATCACAAAGTTTCGGATCCTAAGTAGGACCGCTGTGCACAGCAATCTGAGAGTCTCTTGTGACTTTTTCCACTCGGGTTCCCCACTGCTGCCTGTTAGAGGAGCAGCGTTCACCGGAAGTCACGTTTAAGGCTGAGGTGAGAAAGGCAGGCTAGGACCCCACCAGAACCCCCTACTGTTTGGTTCTGAACAAATGGAAGCTTCAAAAGTGCCAGAGACGGACAGAGGGCACTCCCAGCCCGCCGCCCTGGGGGACTTTGCAGGGACTCACCACCCTGGCGCGCTGGCCAATCCTAATTTAATCTTGCCACCTAGTGTCAGCATCCTTTTTTCAGGACATCCATGTTCCCTCTGCAACTCTGCGCCCCACAGCAGGGGAACTGGTGTACTGGGGTGGGGGGGAGGTGCATGTGGGTGTGTGTGTGCGTGTGCATGTGGGGGGAGGTGGAGGTGTGGGTGTGTGGGGTATGCGTGTGTGTGGTGTGTGTGTGTGTGTGTGTGTGCGTGTGCATGTGGGGGGAGGTGGAGGTGTGGGTGTGGGGAGGTGTGTGTGTGTGGTGTGTGGGGGTGGGGTGTGCATGTGTGTGGGGGGGGTGGTGGGTGGAGAAGTAGAGGCTCACAGGAGCAGGAGAGACAGAGGAAGAGTGGCGTGTGGACTCTGAATGCTCTGTGCTCAGAGGCTG
Organism: Ia io; assembly: GCA_025583905.1. Classification (NCBI taxonomy): domain Eukaryota; kingdom Metazoa; phylum Chordata; class Mammalia; order Chiroptera; family Vespertilionidae; genus Ia; species Ia io. The sequence goes on along the minus strand of JAJQQW010000005.1, from coordinate 111,374 downwards.
GGAGTAGACTCCGTCAAAAATGAAATATCAGGAACCTTTTAATTAGAACATGGAATAGGAAACAGGCCCGTTTGAATGCAGTTTAGAAAACTGGAAATAAGTTCCACGCGCAAGGGCTTAAACCTTGGGGGGGTGGGGGGAGACTTGCCCCAAATCTTTAACAAACCCCCTCAGCACAAGTATTTGTTAAATTGACACGGCACAGATTTCTCGATTACAGCAGCAAAGCGGAACTGAAAGGCATCGTAAAATCCATCAGAATCCTGCCCAAAGCGTTCATTCTTTTCCCACTTAATTTATGCCACGCGGTTCTGTATCGGGGAAATCAAGCAGAACGGGTCTTTCTCCTTCCTCCTCGCCTGCTCTTCTTTCCTCCTTTCTTCTTCCCCTTCTCTCTCCTCCTCCTCCTCCTCCTCCCACTCCACGTGGGCTCCCCCTCCCTTCCGAAGCTGAGCTGAGGAGACTGTTTAACTTCGTGTTCTATGGGAGCCTGTTGTAGTTTAACTCCTGCACACCAGTAGCTGAGATGAACAAAGGAGAGACTCGAGGTCCAACTATTCACCCTTTCTTTGCACTTTAATTTTCATTGATTGGGAAGACAAGGGGAGCCCTTGGGGACTGGGGCTGAAGGGGATGACACGCCTTTAGACGCCATCAGCCCCCTAGCCAGCCATCTGCTCCGAACCAAATGGCGTTTTTTCACTCCCTAACTGCATGTCTCTATACTCCCACAACCCAGCGCTCCGAACCCCCCAAATGCAGCCGGGAGTTCAGGCTACCGTATGTTAAATAGACTCACTCTGTGTCGGCCCTCACACCCAGTCTCCCTCCCCACACACCATAAATCCTCACCTTGCTCATTAGGAAAAAGCAGGAAACTTTCTTTTAAATACTTTTTGATGTCTCAGCAAATTCACTGTACAACGTGAGGCTCATTAGGGCTGAGAAGGCACCAATACATCAGACAGGAGAGGAGAGGGACTTCCCGGTGGGTGGTTTGTTCCCACCAGGCACACGCAGCTCAGAGCCCGGATGGCCCAGTGGCGAGGGCGGGACCCGGCACCACCACCACAGCTGAGCTCTCTGCTTGCTGGACACCCTGGTTATTTTACCAACTGTGCTAGTAGGCCACGTGATCACATGACACATGCCCACCCTCAGCGGTGAGTGTGACCTGCGCCTGTGGCCACCCAGTCTCGGGTCAAGCCCTGTCCACCCAAAGGAAGGTTCTCTTCTCAGGTGTGTGTGGTGCTGGCCGTGGGCGGCCAGGCAGGTTGCAGTACACAATGCCGGGATTGGGCTTCCCACTCTAGGCCGGCCACCGGTTCAGTGTTCTGTGTAAACAAGTCTGGAGATTTGTGTTTTCAGAGGCCATTCGAACGCTGTATACCCAACAGAGAGGTTCCCTTATTCCGAAGAAGAATTAGGGTCCTTGTTCAGAACAACAAAATAAAAAACTTCCAGGAAGCAAATCTGGTGTTGGTCAAACATGCCAGCTTACTTGAAAAGGAAGGAGGAAAGGAAGGAGCCCACAGCATGTGTGCTAATTAGTATGAGCACCACATCCCACCACACACCCTGCCTCTTGTCCAGTCACAGGCGCAGAGGATGGAGCGCGGTGAGAGCCCGTCAGCCCCTGTGGATGCCATGGGCGCTGCCTCCCTTCTCGAGGACCAGGTCCCGAAGCACAGGCGCTGCTAGGGGCACACGGCCCGAGTCACGTGGTCCACGCCTGGCCTGCCTGGCTGAGGATGCCTTGCAACCTACGCCAGCGATTTTCAACCAGGAATTGGTAAAGCATGCAAAACCTCACTCGAGTCAGGGGCACTGGCCTCTTTTCCCTTCGATTGTCAAAACAGAATAAAATAAAAATGACAGCAGGTAACACAATAGCTGTCTGGCGTGAGTGAATCCAAATTATATCTTTTTTGGTCAGGTCGGCAAAGAATGTAGTTTTCGGTGTGCTGCAGCATGTGAGTAATCAGTTTCTGTGCCATGACATGACTGTGGCTGAAATCGCTGACCTCAGCCAGCCAGCCGCAGCCCGAAAGAGAAGGGGCGCATCTAGCGTCTGTTTAGACACCGAGGCTTCCCTCTGGCCGGGGGTCAACAACACAGCACACCCGGGCCGACCCTTCTGCCCCGCGGGCTGCGCGCCCTCCAGGGAGGGGCGCCCACACCCCCGAACGGCGACCCCTGCCCGCAGGTTAGTGTGGGCGGGGGTGGGGGAGGACAGACTCCCAGGGAAAACAATCCCCTGACAGCTCCTCCGAAGCCTTTTCTGGGCCGCGGAGACCGGCGCGGGGGCCGTGGCCCCGACTGCCCCGTGGGGTGGGTCCCGGCGTGTTTCACAACCTCCCCTTTCCTCAAGGGGCAGCGGCGGAGGCGAGGGAGGGAGGAAGGCCGCAGCCCCACGTGGTTTGTTTTGTTGTTGGGGGTGCGGTGCGTTTGGGCGCCGCCACCTGAGCGGGTGCGCGGAGCCGGGCGTGGAGGCCGCGGGGCTGCGGAGCACAGCGAAGGCATGTGCGCATTTGCATGAGAAAGGGCCGGTCGCGTGGCTCCGCGCGGCCGGGGCAGGACCGCCCGGCCCCTCCTCCCGCGCCCCCTCCCTCCCCGCGGCCCCCTCCCCTCCCCTCCCGGGTCCCCCGTCTCCTCGCGTCCCCACTGCCCCCACAACCCCGTCCCCTACCCCTCGGCCGCGGCCGTCACTCCCCGAAACCGCGGATCATCTGCTCGGGGCCGCGCGCCCATCTCCATGACAAAGCGCGTGTTTACCTGGCCCGGGCCCCGCGGCGCGCCTTTGTCCGGGATCAGATGACCGCGCAGCTGCTCGGCCGCGCTCCCCACCCCACCCTCCCCGCGGCCCTCGGTCCCTCCCGAGACAGAACGTGCCGGGCCGGCGGGGGGCATTATGGGGGAGCGGCTGTACCCCCGACCCTGCACTGCAGCGCGCCAGAGGGCTTCCTGGAGGTGGTGGCGCACCTGACCGGGCGCCCGCTCGGAAGGGCGTCTCTGCTGGGCGGGGGAGGGGCTAGGTTGTCTGGGACCTGTGGGGCCTCCTCCCGGACCCTGTCGGCCTTGTGCGGGTGTCACGCCGCGCGCCCCTGCGGCGGGGGGGGCGACCCGAGGGGCTGCTGTGCGCACTGCTCTTGGGGTCCATTAGTGCGCGGCCGAACCTCCGTGCGGGACGCACCGCCGGGTCACCTGCGTCAGAAGGCCTGTGACTAAGACAATGGAGGAGGGAGAGGAAGGGCGCCGCGGCCGGCCTGCCCCCGGCCTCGCTCTCCGGGACGCGCCCCACCCGGGAGGTCGCGGGCACCTGTCGCCGGTCCCCGGGCGGCCCGTCAATCACCCGCCGGCGCCCCGGGCTCTGAAGCGCAGTCGCCAGGGAGACGCGCGCCCCCGGCGCTAACCCGGCGCGCGGCGCTCGGACCGCCCTCCCCTTGGAGTGTCCCCGCCGGACCCGGGAGCCTGGGGGAGGCGGGGCTTCGGCAGCGCCGTCCTTCCCTGGCCTCCCCACCCCCTTCCTGCGAGCATCTGCCCGGGGAGAACAGATGTGGGCACCTGCGGTGACAGGCTGCATATGCTCTGTCCCATTCACAGGCATTCAGACGCGGCCACAATGGGCGGCCTTTGTGCGCGGTCACTAAATATATTAATCTGCGCTCCCAGAGCACCGGGCTGTTTAATTTTTCACCAGCAATAACATCTGATCTAATCCTTAAATCGGCTCCCAAAAGCCCGCCCTCCGCCCCCCTCTTCCTCTCTCTCCCCACCCCCTCTCCCGAAAAACGTGTGAAGCTATTCAACCTTCCACCTGTTGCCGCTGAACTGGGCGTGGGTTCCTGCAACATCTGATGTTGGTGAGGCCGCGGTGGGGGTTGGGGGCCACTGGGCGGGGGGCGCTGTTGGGCCACATAGGCAGAGCCTGGGTATGTTTGTCGGGAAAGTACACACCAAGTGCTGAGCGTGGCTCCCCAAATGTTGTGCAAACAAAAAACGATAATTATTAAACAGCTCCTACAGCAAACCGGCAGACCCATCCCTTCTGTGTGGGTGCCTTTAAAAATGTACATCAAGTTCCCATTTATCTTTTTTCTTATTAAACTCCAGAGGTTTTTATAAACCCGGGTCACTAGGCCACACAGCCAAGAGGTAACATAAATCTCAGATGTAAGACTTGGACTTTTTTAGCAATTTTGCTGCATGACTCTTATCTGAGCATCCCTTTTTCTGTTTTGATTTGTTTTCAGCCACAATGAGTCCTTTAGTGCCATTGTGGGTGTCACAAAGCCGACGGACATCAGGCTGTGAATGAAGACAGAGGCAGTTTAAACAAACCACGCTCTTTCTTTCCTCTCCGGCCATTGTAATATGAATGGGCCTTCTGCATTCGCTGCTAGGAGACCGGCTTTGCAAAGCCCTGCTCCAGTCAATGGGCTGGAGAGAAAGGGACCCCAATAAACAGCCCAAGTATTGGAAGAAAAAGAGGGCGCACACGTAGGCAAATGTTTTCCACCTTCCGATCCACACATTTCCTTCATCTCAAAAGCAGGACCCACTCTAGCGCTGCATAAAGTTCCACGGTTTTCTTCCTTCTCCGAATTTTAGGTCTTAACCCCTCCCCTCCACCTCCTCCCAGGGGACACAGAATATGGACAGCACTGGCTCACCATCAAGATTTGTTTTCAAAATGCTATTTTCTTTAGGAAAATGGGAACGGGGCAGGGGCTGTTTCTCAGTCACCACCACTAATAACTGACTGTGAAGTGCTTTCAACATGTGCGCATCTGGCTGCCGCTAGGGAAGCGGACTTTTAGGAACAATCACAAACTACCGTTTGCTTTAGTGGCACTTGGAACTGTTCCTGTGAACAGTAGCAGGTTAATTAAGGCAAGAAATGCGGCTGCTTTCAGGTTCCTAAGGGCCCAGCAGTAGTGTTTCTCCGTGGCTAGAGCTAAGTCCACAGCCTAGCCAGTGGAGAACCAGGCCCCTAATGGCAGTCACCTTTCCAAGCTGGGGCTGGAGTCAGACCCAGCTGCCACCTGCGCTTGGCAGCGAGAGGGCCACTTCATGTTCTCCTTGTTACTCATCCAGTCACTGTCATGGGGGCTGGAGGTCCAAACAGAAATGAGAGCTGCTTTGGTAACTGCAGGACCAGCTCCAACTGGTTCTATCCTGTGTCTAACCAAGCCCAGAAACAAAGTGTACCCCCTCACAAGGAACACCCGTGAACCCAAGGCCTGGGTTCTGAACACCTCTCAGAGCCAAGGTCCACTGTCAAGGAAGACGCAGGGCTGGAACCCCTTCAGTCTTGCCTCAAGCCCTGCATCCAGGAAACAGATTTGAGCCTCGCCTCCTGTTTCCTCCTGAGCAGAGCAGCAAGCCTTGCTGGGTAACATTTTCCATCGTTATCTAAATTGTAAGTGAGAAAGACGTCTGCCTGCTCTTTTATTTTCAGAGTGTCCGTAGGATTAATATGTCTTCCTTACATGCTTGAGAGAATTCACTGGTGAGTCCAACAGTGTCTGGAGTGTTCTTTGTGGAAAGTTTTTACTTGCAAATTTAATATAACACATAAGGATAGCATTAAGAAATAGAGGGTTACTTGGATTTTTTATTTCTTCTTTGGTCAGGTTTGGACATTGGTAAGGTTCAAGGACTTTCTCAGTCTCAACTTCAGTTGCTCAAATGGTCTCCTCCTTACCCTCAGGACGAGGAAAGCCGACACCATCTTCCAAGATCAGCCTGGGTAGTCTGTCATCCATGCTTTGATCTCGATCAGTACAGCAGCAGGTTTATCCATTTCACTGCTCTTGCTAGTATCAAAGGGCCCGGCCTCCTGTGTCCTGGATGTTTGCTGCTGACCTGGGCAGAACATAAGGGCAGTCGTTGGGCTCATCCCATGGTTTCCTTCCTTTCAAGAATCTGCTTCCTTCACTCCCTGTTGTCTCCTATCAGAAAATAGTAAACTCATATACTCTGTCTAGTTTTCTAGTGGTTTAGAATGGAAGAACGAGTTCTGTAGGAATTATTCCTTCATGGACAGAAGCCGAAACAGACTTTCAGCTGCAGGGAACAGAACACCCTCACTCAGTCCTCTTAACTATTAGTTAGAGCAGTTAAGTTTGGCATTCAAGTAATGAAAAGACATTGTCTCCTAGAACTTACAGCGTTAGGGGCAGCATGGTCTTAGTAACTTTTAGTTCCACCTCATCATCAGGGCACAGGAGGGGCACGCCCCTGCTCTACACTTGTGGTTGTGGGTTCAGGCTTTGCCCACTCCCGCCCACCATGCCTGCGGGGCCTAGAAGCCACAGCCAGACATAGGATGGCTCTCAGAGGAAGAGGACATGTTCTCTGTATATGACACTTTATATATATATATATATATTATTGATTTTTTACAGAGAGGGAGAGGGATAGAGAGTTAGAAACATTGATGAGAAACATCCATCAGCTGCCTCCTGCACACCCCCTACTGGGGATGTGCTTGCAACCAAGGTTCATGCCCTTGACTGGAATCGAACCTGGGACCTTTCAGTCCGCAGGCCTATGCTCTATCCACTGAGCCAAACTGGTTAGTGCTCTATATGACACTTTTTTAAAAAAATATATTTTATTAATTTTTTACAGAGAGGAAGAGAGAGGGATAGAGAGTTAGAAACATCAATCAGCTGCCTCTTGCACACCCCCCACTGGGGATGTGCCCGCAACCAAGGTACATGCCCTTGACCGGAATCGAACCTGGGACCTTTCAGTCCTCAGGCCGATGCTCTATCCATTGAGCCAAACCGGTTTCGGCTATATGACACGTTTTATCAGCAGTAAAACACTTGTCATATTTGACATGAACCAACCATGTAGAAGTCAGTATGTTTTTATGTGCCTTTTTTCCTCGCCCAATTTTCAGATGGTGAGCTAGTATTTAAATAAAATCTAGGGCCCATGTGGTTGCTGCATTCAAAGAACTTCAGTTCAGGATTCAAATAAATTTAAAGCTAATTCCAAATAAAACTTGAAGGCTATTTAAAGGGTCAATTTGCCGAAACTGGTTTGGCTCAGTGGATCGGCCTGCGGACTGAAAGGTCCCAGGTTCGATTCCGGTCAAGGGCATGTACCTTGGTTGTGGGCACATCCCCAGTAGAGGGTGTGCAGGAGGCAGCTGTTCGATGTTTCTCTCTCATCGATGTTTCTGACTCTCTATCCCTCTCCCTTCCTCTCTGTAAAAAATCAATAAAATATATTTAAAAAAATAAAAATAAAAATAAAGCGTCAATTTGTTACCTAGAGAAACCTGTCTTACATCCACCCTTTCCCCAGGTCACCTCATCTCTCCATGTTCTAACTTCTCCCTACTTTCAACCTACAGTTTTCCTTTCCTTTCTTGCCTCACCTATTTTCCTCTTTTACATAAATTCTTAGTTCCCTGTTTTAGGTTTTCTCCCCACTGGTAAAGCTGATGTGTACAATAGGGCACACGGAAGTGTCTGTGTTTGTCGTAAAATATGTGAATAATCACACATAATTTTTTTTCTCCTGTTACGCTGATTCTATGTGCATCTTTTAGTCTCCCAGGAAAGAAATTTGCAAGCAATTTTTGGGTTTTCCTTTCCTTCACTGTAGTGTATTATAGCATTAAAACAAATTTAAAAGCCTTTAGAAAGTAACAATTGTTCCACTTACAATCACTTGTACTAGTTAACCAGTTCTCTAAACTAACATTTAAAGCATTTTCCTTTTATCAGAATAACATACTTACAAATTTCAAAATTCAAATCGAATTTCCAGATTTCTAAGAAAAATAGCAACTTCCCACACCACACATTCCCACCCCAAATTCCTTCCTCTACATTTAACTATGAAGTTTCTGATGTGATGTCTTTCTTTTCCAGTTGTGGGGATTGTCTGTGGACATCCTAACCTAGCAGATGAGGGTTTTAACCCCCATCCCTTTTCCTAGACACTGTCAGGTCAAAGGAAAATCACTTTCTCCACCTTCTAAATTCTTCTGGCTGAGCTAATAGTCAAATTAGCATGAGGCAGACTAATGCACAGAGAACATGTCCAGAATTTCCTATAGATGAAGTGGAGGGTGCCATAAGAATAGGAGACCCACAGGTGCATTGGGTAGTTGAGGTTTATTTGCCATTTTGAACAAAGGAGGAGGCAGGGGTGTGGGATTTCAAAGGGAAAGCAGGTAATTCACAGGTAGAGGAGAAAGAGCAAACAATGGTAAACACATTCTTTATTAGGATGCTGAGGGGATGCTCTCCTGCTCTGAGCAGGTTTTTCTACCTGGATTCCTCCAGGCAGCTAAGGGGAGAGCCAGAGGTTCTTTCTGAGTCTTTTGTTTCTTAATAAAAGGTTTAAAAATCAACATCCCAGAAAGCATATTTTGGGGTGGCAAAATTTTGGTCCCCCTCAACACACGTTTATGAATACAGATAAAATCACCTCGCATTTCTCAAAAACAGTTATAGCATCCTTTTGATTAACTTACCATTCGCTATTTACCTTATTAAATTGTGTAATCATTATTGATAACTGAGACCTATGCTATTTATGTGTCTATTACTTATTGTCACCAAACTCTACAGATCTTTTGAAATATTCAAACACATCAAGTATTTGCTGGGTCACACTTTTCCTGGAGTTAAGTCTCCAGGGCCTCCTGCTCCCATCTAGATGGTCCTCAGCCTGCATCCTGGGACTTCCTGCTCCTTCTCCACTGGGTTCCTGCTCTCCAGGCCCCAGAGTCCTCTTTCTTGACTTCTTAATTTTGGAGAATATCCTCCAGCATGTTTCTGGAATGAAGTATTTGGTGGGTAATATTTTTGAGCTGCATGTCTGAAAACATCTTTATTCTACCCTCCCACTTAACTAATAGTCTCATTGAGAGTAGAATTCCATGTTTGAATTAATTTCTTCAGAATTTTCAAGAAAATGCTTCATTGAATTTCAGCTTCCTGAGAGTCTGTTGAGAATTTCCATGCCTTTCTGATTTCCAATACCTTAAGTACAACCCTTCTATTTCTTCCTGTGGGAACTTCTAGGCCTTTATCACCGACATTTTGTGACACTGTTCCCTGGGGTCGACCTTTTCAGGTCTGTTGTGCTGGGCATTTGGTTTGCCGTTTCCACATAAGAACATGTCTTTACGTCTGGCAAGTTTTCTTGAATTATTTCATGAGTAGTCCTCATTTTCTCTGTTCTCTTTCCTGTAATTGCTATTTTCAGATGTTGAAATTCTTAATCTCCTAATTTTCTTATGTTTTCTCTTTTCCCGTGTCCTTTTCTTTTTGTTTTATTATCTAAGAAATATCAATTTTATCTTATTTTGTCAACTTTTGCATTTAAGTTACTTCCTGAATTTTCAAGAGCTCTCATTTTCTGAATGCTTTTATATATCTTTACTTATTGATGTAATATTATCTCCAGAGACTGTAGATAATTTTTTCTATAACATTTTTTCTTCCAGTTTTTTTTTCCAATTTTTCCCACTGTCTTCTTTGAATGTCTGTTGATCCTTGGTCATCTGTGTATATTTAGGAGGGAGGCAGAAAGCTTTCTGGAAGCTCTGCAAGGTAGATGAGGACTGCCCAATGGCAGGGCTCACTTAGCAATGAGGGGCTTTGGGCACCTGCCTCCCTTGCCTCCACTGCCTATGAGTTCAGACCTCCTGCTCCTGAAGTCGGGTGTCCCTGGATCCTCCCCCACACCACCGGAATCCCTACTTCCATCTCTTTCCTAGGTTTGCTCTGTCTGTCTAGAAGTCCTCTTCTCATCCCGTCTCAGATCCCATCCCTCCTCCTGGCTCAGTTCACACATTATTTCCTTGCCACCTTCTTCATCACACATCATAGGCCTTATTCTAGGCTTCGCTTGTTTTCTAAACTTAACATTTGTCTCCCCAACCACCCTGTGCGCTCCCTAGGACTAGAGACCATCTCCACACTTCTTGGTGTAACCGTAGGCACCCAACCAGTAATAACTGTGGAGCACGATTTGTTGATTTTACCTGGAAAAAATATATCAACAGGAAAGGGAAGCCTGTATGCCAAACGGAGGGTCCCCTCCCAAACTGTTTAATGCCTGCGTGTGGTGTCATGTCCATTCGCTAGTTGCCTGAGTGCTGGACCCGTGCTTGGGACTCCACAGGAGCAACATTCCACGGGCTCCTGACACTGCATGAGCGTGGGTTTGGGATGCACCCTAACTGGGTGTTATTGATAGCTGGGTTGTCAAAATAAATGAGATTGATTTCAAGGCTATTTTTCTGCCATCACGCTTGGCTACCAGGATGTTCTCTTGGCTGTAGAGAAACGGGTGGCGTTTCAGGCGGAGGAGGGGGAACTGTGCACAAAGCAAAGGCTGCCTGGCCTCAGGGAGCTCAGCCCAAGGTGCAATGAGGCCGAGACGTGGCCTGGAGTCCACACTCGGTCCCTCGAGACAAAGCGCTGCAGGACGAGGGGTCCCGCTCACCTCGGTGCCCGCCCCAGTCACTGAGCCCCAATCCCCGCCGGGAGCCGCCCCAGCGCGGCCCACGCAGGCGGCCCGGACTGCGGACGGAGCCGGAAAGCCGGGACCTCGGACGCCGCTCTCGGCCGCACCGCGCGGTTTCCCAGGCAACGGGCGCGGCGCCTGCGCACCTCGCTTCCCCCGCGTTCGGCCCCGCCCCACGCTCGGGCGGTCGCTGGAGCGGAAGCCTCCGAGCGGAAGCGGAAGTGCGCGAGCGGCCGCGGCGGGATCCGGGGCTTTGCTGGCCAGTCTCCGGCTGAGCTGGCGCATCTCTAGGTAGGGCCGGGCCTGCGAGGCCCTCGCCGTGCGGCGTCCGTGGTTCTGCGCCGTCGCGGCTGCCCCTGCCGTGAGCCCAGTGGCGGGCCCAGGCCGGGTCCAAGTTCCCGCGGCCCCGCCGTTCCCCTCCCGGGCCCGTCTCCGTCGCCTACCCCCGCCGCCGTGCTCCCGCCCCTCGGGCGACCGGTGCCTGTGTCCTCGCGGCCCGGCTGGCGCGTCACCTCTGCGCCGCCGCCCGGTGCCCCTCCCCCGTCACCTGCGCTGCCTGGGCCCGGGCCTCCGCCCTCCAGCCCGGGACCCTCGCGTCCCGAAGGGTGACGCGGGCTCGCCGCCCAGGAACTTGCACGAGGGCGGCGTCCCCGTCGTCCGGGAGGGGGCTTTGGGCCGAGTGTGGATAGTCGGTGTGGAGAGGGGGAGGGGGAGGGGGAGGGAAAACCTTGCCGCCCTGCGGAGGAGGTGGAGGCCGAGGACACTTTGAGGAAGACGTGGGGGTCGCGGGGCAGAACCGGGAAAAACCTGGAGGCGAGTTGTCCCCCCGGGAGAGGCGGGACTGCAGAGCTCTGGAGGCTCGCTCCGCTGTTTCCCGGGCAGGTGTTCGGAGATTTTATGTCTGTCAGCTTTCTTTCTTTTTCTTTCTTCCTTCCCTTCCCTTCCTTCCCTTCCTTTCTTTCTTGTTTTTCTATCCTTTTGCTTCTCCCAGGTCAGCGTTCCCCATTCCTTCGGCCAGGTGTGCCTGCCTCGCGTGCCCTTCCCATACTTTCCCCTGTGGGCTTAGGAGCGAGTTAGAACTGAAAACTCATCCTTAGATGGTAAGTCAGAGCCTGAGGAAGTCTCTGATGAATACATTATTTTAGCTTTAACTCATGAATTTAAAAGTTTATATTGGATTCTTATCCTGAAATCTGGATAAACGAAGCATCCGTGTTTACAGGTCTGCACACATTTTCCTCTTCTGTGACTGTTTGTGGTTCATTGGCCCTTGAGGGGGGTTGGGGAACTCTGCGGTGGGGGGGCAGTCTCCCCAGGGGCCCAAATCTGGGTTGTCCCGCCCTCGTGATCAGTCTGTCAGGGCCCGAGGGACTGGGAGAACCTTCTGGAAGGACAGATCTCTGGACTGACATGCAAAGTGTTAGGTGTTAGAGCCCTAGTGAAAGGAATACAGACTTTGGAGGCAGGTGGGTTCCAGTCCACTTGACCGTCACTGTCTGTGACTCAGGCAGGTGATTGCAGCACACACTGCTGGCCCGCCCAGCTCTCTGCCTTTGCTGGCAGAAGTGCCTTTTCCAAGCGTCTGCACAATACTGGTAAGTGCCAGAGGGACTAAAGGGGGTGTTTGCTATGGGGCTTTCTGATTGTAAAAAGTAGCCATGTTCTTTGCAGAAAATTCATAGAACAAAGAAATGTTTTAAGTGTATGATTTTATGCATCTTGACATACGTACACACACACCCGTGTTTCTTCTTTCTTGAACGACTCAGCCTTTGCTTCCCTGTTTAAAGATCCAGATCTGAGTCAGGGACTCTGTCTGGTTCACTGCCTTGTTCGCAGCTGCTATCACATGGCCCAGAGCACAGTAAACCCGAGCTGAATGTACTGAGCACGTGTGGGAATGTGGGTCCCATGCCTTCGGTTCATCTGGGGGACCAGAATACCGTCTCTCTACCCTCCCTAGTCTTTTGCAGTAAGAAATAGGATTCTGTATCCCTCTAATCTTGGGGTTCTTCCAAAATAGGGTGTGGGATATTGGGCAGCCAGTACCACCAGCGTCCACAATAGCCCCTCACTTATCTCCAGTCCTCCTGCCTCCATCCCTTCTCCACAACACAGGCAGGCAGTGCTTCTGAGATGCAGGTGCTTGAGAGCCTTGACTGGCATCTGCTTTCCCCTCAGATGAAGTATGAGCGCCTGTGTGGTCTGCGCCCCTTTGCTGTCTGGCTCTGCCTACTGAGCTCAGCTCACTCCTGTTCCCTTAAACAGAGCTTGTAGCCACACTTAGCTTTTGGGGTTATTTTTCCCCCCATTTTCCATGTTTGAGGAAAACACAAAGTTGCAGGTTAAACTATTTAATAGAACAGATATTTTAAGCACCTTAGAAACATCCTACCTTATAATAGAGAAACATGCAAATTGACCGCACCTCCGCTACACCCACAGCCAATCAGAGCGAACAAGATGGGGGTTAATTTGCATATGCAGGCGCTGAGCGGCCTGGGTCCAGGAAATATCCTCCGGACCCAGGCCGCTCCTAGCCTGTAGGCCCGTGCTTAGGTCCTGAGCGGCAGGGGTCCCAGAACGCCCCCTGGCCACTCAGAGCCTATGGGTGTAGGCGCCAAGCAACCTGGCGGGCGGGGCGATGTCGGGATGTTCTGCCCCGCCGCAGTGGCTTGCAAAGGCTCCTGCACAAAGCGGTGGTAACCGCCGCTTTGTGCAGGAGCCTTTGCAAGTGGTTTGGGGCCACGCCCCCAGGCAGGCGCCCAGGACCGGGGGCTGCCACTGGCCTCTGGGGTGTGCCGAGACCCTGGCAGCCACTGCTGTGTGCTGCCCGGGGTCCCTGCAAGCCCCGAGCCTGAGCGCCTGGCTGGGGGCGTGGCCCCAAACCGCCACTTTGTGCAGGAGCCTTTGCAAGAGGTTTGGGGCCACACCCCCAGCCAGGCGCCCAGGACCGGGGTCTGCTGCTGGCGTCTCGGGTGTGCGGAGACCCCGGCAGCCACCACTGGGTGGCACGGACACGCCCCTAGCCCAGTGGACACAACCCAGGGGCTGCATGAGCTGCAGAGGATACACCTTTTTAAAAAATTTTTTTATTGATTTTTTTTTTTTTTACAGAGAAGAGGGGAGAGGGGTAGACAGTCAGAAATATCAATGAGAGAGAAACATCCATTAGCTGCCTCCAGCACACTCCCCACTGGGGATATGCCTCCAACCAAGGTACATGCCCTTAATAGGAATCAAACCTGGGACCCTTCAGTCTGCAGGCCCACAGTCTATCCACTGAGCCAAACCATTTTGAGAGTAAATACCTTTTCTGACAACTCATTGGCTAAGCTCCCTGTAGGCCACCAATTGCAGTGTTCTTGGTAATTTGGGTTATAAGAATCCAAGAAGGTAATCTAGAGTTTTTCCACCACACTCTTGAAGGAAAAAATGAAGGTCCCTTGAAGGGTCCCAGATTGGAGAGACTGCAGGCTGGGCTGAGGGACAACACCCCCCGCTACCCCCCCTCCCCACCGTGCACGAATTTCATGCACCGGGCCTCTAGTCTATTTAATAATAAAAAGGACACCTTAAGGACTCAAAGAATGTAGCCCTCGCCTGCTCTGTCTCCATCTGGACACTCAGGACGGCCATTGTGGGTCTCGGACCTGGGCTGGGTCTTCCTGCTGCGTGTTCCCCCCCATTCCCATGCTTTGCCCTTGTCTGCCCTATAGTTAGGCCACGTGCTTGTTGCCTGTGGGACATTTTCCTGCTGGCGTGTAAGCTGCCGGAGGGCAGGGCTGTCTGTCTTGCTCCTTGTTCCGTGTCTGCTGTCATGTTTGCTGAAAAGCTGCTCGCTGACTGAGTAAACCAGATTTATGTGCAGATAACTGCCCTCGTGGTGGTGAGGAGAGCAGAGTGCTAACAAGTTATAACTACAGACTGACAGCCTGTTGGAGAAGAATTACCAGGATGTGCTTTTACTTCGCCTCAGCAGTTTCACATCTAAGATTCATTCCAAGGAAATGATCCAGCATGTGCTCCAAGATTTTTATGCGTTGATGTGATTGGCATTCTTATTTATGGCATGCAATATAGGAGCTGGCCTAAATGTTCAGTAGTAGGCTTGAGATCTCACTTCACACCACTCTGTGCATCCATTAAAAATTACACCATAACAGGTCAACCTTCTGACTTGGCAACATGTATCACCTAATAAATTAAGACACAAGATAGGTTACAGAGAAGTATGATCCCAATTTTAAAAACAGCTAGAAATATATGTTTATTGTCCCTATTTTTGGAAGATGAGTAGTTTTTTTCTTTGTTCTGTGAGTTTCTGCAAAGAACATGGCTACTTTATTTCTCACGGCTACTTTTTAAGAAAAATATTTATTTCCATTATTAAAAAGTAATCTAGCTTATAAAATCATAAGTATAATAAACCCTCACTAATATTTATATGGCTTTGTTTTAAATTTTAAGATAGTTTGATAATTTTGGGCTGGGCAGATTTTACTAAACCTGAGGCAGCTAATGAGAAGTGTTTAATGAACAAATTTATAATCTAAATGAAATCACATCACACCAATTTATGAAGTTGGTCTTCAGAGCTCACTTTGTAGATAAGAAAAATGAAGCTTATAGAATAAGGTAACTTGCTCAGAGTTTCACTGCAAGGAAGTGGAGGTTAGACTCAGTGTGGTTTTATTCCAGAGCTTTTCCTTCTGTCTTCAGTACTGCCCAGCGCCTGCCCCATCTTCCCAGGATTCAGCACACAGGCGTCTGCCACCAGCTCCTGAGTGTCTGCATCCGCTTTGCACCAGTCTGACTCTTGGCACCAGTGGTCATGGCAGCTTGTGGGGGGTCTTCCGGGGCACCCGAGTCTGGACATGTGTACCTGGGCGTAGTAGAGTACATCGTGGTATCGCCAGGCTTCCCATTGTGTGAGTAAGCTCCTTATTCTGACACGTGGAAAAGTAAGGAAGACTTTATTCCAGACCTGCCATCGGAGGTAGAGGTAGGGCTCAACTTCAAATAGGGCAGAGGCATCTGCCAACCGGCAGAGTGAAGGATCAGCAGGAGTCAGGCAGGGGATTCTCTCTCTACACTGACTCAGCAGGATTCTTGCTAAAACTGGACTGGGCAGGGCCAGCAGGAAGCCTGCTTGATGTTGGTCCAGGAGAGTGTCTGTCAGTGCCGAGTGAGCCTGCGGGCAGCCCTCGGACAGGTGGAGACCACCTGGGTGGCAGATGCCCTTCGCTTACTTGCTCGCCTGGTTGTCTGTGGATCCATAAATACTCAGGAGACATCGAGCCAACACCTCCCCACAAGCTGTCCTGGGACAAACCTCTTGGAACCCTCAATCCCTGTTCATACCCTTCTGTGTACGGATTCCCCATAACTTGCTTTTATTTTGGCGAGAGGGGAGGAAAGGAGAGAAGAAAGCAGACTTTAGATACCCCACGTCAGCCATGAGGGGCCTCCCTAGGTGGACCAAGGCCCAGCCAGCATGTGGCCATTGAAGCTCAGAAACGAAGCGTGGAACGAAAAGGACTGGTTCATCCTACTCATCCCGGGCCACTGATTAACATCCACCTGGCACTGTTCGGCTCCCAGGGTGTACCTCTGGTTTTCCTCTTCACTCCTGCTTAGAGACCAGACACTGGTGTTGCTTGTTTGTAGATTTTTGGCTTGTGGAGACATTATTTGATAAAGATAAGTCCAAGGTTATGGTTTTGTTTGCTCTGTAGGACATGAACCTGCTTTGTCTCCAAATTGAAAGACTTGATTTAATCAACTCCAGCACTTCCAATGCCCTCTGCACAGTGGGGCTCGGGCACGGGCCGGCGGTGGGGGGGGGGCGGGGGGGGCATGAGGCACTGTCACTGGCCATGTCTTAAGGAGCTGCAACCACTGGGACTGGGTGTCCTGCAGATGCTGCTCTGCACTTGGGATGTGTCCAATGTCTGGCTGTGAGTCCATTTGTCCCTCTGTCTGGATTGGCTCCAGTCCTGTAGGTACAGGTCGGGTGGATATGTTTTTGCTGAGGCATGCCACTCTCCATTTCTCTGTCCATTGAAAGGTTGTGACTAAAGGAGCTTTGGACTTGTCTTCTGTCCATTTCTTCATTTACTGCAACCCAGTACCTGGGATTGGTCAGGCTGTCAGGACAAGGAGGCCGTTCCTGGTGATGAGGCTGCCTCTGGGATGGCTCTCTGTGTGCCTGTCGGCTGCTCTTCCGTGAAATGTCTGGCACTGCTGCTACTTGAGGACACGGGCCTACTTGTTACTCTCCCTCTGCCCACACTTGGAGTCTGTACACTTGGTGATTCCTGACCTCTCTTTATACACCTGCCCTTTGATGCCTTCATTTACTCATTCACAAATACTGGCCCTGGCATGGCAGACACTGCTGGTGTCGGTGTGACAGTGACGTCTGCCCTGGAGGGGCCCACATTGAGATAACTGTTTCCCAGGTTGTGTTTTGGGCAGTAAGACTCCTACCAAAGGAGACATAGCTTCTGTTTTCTTACTCGGCATTGAAAATTTCCTTATGGTTTACAGGCAGAATAAATTATATATACACATATATATTTAAATAATCTTTAATGATAGAAAACGAAAAAACCTCAGTATTACTCTTACCAATAAAAGGCTTAAAAACAAAAAAATTGTTTAAAAAGGTAATGGCCACAAAATTATCTTCTTATTTTTTAATTTATTTATTTTATTTTTAAAAAAAAAATATTTTATTGATTTTTACAGAGAGGAAGGGAGAGGGATAGAGAGTTAGAAACATTGATGAGAGAGAAACATTGATCAGCTGCCTCCTGCACACCCCCCACTGGGGACGTGCCCACAACCAAGGTACATGCCCTTGACCGGAATCGAACCCGGGACCCTTCAGTCCGCAGGCCGATGCTCTATCCACTGAGCCAAACCAGTTAGGGCAAAATTATCTTTTAAAAAAATATATTTTAATTCTCATCAGAGGATTTTTTTTTAATTGATTTTAGAACGAGAAGAAGGGAGAGAGAAAGAAATATCCTTTCGTTACCTCCTATACGCCCCAACCAGGGATTGAACCCACATCCTGGGTGTGTGCCCTGTCCAGGAATCACACCTGCAACCTTTTGATGTATGGGGCTGTGCTCCAACTACTCAAGCCACAAAATCATCTCTTGAAGCATTTCATTTCCCACCACTCTGTGTTGACAGGTGGTGATGTGGTGTGTAACATATTGAGCTGAAAATGGAAGGCCCCTCTGCTGTCACAGGTTCCCAGATCTTTGTGTATCCGAATTTTTCTTTGCAAATGCCACACAAGAGCACATTGTAAGGTAACATTCCTGAGGTAGTTTGTGATTCAAAATGGGAGAGATTGGCAGTGTGAAAAACAGAAAAAAACAGTGCGTGTTTAATTAAAATAGTGAGCTTTTCATTGCTGGGGTGAGAAAGGAGGAAAAACATTTGAATGAAATCAAAGCAGAGCTGAGCCCGAC
Source organism: Ia io (assembly GCA_025583905.1). Classification (NCBI taxonomy): domain Eukaryota; kingdom Metazoa; phylum Chordata; class Mammalia; order Chiroptera; family Vespertilionidae; genus Ia; species Ia io. The sequence continues at coordinate 93,378 of JAJQQW010000005.1, read as the reverse complement.
TCTGTAAAATAAAGAGGAGAGTGTTTTTGGAAACTCAGTGTTGTCACTTGCAGTTTTAGTAGAAAAATGCTTAAAACAAAAATCCTTTTTGTTGGTGAGGGAAGGCAGCCAGCCCAAGCATGGTGGGCGGCTGCACAGATGGGGCCCCGCCTGTAGGAGCTGGGGGTGAGGGAAGGGTCTGCTGTGCTCCTGGCTGCCTGCGGGCCTGGGGGCGGGGGAGGGGGTGGTCGGCAGCACCCAGCCTGGAGCCTGGTGAAAGTATGGAAACCTGGTCACACACTTTGTAATTTACTTTTGCTTCCTCATTGTCAACAAACCTGACCAGCCTGCTCTTTTCAAAGCTAGGCATAGAATAATGGCCTGGAATTAGACAAGTCCTTTAACACCCCTTCTAGACTTGTACCTCGCTACCGCTGGAGTGTCATACGAAAAACCCCTCTGCTTCAGAAATATGGTGTATCCTTCCTAGATGTGGGATCCATGCCTGGAGGTCCAAACTGCAACCACCTTCTCGTTGAGCTAATAATCAAAAGTCGAATTACTTGATAATGCTCCCAAGATAAACGCCTGTTAGTCTAATAAGAGCTCTGCAGTGGTCTTGGTGTGTGGATGCGTGTGTTCCATTATATTTAATAACTTAATGGGCAAGACTTCTCTACATTTCAGCATCAATGTGTGTTATATCCATTCAGTTGTTATGTATTTCTCACTTAATGGCTATTAAACAGGTAACTTCAGATTCTAATAGGGCCACTGCCCATCCACAGGCAGTTCTTAAACGATCACCAGTGCCCGTGCCTTTTCCCTGATAGTCTACTTACAGCTTCTTTATCTGTGACGTGGAGTCAGACTTGTACCTGTCAGGTTGTTGTGGAGATGGAGGTTTGTGTGCCATGCACAGCTGTGTGGTCAGAGCGAGCTCCTGGTGAGGAGTCATCGCTGGCGGATGGGTTGCAGACACTGGTTGCCACTGCATTCAGGCCTAAGCCCTGGAGAGGCCCGCTTGTCCTTGTGTTGCTTTTGCATAATGAGGATTTTTGTTTGTTTTGTCAAAGGACACTAAGCCCTGATGAAGTAAAGAAAACCAAAGTGAAAAGAACAGGCCATTAAGATACAGACGTCATCATGGAGTTTTTCTGACCTCCTCAAGCCATGCCTTATGTTCCGACTTTTATTATAGAAGGGCAACTTAGGACACAATGCTCTGCTTGGTGTGTTTCTTTAGATTTTGAATTCTAACTCTGAACTAACTACATTGTGTGTTTTCACATTTTAGAAAGGGCAATTTCCCATTCAGTTATTCACCATCTCAGATGTTATACACATTTGCCTTATAAACTTCTTAAAAAATACATTTTTTTATTGATTTTAGAGAGAGGAATGGAGAGGGATAGAAACATTGATGAGAGAGAAACATAGATCGGCTGCCTCCTGCATGCCCCCTACAGGGGACTGAGCCCACAACCCAGGCATGTGCCTTGACTAGGAATTGAACTGTGACCTCCTGGTTCATGGGCCAGTGCTCAACTACTGAGCCACTCCGGCTGGGCCATAGTGAACTTTTATTTACTATATTTTTTTTACCTGAGGTTGGAGAAGGCTGACAACACATATGTGGATTTCTGACTGTGTAGGTGGGCAGTGCCCTTGATACCAGTGTTGTTCAGGGTCAGCTAGTTCTCTTTTCAACCCCTATACTGAGGTGTAGTTGACATACAGGAAACTGCACAGGCTTAGAGTTTATAGGTAACACGTGTTCACCCATGATACCATCACCACAATCAGGGTAATGAATGGAACCATCACCCCAAAAGTCCCCTTCGTAAATCCCGCCCTCTCACCTGCCCCCACACAGATGCTCTCTGCCACTACAAATGAGCTCAGCTCTCAATGAACCAAAAATTATATTGAAATGGAATCATAGTGTGTACTTCTTTATTTTTTATTTTTTGATCTGGCTTCTTTCAGCAAAACTATTTTGAGAAATACCTATTTTTGTTTTTAGGTTTTCAGAGTTAACTTCTATTTGGGTTCCTAGATGAAAAATATTACTTTTTTGAAAACGGTTAGCCTGTTTTGAATCCAATTGAGAAATCTCTTGAATAATAGTCCTAGCTAAAATCTTAAAAAGAAGCTACACTGTGTTGTCTTTGAAAAGTTCAACTCAAGTAATTTACACTTAGCTAAAGTTCCTCATGTGTTTTTGTGGAAAACCTGAGGCTCCTGATAGAGAATGGCTATTCACCATTGTCTGTGCGCTTTGTAAGGTGCCATAATAACTCGTTTACTTTCCTTTCCAGATCCTTCTGGGAGGCCAGTCATGGGTGTGAGAGGCTTGCAGGGGTTTGTGGCAAGCAGCTGCCCACATGTATGTACAGTAGTGAATTTCAAAGAGCTGGCCGAGCAGCACCAAAGCAAGCATCCCGGATGCACTCCCACCATCGTGGTGGACGCCATGTGCTGTCTCAGGTACTGGTATACCCCTGAATCATGGGTTTGCGGCGGCCAGTGGAAGGAATACTTTTCTGTCTTGCGAGATTTTGTGAGAACTTTTACAGATGTTGGCATCAAGTTGGTATTCTTCTTTGATGGTATGGTGGAGAAGGAGAAGAGAGATGTTTGGGTGAAACGGAGACTCAAGAACAACAGGGAGATTGCCAGGATTTTCCATTATATCAAGACGCACAGGGAGCAGCCCAGCAGGAGCATGTTCTTCATCCCCTCAGGGCTGGCCATATTCACGCGGTTTGCTCTGAAGACGCTGGGCCAGGAAACTCTGTGCTCCTTACAGGAGGCTGACTATGAGGTGGCTTCTTACGGCCTCCAGAATAACTGTCTAGGGGTCCTCGGCGAAGACACTGATTACTTAATTTATGATTCCTGTCCCTACTTCTCAATCAGTGAGCTCTGCCTGGACAGCCTCAGCACCGTCATGCTCTGCAGGGAGAAGCTCTGTGCAAGTCTTGGCCTCTGCCTGGCAGACCTTCCCCTTCTGGCCTGCCTGCTGGGCAACGATGTCGTCCCGGAAGGCATGTTTGAAACCTTTCGGTACAAGTGCTTGTCCTTCTACACCTCCGTGAAGGAGAACTGTGACAGGAGAGGCAGCGTCGTCTTAGCGGTAGCAGACCACATAGCTAAAGTCCTTCGCGTATATCAGGGTGAGAAAAAGCTGGAAGAGATGTTACCTTTGGGACCAAACAAAGCTCTCTTTTATAAGGGGATGGCATCATATCTTTTACCAGGACAGAAATCTCCATGGATTCCCCCAAAAGCCAAAGCTATAACAACTTTGGACAAGCAGGTAGAATCCGTGAGTTCAGACCCGGAATCCAAGCAAGAAAGTCCTGAGAGTTCAGACCCTGAATCCAAGCAAGAAAGTCCTGAGAGTACAGATTCTGGATCTAAGCAAGAAAGTCCTGAGAGTACAGATTCTGGATCCAAGCAAGAAAGTCCCATGTGTACAGACCCTGAATCCAAGCAAGAAAGTCCTGTGTGTTCCTACCCTGAGTCTAAACAGGAAGTTCCCATGTGTACAGACCCTGAGTCCAAGCAGGAAGTTCCCACGTGTACAGACCCTGAATTCAAGGAGGAGGACGCCATGAATATGGAGCCTGAAATCCAGCGACAAGTAACCATGGTTTCAGACATGGAAATCTTAAAGGTAGGTAGACACGCCCACCCTAATGTAAGACGGCCTGATGGAAACGCATCCATCAGGCACTGGTCAGTGAATATTGACCCCCTGTGTAGTTAAGGTGCTCTGGGAATGCGGAATAGGACCCAGGAGTTTAGTTAGGAGGTATGACATAAGCCCTGAAAACTCACATTGTAAACCATATTTGACATTGTCACATGACTGTTCCAAAAGAGGGCTCTGAAGGAGAGAGATCCCTGTGGGTTTAGTCAGTGGTCAGCAAACTGTGGCTCTTTGGCCCCTTGAGTTTTTAGCAAAGGTCAGCTTAGGAGTACCCTAATTAAGTTAATAACACTGTACCTACCTATATAGTTTAAGTTTAAAAAAATTGGCTCTCAAAAGAAATTTCAGTCGTTGTACTGTTGATATTTGGCTCTGTTGACTAATGAGTTTGCCGACCACTGGGCTAAGGGATAGAGAGAAGCTCCCAGAAGAGGTAGAGTGGAGCCAGACCTCAATGGGGCTGATGTGCTTCAAGCAGGAAAGACTGTGTAGTTACCAAAATTTAAGATTCCTCGGTAGGGTCACTATAACTTCCTAGATTAATTTGTCAGAATACCAATTTGTTTGAAATAAAAAGAATTATAAATGGTGGAAGAGGGAATAAAGGGGGGAAATGGGGAGCTATTGCTTTAACAGGGTCATGAAATAAATAACATTTCTGATAGATTTTATGTCAGAAGGGACGCATAGGGAAATAGGTCACTTCTGATGATCTTCAGTTGGCTAGAGTATTAAGTAGTAGCTCTTTAACGCTTTGCACTCGCTTGCTTTTTTCTCGATTCCTTTATTCTACTCGGGATTTAATTTTTTAAATACCCCAGATTTTACAAAGTGCGGCAGTAGAATAAAAAACTGGAGTTTCTTTTCATACAAACTTATTTATTTGGATTTTTTTATATTTCAAATTATTGATACATTCAAAGAGTAATTTTAATCTCTGCTACCGATGCTAACCGTGTCGAGTCACACTCGACATCCGAGTGCAAAAGGTTAAAATACTTTTTTTTTTCAATCTTACCTTAAAGCTGCTAGCTTGTTCTCTGTCGTGATTTAAAGACATTTTAGTGGGGGCGGGCGTGAGGTGAAGGGGATTAAAGTGGAGGAAAGGAGGACATGTGTAATACTCTGAGCAACAGAGATAAAAATTTAAAAAAGACATTTTAGCAACGGAATGGACATCTTTGTAGTCTGTCTAGCCTTATCTATACTAATAAAAGGGTAATATGCTAATTAGATCGGAAGACCTTCCGGACGTCCTTCCAAACAAAGCCATGGTGACGGGGCCGAGGCAGAGGTGGTTAGGGGCAATCAGGCCAGGAGGGGAGGGCAGTTGGGGGTGATCGGGGCAGTTGGGGGCGAGCAAGCCGGTTGGGGGCGATCAGGCTGGCAGACGGGGGCAGTTGGGGTGAGCAGGCCGGCAGGGGGGCGGGCAGTTGGGGGCGATCAGGTCAGCAAGGGGGGGTGGCAGTTGGGGTGAGCAGGTCGGCAGGCAGAGTGGTTAGGGGCGATCAGGCAGGCAGGCTGGCAGGTGAGCAATTAGGAGCCAGTGGTCCAGGATTGTGAGAGGGATGTCTGACTGCCGGTTTAGGCCTGAGGGATCCGGTCTAAACCGGCAGTCAGACATCCCCTGAGGGGTCCCAGATTGGAGAGGGTGCAGGCCGAGCTGAGGGATACGAATTTCGTGCACCGGGCCACTAGTATTATAATAACGGTTGACACTCACTGAGCACACAGGATGTGCCAGCCAGGTGCGTTTCCTGTGTTACCTCTCTCAATCCTCAGTAGTTTTGTGAGGTTGCCACTTTTATTAAATGTATTTTATATATGAAGAAAGTGAGGAATAAAGAGATTAAGACTCAAGTCTGCAATAATGAATCAACATTACTAATGTATATAAACAACGAGACAGTCTGATTCACTGAGTTTTTTATATTCCAAGTTATCCTGATGCCATGTTTTAAGTGCCATTAGCTATAGACTATTTAGACTTAAATTTTGGGTAGTAATGTAGAAGAATATTTTCCTGCAGTAATAAGAATGTTCTTCACAGGAGACTAAAACCTGTGTGTAGGTTTATAGCCCTTCTGAGTTTAGTTCTTATTTGATAAGAAAGTAAATCATTTAAATCATCCATCTCTTCATCTGCCATCAGATTATTGAGCAAAGGAATGAATGTGACCAGCATCTCCTCCCAAGGAGTTTATAGTTTAGTGGGGAGATCAGACAGGGTCACCTCTGCAGGGTCAGTGTGAGTCGAGTCCCGTGAGGAGGGGGCGACACAGGTGAGCCCTCAAGGGAGAGGGGCTGGTAGCTCAGGTGCAGGTGGGAGAGGGTTGAGGATTCCTGGGAGCACTGCAGGTGTGCACTGGGGCTGGGAATGGCAGGTTCTCTGAGGCCAAAACAGTTTGCGGGGGGGAAGGGATTGAGGCCTTTACTGTAAAGGGGCCTTGACTGTTAGTGTGAAGAACTTGCTTGGAGGAGGGCAGTGGTTGGACCTGCTTGCGGATGGCGGGGAGGAGTGAGACTGGCTGAGATAGGTTGGGCAGAGCCTTTCCCAGCATCCATGCTCTCAGGTGGACAGAGGACCATGCTGCCGAGTCAGCAAGTCTGGCAGGTGCTTGGGGCTGGAGAATGGGGAGCAAGAAAGCTCTCAGCCAGAAGCCCAGAAGACAGGAAACACAGACGCCAGTTTGAGTTTGGGGGACAGTTATTCCTTGCTGTGTGCCTTAAAACACTGGTGTGTGACCTAAAGGTGCTGACTTTTTCTGTTTGAATGTCCTTTTGTTTGCAAGGAGAATTCCATTGTGTCTCAACTTTGAGCAGGTTGCTAGAGCCCAGCACGTCCAGGCGGAGAGCTACCTGGTGTACAACATCATGGCCAGTGGGGAGATTGAGTGCAGCAACACCTTGGAGGATGCCCTGGACCAGGCCCTGCCCAGCCAGGCCTTCGTCTACCGCCCGGTGCGGCAGCGTGTCTACTCCCTCCTGCTGGCGGATGGCCAAGGTGAGTCCCCGTGACGGTGCAGGCACAGGCGGCTTCTGACTGGCTGCTGAAGACACAGATGCCATTAAACAGGGTTTGTTCCTCAGTGAAGGCTGTGGTGGGACACCCCGACATCCGCATAAAGTGAGGTGAAGGCCACAGGCCTCTGAGTCTACTCGGCCAGCAGTTGGCCCGCAGTCATTAAAAAGAGCCTGTTTCTATGAAGTGTTTGTGATTGTACCTTAAAGGACTGTGCTTCTTTGAATGTGAAAACCTTTTCCTCTGCAGAGAGGAGCTGTGTTTATCATTAGGAGACAGTGTCTACTTACTGTTCCTCAAAATGAGATTTTCATAAAATATCATATAAAATCTAGTACATCGTCTTTTAAAATATAAACAAAATTTTCCTTTAGGGTATTTGTCATAAGTTTACGTGTCTCCCCATCTTTCTGTCCATTGTGCAGTAGCAGTGAGTATAGGGAGAGGACATCAGTGGCCAGGGCAGTAACCTGGGATACCTTTAGCACCGAGGAGTCCATCAGGCCCCAAACCCTCGCTGAGGAATGGTTTCGGGGAGTGAGGGGAGGAGAAGAGCATGCAGGTAGTATCTGTCACTTCACTCACCTGAGAGAGGCCGACTGCACCGTCATATCTGACATGAGGTGATGAGAAAGAAGCTGATTTAAAAACAGAAATGAACCTATGTAATAAGCTTTGGGGACAAATATTGTTCAATTTTTTTCTTATATGGCTCTTTCTGAACATGAATGATTGCACATTGGTGATTTGAAAAGATATTTTCATCATGAAAAGAATTTACATTGTAGAATAATATTTGCCTCAAATTATTTTTAGAATACAGTTGGCCCTTGACCAAAACAATGCAGGTGTCAGTTAGGGATGTCAACCCCACACTGAGTCAGAAATTCACCTACAACTACAGTTGGCCTGCATCCTCAGATTCCTTGAAAAATGGGGGTTTTAACGGCCTGGGTCCACTTACTAAAATCTGCATATATGTGGACCTCTGCCGCTCAAACTCATTGTTCAGGGGTCAACTGTATCTTATTAAATGAAGTTAAAATACATGCCTGGCCAGCGTGGCTCAGTGGTTGAGCGTTGACCCATGAACTAGGAGGTCACGGTTCAATTCCCTGTCAGGGCACATGCCCGAGTTGCAGGCTCAATCCCCAGTGTGGGGTGTGCAGGAAGCAGCCAGTCAGTGGTTCTTTCTCATCATTGATGTTCCTCACCCTTCTCTCTGAAATCAATAAAAATATTAAAATAAAATAAAATATAGAGGTTTAGAGTCCAGGTGCCTTTACCTCCAGGGCACAGACTGAACACAAGGCCCAGGCTCTGCACGGTGTGCTGAGCCGGGAGTCACAGGCACCGAAGCGATACCTTGACACTTTGAGTCCCTTGTTGTGGGGACAATGTGGATAATGACCTGCTGGACGCTCCAGATCTGATGGTGCTGGTGTGGCTGGTTGATGTCACACCTACATGTATGTTCTAGTTGAATACATAGTATTTGGATGGCTAGACAGCACTGTGCCAAATGTGGGGAGAGCCCTGCAATCACTTGCCCCTTAGCCCTCCCTGGCCTTCTGCCGGTGTTTCCGGATTCTAACTCTGTCTCTGAGTCAGTCTCCCCACTGACCATCTTAGCTGACGTCACTGTGAAGCCTTTTAAACTTGAGGAGGGAGAAGAAGCTGCTCCTCCGCGTCCCGGTGGCTCCCGGTGTTGGCACAGAGCCCAGGTGGCAGCGCCTCTGACGGGGTTAGCTGTCCTGTTGCTGGGCATCCTCCTCACTTCACCCAGTGGGCTGGGCAGGGCTGCTAGTCTGATGGGCACTCAGCCCTGTGGTACATAGTCAGTGTCCAGCAGGCGTGGCACCTTTGCAAAGTGCCTGCAGGCCATTCACTCATTGAAATCCTAGATACTGACATAAAAGGTAATAAAAAAAACCAATACACAAAAAAAAATGGAAAGTTATTCTGTTTCTTTAAAGTCCATAAGCACACACAATTGTAGATTAAACAGCAGTATAAAAATATTACAGAACTATAAGGACATACATATGCATGTTTTTAATTTTACTTTATTGTTGGCAGTATTACAGATGTCTCCCAGTTTCTCCCTTTTTGCTCCCCACCCAGCCCAGGCCTTTCCCATGCTATTGTCTGTGTCCGTGGCTTATACAGATATGTTCTTTGGTTAATCTCTTTCTGTCCCCCCCTCCCTCTAACCCTCCCTCCAAGATCTGTTTTTCTGTTCCATGCATCCATCCCTCTGGACCTATTTTGTTTGTCAGGTTTTTGGTTTTTTTTCCTTTAGAATCCACTTAATAAGTGAGATCATGTGATACTTGTCTTTCTCTCGCTGACTGGCTTGTTTTGCTTAGCATAATCCTCTCCAGGCCCCTCCATGCTGTCTCAAAGGGTAAGAGATTCTTTTTTACAGCTGCATAGTATTCCATGGTATAAAGGTACCACAGCTTTTTTATCCACTCATCTACTGATGGGCACTTGGGCTGTTTCCAGATCTTGGCTACTGTAAATAATGCTGCTATGAACATAGGGGTGCATGCATTCTTTATGATTGGTGTTTCAGGTCTCTTAGGATATAGTTCCAGAAGTGGGATCACTTGGTCAAACAGAAGATTTTATTGATTTTTTTACAGAGAGGAAGGGAGAGGGATAGAGAGTTAGAAACATCGATCAGCTGCCTCCTGCACGCCCCCTACGGGGGATGTGCCCGCAACCAAGGTACATGCCCTTGACTGGAATCGAACCTGGCTGAACGCGCCCGATCTCGGAAGCTGAGCAGGGTCGGGCCTGGTTAGTACTTGGATGGGAGAACCTGGGACCCTTCAGTCCACAGGCCGACGCTCTATCCACTAAGCCATACTGGTTAGGGCCAGAAGATCCATTTTTTAATTTTGAGATAACTCCATACTGTTTTCCACAGTAGCTGCACCAGTCTGCCTTCCCACCAGCAATGCACGAAGATTCCCTTTTCTCACCAGCATTTGTTGTTTGTTGGTTTATTGATGGTAGCCATTCTGACAGGTGTGAGGTGATACTTCATAAGACAAATATATTTTTAAAAAACCTAGAAGATTGTTACAAACTTGACAATCCCAGTAATTGAGAGGTTGAAGTCCACATTGCTTCTTGCTGTCTTTTGCCCCATACGCCCCAAATGTGCCCCCAGACCCCGATCAGGAGGGAGTTGGCGCTGGCGGGGGGGGCGGGGGTGGGGGGCGTGACCTGGCAGGTTCCTGAGGGGAGAGTGGAGGGTGCACCGTCACTCCTGCTGCGCCCAGGGAGACACATCTTGGCTGCACGTGGATTTGACAGGGCGGCACCGTGTGTCAGGATGACAGGAGCGGGATTGGGCCTCCTTCCATCTCTGTGCGATGTCCCTGCGGGAGGGAGAGGGAAACAGCAAAGAGCTTTTCCGAGAGGCCTGCCTTCGCTCATGGACCTCAGAGCCCAGCCAATCGAGTTCCAGGGAGAGGCAGCCTTTTCTTTAGGACTGCCAGGCTGTTTCCTCTTCTCTCTTTATGTATAGGCATCAGGATTATTTCATCTTAATTCAGACAAACCAAATTATTTGCAAACATGTCTGCTATAATTTCAAAGTAATGACAGATCAAAGCCTCTGAAATGAAGTGGTGCCACAGAGAATGGCCAAACTCTAGGGTTTTCCAGGAAAATAGGTTTATTGTTACTTGAAGATCTCAGATAACACTTTGCAACTGGCTCGGGGTTTTGGAAGGCGTGGAGCTGGGACTGTCTGAAAGAGGGGTGTTCCGGTTAAAAGTGGAAATGGTGCCATCTGGATGTTCAGGGTAGGTGAGGACAGTCCGCCCACTGACAGACAATCCTGGTGAGTGTAGCCTCTGCCCTCACCTCTCGTGGCAGGGGGCACACAGGGTCTGTGTAGCCACCTGACCTGTTGCCTGTGACACAGAAGAACACGCAGAGGGGCCTGGTGCTCTTTCCCTGCCTCCGCCTGAGGACAGTGGAGGGGAGTGTCTGATGCTGGGGAGCGCGGGAGGCATCAGTCTCCAGACAGGAGGAAGCACTACCTCCGCTTGGAAGGGTCCCTGGCAGAGCTGGGTTTGGGAACGCTTGGCCCTCACGCATCTACTGATCCTCTGTCTTTCCTCAGATGGTGCCAGCTGCCCGCCCGTCCAGGAGTGGTTTGTGTACTCTGGGAACCCGCTGACACACCCGGACCTCGTCAGGCCTCTGCAGATGAGCCTCCCAGGTACAGACGGCCTCGGTCAAACAGGTCCCTGATTGTTCCCCGAGCGGTAGAGTGCAGGATTCGCCTGGAGACACATTTTCCAGAACTGCACACGCACTAGTGGCCGGTTCAGTGGGCCTGGAGGAGGACCTCCGTTCCTCACAGCAGAGGGAGGGTGGCACGCGGACCTGTGTGCCAGCCTGCTGCTGGGCTCCGCTCAGGGTTTCAGACAGAGCCCATTACCACCGGACCCCAGCCTGACCCACTGAGGGTTGGGTTCCTGATACTCTGCACGAATCAGCTCTTCTTCCCACTACTGAGAGCCTATTTTAATGCATGGAAAGTTATTTTAACTGAAAGAATAAGTTTCCTTTTTTACGAGAGGTATCTTCAAGCATAATGAGAGAAGGAAAAGCACGTTCACCCACAGTGAGCCGAAGCGAATCCTTGCTTCCTACACATTGCAGCACCTCTGTCTGCCGTGTCTTCCTCGGCACTCATGCGTTGTTGTGATCCAAGTTAATGAGCTTTTCTTTTCTTTGACGTTAATAGTGTAAATACATGTATAACTGACAAAAATGAAGCACTAAAAGTTATACATTAGGGATTTATTTCCCAAAGCATGGGGCCCATGGGAGCCAATGCACGTTGTGGCACCGTAGCCAGCAGGACAGCTGGGCAGTGTCAGGCTCGGCAGCTGGTCCTGTTGCTCCCTGGAGTTTGGAGGCTGCCGGGCAGAGTGGAGAGAGGGACAAGGAGCTGGTGTCTCAGCCCAGCTTCCTGAGGACAGCGCCTGGGAGCGTCTTCCAGAAAGCATTCTTAACCCTGAGGGCACCATGCAGGGAGGAGAGAGCTGTGCCCTCAGAACATGGAAGCGCAGTGTTGTCCGGGAAATGCGTGTGTGCTGGCCTTCAACCCAGGCCTCTGCTGACATTTGCCTCTGGTCCCTCTAAGCTGTAGAACCCCCGGTGTCAGGAGGGGAGGCTCGTGTCCTTTGCTCTCGCACTGTCTTCCTAGAGAAACGCGCTGGTGCGGAGGCTGATGTCTGTGGACTTTTTGTGCAGGGGGAACGCCTAGTTTGAAACAGCTGTGGCTGAACCATGAGCCCGGAACCCAAGCACGGCGCGTGGAGGTGCTCCTCGCCTGCTTCGACCTCTCCTCCTCGAGCGAAGAGCTGCAGGCCGTGGAGAGCCCCTTCCAAGCGCTGTGCTGCCTCCTCGCCTACCTGTTTGTGCAGGTAACCTGGGCTCCTTGTGGCCGCTCAGTTGCTCTCACTTTTGGCCTCCGTCTCACGTGAGAGGCAGCACTCGGTGCAGCCAGGCGGTGGCTGCATCACTGTCCAGTGCTGGTCCTTGAGCGCCGGCTCTGCCGGGCCTGCCTTCCGACTAGAGGAGCACGAAGTAACGGGCTCGGGAGCCCTGCTGCCCTTTGGTTCTGCTTCCAAAGCTTCAGGACGTGGAGACCTTCTGTTGTGTGACTGCTCGGTGGTCCTTCCTTTCCTGGGTACAGGGTGCAGGGGGAGCCGAGCTCGGAACCGCCCCAGCTGTCCCTCAGCAGGTCTGCGCTGCTGGGAGAGTGACTTCAGCTTTCCTAAGTCACAGCCAGCCGTTCCTCTAAAAGTCGAGCATGTCCCTTCACGCTCTCAGCTGAGAAGGAGATAACAGCTTCCTCCTGTGGCCTGGGACAATCCTGGGGTAGAAGGCATGGGGGGTGCTTTGTAGGAGCGCCTGTGAGAAGGCTGCGCTCGCCGTCCCCATTGCCGTCAGTCCTCAGCCCGCTGCAGGGGGGCGGGGGGTCCCTGTCAGACCCTTCAGCGGGCTGGACAGCTTCTTCCTCATTCATTTTACACTTAGTTTACATATGAAAATGACAAAAGCCAGTAAAAAGATTTGCCATTTTGGTAGTTTTCCACACACACAGCAGTGTCCATCCCCAGCCCCACCTCCCTGCCCCCACTGTCCTACTTTACATTCACTTCTGTCTCCGTTGTCCCAACTACAAGAGCAGACGGCCTGTGTCTTTAGCTATGGAACTGTCTCATAACCCCCTCCAGGCCATCTGTCTTTGGCTCTGATCTTGTGTCTGTTGGGCATAACCACGCGTTTTATTTGCCTGGAGTGGGAAGTCGTGTGATTCTGTTTTCAATCTGAATTCACTTCATGAATAGCTGAGTTGCATTTCAGGGACCTCGCCACTTCCCGGCCTCAGTGCCCGCCGTGGTGTCCCTGGAATAGCGCGGTCCTGACTCACTCACGGGGTAATTATTGCCCTAGGTCAGTCTGCTAAGAAGGCGCACTTGTAAAATTCTCACACGTCCATATAGCTGTGCTTGAATGGATGCTTTTGGGTGTGATTTGGGGTAAAAGGACGTTCTGTTCGGTGTACAAACTGCACAGAAACTAGTCTGGGAAGAGCCTCTGTGAGGGCACATGCATCCCAGAAAGGGCGCTTAACCGCTAGCAGCGCCGTGCTCTCCCTGTGACACTGCAGTGTCGTGTCACTAGAGTCTGCAGTGTAGTCTTGTTCGCTGTAACTGGCGGCTGGATGTGGGGGTTGAGAAAGCAGGGCAGGAACAGTGCCCCAAGGGCCCTTTGTAAACCACTTTCTTCAAACGTGGCTCAGGGCAAGCGGTGGCATCACATAGCAGCAAACCCAGGTTAACGCAGAGGTGGGTTGTGGATTTAAAACGACTTCCTCTGCTGGGACCCGTGTCTGTAGCGGGGCGGGGCGGGGGGGGCGTTCTTTCTTGGTCACGAGTACCACTTCTCTGTAGACAGTGTTTTCCCCCTGAATGAGCAAGTTGTTATTTACACAAAGGCAAACAACTACTGTGGAGTAAAAATGGAATAGGGAGGTGACGGGTTGAGGGGGGGGTGGGGGTCGGAATGTTCAGAGCTTAGCATCAGTCTCCCCATGCTGGGACTTCCCACAGGGCGCACGTCCTGTTTGGAGGAGCTCCCAGGTCCTTCTGAGGGGGTCACCAAGCTGGTCCTGGCCCCTCTCCTCCCTTGAGGAGGCCCATGGAGTCTGCGTCCATCATGGCTCTTGGGTCCCCTCCCTGCCTCCCTGCCTGGCTCTTCTCGGCATTTCTGCCTCCTTGTTTCTCCCTCATACTCTTCCTAGAACTTTCATTCCACGAAGGCTTGGCAGGGACTCATATTCTGGGGGTCCTGATTTCCTTTAAATTGGGATTCGAAGGCACAAGCTTCCCCTGGGGCTGCTAAGGGTGCGTTCTCATCCCAGCCCTAGCCGCCCAGTGCGGCCATGTCCTCCATGGGACGCTGTGCTGTCTCAGGCTCTCTGTCCAGCTTGGCCTGGGGGAGAGAGGTCCTGCTTACTTCCACCTGCATCTCCTCTGCTGCTTGACATCTGAAAGCCGTGTGCCTGGAGCCACCGTGTCTGAAAGAGCTAACGCTGGCTCTCCTTCCCTCGCAGGTGGACACACTGTCCCTGGAGGACCTGCATGCTTTCATCGCTCAGGCCCTGTGCCTCCCAGGGAAGTCAGCTGGGCAGCTTGCAGACTTACAGGTACTGGCCCGGGTGACGGTCTCAGTGCTGAGGACGCCTGGCTATGGTGGGGACCCAGCAACATTAAACACCAAACAGAGTAGAAGGAGCTCAGGCCCCATGCCCTCTCCTGCTGTTTACAGGGGGGAACTGAGGTGGAGTGGAGGTTAGACATAACTTCTCATGAAATGAAGGGGACGTTGACGCAAGAGGCGCCAAGTGGGCCTTTCCTTGTCTGTTGACGCTGGGTCGCCTCCCACCCTGCTGTTGGGGTTGAAGTGGATTCAGGGCCTTCACGTCCCGCCAGCTTCTTGCCTCTTCCCTTTCCATGAGAAAGACCCTGTGCCCAGGAGTAAGGAGGTTCGGAGGCATGCCCTGGACAGCAGGCTGAGGGAAGCTGTGAGTGAGGGAGGGTGCTCTCATTTAAAGAAAGAAAAGCTAGCTCTCGGGGGCGATGCAGAAAGGGCAGCCACTCGGGCGAGGAGGCGCTGTCTCACTGACAAAGCAAGGGGGAGCTGAGCGTGCGGCGGGGGTGCTGAGCGTGCGGCGGGGGAGCTGAGTGTGCGGTGGGGGCGCGGAGCGCTCCGGACGGGGCTGTTCCTGCCCAGCTGCAGCTGTCCATGGTGCTCAGCCGACAGCTCCAGCGCACGGAGCATGTTTCTTGTTCTATACGGGCTCCCCGTGCCTCATGCAGCCCGTGTGGAGACACGGAGGGAGATGGGATTTAGGATAGAATCTGCAGAGTTAGGAGGGAAAGTCATCTAAGCAATTTAACTAGAGAGCACTCGTAGCTTCCAGGGTCCCCCTTTTTAAGCAGCAAGACCATCCTGCTCCCTTCACCCACCATTGGCTTTAACTCCAGCCTCCTTCCAGACAGAAGTTCTCCTTTCAGAATGAAAGAATCAAGAGGACAGACGGACGCAGTAAGAAGGTGGGCAGCTTCTGCCCTCACACACGCTCCTGACAAGCTCACTGTAGACAACGCAGCCAGACCCGGAAGCTGAGGAGCAGCCCCAGGACACAAGGGCCAGACGCACACCCGCTGACCTTGGGGCCCGCCGTCCTCAGTGACCGCCGTCCTCGGCCCCCGCCCAGGTAGTCTCCCTGAGGGCTGTCTTAGACGGCTGTGCCCACTGCTCCATGTGGGACCTGCGACATCGGACCAGAAAGGTGACCTCAGAGCCTCCGACTTGAACGCTGTGGCCTGTGAAAGTCCCCACTTGGCTTAGATGAGGAGCTTTCTGTCTGAAGCAGCTGGAGCTGGGTCCTGCTCAGCCAGCTTCCCACCAGCTCTGCTTCTCCACTGGTTTCAGTTGTCGTCAGCCATTTGGTGTGGTTCTCTTCCTGAGGGGCTTGTCGATGAGGAAAGCAGAGCTTACTTTCCAAAACCTGACGTCGTAATTAGAAAAACAAAACAAGGCAAACGTGGCTGAGAAATACTTTTCTGGGAAAAACGTATTCTGGGAAATGAAAATATATAACCACACCGTTTTAAACAGGATCTTCCGCCTGCAGACACTGGGAAGCTCAGAGAGCACCCTGGACACGCGGGTGGGTCTGGGTGAACACATCGCTGCTGCTGTGGCGTGGCCCGTGTGGAGCCGGAGGACAGCCGAGGGTCAGGCCCGGCGCCCGCCTGTCTCACACGCGCAGTGTGCCCGCCGCTCCTGTTAGGTCCCCCCTCACGTACAGTGGCGAAAGAAAGCCATCCTAGGAATCGGAATTAAAAGCGTCCCTGAGGTGCTGGTGCTGCCCCTGCTGTCCCGAGGTGGCAGAGCTGGGCCCACGTCCCTGCAGCCCTGACAGCCTCCTGAGGCCAGATCATGCATCCCTTTCCCACCCGAGGCTCCTGGGGCAGCGCGGAGCGTGCAGCGGGAGCACGCGGGGCTGTGGCTCTGCCGCAGGGAGGAGGGTGCTGGCTCTGAAGGCGCCCGGCGCTGCTGCCTGTCCCAGAGCTGACGGGTGCCGTCTGGCCAGGTCGGTGCTGAAAGCTTGCTGTGGACTAGCCGAGGCTTGGTGTTCACTGAAGATCTCGAAGAGCAGGCACTGCCTGTCACTTAGGTTCGTTGTTTCTCAAGAGCAAACTTTCCAGTTTAAAAACCAGTGACGTCTCCCCCTTTATTGGTGCGTGCCTGTGGAGAGCTCCCAAGACCAGCGGACCTGGGCAGAGGTGGCCCTGCCCCACCTGGCCCCACCCCTGGGTTACCTGGCTTGTGGAGCCCATCTCTCTTCCAGCAGGGAGGGAGCTTGACCTTGAACAGACTTTAGAGGACATCGGCAGGCCATGGTTTTAGGACAATTTGGAAAGCAGTCCTGGACAGCAGACGCCTTTACTCAACCTTAGATTACCCGGTAATCCCAGCTTATGGTGAATTTCCCAAGATGATCAAGTATTTTTTATGTCAGTCGGTGAAATGAAACCTTACTTAGGAAGGGAATAAAGTGTCACTTTTCCTGTCTTTTTCTGGTTTTGTGACTAAATTAGATAGGCAGTGACATCCAAGTGGCGGCTGCTGAACTTGAGTCCCTCGGGCCGGCTGAGCGGACTAGCCTCAGCAGAGCCAGCAGAGTGTGCACACGCCAGAACCACGGATGCCTGCTGGGAGGCGGTGACCTGTGTGCCACACGGGCCAGAGTCCCGCTCACGCTGCTGGGAGGCGAAGGCTGTCACCCAGCAGGTCCCCCCGTGGCAGGTTAGACCCATCTCAGGGCAGACAGGATGTTGCCCATCAGGGAGACTCGACAGCAACAAAGAAGTACTTTGTGTTGGAAAGGTTGTCTTAATTCGTAAAAATTGTCAGCCCATCAACCCTGTAAGCCATTGTGTCCTCAGTGATAAGTATTAATTTAAAATGATCCTTTTAGTGACCTCACTCATGGTTAGAACAACCGAGTGGCACTTTTCCGTCACAGGGAGCCCATCGTAGAGAGCACCCCAGAGCCTGCCCGAGGGCTCAGCTTTGCAGGGGAAGGGGCCGCTCACGGGGTTGCGACATGGGTGCGTCAGCTCCCGCAGGCCCCTGCCTCTGTGCCTCGGTCCCGAGTGGCACGGTTGTGTTGTGAGCACAGGCTCGGGTCTGTCCCCAGGTGGGCTGCCTCTCACCCCCCTCTGTGGTCTGGTCTCCACAGCTCGATCATGTGGACCCCAGAGCCGTGCAGCTGGGCTCCCTCCTGGTCCGCGGCCTGACCATGCTGCTGCTGGTCAACAGCGCGTGCGGCTTCCCCTGGAGCACGAGCGACCTCATGCCTTGGAACGTCTTTGACGGGAAGCTATTTCATGAGAAGTACCTGCAGACTGAGAAGGGATACGCGGTGGAGGCCCTCGTGGAGCAGAACGTGAGTTCCTGGTTGTCCCACAGGCTGGGCCAGTGGCTCGTGAAAGTCCAAGTCCGTGGCCTGGCGCAGGGAGGTCAATGCTGTCCTCATGCCCCTCATGTGGATGGCGGGCACAGAGACCCCAGCTCAGGCCCTGAGCCGCAGACACGCTGCCTTCGCTCAGGAGCCAGAGTGTCCGGCTTCTGTTAACACATGTCCCCGGCCTAGGACCCCAGACGTCTTGAGGGGGCAGCAGCGCACCCCAGTGCGCCCACAGTTCCTGCTGGGTCCCCCCTCGTGTACAGTGGCGAGAGAAAGCCATCCTGGGAAACAGAATTAAAAGTGCCCTGAGGTGCTGGTGCTGCCCCTCCCGTCCCGAGGTGGCAGAGCTGGGCCCACGTGTTTAATTCTCAGGCACTTCCCTCCGCTCCCTTTTGAGTGAGAACAGATGTTTCCTGCAGAGGTGCCTCTGTGGACTCCAGGCAGGAGTCGTGGCCACTTAACGGGAAAGATGCCGAGGCTGGAGGGTGGGCTGGGGCGCAGGCTGTGGTCTGGCATCATGAGTGCAAAGCACGTGATTCCTGGAAGGTCTCCAGTGAGACTCGGCCAGGCTCGCTGTGCTGCCCATGGCGCGTGCGGAGGGCGCATGCACCTGGCAGGGAGGCGACTCGGAGCTCCCGTGGTCGTGTCTCACACACAGCAGGGCGCCTCGGGAACTTAAGTTCAGAATTTAGAAGCTGCCAGGGCGTCAGGTGCAGATGACAGGAGCCGGATCATGAGGGAGCCACGGAGCTGGTTACCACGGGAGGGACGAGGGGCGGAGCTGCGAGTCTGGACCATGGGTCTGTCTGCTCCCTCCAGCGTCTTGACCCCGTGCAGAGTGGCTGAGTGCACACAGCCTCTGGGTAGGACAGGCGGCAGGACCAGATGTTCGTGAAGTGGGCTGGGAGGCCGGGTTCATTTCCTCCGTCGGCTGCTCGCACACGTGCAGTCGTACCGCATCAGCGGGCAGACTTTTAGGTCACGTTCTGGTGGTGACCCAGTCTCACAATGGGACATGAAGGTGTTTAGAGCGTGTCTGACCTGCAGAAGAGAAGTCATCGCTGCTGGTTACTGTTGGGACTCGGGAGAGCGGCCAGGTTAGAGCCTGAGGGACGCCCCGCAGTGTCCCCAGCCGCGTGTCTGATGCTGGTCTGTTTGCAGAGGGCGCGACTTACCCAGTTCCACCAGCTGAAGTCCGTGGTGTGCAAGGCCTGCCTGCGGGAGGACCGGCGCATTGCCAGCCGGCAGCTCTGGCAGCCACTCCACTCAGGTGGGTCGCAGCAGGGTCTCGGGAGGAAGGCCGGGCTGACAACGTGGCTTCAACTTTGGTTCCTTAGGAAAGAACACGTCGGAGGGTTCCTGGGTGAATTCGTGATTCAGAGCTGCTTTGGGTCGGAGCCCTTCTGGGGTCTGGGGCACAGGCCCTGCCGGTGGCGTGTGCTTGACATGGGCTTATATTTCCTCACACTAAGTGTGCATGCAACAAAAGCAGATGCAGAGAAGACAGTTAAACAGGGAACACAGTCACTTGAATCACGTAACTGTTGGCTGTGGACGGTTGTGCGTCATGCGGTGCCTGCGCTCCCATCGCTGTGCTCTTCTCTGCAGCTCTGTGTCTGGTGTCCCGGCAGCACTGCCAGCAGCGTGGGCGCCTATTGCCAGCAGGACACCTGGCTCCCACCCACTTAGCTCCCCCTCAGCTCTGAGGTTGCTTTCAGTTCTCATTATACGTAGGACTGTCACCTGGTCGTTTCCTTAGAATGTAGGACAACAGTTTTTACAGAATTACAGATCAACACGTAATCGGAATTGGGGTAAATGCCACTAACTTATGTCACTTCCACCCCCGCCAGCAGCGATGGAGAGCTCCAGCACGTGCGCCCTCACTGACCGACAGGTGAAGGAGGCAGAGCATCCTCTGGCTGCTCAGTGTCTGCCCATGGCATGGGCCTCTTGTTCATCAGCAGATTTCAGTGATTTCATGGCCTCGTTTGGTCAGCATCCACGCCTGTGGCTGGAGTAGCTCCTTTTCTTTCTCGGTGAATAAGAGACCACCAGCTTCCTCCCCAGGGGGCTGTCCTCGTTCTGCTTGGCATAGCCTTGCACACATCCTTCGGGGAGCCTTTGTGTTACGAGGTCAGGACAGCACCCGGGGGCACGTCCAGCTCCTGCCAGGTGCCATGTGGGATCTGACGCAGGACAGAGCCTGGGGAGTGAAGGGACTGAGGGCAGCGAGGACGGTGGGGGCAGGGGCAGGCTCTGACCTCCCCCTCCTCTCCCGGGTGAGCCTTCTCCAACCAGCACAGGCAGGTTGCCCCGGGCAGGACTGCAGGGCTCTGCCCACTGAGGTGGCCACTAGGGAAGCCTCTGCGTGTGCAGAGCTTGGTCATGCTCGCAGGCACCTTTCTTCTGTGGGTCCTCGTGAAACACCACACGTTTTGAACACACATGTGCGTCGGACCTAGTCAGACCTCCTGTGTTAAAGTCTGGTCGGGACAGATGGCCGAGGAGCTGAGGGGAGGGCGTGTACGGTGAGGACGTGTGTGAAGGACGTTTGGAGCTTTGGGTCTGGCGACCGAGGCCCTGCACTGGTCCTCACAGACGCGAGTCCTCACCGGCGTAGAACCTCCATCTGCTCCCGTCACCAGCACAGGCCCCGGGGCACATGTCCAACCACAGGCCTCCGTCCCCCCAGCACTGGCACAGGCCTCCGTCTGCGTTGTCACGGGCTCTCCCTTTGATTGTAAAAACACAGAAGTTGGACGCTGCTGCCCCTGCTCCAGGCCTGCACGCGGCGTGTCACGGCGTCGGGCATTGGTGCCTGCTCACGTGCTGGCGGTGTCCCCACAGGGAGGCGAGGAAGACCGGGATCTGGTGCCCACAGGACGAGCTTCGGAAACAGCCGTTTGGACCAAGGACAGCACTGGAGAGAGCAGGGCCCAGGTAAGAGGGCGCTGCCCGCACGGCTCGGTCGGCACCGCCCAGTGTCGGTGCCTGCGTCAGAGACAGGTATGCTTGCCAGAGAGCGGGCAGGTGGGCACACGAGAGCCCCGCTTACTGCGCAGTGAGGCCGGGGCAGGTCCTCACCTGCACAAGCTGGTCTGTCTGCTCCTGGTCACTGTTTTCCACCTGTCATTCACCTGGTCAGGGCCCCGCACCCTGCAGACCTCGTCACCTTGCAGGGAAGGGGTCGGGCAGCCCAGGCCTTGGGCCTCTGGCTGAGGCTCAGTGCACCTGCTTGCCCAGGACAGCAGAGCCTGAGCGCCCAACGGGAGACCCAGGCCGACCTGGGGACAGCCTGGAGCCACGGGCCACATGTGTCCTCTGAACCCACCTCTCCTTCCGTCTCCCATTCCGTGTCCCCCACACGTGGCCAGGGTTGGCAGGCCACAGGGACCCTGGCCTGGGCTTGTCATCTCCCTCCCCTCTGGGTCTTAGGAAGTCAGGGAAGACGAGGTCACGCCAAGTCCGGGTGGAGAGGACGAGCCCGGAATGGACAGGCCATGTGTTCTGCGTGGACACCACCTCTGGGCACGGGGTTCCCACGCGTACTCATGCAGCATCCGTGCCCCCTGCGCTCGCCCCACTTCCCTCGGTGCCCAGCTTGGGGCACACTGTGGTTCTCTGGTTCTGCTCTTTTGTGACGGAAAAGAAACAGGAATGAAAACAGCCCATTGAGCATCAGCTGTGACTGAGAAATGAAACTTAAAGAGTGCGAACCTCCATGTGGCCAGGCCAGGTGGAGGTACCTCTAGGCCCCTGCGTTTGCAGCCTCTCAGAATAGGACACATTCCATCTCCTCCCCAGGCAGTCAGGGGTTTCCACGGAGACACGGGCTCAGCCTGCGCTGCGCGGGCGGCATCCTGAGCCTGGAGTGCCGCTAGCGCAGTGACCATGTCCTCCAGGTCTTTCCCGAGGTGTTTTCACTGTTAGTTTCCTGGTTTTTCCCTTCATAGTTAGAAGCTGAACTGTTTCAATAGAGGTTTTTTTGTTATTTTTTATTTAAGTATGTTTTTATTATTTTTCAGAGAAGAAGGGAGTGAGAGGAGAGAGACAGAAACATCAGTGATGAGAGAGAATCATGGATCGGCTGCCTCCTGCACGCCCCCTACTGGGGATCGAGCCTGCAACCCAGGCATGTACCCTTGACCAGGAATCGAACCTGAGACCCTTCAGTCTGCAGGCCGATGCTCTGTCCACTGAGCCATACCAGCAAGGGTTCAGAGTTTTTTCTATTAAAAAGCAAACAATGTCAGTTGTACTGAAATAGCCAGAATGAAGCTGTTTTAAAAAATCAATAAAGCAAACAACCAGACCCTGACCATGGTGCTGGCCTGGTCACCCTAGCCATCACTGCCCGCCCGTAGAGGCCATGCATTGCATGAGGACCCAGCCTGCCACGGCACCGTCACCGGGGAAAGCCGTCTGCCCTCGCGACACTCCTTCAGCCCCGCCCTTAGCCCCCACTATGCTCATGCTCAGTGCCAACCCCCTGCCGGTGCCGTGTGCGTGTTGTAGGACCTGGGTACCTGCTGCTGGGCACGAGGAGTCCAACTCCAGTGAAGCTGGGCCAGCACTGTCCCATGTCCTTCCCTGGCTAAGTGTGAGGCTAGACGCTGGCCTGGGGAGACGTGGCTACAGGCAGCACACGGGGTGCAAGTAGACACCCCAGGTGACACGTATGCGGGAGATTGCATTGCTCACTGTGTGTGGCATTGCCCATGTTTTTTAACTTCAGGTGTTTCTATGTGAAACGTGTTTTGCGTGCATACACGGTCTCGTATTGTGACTGGAACATGTTTTTTCAGGTCAGGTAATCCAGTTTTAATCACCTGATTGAATTACATCTTTACTCGGCCAGCACGGTTTTACTGGGTTTTGTCTCCCTTTGGCCACACGGTTGGGAAGTTCCAGGGCTCCTCCTGCCTGGGAAACTCTGAGGGCAGGGAGGCCAGGGAGGGCAGGGAGGTGTGGGCATGAAAGCTCCAGGACCTTTTAACCTCCTTGCTGGTGTGAGGGCTAAGGTGTGAAATTCCGCAGTCAGCAGCTACCAATTGGTTCTGATTTTCAGGTTGTCACTCTCTGGGTGCTTCTGAGGGAGCGGCTGCTGTAAAACTGCTCTGATCCCCTGGGTAACAAGGGCGGGGCAGGCCCCAGAGCCTCCCACTTGGGAGAGGTGTGAGCAACAAAGACCCCTTGCCCGCCCTCCCAGGGCGTCATGACCTCAGGAGCCTGGCAGATTGTGTGGGAAAAGCATGATCTGTTGAGTGTGGGACCGGTCACCTGTGGCTGCCCTGTGCGGAGAGGGGTGGGGGGGGAAAGGGGGGGACGCACCAGACGGGCACCCTGCCCCGCTGTAGAAAGCTCCGTGCCGTCTTCCCTGGACTTGGCAGGATGTTTCCGTGGGCGTCTGCCTAGGAAGCTCCAAAGTCAGGGGGAGGGGGGCAAGGGGGGTGCCTGGAGTTGGGAGCGGCACTGACACTCGCTTTCCACCGTGAGGCTGCCTCCATCACCATCATGGAGTCTGTGTGAGCAAAAGTGCATTGCCAAGTGGGCCCGCCCGGGGGAGAACAAGCCTAGCCCGCAGATGCCCACTCGTGGTCTGGCACCTGCTTAGAGATGGTGGTTCCTCCCGTGTGGACTTTAGACAAAGTCCATTCTCACTTACGGTTTCCTGTCTGTGCAGGAAGCAGACAGCAGGAGCCGGACCCATGGAGAAGGGGCTCCTCGTCTGGGTAAGTCGCCATTCTATCCTCCGAGTGAGCCAGTTCACCAGATGTTGACGTGAGACACATTTCTACAACAGACCTCACGCCAAGGGCCGAACGTGAAAGGAATCCAGATGTTAGGTCCTGTGGACAGGCCGCTGAGCTAACTTGGTTTCCAGCAAAGTCTTTCTTCTCTAGAAAAAGGGTGGCGAGAACAGATGGCGAGTCTGGACTTGAAACCCCAGTGGCACCTTCCTTCAGTCGTCGGAGCTGTGGCGGTTCTGCCTGGAGGAGAAGGGCTTGGGGTCCAGACCTGGCTTTGCGCGGGGAGCGAGGGAGGGCATCCTTCCCGCTCCTCCCTCAGGCCCGTGGGGAGCCTGTGGGCTGGCGTGGAGAGGTGTCTCCCTCCTGTCTCAGCACCCTGGACCCGTGTCCTTTTTCACATTCTGACCACAGTTCTCACAGGTCACGTTCCTGACTGTGCTCGGGTCCTCGCGCCCTCCCTTCACTTGACTTTGCTGGCTCCAGCTCGGAGTGTGTGCCGATGGGCTGGTCTCGGCCCAGACTGCAGGCCTCCAGCAGGGGTTCCCTCAGAGAGGAGGCCGCAGTGAGTGTCAGGAGCCTGATCGGGGTCCACTGATGAGGGGTGTCTGCAGCTCTTGTCTGTGAGCACCGGAGAGCTCTTAGCTTAAAAGGCACTGAAAGGACTCAAGTCCCAAGCAGTCCTCCGCGTGACGGATTTCCAGGAAACCCCCGAGCTGGCTGAGCCCGAGACCTCTGGAGTGTTGGTAACGACTAGAAGTTGAAAGACAGCCGGCGCCTAAGCCCTGGCGGGTGTGTGTGTGTGTGTGTGACCACCCCTCCCCCACTCCCTGACTGACCCCCAGCTCCCAGGAGGGCTCCCGCACTCCCCCCGGGCCGCCCTCCTCCAAGCAGGAGCCCTGCTGCCAGCTCAGGGCGTGGAGCCCCGGCCCTGTCTTGTCCTAACCCCCATCTGGCGTTTTCCGGAAGTGGGCAGTCTCCAGGGATTTCAGTGCATTTGTGTTTCTGACGTGTGAAGTAGCCGCGCTTCCTGCGCTCCTCTGTGCGGACGTTAGTAGATCTGGCTGCTCTTCAGGCGCGTCTGGTAGGACCTGATTTCCCAGGTTTGGAAACCTCCCCTTTTCGTTCCTCTTAGGGGCTTTTTCTCTCTAAATCCTCAGGTTTTGTTCCTTTCATTTCTGCTAAGTTGGTACCGCTGCTACCTCTACAAGTTTTGTCTTTTCGCTGCTCATTTGTACAACTTTGAAATACGTTCTCATCCCCTAGACGTCGGTCGGCCCCTAGGATGATCCTCTTCCTAACAGCTCAGGTCTCGCTGGCCAGGGAGCTGTTGTGCAGTCAGTAAGCGTAGCTGCCATCGGGGGCGGGGGGGCCAGCCAGGGGGGCACGAGATATCTGCCACTCTTTCCAGTGTTGGGTAGTTCACCAGTGAAACCGTCTGGTCCTGTGCTTTTATTCGGGGAGGTGAGGGTTGAAGATGTAAATAAAGCAGCCTCCATGCAGAGGCCCCAGCTAGCATCAGATGCAGCATTGAGAGGTGGGAAACCTCCTCCAACGAGGAAGACAAGGAGCTGACTCTCAGCAGTCCCGTTCACCATGGCTCTGGAAGTTCTAACCAGAGCAGTCAGGCAATAAAAATGAGTAAAAGGCATGTACAGTGCAAGGCTGACCTCACATGTAGAAAGTCCTAGGGACCCAAAAACTGAGAACTACTAAATAAATTCCGTAAAGTTGCAGGACACAAAACCAACATACCAATACCAATTACCTTTCTATACACTGACAGAAGGCTATCTTAAAAAAGGAACTAAGAAAAACAGTCCTGTTTACAATAGCATCAAAAAGAGTAAGATACTTAAAAGGCAACGTGACTAAGGAGGTGAGGGACCTGTATGCTGAAAACTAAAACATTGATTAAAGAAATGGAAGACGATACCAGTCGATGGGAAGATGTGTCATGGTCGTGGCAGGAAGAATTAGCATCGTTAGTGCCCATGGTGCCCAGAGCAACCCACCGCTTGAGTCAGATTCCCATCAACATCCCATGGCATTTTTCTCAGGAATAGAACCGAAAAGAGGTGGTGGTGCTGGAATGAAAACTCACTCGGGTTCAAAGGCCGGTCTCAGCAGCGGGAAAGAACCCACTCAGACGGGCAGTGGTTGGACTAGAGGAACAAAGTGGCTAGTGAAGGACCGGAGCAGAGGGGTGCGTGCTGCCGTCATGCAGACACGCATGCTGTCACGGAGGAGGGGAGACTATCCCAGGAAATGATGGCGGAGAATCCCCAGGGCAGGGCCGGCACCGAGCACTGGGCCACATGCCGCAGCTCTGAGAGCACCTGGTGAGTGAGGCCAGTCCAGGTGAACATGGCTGGACACGTGACCTTTGGTTCAGCAAGTAGGTCTGTGCTGCCAGCCACAGCACGGCATTTAGTAAGGGGACCTGACGGTGTGAGACCACAGCTCCTGCCAGTCAGGCAGCAGGTGCTCCCGGGAGACCTCCAGCCTTGGGTTCAGATCCACGGTCAGCTGCTGTGCACACACACACACACACACACACACACACACACACACACACACACACACACCCTACCTGTACACCCTACACACACAGACCCCTATGCACACCCCTAGGTTGGACCACGTCAGTCAGAGTTGCAGCTGACAGTCCCCTCGCTTCCTCAGGCCCCCCCCCCTCCCCCATTGGGGACTTGCCCCTCGGGGGCCGCGGGGAGGTGTGGCTCACTGTCCCAGGCTGGCTGAGGGGTAGGCGCTCACCATCAATCCCTGTGTTGCAGGTGGTCCAACTGACCCTCCACCGGACCCCAGGCCCTCTCAGCTGGACACAGTCCCTGCAGACTTGGACTTGGGACAGGAAGTGGACACATCCTGTTCACGGACCATCAGGACATAATAAGGCACCGAGGTTCTTGCATCGCCAGCACTCGGCACCGGGGACAAAGCTGTTTCGTCTCCTTCCCTCAACAGCAGTCAGCCGTCAGAGGGTACTCGGGAGGACGGCTTGCTGGCGCGCCTCATCCCCCACGGCCTGCCTTTGACGAGGGTGGTTGTACGTGTGAGATGCCACGGGGGTGGTTGCAGGGCAGTCGTTACAGCTGCTGGTCTGACAAGCAAGGAGAGAAACCTGCAGCCTCAGGCCACGGACACGAGTGTCTCCCGCCAGCGGCATCGGGCTCGTCGCACTGAGGTTAGAGTGGAGGCTCCACAGTAGCTCGTCCCCAGAGGCGGCCCAGGCCCTGACTAAGGGCCTTTGTCCGGGTTTATTGGTGCACACAGCTCTCTGCTGGATTTGTTATTCAAATTTGTCAGAAACGCCATTGGTCGCCCTGGCTGGTTGGGCTCAGTGGATAGAGCATCGGCCTGCGGACTGAGGAATCCTGGGTTCGATTCTGGTCAAGAGCACACGCCTGGGTTGCAGGCTCGATCCCCAGTGTGGGACGTGCAGGAGGCAGCTGATCCATGGTTCTCTTTCATCATTGATGTTTCTCCCTCTCCCTTCTCTCTGAAACCAATAAAAACATATTTTTAAATAAAAAGAAATGCCATTAGTCACGAGGTTTGCGTTTCCACTGGTGCCTGGCTTGTGGCCACCGCTTTGCCCAGACCTTGCTCGTGGCAACAAGGCCCACGAGGCCACGCGTCCCCTGCTTTGTCCGGCACAAGCAGCCAACTGCTTCTGGCGTCCCTGCTGTGCTGTGAGAAAGGTCTGGTGCGTGGCCAAATGTGAACAGTCAGCTGTTACCAGTGAGAAAGTGACGGGCTTCAGTGCTTCTGTTTCTTTGGGCCATTCACGTTCTAGACCCAAAAAGAACGGGGACTGCAGTGAGGTCCGGCAGGGTCACCTGGGGACGGGGCCCCCTCCCCCCGCTTTGTGCCTCTGGTGGCGTCTCCAGTTGACGGGGTTGCTTCCGTGTGGGGTTTCCCAGATGTGTACACACTTGAGAGGAAAATGGTGGCGATTTCCGTTGATTTGCTACTGTTGTTCTAATGTTACTTAAAAATGTCAAACGCATCAGACCCCCACACCTGGAGCTTCCTCAGCACAGCGTTCCCTCGAGACGTCGGGTGAGTGAGGCGAAGGCACATCGTAGCACAGGTGTGTTGCTGTCGCAGCCAGGGGCTCCCAGCAGGCTGGCCGCGGCCGGGGTCAAGTCTAGGCCGTCGCTCGGGACTGGCTGCAGCCACCACAGAAGGGACACGTGTGGCCTGAGGGGAGCCAGCCCGGCGGGGTGCGGGCACAGGGAGGCTGGGAGACCCTGCCGGTGGTACAGCCACAGCCCCTCTCGGGAACCTCCTGTCCCTGTCTCCCCATGGGGACGGGAGTCCCACCGGGGGTGCACCATTCTTGAACCCGCAGAGCCTCCATGTGGCGCCTGCGCCCCGAGCCTGCCGACTTCGAGCAGCTCCTGCGGGGCTGGTTGGAGGGACTGCTGCCTTGTCTGGGCTGCTTGGGTCTCTGCAGCCAGAACGGCTCACGGCGGGGGGCATCCTTGAATGAAGAGCAGGCACCGTGGTGGCCAGTGTTCGTGTCTGAAGAGCTGCCGCGTCAGGCTGACCACCTCTCATAGCCTCACTTGGCTCAGGCCCGAGAGCTACACGCTCGTGGTTCTCATTAGCTCTTTGGGTTTAAAGTTTCGAGCTCTTTCAGCACCTGCCACAGCTCAGGAAGGAAGGCAAGTCGTTTCCCGACTGTCACAGAGGAAAAGAGACGGTGCAGGCAGAGAGCCTATGCTGTGTGAGAGTATGTGTGTGTATGTGCCATGTGAGTGTGTGCCGTGTGTGTATATCTCTGTGCCATGTGAGAGTCTGTGTGTGAATGCCATGTATGTGCCGTGTGTAGCTATGTGCTGTGTGTGTGTCATGTGAGTGTGAATGCCATGTGAGTGTGTGTGTGACTGTGTGTATGCCGTGTGTGGTGACATGTCAGCTCAGACACGCAGCTTGTTGGTGGGAAGAGCAGGGCCTTCGTGTCCCATGTGCCTGGGTCGGGGGCCGTCCCTGCTGTGTCCTGGGCTGAGCTGACCACTAAGCGGGGCCTCTGGAAGGAGGACCCTGCGCTCCCCTTGGTAAGCTGCAGCTCTTGGGGAGCACCAGTCTGCGCCCCGCTGTGTCCCCTGGAAGCCGGGTGCCCCTTGGGCCTCGCTGCACATGATTTTGTTTGGTGCCAGTTGAACACGGGCCTTAGCGCGACCTGCTGGCTGCGTCCACTGCCGTGGGAAAGGCTGACCCAGTTCTTCTCCGGCTCCTGAACTCAGGCCCTTGTGAAGCGCTGAGCAGAGCTGGACAGGAGCGGCCCTGCAGGCTGGCCACGCTCGTCCGACATGATGGAGACCAGCCGCACTCGGCAAATGCTCCTTTCCTCCCACGAGCCAAGTGCACAGGGAGGTCCGGTGCTTAGAAACGTCATTCATCCACACCCCTCGCAGCCTGGGGACGGTGAGGACTTCCCGCGGAAAAGAGGGCACGTGCCCCTGGCCGGGAGCATCGCACAGAGCAGTCCCGCCCGAGCCCACGCCACTCCATCAGCCTCTCAAGTCATAAACCTTTTCTTGCTGGCGACTTCACGTTCATGTCGTTTTGCATTCGTGAGGCCTCACAGCTCTCCCCGGTCTCCTACCTCCTCCTGAGGCTTGCTTTCCCCAGCCCTCACCCTTCGCTCGTCCACATTCATTGAGCAGCTGCCGTGTGCCCGGCACATCAGGAACGCCAAGGCCTGCGCTGGAGTCAGGGCCACGTCACCGCTGAGTCGGGCGCAGTGACTTGCGGGGATGGTTTGGTGGGGAGCAAGTCCCAGGCATGTGGGGCGGCATTGCTCACGAGAGACTTTGGGTCTTGCTGTGAGCGCTGCTCACTCTGCTCACAGGCACCTCAGGCAGGCGGGCCGTCCGAGACTTCATTTACTGGAACCTGGAGGCAGAGTCTGAGGCCCCAGCAGCATGGACAGCCTGGGGGAACGGGGCCCAGGGACCGGAGGAGGCGGGCACGAGCCCTGTTAGCCCAGCCAGGAGGACAGGGGCTGCGAGCAGGTGCGCTGCCCGCCCAGCTCACCTGGAGCGGCTCCCAGTGCCACCCTGCAGGGCACTGCCATTTGCTGGATTATCCAGGGGAAAGTGACCTGGAGTCCTGGCCTGGGGGGTGGACTCAGCCCTGCCCTGGCGGCTGTGCTTGGCACAGGCAGCTGCTGTGACGCTGGGGTGACCCGGGTCCCGCTTGCTCCCTAAGCCCAGGGTGGCCTGGGGGATGCGGATGTTCAAACCCATTTCAAGGGGCCTCATGGGATTCAGAGAATATTTACAAATGAGGCTGCAGCCTGAGAGATGACCTTGAGCCTCTGCGCCTCTGCCCCACCCCCACCCGGACGCCTGAGGAAATGGGACTCTGGTCCCACTGGGGGGTTTCTCCCGGGTGGTGGGGTCTGGGGAAACGCCCTCAGAGCCTGGCCTGGCTTTGTCGTGCGTCCAGCCGAGCCCTGCGCCCTGGGCCATCGCGGGCGCTGAGCAGCCGCTAACCTCCAGCCGGGGCAGCGCTGGGAGGCGCAGGGAACGTCAGGTCCCCCGCGAGCTGCCCACCCTCCATCTGTGCCCGTGTCAGGGCTCACGGAGCATATGCTGCCTGTTGCTCACTGACCATCTGCTGCAGAGCTGATGAAGTGTCCCTGTTACCGTGGCGACAGAGCCCTTGATTGGCGGTGGCACCACAAACATTCCCTACTCAGGTTTCACTTTTATCTGTGCTCTGGAATGGGCTGGGGGAGGGGGGCCATGGGGCTGGGGAGGGGTTGGGGGAGAGGGCGTGGGGCTGGGGTGGCATGGGTTTGGGGAAGAGGTGGGGCTGGGGCAGGTGTGGGGATGAGTTTTCCTCTACCTCCCTGCTCCCCTCCCTGAAGCCCCTAAGCAGGTACAGTCGGGAGTTCCGGGGTCAAATCAGAGCACAGGGTGGGGGCTTGTTTCTGCCTGGCCCTGGGACTCCAGGGGAACCTTCCAGAATCCCAGGCTGGTGCTGAGGACTGAGTCTCCGCCCTAGGAAGGCCCCACCGGGCAAGAACGTGCCTGGCAGCCTGGAGATCCCTGCCCCCCTCCCCCCTGCAGTTTGGGGAGCTGCTGGGTATGATGGCCAGGCCTGGTCCCTGATCTGGGTCCACCTTCCTCCCAGGCCCCCAGGAGCCCCCGTGTCCAGCCCTAAAACCTGAAGGGAGTCGGGCACCCCAGCCGTCCCCAGAGGAGGCAGAGGGCCTCCTGGGTTAGGAGCGTGAAGTGCTGTTATTTCAGTAAAATTAAAGTCTGGCCTCCAAACAGCCCCCACATTAACCAAGGAACATGTGCTGGGCACCAAGTGGACTGAAGAGCAAGTCAAACATGGAATTTTACCAAAAGCAAAACTCCTGCTTTTAGACTTAGTATCTCAGCTTCTTATCTCGTGTATCTCCCAATTCCCACCAGCTGCCTGTGAGGCCCGGCTCCTAGTTACTCAGGTAAAGGTGGAGGTGACTTCACTTCCTTCCCACAGGATCCCAGCCGCTCCCACAGAAAGCGCCAGGTTGCTCAGGAAGCCAGCGGAGACCAGGGAAAAGAAAGCCTCTGAGGAATCGGACACATAAAGAGCACGTGCAAATGTAAAGAAACTTAGAGCAGAGCCCAGCAGTGTATGCACAGGATTACGTTCCGTGACTAATGTTTTCCAGCAAAGGTGACATGGCTATGGATATAAATCACCACTTCCTGGAGCCAGGAGAAAAGTCATCTGCTCGCCCCTGTGGAGTCTGACGAGCCCTGGGCGACGTGGGACACCACGCTCTGCTTTTGAGATGCTCCTGGTGACGTAGGTCATGCTGCTCCAACGTCTCTGCCCCTGGCGGGCATCCCTGCTCGGCACAGGCAGCGTCTTGGCCGCCTATGCCTTCACCTCCCTGGGGCACTGGCCATGTGATGAGTCCAATGGGGAAGGATTAGGTGGAGGGATCCCTGTGGATGGTTTTGTATGCTGGGAAGACAAGCCTCAAGCAGCACCTGCAGGATCGCCAGAAACTGCAGCAGAATGTGGAGCTCAGCAGCCGGGCTCTGTGGGAACCAGACCCCAGGCTATGTGATGGGAGCAGGCTGTCCGCAAGGCATCACAGGCAGGACCTTGCAGGACGCAGCTACAGGGAGAGCCAGGCAGCTCGGGCGGGAGGAGGTGGGGCCGGGCACCGCTTCGCGGGCACAGCTGGCACACAGCAGCCCCATCGCTTGGCAGGGCCGCATCCGCACCCAAAGTTGTACTTCGTGGGAGTCCTCAGTGTGTCCTCCGTGTGATACCCGAGGGTGACAACAGGCACACGCGAGTCCCATCAGCCGAGGCGACCTTCACGTGGTAAGAATGTGTGACGAGTAAATTGAGTGGATTTAGCACTATTTTGGGAAATGGTGGACACTGACATTGCTGTGTCGTGGTGTCTGGGTCTCAGAGCCTGTGTGTACGCGTGTTTGAATGTTAACTTTACCTCCGCCAGCGCTGCCAATGATGACCTCCTCTCCCCCACTCCCAGGAGCCCGGGCTCGCCCCCTCGCACACGTTTATCGAGCAGGAGTAACCATTTGGACCTTCCCCAGGCAGGCACGGGGACCACTGCTCGGTCAACCACCCCATCCTACATCCCTCAACTCAGACAGAGCATAAGCCCTCGGGGCCACCGTGACACCCCCTTACTGCAGGATTCCCTGTGATTTGGAGGGCACAAGGCCAGGCACCCATCCTCTGCTTCAGCTGGGGTGCCCCCATCCCCCAGTTCTGATGCCCTTCCTCAGTGTCCTCACTGCCTGTCTTGGGTCACTCTGTGAATGAGGAGCAGAGATGTACCTGAACCTCCAGAGAGAAGGGGGCTGTCTCACCAACTGGCCTGAGGCAGAGACTGGGATCCGCCCCGTGGCCCCTGGCTTCCCTCTAACAAGATGTCTGGGTCTCTTGCCTGGGATGGGACAGGCATGGGGTCGATCGAGTGCCTCCCTAACCGCTGGCTCAGCCCCTTTGGCCTCATGTCCTTGAGCAGTTTTTTAGGATTGAACTTGGTGCTTGACACTCAGCACCAAGTCAGTGGGTCTCAGACTGTGCACAGAACCACAGACATGGGCCCACCCAGCCTCAGGACCATCTGGGCCCGAGAACCTGCATGTTAACAGGTTCTGAGAAGCTGCTGGTGCTGGGGCCCGGGACCAGGTTCCGAGGACCAAGGGCACATCGCTGATGGCGCTCGGCTGCCACCTCAAGGGCTCATTGACAGTGCTGGGCAGCTCAGCCCAGTGATAGCCCAGAGAGCGGAAGGTGCACATTACCAGCTGCCTGACCTTTGTGTGTGCGCATGTACCTGTGTACACACATGCACTCGGGTGTGCATGTACACGTGTGTACATGTGCATGTATGAGAGTGTGCAGGTGCACCCGTGTGCACATGTGTGTGGGGTCATCTGGGCCCTGATTCAGAAGGTCTGCTCCTGCCAACCCTGCCTACTCCCCGACTTTTCTCCCCCATTGGGGATCCAGCCCAACGTCAGCAGCTGCTCTGTGGTCCTCAGGTCCCCACCCCTGACCCTGGCCCTCCCCCCCCCCACCCCCCCCACCCCCCGCCACTGGGAGCCTGTTCCCGGCCTGGTGGCTTCTGGGCAAACCCAGCCCCACAGTCTCTGCCCTCGTGTTCTCACCTGCTGCTGAGAAGCGAAGGAGAGGCCCAGCCCAAGCCCAGTTCCTGTCCCAGCCACCTTTGGGCCCCAGGACCTGAACCCAGCACAGGCCCCAAGCCCCACACCAACCTCAAATCCCCAGAGGCCAACGCCCCACCCAGGAGGCCCCCCACATCCACGCAGGGCGGTGGGCCCTTGCTCTCTGCCCTCCCTACCTGGGGCACCTCCTGAGTAGGCACCCTCCGGGGCAGCGTGTGGGCGTCTTCCTGTCGGCACCTGAGCCCCTCCCGGCCCTCGAAGGCAGGTGATCACGTGAGGGAAGTGAGCCGCCCTGCAGCTTCCTGTTTTGGGACGCATCACCCGTGACCTTCCACTGACTGGCAGATGAGGGCCCGCCAGGCTGTTCTCCAGTAGCTGGCCCCCCGCACCCCCAGGTAGCAGCTCTGGTTCTGGTTCTGGTTCTGGGAGCCCGGGCGGCATCACATCACTTTCATACATCAGTTCTCGCTGAGGAGACCATGCCCACCTTCCGACCCACCCCCTGGTCACGGCCCACAGCCTTGCCAACGCCCTGGAGCAGGAAACAGCGACCTCTGTGTAAAGCCATTGAGAGGGGAGGTCTGTTTCGTTTTCCTGCGGCACTGGAGCCACCCACACCTGGACTCCCTGCCTGGGAGGTCAGCCTCCTGCTTTGAAGTGGCCCCAGGACGTCGGGTGGAGCTGGTGCACCCCTGGGTGCCTGCTCTGAGGTGAAGGGGATCACAGGTCTGCGCACACAGAGGAAGGAGGTTCGCCGCCTGGGACAGCTTATGTCTTGCAGCCGGGCTGGCCTTGGGCCACTGAGAAAGGTCAGCTGTGGCCACCAGGAGTGGGGACCACACTGTCTCCAGTGACACAAAGACTGGGGGTTTCAGGCACCACTTGGGGAATCTCAGCAAAGCCACTGCCAATCACTAGAAGGCAGTGGGGGCAGGACCCCCAACTCAGAGGGTCTGCGTCCCCAGCGCCCAGGTCACCCCCTCACCTGCACTGAGCCTGGCTGCGTCGCTGAGAAAACCAGCCGATCTCAGAGCTGCCGTGTTGTGCCCTCTCTCTCCTCCCCTCCCTTTCTCCCTCCCTCCTTCCCTCCCTCCCTCTGCTTCTCTCTCTCTCTCTCTAAAAATCAATGGGGGAAATATCCTTGGTTCAGAAGAAGTCTCACTCGCTTGAGGCAGGGAGCTCAGGAATCCTTTGAGGTCACTGACCCCAGGAGAAGGGGGGCTCTCTCCTCAGGGTCACACAGCACGGCTGCAGCGGCCCCAGCTGTGCTCCCCCAAAGCCCCCAGGGCAGAGGAGGGGTGTGAGTGTGAAAATGCCCAGCTGGTGGGAGCCTCTGCAGGGAGCAGAGAGGAGGCCTCTCTGAATTTCCCTCTGGGCCTCAGGCTGGGCCCCGGGCTGGGGCTCTGAGTGGGGGCTGTCCAGGCCACATGGAGGCGCCTGTCCATGCAGGAGGCAGGGGGAGAAATGGCAAGAGGTTGGGCCTGAGAGCAGCCCGGGATGTGTGTCCTTTGGGGGTGATGGGGCCTCTGGATGCAAATGGAGAGAAAACACTTGTCACACATGATGAAAAGGAAAAAGAGACAGACAGACAGACAGGAGCTCTTGGACAGGCGTCTCCTGCTATCCCACCTCCTGCTGAGCGGAGGGCAGGGCTCAGCAGCCCTGGGACCTGGGGTCATCGGCAGGCGGCTCATGGGGCCCCATACAAACTGGTGAGTCTGGTGTGGACTTGCCTCCTTTTTTCATGCTTTTGCAGAAGTGAACGAGTTGGCATAGAAACACTGAGGAGTCCCATTGCCCGGCTTCTGGTCCTCCTCCCCGCCCCCCCGCCAGGAATCAGAGGTGGGGGGCGGTGGCAGCCACAGGCATGTCCAGAGGCCGCTGGAGGTGGGGGGAGGGAGAAGCTGCCGCTATCCCCAGCTCACAGGCGGTGGCTGGCGTGTTTATTATGCTAAGCTTCTTAGCCAAATAGCTATTAAACATATAAAACTGTTAAATACATACAAATCCTCGCATCAAATGGTGAGCAGTGATGAGAAGCTGACAGGTCGCTGCACAATTTAATCTATGAAATGTGCATGAGTGCATCATACAGGAGGGCTGCCCCCAACTGTGTGAGCCACAGACGCAGGCAGCAACGCCGCCGACAGCGCCCTGTCCGGCCTTGAAGGTGGTGTCTCCAGGAAGGTGCAGATGAGGGTCTCCCAAAGCCTGCAGAGAAAATAAACCCAAATTAAGGCACTTTCAGACATCAGAGGGACTGGTGGCAGCTTTTAAAACTCAGTAGTGAGACTTCTGGGTTTAAAGGAACTAGACACCGGGCACTTTCCTGAAAGTGCCGACACAGAGCCCTGCCTTGGTGTCCAGGTCCCTCCGTTGCATTTTAAGAACATCATTACATGGTGCGGCGTCCACGCGGCTCTGTGGGTTTTGCATGTGTGTTTGCCTGTGTCCGGTCTCTGAGGCAGCACCCAGAATGCTGGCCATGTTTTTTACTAAATAGGAAAACGAAGTGACCAAAGAGACCACCTCTCCCAACCAGAAGGGATTTTAAATAATGACCCACGTGAGCAGTGTCACCCGCAAAGTCCACGGGCAGCCACGAGGGAGGGGAGGTGGGCTCAGCACAAAAGTTCAGTCACAAGCACCATTTCTGGGGCGTGTGGCCCCGGACGTCCCCACCCCACCCGTGTGACAGGGACACGTGCAGACACAAGCACACTCACACACACACACACCCCTCCCCCGGGGGACAGGCCGGTGACCGGAGGTTGGTGTTGGCGCTGAGAACAGATGGGGCGGACGCAGCTTGTAAACAAGGCCCAGGGCGGACCTCTCCCAGCCCCCCAGCGGCTTTCTCGATGCCCAGCCTGTGGTTGGCCTCCCACAGCCCCTCTCCACCCAGACTCACAAGACTCGACCTGCCGGACATGCATTTGTGTGTCAAATAAGTCGTGTGCGAAAAGCTCGTGGGCCTGGCCCCGTCTGCTGAGTGCCGGTGCTGGGCTGTAGGGGGGGCGGAGGGGCAGACATGGACCTGCTCTCTTCCCCCTGCGCTGGCAGACGGGCCACCTCACTGCTGGGACCTGAGGCAGGATCATCAGTACCTGGGGCCCGGGCCAGGAAGCGGGTCCGGGCCGACCGAGGCGCCTGAATGCTGGCCGCCAGGTCCTCTGAGGATGCTACAGGGGAGCTGGTTGCTCAGGACCAGGGTGGCTTTCCCTGCCTCACAGCCTCGGGCTGAAGGAGACACTCAGCCCTGATGACCAATGGCCTTGACGGACCACCATCTGGACAGGGACAGACACCGCATCTCACCCCCCTCCCCCGCTTGTCCCCCCTCTGGCTGGGAGAGTGCCCAGGGAAGCCCCTCCAGGGCCACCTCTGAGGGGAAGGGACCCCTTTTCAATGGTGAATAATTTGTTTTCAATCCTAGGAGGCAAGTGGACTCCCAGGCCCACGTCATGTCTGTCTCCCAGGCCTAGTTCAGCCGACTCACCTACAGGGCCATAGAGGCCCCACTGCCCAGTTGCCTTCCGGCCCTCCCCTCCGCTGGGGCTGGGCAGCGGTGCCTCCAGAGGCCATCTGTCCGGCCCTCCCCTTGCTCCCAGGTGCCCTGCAGGCTGGTCCAGCTGCCCCTCTGCAGCTGGGGTTCAATGAGCTGAGCCATCAACACTTGGCTGAGAAATGGGGCTTCTCACCTTCCTCCTCCCTCAGCCACAAATGACCCCAGAGAGTCTGAGATCAAAGGGCCCAGCCCTCCCATCCTGCTGCCCTCCATCACCCCAGGGCAGGAATTCACACGCTGGGGGGCAAGGGCCCAGGTGTGGATGGCTGAGTGGGGGGCACCACCTGTGAAGGTGGGTGAGTTTGACCTTTCAGAAGGAGGCCGCTAGCCACCTCCAGGTGACACCTTCCTGCACTCAGAGGCTGTGGGATGCGTTCCAGGGGGTCCTTCCTTCAATGTCTTTGGCTTGAAACCTCTAACCCTGCTGTCCTCCCCCTGTGGTCAGGTCTGCAGGCCCAGGACCCAAGTGTCCTGGGAAAATGCCCCCAGCAAGGCAGAGCAGAGCCAGCGGGTCCTGGAGTTCAGAGGCCGGGGCTCCACTTCTCCAGGAGGAGCCGTAACTTGAAGCATAAAGAGGAGCGGGAGGCGCGGGGAGGGGCCCCACAGACAAGCGCAGCCCCGTGCCCCACCCGTGTCCCGGACTTTCCTGCTCAGCTGCTGTGTGTTAACCGGAAAGTGCCCCTGCCGCCTGGCGCTGGGCCCCGGTCTGCAAAGTGAGCGCTTTTCCTCAAACACGTCTCAAGGGGCCCCGGAGCGTGTGGGGTGCTTGGCCCGTAGATGGGCTTCTGTCCCCACGGCTCCACGCCAGGTGCTCCGTCCATTCAGACGACGTCTGATGAGTGGTGTCTGTTAACCTCAGTTAGTGTTTCTGTTTGTTTGGTCAATCCTCACCCCAGGTTATATTTTTCTACTGATTTTTAGAGAGAGTGGAATGGAGGTAGGAGGTAGGAGAGAGAGAGAGAGAGAGGGCATCAATGTAAAAGAGACATTGATGCCCTTGACTGGAATCGAACCCTTGACCTTCAGTGTGTGGGCCAGCGCTCTAACCACTGGCCAGGGCCCTCAGTTAACCTGTTAGTGATCTCGGAGCAGCTGGTTCTCGCTGGTTCCCAGGACACGTGGGTTCCAGGTGGCGGCGTCTGCGTGGGCCCTGGGCTCAGACCCCGTGAAAGTTGTTTTGGGAACAACGTGGCTTCTGTCCATGAACACAGGCCCAGTGGTCGCTGGCATTTGCCGCGAACTAGTGAGAGAGTTGTCAACAGGAAATTCTTCCAACGCCAGACAACTTTATTCAAAATCTGCCCCATGAAAAAGACACACAAGCTCTCTGGCTCCTGCCGGCTTTCCGGGCCTGACTCCCGGCTCAGGGTCCTCGGTGCTGTGGGCAGACTTCTCCGAGCGCATGGGGTGCAGAGGAGTCCCTGCCTGTAGCTGAGCCTGGGCCGACCTCCGGTGGCCCCACCCACAGCCCCAGCCCTGAGCCTGGACGCACTGGCCCGTCCAGCAGACTGGCCCCTGTCGCTGGGCTCACAGTAGGTGCTC